>BSDF01000006.1:5734996-6336385 GCA_027925045.1 Hypotaenidia okinawae
GGCCTTTTATTTTTTTCAGTGTCTTTATTCTGAAAGTCTTTTCTGCAAAGTTTTGTGAAGGCTTCCACATTTAGAGTTTTAGTAGTTGCCAGGAAATTACATGAATGGTCTGCTTTGTTCAGGGCATTTATAGAAAATTCTATCTATTAACACATCTTCGTTGAAAGTAACTGAATATATTATATGTCATCATTTCATGAGTCTTCTTTTTACCACTATTTCCAAAGAATGAAAATAAAATTAGGACCTCTGCTATAGTAGTTACTACATAAACACAGGCATAACTGGATGTGTTTGTTCTGGCAAGCATAAACTTCTGCTCTGTTTTGAGAAGGGAGACAGTTGATTCACGTTCTTCTTTAAAGTAGGCAGGTATTCCTACACTTGTCTGTATTTAGCCAAACTTGCAAGAACCTATGTGGCAGCTGGTGTTTGAAATGCCTTCAAATTTTACTGTAGTAGTTCTACTGCTTTCTTCTTATAATTTCTGTGTAGGGTTATTTGTGAAAGAGCATATATAATCACCTTACTTAGGCTTGCTAAGCTAGGGGTAATTATTTATTCAGGAAGACTGTCAATAAATTTGAGCCACGAAATGGAAAGCCTTTAATTATAAGAGTGAAAATAAGACATTTCTTAAGTTCCTCTTGTTTAATGTGTTTATGTGGAATATTTGTATCCAAGGTCTTTGAAGCTGTTATACATTAATATTTGATCTTTAAGTGTATGTAGCACTAAACAAATTGACTATACAGTCCAAGTAAATATGCAAAAGCTCTCTCCCATTTCTTGGTGTGAATATACTACTCTCTTCTTAAGATGCACATTATGCTGCTAAAATAACTCATCTCTGAAAAGCAAAACAAAACCCACCAAACCCTTCACAACAATATAAAGCTCCAGATCATGGTCATTTAGTTGAATATGGGGTGAGTGGGGAGGATGTTTTTTATGTCTTCAGGCAAGCAGCTTGAATAAAATGAAGTCTGACAAAGTAGCATTTAAGATGAAGTGCTCAGTCTTTAATTATAGGAGTTTTCCTCTAAAAATGAAGGTTTTGCTTTTGTCTTACCTACCTTCACTCTTGAGCATTTCTCTTCACTGTAATATGGTTTTACCTGTGCATATCTCAACATTTAGGGTTGAACTGCTCCAATTTCCAAGGCTTGGCTGGGTGCATGCTGTGTCCAGGAGGGCTGAGAGCCCCTACCCTCATGTTCAGCCTTGAGAAAAGACCACCAAGGGGGACCTTATTAATGTTTATAAGTATCTGAAGTATGGGATGCAGGGGGAAATGGCCAGCCCCTTTTCAGTGTCTGTGGAGACAGGACAAGGGGCAATGGCTGCAAGTTGGAGTACAGGGAGTTCTGCACCAACATGGGGAAGAACTTTTCCCAGTGAGGGTGAGGGAGCCCTGGGACAGGCTGCCCAGGGGGTGTGGAGTCTCCTTCTCTGTAGAGATTCCAGCCCTGTCTGGACGCCTCCCTGTGCAATATGAGCTGGGGAGCTGCTTTCGCAGGGGGTTGGACCCCATGATCTCTGGAGGTCCCTTCCAACCCCTGTGATTCTATGTCCTGACCTGAGAGGGAAAAGATTTTTGCAAATCCTCTACACTAAATCCTTGAGCTGCTCATAGGCTGAAACTGAGTTATGTGACAGTCTTCATGGTGTATTTGCGTTAGAGCAGGGCTAAAGCAGTGGTGTTGGTAAGCACAAAAGCTTCCTCGTCGTTCAATCACTTCTGATCAGGATGAAGAAATATACAAAGAATGATAATGTGATATAGTGCTATTATAGGCTACCTGTACTGGAGCCACTTTGTAAAAACCCTTGAGATGAAACCAAGACTTAGCAGTTAGGCCCCTCTATTCCACCACCCACTGCTCCTCAAAAGAGAGGGAGAGCAGTGATAGAAATAAAAATATATTCCTCAAGTTGCAAAATTTCACGGGTTTTCTTATGCTCACTCAGCATCATCAGGTATAATTTACTCCCTTGAGGTACCAGTACCTTCCCCTCAACTGCACCCCATCTGTGTGCAAATAAAAGAAAGGTGGAAGAAGTATTAGCTGCTGATACATGACTGTAAAGTGCCTGGTAGCCTGGGAAGGTTGGCTTTTTCTGGAAGAGAAAATGACAAGCTGACTGCACTTTTTATGACCTTTTTACTATTCTGTCATAAGTATCCATGGTAACATGGCTGTTCTTTCATGCTGGTATGTAGCATCAAAATAACAATAAATGCTGATTTAAATTAATGTGGTTGAATAGAACTTGCTGACAGGCCTGCTGAAAAAAAGATACTGGAGTTGGGATACAAGGAAGAGGAGTCAGAAGTATGTTATTTCATTCCTTTTTGCCTGTGACCAATGCTTTTCCTCTTCTTTCCCTCCTGCTGTTTGCTACTGAAGAATGTAGCCAATCATTTATTAATGCTATTTGTATACCAAGTTGAATGCCCTGTTAAGGGTCAATACTAATTTCAAAAAGGTTTTCATTCATTTCAAGCAGTGAATTCGTTTGGTTTGGTGGAATCCAAAGTCACTTCTCAATAAACAGTAAATGCAATGACACGCATAGGATAAAGTATGGAAACCTTTATTTTATGTTTGTAATATATAATGTAGTTTCTGGATGTTTTCACGTGCCAAGACAAGCACATAGATGACCCAAGACTGTAATGATCATATTTCATTCACTTGTAGCCAAGCTTGGAGTTTTTTTGTATTGTAATGAAAGATGATTCTTCTTTTAATGTTATACTTTGTAGGATTTGTCATCAGATGAGCTTCACTTTTGTCAAGGTAGGGAAGGGAATAATTAGATCCTGAAAACCTCTTTAACCAATGCTGTTTCATTTCAAGCAAGATTAAGATCAGGGAAACACAAATGTGGAAAGCAAGAAAACCAGACTTAGTAGTTACCAGTTGCTTCAGGGAATGACAGGCTTTCAGAGGTGACATCAATGTTTCAAATGATCATTTTGGAAGCTGTTTGTGCTCTTACCTTCCCGCTTGATGTGGTGTACTAGGTGGAAGGATCACCTAATTGGAATAGTAACTTGTGGTTGATGCCATTCCAGCTGGAGTGGTGGAACTGACCTGTAACCTGGCACCTGCTTGAATCGAATACAGGCGCAAATTACAGAATGATGATGACGTTTTCATTGCGATTTTCTTTTTCCCTCCTCTTTTCCTTACAGGAAGAGTTTCCTCAGCTCTGTTCTGCTGTGTGTGACCTTAGAGCGAAGTACCAGGCACCGTGTGCTCGTTCCTCCCCGGCCGCCGCTTAGGCGGGCAGTACCACCAGCGCATCCCTCGACCGGCTGGAGCCGCGGCTGGAGCGCTCGCAGGCGGCGGGCCGGGCTGTGGGCTGGCAGCGGCAGCTCGCCGTGCCTCGTGACATCACTCTCGGAGCTCAAATCCCCCTCAGAGCTCCAGTCTTTACTCCGTCTGTCTGCTCCGGCGGAGCTAGGACCCTCCCGCAGCAGGGTGGGCAGCTCCCCGCGCAAGGCGAGGCTCAGGAGCTGCTGGAGAAGAGACGGAGAGAGAGGGAAAGAGCCGGTGCGAAGAGGATAGTGAGGATCGGAACAAACCAGAGGAGCTCCAGTATGAAATTCCTCTCTGCTTATTACTTGCTGCCTCTTTTTCCAGCACTGGTCTTCAGCGCTAGGTGAGTACCGAGAGCTATTCTGCTTCGAGTTCTCCTGTTTTGTTTGCTGTTTGCTCTTTTAGATTCAGTGCTCTCGAGAGAAATAATGCAGATCTCAGCTCTTCCTGGGGTAGTAAGTTTAGAGCAGATATCATCTCTTGATTCTTATCTCTCCCCCTCCTGATCCTCTGAAAGATACCGAGTCTTGTCTTGGTCTTTCTAGGCTTTTTTAAGATGTAAGAGAGCTGCTCCTTTATAAGTTGACCCAGAGCTCGTGTGATGTAGTGAGACAGTAACAAATACCACCTTTACGTATGCAGCAGTAATAGCAGATGTTCTCTGCTTCGTTGGAAATAAGGAAGCCAAACAGCTGAAACTGAGAACATGCTAACGTTTTCCATTATGGAGTGCAGAAAATAAACGTTTGAACAATGGCATTTCTGTTTAGGTTTCTGTATCTGAACAGAGACCTATGGCTTACCTTTCTCTTTTTTTTTTTTTTCCTTTCTTCTCCTGTGAAATGCAAGTGAGATGTTGCAGTGTTATCTCAATGCCAGGAAACGTGTTAAAAAGTTACTGCAATCCAGAAACCTTCCTTTCTGTGCAAGTACAATAAATCACTGAGGGGAAAGAATGAACAAAAGCTATCGCAGATTAAAAATGAAACCTGTTCTGACCATGCAGTGTTCTGATAAGATAATGTGTACTGCTCAGTTATTCAGAGATGGTATGTTCTCTGTGCTGTAGACATAACATGTTCAGCAAAGGAAAGATAAAGCTGAGGCACTCCATCCTGTTGTCTTGATGTGAACAGATGGAAAGTTAATGCTGGGCACAGAGCAGATCTGTTATAATGACACTGCTCTCAGTTCAGGCTTCTTAACTTCCAGTTCCTTACCAGAACATCAAGCCCAAATTTTGGCTAGTATCTCTCTGCTGTTGTAGAAGTTTATGGGGTACTTATCATGAAGATTGTAAGGCATGTTGTCAGAGGATATATGCAGGTACATCTGTCTTGGAAATGTGTCCTTTCCCTTATGCTTGATCTCTTCCCATAAAATCAGCATTGAAGCAGCTTTTTGCAGAAGCACCACGTGTTTTAAGCCTTAATTGTTCACGGAGGCTTAAAAAATAAACCGTGTGCCTGCTGAGTATTCAAAGTCAGGTGCAGCAGGAGCACATCTCTGTACATACTCAAACACAGGCAAATGACAACTGAAAAAACTCTGAACAGGGAGAAATCTGAAACATGAGAACGCTTCAATTAGTCCAGTCCTTTGGAGGAGTTGGTGATGGGTGAGGGAGGGGTACCGGGTTTTTTGGTCGCACTTCTGATTTAGGCATTCTACGTTGCCAGTCCATATGAATCGCTCCGATGCTCTGTGAAGCATAGGACTTGGCAGAAATTGGCAATATATTGTGTGTCAGTAATTATACCTTCTGATTTAGTAAGTGATCTAAGGGAAACATTCACTAACAGTCAAGTGTGAAACTTTTTGTTAATTCAGGTTAATGGTTTTACACTAATTTGAGAGCGATACATTCTTTGCAAAGTTATGCCAAGCATAAAAAGGCAAGCTTTTGTAGATGCAGGTTTGTATCCTGCATGGGTTTGTGCCAATTAAACTGTAGTGAAAAGATGTGAGGAAAGCTATTCTAAATGTTCATATTTTATTGGTTTTTTATGAAGTGTTTTACAAGCTACTTGAACATTCAGGGGAATAAACTGGGGCAAGTTATCTAGTGTAGCCCTAAAAGTAGGTGGCTCACCTTGTTTGAGAAAATACTGCACCCATGAAAAATGAACTATAGCTTGTTCTTGGTAACTGTAAAAAAATTAAATAATAAAATTCAGTCCTTCCCCACTTGTCAAAAAATACTTGAACAGAATATGAAGACGTTGAACTTGGCATGCGAATGCTAATTATGAACAGTACATCTCTGAGGAGTGGATACACTTTCATAAGAGTGTGATTCTGTGCTGCATGATGACTTACATAACTGAGGAATGAGAACTATCAATGTGAGAGAAATTCCAGTCAAATTCCACCCAAGTACAGCGCATATTGCACAGGGAAGTTTTGCTTTTGATACCAGATTATTCACCTTGATAGAAAGAAAGATGACTGAAGTTCTGCTGGGGAGTTGGAGATTGATAAACGTCCTGGGCTATTCTGTTCAGCGGGTCCTTTCAGTCACTTGATTTTTAACTGGCTGTGTAGAACATAGTGTAATTTTTCAACAGCACATGATGGAAGTGTAAAAAAAAAAAAAAAAGATACAGTGCTATCAATATGCCATCTACTGGAAAGAGATTATGCTTTAATCTCTTTCAGCAGAAGTCAATTCTGTCTGTGGCAGTTAGTATTGCTTGTAAACATATGGTTAATTCATTGGCTGGACCCAAACGGAGTAGGTTTGCAGGACTAGTTGTGTTTGCAAAAAGCAAGGTCTAATTTCCCACTGGGTGAACTTGCTTAGCTAAGGCAAAGCAATCAGCCTTGCCAGGCAGGAAGTTTTCCATCATGAGGATTTGTTCTTTTAAAAGTTTGTACAGAAGCACAGTATGTACTCTGCTTCATACATGGGTGTTGAAATCGGTGAGCTCGGCACTTGCTGCAGAGGTGGACAGCTGCTGCTTCTTGGTCTTCTGTCATGTGGTGATGCTGTTGGCTTTGCATCAAGTTATGGTGATAGTTTTAGAAGACTTGAGCATATCTTGAAGCCTAATTGTATACAAATATGCAACTGATGAGTTTAACTGTAATAACACACCACGTTGAGTATTTTATAGTCTTGTTTAATAGAGGAAAGCACACAGCTATCTCTTTTAAGACTGTGTTAACTATTAACTTTTGATTTTTCAGAACTGTATGTAACTGATTCCTCAACATGTTCTAAAACCATATGCATGAAACATGCCTATCAAATTACAGAGGGTTCATACGTTGAAATAGGAAAACATTACTTATTACTACTAGGAATTATTACTGTGTTACCTAAATGGGGTTTTGGTGCAGCTTTGAGACACAGTAATTACTCTTGATCATATTTCCAGTTGGCTGTAATGCTAAAGAGGTAATCAGATTGAGGTGTGTATTTGCTTCTACAGTTAACTACATATGTTTTCATGGAAAAAATAAAAAATACTGCTCTAAGATCACTCTTATAAAAAGTTAAGGGGACCAAATTTCTAAAGGTGAATTTAACTTGGTAAAACTTTTCTGAAGCTTTCCTGTTCACTTTTATATTTCCTTGGACTACTTGGTTTGGCAGATCTAATGAGAGGGTTATGAATGTGTTATTTTTTCCTCCTTGCTGAAGAGCTCTTCAGGAACGAGTCGTGCTGTACTGTGTGCTCAGGGAGTGCGTGGAGTGTACAATAGGCTCAGGTTGGGATTCTGCAGCTGCCTGGGTGCTTTTGTGGCCCTAGAAACCTAAATATTCTGACTGGAAAACCATCTGTAGAAGGGAATGCTTGCATGAAGTCAGTCATTGGCATCAGTTACTAAGATCTGCAGTCCAGCTTACCTTTGTCTAATGCCACTTGCCTGCTCTTAGCTAAAATGAGAATTTTCTGAATGCTACTTCAGGATCACTGTTGAATGGCTGGGTACTTCCGTCTCTGATCAACACACCAAAAATAATTTTTTGGCCAAAAGACAAAGATTTTGACTCGTTAGAAAAAGCTTGATGTGAAACAAAGATTTCTGCCCTTTTTTTCCTAAGACACAGAATGCCATCTGTGGACACATGAAATATGATGAAGATGCAAGACATGGAATAATTTGATTTAAGTAGAACACTTCAGAGCTGAGACCAGGGTCATAAAGCCAGTAAGATCCACTTTAATAACAATAATATTACTGCTACAGCAACTCATTAAGTAGGTGTACAAACAACAGGGCTGTCAAAAGCAGAACTTATGTTAATGACAGAGAAGTGGCTGGTGGTAGGTTTGGTTTGTTTTTTCCTGAAAAGTGCAGTTCAGTGGCAATCTTACTAATGTGATCTTACAAAGCAATCTAATTCATTGGCTTCAGAAGAATGCCACCTCCGTTTTACAGCAGGATAAAACCATCATTTCTCATAGGTAGATGCTGCATAGCGAAGGTATGGGTTTTGATCTGGTGTATGTCCGTTGTTGCAAGTGATAGAAATATAAGGCATTAATTTACCTTATTAAACATAAGAGCCTGAGTTAAATGCTTGCTGTTTCCCTGGATGCATTTTCAGGGTTGATTATCTTTACATTTGTTGGTTCTGGTAATTTTTTTACTTTTACAAAATGAAAATAGTAATACCTTTCCCTCCCCTCAGATAAAAGCGTGTGAAGGACTCAGACTGAGACTTGAGGAAAGATAAAGGGGGAAAGTCTTTGGTGATGTACTGGGGTGAGGAGAATAGGAACAAGGATTTTCAAAATTCTTAAGCTATTTCCAATCATAGAAATAGTGTTTGGCCTATAATCAGGTGTTGAACGTAACTGCTTTTCCTTTAGACTGATATGAAAGTAGAGGGAACCATGTTTCTTCCCCAATTTTGAGGTGGAAGAAGGAGGTTCACCGGGTGCTTGGATGCTTGGCTGTGGCCACATTGTTTTTACATGCTCTGGCAGGTAGCCAAAAGAGATTTCTACTTTTGAGCTCTCGGGCTGAGGTCCAGCAGTGTCGCTCCTTGTCCCTGTGATTGAAGGTGAACTCTGTGGAGTGGTGGGAGACGACTTCTTCAGTGGAAAAGGTGATACATTTTTGCTGCGGGTTTGGTGGATAATGGAAGCTGTCTTAATATTGTGCTTTCTGAAGTCTTCCAGAAATGCAGGGGCATTAACTCTATCACTTGTCTCCTTTTTAGAATTCTTTTCACACTTATTTTTGCTGTCTGGGTTTTCTGGGCCATGAAAGCTTTCTGATTTCTATCAGTGTGGATGATGATGCATGTTTGGTTAATGGCTTGTAAGCACATATTTGACGTACAGAAGTAGCATTTATCATACGGCTTGCAACATTGCTCTACCTGAAGAAGCATGTGTTTTGTTGTGGACTGTGTTTAAACATAATGTGACAAATTTACCAATGGCACAACTCCATTATTTCAAGGAGTGTGTTTAGCTTGATGGCTTTATTCTGATGACTTAGAAGCAAATGCCTAGTACAGCAAACTAGAGCTACTTGGTGAAACAAAGCCTTTTCCTCCTTCTGGGGAAAAAGTTTTGAGCTCCAGTGATATATTAAAAAACAGACAAAGCCAACAAAAGAAAAACCCACTAAAAAAAGCTCACCAAAACCCACACCCACCACTCCCCTAAACAAACAAAAAGCCCAAGACAAAACCAACCAACCAAGAAACCCAAACTCCCAGATGTGTTGTCAGAAGGAGCTGCTGCTTATATCCTCCTCAGGGAATGCAGAAACTGGACTACAAAACTGGCAATGGCAAATGAAGCACACTTTTGTTGTTGTTTTGTGGGTGGGGTTGTTTTTTTGTTGGTATGAGTGCAGTCACCAACCCTACTGCTTTAGAGTGCGTGGCCACCGTGAGTCTGCAGGCTGCGGAGATTCTTCAAGCTAGCTTTTAAAAAAAGGTAGAGTCATAGAATCCTTTCCATTGGAAAAGATCTTAAAGGTCAACTGGTTGACCCGTAAAACTAACACGCCGAGTCCACCCCTAAATCACGTCCATAAATGCCACATCTCCATGTTTTTTAAATAGCTCCAGGGATGACAACTCCACCACTTCCCTGGGAAGCCTGTTCCAATGCCTGACAACCCTTTTGGTGAAGACATTTTTCCTAATATCCAACCTAAACCTCCCTCTTTCCTCTTGTTCTCTCAGCTGCTCCAGACCCTGAAGATAGAGGTAGGGTTCCTCTGTTTTGTGTAGAAATGTAAACAAGAACCTGCTGTAGGTGAACTTCCTCAGCATCAGAATGGCACAGGTTAAAGCTAGCTTGGGAATCTCTGTACTTGAACCATGCTATAAGTGCATGTATGTTTGTACACGTATATTAATGCCATCCTTATGTGATGTTTTGTCATTTATGCTTCTGATTTCTGGAATCTAAGAGGAAGAAAAAAATGAGGGCAGGGGAAGAAAGGGTGCTGCTAAAACTTTTTTAACCTTCAGGAAAGACTTATTTTAGATTTGGTCTAATCTACAGTTAAAATATACTTGATGTTCCATGCCATTTCAGGTAAGTCTTAAGGATCTCTAGAATTCAGTCTTAATATAATAGAACAGCTGGAATTCTGTTATGCTATGTATAATGCGTTTCTGCCCAGGAGACTTGCTGTGGAGTTACTTTTGACATTTTAATGTATTCTTTGTGTTTAGAGAAATTACAACGCTGCCATTTTCCTGTTTCTTTCTCATTTATTAATTTCTAGCTAGGGCAGAATATAAGGATATCTTAACATAACCGTGCAATCCCTCTTTCTGTAAGACTGGGTTCGATATTATTTTATCTATTTAATGAAAGGGGTTGATGGTTGGTGATCCTTACGATACACCGCTCTGCCGACAAATAAATCTCATTTATGCTACTTGTCAAAAACACTGCTTGTTTTCCTTGTCTGGTTCTGCTCAATGGGTGCGCCAGCTGCCTTGTAAGGGTCAGGTCTGTAAGGAGATTCTATGTAGGGAAGACAAGTAATCTGTTTTGTCAGAAAGAATAAAGGTATTTCATACCATCCTTCAATCTTAATATTAGGGCGAAGTTTAAGTTGTGTATTGTTCTATTTGCTATTTCAAACACATTGGAGTGGCAAGTAACATCTAGAAAAGCGGAGGAATAAATATGACACTGCCTCAGATAGCAGTTCTAGTGTGCTACTATAGATTTTCCTCCCTTTCCTTCTTGTGCTATTGTTTACACATCTTCCCCCTTACCTCATATCACTCCTGTGTTGATTAATCTTCAGCTTTACTGGGTATTAGCATAGCAATGCTTTTGTACTGTTCCCTCTGAAGTCTCTGCTGTATTTGTTGAAACAATGCTTTAGCAAATCAGAGAATAGAGAAATCAGAGAGTTATGGCTCTTGCAAGCTGAAGAAATAAGTGTGTATGGCATTTCTTGGTATCTTACTCATTGATATTGATTGATAGCATCTATTGGAAGGAGTACAGAAATGTCAAAAATTCAATGTCTCCACAAGCTATCTTAAGAACATTACCAGTTGGTGTATTTTACCTAAACTGCTATTTTTTTCCAGGTATTTATATTTTCTTACTGTTTTCACTTACCAATGCTCATATTTTGTCAGTTCATGGTCATAGTTCTGTTGAGGGAAATAGGGAGGTTTGCTCCTCCTTTGAGTAGGAAAGTGGAAGCTGGGTGAAAATCAGGTTTACCTGCTGTCAGACAAATAGCAGCACTTAGCAAACAGAGCACAGATTTACTGAATGCCATCTAACTGCAGGACTGACACCTTTCCGTTTTAGTTGGAGCTGCTGCAGAACTTCCTTCTAAATTCTCCACATGAACTTCTTCTAGGCCACCCCACTTTTACCAAATGATGCCTGTTAACCACTGGCTTTGCTATTACCTGCTCACCTAGAGAGCATCAAAACGGCTTCTGTGAACGGACAGGCAAATGGTGTTTGAGAAGGGACACAGTCTCTGTAATTCACTGTAAGGTAACCCTTGTATTTTCAGTAGCTGTTATGTGTCTTTATAAAACTTGGTTTGTTAGCAGGAGGGGAGGAAGACAAATTTCCTGGTGCTGTGAGTGCTCAATGAATATGGTTGTTTACTATTGCCATATAGTCAGAGGATTCTCAGTACTTGGTACTGCTCTTCAGGTGTTTCTGTGATCTTGTTGATGTGAAAGACTGCAGAATTATGGGCTGTGGCTTCACCTCAGAATTTCTTGGCAAACTGGAGTCCCTAAAATGACAATAACCCCAGTAATTACACTTTATCCACCTGATGATGTGTGCCATCCTCATTGTGTCTGCATGACTGCAGTCATGTGTTTGTTTCAGACTAGCCTGTGGAAGCAAGCAAAGGGAAGAGTGAGATTTTACTAAGGTGTGGAAAAATTGAACTGACAAGACTGAAAAGCAGCTGTGCTCCCGGTGGCATTAGGTTGTCTGTCGAGGAAGTTTTCTTCCTCCCAATGCAGCATAATGAAACGTGTGCTCAGTAGACAAAGAGCGAATTCAAAAATTGAGAAATAAAATCAATTTGAGTACTGCATTGCTTACAGCTTGCTTTTGTAAAGAGATATTTTTCAGGGTGGGGTGAAGCTCAGTCAGGGTGCAAATCAAGCAACTGTATTTAGTAAGTAGCTGAACCTTTGAGTTCCTTTGCTGAAACCTATCAGTTGGTGATTAGTTCTTATTTTCTGTGCCAAAATAGGCAACATAGCTGTTGTATTCTTATTACTTAGTAGCGACTAGCAGAGTCCTTCAGACTCACTGCAGATCTACCCCTTTATTCTACAGAAAGTACAGAAGTTCCTGGCATGTGCTCCTCTGAAAATAGGCACTGTAGCGTTTGTATTGGCTTTATTTTCTTCCTCCCATGAAGGCAGCCAAGGTTTGACAACAGACCAGATGTTTTAGAAAGGTTTAATACCTATAATCTACAGTGGATTTTCTTTAAGTGAGTCAAATGAGTCTAATCTGATGCCTTTTGAATTTCAAAAGTGGACAGCATGTTGGCTGCCCTAACCTTGTGAAAATCTGAATATAAGCAAGAAGAGCTTGATGCTTTGAAAATGACTGTTGTTTAGGTGCTAATGTGTACGGGGGATACCAAATAGTTCTGATTGTTAGCAGTCCATGGTGACCTCTTTTAGAAAGGCTAGCCTTGCAGCTTTCTTTGTTTCACTCCCAGGAATAAGGTTATTTGGCTTAAAGAAAATGGTAAGGCTGGGGAAATGAAGCTGTAACCATGGTGCCTAGATGACAATGGGGTGTGTGTGCCGGGGTAGGGTCAAAACCCATGGCAGCGTTGCTGCTTCCCTTCTGTTTTCTTCATTAAACATCTCTAACCTTGCCATCGGTGCAGCCTGTGTTATTTAATTTGGTGAAAAATCAGTCTCAGATACTGTTTTCTGTGAAATTTCTGCATGAATGATGTATGAAAAAAATACACTCAAGTGTACAGATAGTGAATAGACACTTCTCTGCAGTTGCTTTTTTATTTACTTGTCAAACAACTATCTGCTGTTCAGTATACACAGATGTGTGCTGTATTGGGCTTAGGAAAGCTTATGGAAGCAGACATTTAATTTAATATTTTTCTTTAACCCATACCTCACTCATCGTTCCCATTTCAAACGTGCTAGTTCCTTCCCTAATTTCTGCTCAGCTAGAGCTCTTTTGGTTTAAGGGAAGATTGATATCTCTTCCTGGAATGAGAAAGAATTAAATTGCTGTAAAAACTAAGTAGCAAAACCTGGTTTAAAGAAATACTAATCAGTTCTTCAAATGCCTCAAAAAATTGTATTTCTATCCATTTTAATATGATAGTATGTGGTATTGCCTGTTTCATATGTGCCTAGACTGCCAAAATTTGAATAGCTTGTGAAACGGCTGTGAAGAAATACAGGAGACATACACCAGAACAAAGTGTTTAAGGAAGCTGTGTTCCGATTGTGTGAGATGAACCCCCCATCACTGGCTTGTACAATGTAATTTGAAAGGTTTAACCCATCTCCATTGAAGGAGTTAATCCTGCAA
Source organism: Hypotaenidia okinawae (assembly GCA_027925045.1). Lineage (NCBI taxonomy): Eukaryota > Metazoa > Chordata > Aves > Gruiformes > Rallidae > Hypotaenidia > Hypotaenidia okinawae. Next base: position 5,748,336 of record BSDF01000006.1, read on the forward strand.
TCAGAGTTAGAAGTTATAGCATTCACTTTTCTCTACTGTAGGACATCGTGTGTTTCTTTACAGCTTAAGCTGGATGTTTATATTGCATGTTCCAATGGTAGTTTTATGTGTAATGGAAAAGTTTTCCCAATAACATTTACTTGTTACAGGAACATGAAGGTTTTTGTCACACTGGATTAAACCTGTAGAACAGCACGCAGCTGCAAGAGTGGTTACTAATAGAAGAAGGTGAAAAGACTGTAGGAGCTGTATGGTATAATTTCATCTGCCTTAAATCTTTCCATGTTCCATTCCAAGGAATTAAATGATCCTTAAATTATCTTGAGCCTTTCCTATAGGGAGAGTATTTAGATAGGTCCCAGAATCTTTGTTCTTGTGAATACTTGGAAAGACCTGTCAGAAATAAGTAGATGTGTTTTCAGCAAATCAGTTGGGTGACTAAGCTGGAATCCAACATACACATCCCAGCAATCCTCCCAACCACCTGATTTTCAGGGAGACTTGGGAAGTTTCACTCAACTAAGTCAGAAGTGAGAAATCCCCACAGCCATTCTGGGACCTAATAGGGTGAGATAAGATGTAGAAGCGAGTGGGCAGGAGAGTGAGTGAGGGGGTAAACAAGCTAATCTTGACAGCTGCTAGTAGGAGCTATATAAAAAGGGACATTAAGTAGTGGGTAAGTTGGAGTAGTGATGCTGTTCTGGAGATACTGTCTTTACTTGCATCTTCCCAGAGGTTAGCTGTATCCAGGTGGTGATGCGGTTTCGATACAAAGATGGAAAATTTAAAAAAAAAAAAAAAAAAAGAAAAAGGTACGTAGGTAGAATGTGAGAAAAAACTGAAGGGAAGGAGACTTGTTCTACTTTGCTTGTTACAGCTCATGACTTAGAAATTATGGCGTTGTTGTAGGTTTAATTCTTTAAAATGAAGGTCTTAATATTATTTAAAATTGTCTTTTATTATGAAAGCGGTAAAAACCTAGCGCTTTCATCTCAATTCTAGGGCAACTGAACAGACTCCTCTTCTGCTACAGATACGTGTGCTCCATATACTTGAAACCTCATGAATGTTGTACACCTAATGCTAACTTAAGGGTAGATCTTTCAGTGCCTGCAGATAACTGTTTTATAGCTAGTGTGTTTGAGGAGAAATCTCCTTAGTGCTCATTACTTGCTGCACAGTAATGAGGGTGGAGAGAATTCTTACCTGTTTCTTGTTAATTTAATGAAAACAAGTGGCAGTGGGGAAGTCTCATCTGGGGTAGATGCCAAAACATTGTTGTGGGTACTGATAGAAAGAAACTGAAGACTGCAAAATTGTATCCAATTCCATTGGTGTATTTTTTGAATGTGAAAAGATCTTTCGCTCAAGGGAAAATACATAAATATGTAGTCTGTGTTCCTCTGTGTAAAGGATTTCTACTTGTAGACACATAATTAAGTATGAAAAATTGATTTTTGACTACCATTTGTCAGTGGCTTGAATAGATATGTATGCTACTGCTTGTATAGAATGAAATGCTTAAAACAGCTGATTCTTTTTCGAGCAGCTAAGGCATCAAATTTGGGTACAACTTTTGCAGATAAAAATATCAACTTATTTCTACAGATGACATTGGGCTTTAATTTTTTATATCCTGCCACTTCCTTCAAGTGCAAGGAATTATCCTGAGACAAGTGTTGTTTCTGGCAAGTACGTTTATCTGGAAGTGTTCTGTTAAATTAGCCATCTTGCACTTCAGCGTGAAGCAGATAAAAACTTTCTGTGTATGCTCCTTGTATTTCAACAGACTATTATATGTATTCTGGGAATGCCATTAGTTGCTGCCCTGATGCGATGGGTCTAGCACTACTGGAAAAGTAATTTCAGAATTGTCTCCATTGTCAGCCACCTGTTACTTCAGTGGGTTTTTGGTAGCTAAGCTGGGTTATTGGCGTATTCTTCTGTTGCAGCAGCATCTGACTCATCCTGATGGTTTTTCCAAACAATTCCTTTGGTGTGTGTGAAACCAGTTTGCTTGTACTCTCTTCTCAACTGGCTCTGAAGCTTTCACAAAGTTCGCATGCCAGGTACTCCTCCAAATCTACTTTAGAGAAAGATCTGAATCTTTTCAGGCCTCAAATCCTTTTATGAACTGGCAGCGTTTCACATAACCTCTAAATCCATGCTAAAAATGTTACTTGTGCTTTTGAAAATGACTAGGCTTGTAAAATTGGATTTCAAGCATCATTGGACCAATAGATGGGATGAGCAGAATCCTGCATCTGCTTTTGAGTAATAATAAAAAGAAATAAATTGAGGTAAATGTTGATAAAAAGGAAAAAAAATTCTCATGCGTTTGGGGTAGCTGGACTTCAAGACATCTCTGTTATTACCTGTGATAATGAATGAAAGGGTAAGTCTTGATGCAGTTTTTACATACAGAGATGACAAGGCATTCAAAAAGCGGTCTATGATTGTAGATATGGAGCTACATAAATGAAAAGCCAACAGTATTATGAAAAAAGAGTTATTAATAAAATTTAGGCAATCTATTCTCCTTTGGACAGATATTAGTTATAAACTAGTACATTTGCATTTAATCAATATGCATTTCCTTACTTATTTGCCATCTTGAGAACTGCTGCTCTTCCTGCAATGTAATCATACTACAATTATTGATTAATATGTTAGTATTTATACTAATTTACAAAGGATTTAACACTGCCATTGAATGGATGTTGTAAGGATTGTTTTCTCTTTCCAATGTTTAAGCCTCTTGACCCCTGTTACACTTTCTTGAAATGAGGAAAATAAAGGAAGCTTTCTGTTAACAATTAGGATATATACTTATGGAAGCACCTGGGCTTAGAAGATTTTGATCTATAACATTATAGCACACAATACTAGTACTGACTTCTGCAAGACAGTCGACTGAGCCATTTTACTGTCATGACCTTGCCACACAGCATGATTTTTAGTTGAGGTGATCTCAGAATTGATGAAGTGGGCTGTGTAAGATTTCCAAATTTTTATTTGGGTGGAGGAGAAAAGTAGGAACATTCATTTTTCTATTTGCTTTCCTTCATTCTTTTCCTTCCAAAGTCTGTGTGGGAATTGGGATATAAAACTTGATTTAAGGGAAAAACGATCAATTCCTGCCTTTGTAAAAAGCAGCTGTGGGTGGTTTCGGACATGGATAGGCTCACTACTGCTTCTTTTGATGTGGGTTTTCAGCTCAGCACTAGTCCAAGGATCATTCTTAATATGCTCATGTAAATACCTGCTTCTTAAAATACTGAGAGTATACTCATTTAGAGTATTATAAAAAAACAGTATAGAACCAAACCAACTGGCAACTTTCTTATGTTTCTGGCTAGACTAAACTGTTTGTTGAATGTCTGTTGCTACAACCTAGGAGATAGATATAGATATATATATAAGGAATGGAGGTTGGTTTTGAAGGTTTATTTGTCTTCCTGATGTTGAAGCAGGCATAATAGAAGAAAATAACTCTTTCAATAATATGTGAGAACACATATATGTAATTTTATAGTGAACATCAAGATTAATCTTTAAAGAACAAAACAAACACCCCCAACAACACTTTAAAATGAAGTGATTACTTAAATCGATAGGGCACTGTTAGAAACGTGTTCTGCCTCACCCTTAATCTTTGCTTAACAGTCATTTAGACATTTTAAAACTTCAGGCCATGTTCACAACTGTATAGACCTCTTCCCACGTGACCATGAGATACTTCAATGAAATCGATTTCAGAGTAAATAAACTTTCAGCTTTAAGTGAATCAGTTTATACAGCCTCATGCTGCACCAGGCCTTTGCCCGCTTCTGGCTTGAATCATGATTTTTGTGATACTGAGTTAAAGGGCTTTTACATATAGAAGCCATTTTTGTCAGCTAAAACACCATGGGCTAAGATTTCTTACCTTTACAAAACAAAAAGTCCACATTTTTTTTTCTTCAGCCTCTATAGGTCAAAGTCATAGAAGTTTGTGGTGTTCAGCAGATGTGGTCCTGAGAATATTAAGTGCTCAGGCTGGATTTTACTGGAGTAACACTTATTACAGAATGTAGCTTTAAACCAATTATTTGGTGACCTGCAGTAATTACTAACGAAAACAACCATTGGACATCTTTGGGGTCATTCTACCATTCACTGAGCACTTATAAGACTTCCAGTGGGATCCTCCTAGCACGTATGGAAAGAGAGTAAGAAATTTGCACTCAGTTGAGGAAAGACAGAACCAAGACAGCACTCCATTTTTGTATAGGGACTTGGTCTCATGTTTATAGATGAGATGGTAACAGATAACTTTCCAATTTTATTTTTGAGATTTAGGTATAATTTTTTCCAACACAGAAAATTACACTGGGTTTAGACTGCTTCTGTGAAAGATGGTTGGCTTTTGAATTCCTGTTGTTACAATTAACCCCCACTGGAAGAATGTAAGAATGAGGCTTGACTTAAATTTGCTTTATGATTTAGATCCTTGAAATACTGACATACAGTGAATCCTAGTTTATATTTCTTTCTCTAAAGCCTTTCTTGCGAATGCACACCTTGTTTACTACTCAGTTTAAAGTCTATGGAGCCACAGTAAATATGGAATGTATAATATATAGGTCTGTCTCCTCTGTTCAACAAGTTTCTTGTTTTACAATCTGCTAGCATATCTACTCTGGTGTTCTTGGTTCAGCGCCTATTCTGGGACTCCGAGGAGACAAGGCAGACTCATAGATTGAAGAGACTTGTCACTTCTGTTATGGGAGTAATCTTTCAGGCTTTGCCAAGTCCCCTTGTACTTTTGATGTGCTTGGTATCCTGCAGGATACTGTGCTTCTACAGTTTCGCAACTTTCTACTTGATTAAAAGTACAGGAGTTAACTGTGTTCTCAGTGTCCCATCTTTATGGCATTCTGGTGCCAAACACACAAGGATGCTCAGGTATCTTGGGCGGTCTGCCTTAATTTCCTTTCTTCATGTTTCTGAGAAAATATGTGACAATTCTGTGAATAAAAGGCACTCTGCTTTCAAGTTTCTGGGTTACTTTTTATTTCCTGAATGATATTTAGGACTGTCTGAATTGATTGCCTGTAATAGGTATTGAGTGTATATTATAGTAGTTGTGATGTGTTCCAGATACATCTTTAATGATTCTAGTTTGTCACTTGAATATTTTAAGCCTTTGGTGCTTTAATTATTTCTTACCTTTTGTTTTTCTTAAAGTTTGCCTCTGAGAATGGTTCACAGGATGTTGTTAGTCCTGTGAGTAAAATTAGTAGTGAAAACAATGACTGAGAGAATGTTCCAGCATTCATCAAATTAGTACTGATCCCCACTTAATGTGCCTTCTAATGTGCAAAAGTGAAAAATACAGGCATGGCACAGGCTGTACTTTAATTATCTTGGAATTCAGTAGGAAAGTCAAAATAAAAAAGGGTGTATCTGTATGTAATCAGACCCTGCACATCAACAGGAAGAGCTGTACATCATAGCTAAAGGATGGCTCTGTTGGAAACAGAATCTGGGTATTCTGATGTCTAAATTGTGGATGGATCTGTGCCACTAAGAAAAGACGACAACAATACTCCCCATTTAAGAGCCACTATCTGAGGTCAGTGATTACTTTGAAATGTAAGAATTGCTGTGGTCCCTTCCAGTGCATAAGAAAGAAATGCAGTACTGTGTTTCGGAGTGGAACTGGCTCAGATCATCGGTTGGCATCTGCAACTTTATTCTAGCCATGGATCTGGCCACTAACCAAATGGAGACATCTTTTAATTGTGAGCATTGTATCTTTGCCAGTTCAATTAGCACTTTCAACATTTTGATCCAAATTGGTATTTAAGACTTGCTTCTTAGGCTGAGCTGTGTAAGAAGAGCCAGTGTTTAACATCTAATATGAAAAATAGTAATGTTAGATGACCACTTGTTTCCAAAAGCAAACTAGCCCCATTGAGCTAACTGCCTCATGTAAAACAGAGCTCCCTCAGGGTTCCTTGTGCTGGAATACATTCTAGCCTAGTGCAGTTTTCCACCCTTCCAGACTGTGTTCACTTTGCGCGATACTGTTCAGTACGGTGCCTCCCTGCCTCTTTTCCTTACTGGCACAGCTGCTTCCAAAAGGGTCCATATTACTTCTGCACCAGGCAGAAGACATGGAGGCTGAGAAGAGAAAATAAGGTGTTTAAATGAGATATAATGATATCTAGTACATCTCTTTCCCATCACTATCTCTTCCTAACAGAGAAAATGTACGTACGAGTAGTCTGTTAAACTGTAGGAGCTGAGTCTACTTTTGTGGGTGATTTTTTTGTTTTGTTTTACCCTCCTAAGTATTTGGAAACATGAAAAGGCAGTCAGCACTATTCTCTTGATGCTTAAAGCAGTGAAGATGGTGGAAGAGCACTAGGAGTAGGTTTTCTTCTGACAACTTTCAGGTGATTTTTGGGTAGAAATCCATTTCATTATATCCCAGCAAATAGTATGAAGACTGTCAGTTAAAGAGCAATTAAGTTGACAATCTCTTATTGCTGTTGCTGTTTTTAATCTATTGAACACTGAAATATATTCTGTATTGAATTCTGAACTTGCTCTGTGCATTGCATGGAATGCCTAAGGTTTGCTACTACTGAAGCAGTGACTAAACCAGCAGGGCTGTAGGGGTCTGTATTGACCATCTGAAGGTAGAAGCAAGGCTCTGTTTTACCACGTACTGCTTTATCTTGGTACTCTGGTGACCAGGAAGACCTATCCTAGAGATATATATTTTAGGTTTCTTGTCTTTTTCTCCTTTGTGCTCATTTGGTTCCTGCTTAAAGGAACTGCTCCTGTTTGTTTCTTTCTTTGAGCCAATTGTTGCTGTGGTTTAGCCCCAGCCAGCAGCTAAGTACCATGGGGCCACTTGCATACCCCTTAGCTCCCCGCAGTGACATGGGGAGGAGAATTGGAAGAAAAAGGTAAAGCTTGTGGGTTGGGATATGGACAGTTTAATAGGAGAGCAAAGGAAGAGAGAAATACCAACAATACTAATAAAATAATGTATGAAGTGGGTGCCACACACCGCAGTTTGCTCACCTTCAGACCTGGTGCCCATTCCCTGCCTTAGCGGTGATCCCTTCTGGCCAGCCCCCTCCCCTCCACCCTCCAACTGAATATGACATCATATCACTCCCAGCTTGTGAAAATTTACTCTATCCCAGCTGAAAACCAGGACAGTCATGCATGTTTGAGCTTACAGGTGTTATCAGTTGACTTTTGCCATTGGCTCGGGGTTTTTTTGGTAGTTTTATGGTTGATACTGATTTAGTTCTTAGCTTAATGGAATTGTTACTGTTCCTGCCCTTTGAGCATCAGAGATCATACTCTTCTAATTCAAAACATTGTTTTGTGTTGCCAGGTGAAAATAACAATTCTCAGCTTTCCCCTAGCAGTGTTGGTGTGTATACAGGTGTAGTTGGTATAAGTGGAATGTAGGTATTAGATGCAGCGCCTGCCGGGAAATAGAAGGTAGGGTGGAGGTAATATATAGTAAAAATGCTACAGTACTGCAGTACTAGCTCTGTGATACCTTGCAGTTCTTGCCCAGCTCTGTTCTGTATCACTCACCTTCTGTGCGTACCTTTGCCTTCAAGCCTGGCTTTGGTTAGGAGGAAAGCTTTATAAACTCTTTTTTTCCTGTGTGTGCCCCCCGTCCTCCCCCTGGCACTATGTAGTAGATGGCATTATACACTTCAACTGTACCTTGAACTTGGAAATGTATGGGACAGAGCTGCTTCATTAAATTACATTCAGGGAACTGAGTTGAAAATATTTCTAGTTTAGGTTTCATTATAGGATGAAAGGAATAGGGATAGAAAATCAGTTCAGCTTCAGGAAAGAGGAGGAGAGATGGCAGGTAATGGAGTGAGACGGAGATTGAAATCCCATTTATTTCTCCAACAGTGCTGTGATACTCAGTGATGTCATTATGTATTAAATACTAATGTCAGGAAAGATTCACATGATTTCACTAGATGACTAACGTGTCTTGGACACTGCACTGAGAGAGAAACAAATGTTTTTTCTCTGAAGGCAAAACTATAACTCCAGATTTTAATTCCTGCACAAACTGAAGCATGAAATGTTGAATAACTTGGTAACTGAAGTTATTCTGCTAACTGAAGTTGTGAAGTTATCCCCACAACTGAATCTGTGGGGATGTTTCCTCTTTCTTCTCCCATGGTTTAAGTTTGATGGTTTATGCAGCTCTGAAGAGAAGCAGCACGCCTAGGGCCTGTGCGTTTGGAGATTCAGATGGTGAGTGTGAAAGGTCTCCTCAGATACTGCCTTAAGAAGGAAGTGGTGCTCAAAATGCTCCTTGTTGAATGTATTTCCAACAGGTAACAGACAAATTGTGGTAGTGCTTTCTGGAGGAACTGAGAAATGGTGAGGGATGAAGAAGGTCTTGACAGAAAAATAGAGATCTGGAAACAAGTGACTTTGTAAAAGACTGAATTATAGCACTGAAGTTTCCTTTGAGACTGACCTTAACGTAGAAAGAGTCATGTAAGTAAGACAGACAAAGAACTGAAATGTGAAGCCATAGAATCATGAAGATTAGAAAAGACCTTTAAGATCAAGTCCTCACAATATAAACCCAACACGCCAAGTCCACCACTAAATCATGTCCATGGATGTCACATCTCCATGTGTTTTAAATGACTCCAGGGATGGTGACTCCACCATTTCCCTGGGCAGCCTGTTCCAGTGCTTGCCAACCCTATTGGTGAAGAATTTTTTCCTAATATCCAAAGCAAACCTGGAACAACCTGAGGCTATTTCTGCACCTGATACCCTGTTATCCTTATGGTATCTAATGCTGCGCTGCTACTTTTTCCCTTCAAATGAACTTATGGAAAGAAGACAAGAGAGAAAGATAAGATTTTGGATGAGCAGAATGTGAGAATGGATTCTATCACAAAAATGCTTCAAGGGACATGCTGATGAAAAAGAATCCATGTTTTCCTCTTGGATTATTCAACTGGCTTGAGGAAATGACCTTTCTAAATCTTTCTGGTAAATGCTGATGTAATCAAGCAGTTTGATCAAAGCTGTGCTTTGAAGGATAATGGGCAAAGCATGTAGAGACCAAAGAATCAAAAATTAATGCTATTTAGACACAGAAGAAAACTGCACCGTTTTGAGACAAAAACACTAGGGAGATAGGATATGTAGAAATTAACTGAGTAGAGACATGCTGCATTTTAAATGGACTGGGAATAAAACTCACAAAAAACACCATTTTTGGGCTTGAGATTGGCATTTTCAACAGTTGGCAGCGCTGTCCTATCTGGGTGAAATTACAGGAAGTATTTTTCTCCCCCTTGTCTTCCAAAAATCCAACTCCATCAGACTCCTACAGTGACAAAATGGTAAAAAAAACTCCCTGGCAGTGTTCAAGGGCAGGTTGGATGGGCCTTTGGGTAGCCTGGGCTAGTGGAGGGTGTCCTTGCCCATGGCAGGTGGTGTGAACTGTGAACCTCTGAGGTCCCTTTTAACACAAACCATTCTATGTGTCCGGTTCTAACCCCAAAATAATGGAAAAGGTTGCTGTTGATGCTGATAGAAGTATAGTCAGTTATCTGATGCTTTTTAAGGGTCTTCCTATTGCAGGCCTGAGCACATTGAACTTGATACTTGTATCTTATAAAGTAAAAAATTGCAGATGCTGAAAACAAACTTGTCTCCAACCAATAAAGTTTCAAATACTGATCAGTAAAAACTTATTTGGGGTGGGGACAGTGTTTGCTATTACTATCTTAGTAGTAATAATAGCGTATTTTGTTTTGAGTATAAAATGTAGTTTGACTATAGTCCTGAGCTGTTCCTCAAAAGAAATAAAAAGCATTCTTCAAGGTGTATTTTCTTTGAGTTACAAAGGAAAATCATAGGAGGAAACAGAAATATGTCTTAACTCGTCCATATTCTTTCTGAAGAGCATTAGTAGACTTGAAAATGAAATTAAGTGGATCTTTCTGAAATGTACTGCTTACCTCATCTTTGCCTCTTTATGTCACTTCAGTGACAAGATAGTGTAGTACTTCAGATCATAATTTGTGTTGCAGGGTTACCATGTTTAATTCTGAGTAACCAGAGGGTTTTTAAAGTGAAAAGACAATGGCTAGCTCTTCCAAATTTTGATAATCAAATTCCACTGAAGTAGGTGATAATAAAATAGCAGTTAATTTACATCTCAAAATAAAAAGCTTTTTTTTCCTTCAGCCTGAAGGATTTTTTCTCTTGAGGTATTTGTTTTTGGAGATTCAATAGCAAGTTGAGGACATGAAGACATACAGTGATTTGCAGCCTGGTGGAAAAAACTGACACTTCTAATTAATCACAAATGTTTGATTGCTCACTTGTTCATGTCTGCAGATGAAGAAAACCCATGGTACGTATTTCTTACAAGGGAAGAAAGTTTACATCACTTAACATGCAGTGCCATCATGGAAGTTTTCTGTACCTCATCAATTAGACCGTAGAGACATTTTAAATGAAGCATTTCCTTTTCAGGACAATTTCCTTTTCAATATTCATTGCTACCTATTTAACATTTCATTAAATGAGATATGTACATAATTATTTATATACCTTATAGCAGAAAATATTTGAAAAGTTTATAGGTGGGGTCCATTTTGTAGTGGAAAATTTGAAATACAAAATAAAGGTGGTTAAGAAAATGTGGGACCTGATCCTGTATTGAACATAGCTTTGTTTCTCTCAGTTTGTTAAAGATTCTCTGTACTTTTAAAACAGGTATTGCAGTTGTAGTACACCTTTATATTGTCTCTTAAAAATAGGCCCTAATTTGAAACATAAATGTTGCTACTACAGAAACATAAGACCATGAATATTAAACTGTGTGGTATCAGTAGAACTTCTCAGACTTTCATCACTTTTTTCTTTTCTGTTGTAGAATTACTTGACTTGGTAGTGGTCAGAAGATTTCCTGAAAAAAAACCAAAACCCAAACAACCCCCACACCCCAAAAAACCCTTAAGCAACCTGAAAACTTTGGAAGGGCAGTAACCATTAATGTTTTGAATTTGGCAGATTAACAGGTGCTCAAGCCTCTGGTACAAGCTTCCATAAATGCATAAGTAAACCCATCAAAAATAGTGAATCCACACTATTACAGTAACGAATCCATGCTATTACAGTGATACCTAAGCTTATATATTCTGTGGACTGAATGTTGGACTTGCTTTAAATCTGAAAGAAACCATGCCAATTGGTTGACTGAAATCTGCATTTGCTTCTATTATCAAGAACTGAGTGTAAACTCTTATTGGATGAATCCTTCCTGATAACAATTAAGAGTAATACCAAAATGGAAGTGGAATTCTTGTGTTACTGAAGCAAAAACATAGTTTCAGCTTTGTGATAGTTACCTTTCAGACAGTGAAATTAGACTGCTTATTTGCATCTGGATGTGAATTAACACCTCGATGTGCTAGAAGTTCATGTTTTCTAAGTAATTTTTAAAAGAATGTTCAAATAAATATACTTTTACAATAATGTGCTTTCAAAACCAGCAAAGTTAGGGTTATGTTTGATGTTAAGAGAAAAGCCATCATTTATGTAAGAAATGGAAGTACCACTATGAAAATTACTGTTTATCTCCATTCTGATGCAAATAATGAGGAAAGTTGAAATGTAAGAGTCCTAACATGGTAAGGAAATTACAGTTATGGTAGCAGAGTTCAAAACTGAAGAATATGTGCAGCTACTGCTAGTGAAAATGGGAAAGTTCAGGTAGCCTGGAGACCCTTGAGTGCAAGAACTAAAAAGTACCATTAGCCTTAGTAACTCTTGCTAGGAGGCATGTTATCAGATTCAGAGAATCAGCAAACTGACTTGAAAAGAGAAGTATCCCAGGTTGTCTGATTCAACTTGCTTGAATAACTTGTTTAAGGTACAAGAACAGGCTTAGCTCAAAGGTCTGTAGTGACTCTCATTGTCTCATAAGATAGTTCATGAGATGTTTTTCTGAAGGTGATACCATCAAGAGAAATAGTGTCTCTTTGGAGTCTTGCTGGTTTTGTTTGTGACTAGTAGTATGTTGACTCAGAGCAGTTTGAGATGGAAACGGTATTGAGATAACAGTATTTCTGAACTGGTGAAAATTACCCAAACTCTTTTGCTCTGTCTGTAGGATATGGCAAGCAGTGATTGTTTCCAAGCTGATCTGACTAATCCTCTGCTAAAAAAAACCACAGCCAAACCTAACTTTTCCTTCTTAAGACATTCTGTAAAAACTGTGGGCAAATTCAGCTGCTCTGTTACTCAGTTTTCATACAGTCAAATGATACTATCTTCATATCAAATAATAAAATACAGGTCTAGTAAACTCTTTGGAAACTTTGAAATAAATTTCATTATTTAGTGTTTATTCTGGTTGCATAGGTCAAGAACTCCCATGTTGCATGTAGTTCTGTGTACTGTAGAATAAGGTGAAATGTTTGTAGTGTTCCTTAGAATGCTTACATTTAAAAAAAAAATTAAATCTTTTACTTTAATTTGATACTATGAAAGTTACCCAAATGATTGATTGTCCCACAGTGTAGGCTCTATTACTAAATGCATATCTCCTTCTGGTAGAAGAACAAAGTTCATTTTAGTCTCTACCCTGCTGTAGTTTGTCTACTAATCTTATCCACAGTGATTTATTTTGAAAAAATAACAGTAAATACATTTAAGAAATCAGTTTTAGATGAGAAACTCAGCTGATTGAAAGAAGGAAAAAAAAAAAAAAAAGAAAACAACATACTAGCAAAGTCTGCAGATGCAGTTGTCATGAGTCTGCCTTTTAAAATCAAGAGCCCAACAGTTTTTAAATCATCCACTCTCCTGGTTGCCTTTAAATGCAGATACATCCTAGCAAAATAGCCCGCAGTCAGGATATATTTTCCAGCTCAATTACTATTAATATTGCATACACAACAGCACACATAAAACAGCCTCTCCTACAACAAGTGAATGGGAAAAACTTGAGTGACAAAAGCAGAATTCTGCACTGTGAATTTTCAGGCTGCTAATTTCAACCATCAGAAGGGTGGTTCGGACCTGCTTTCTCAGGTTTTCAGCGTTAAATTAGGAGCCCTTTGGTTTTGGACGTGGCATAAGGTTAATGATCTTTTGATGTTAGCAAATTAGCTTTGATTTTACTATGTTGCAGTTCAAGTGACTGGAAATTTTTTTGTAATGAGTGAAATAATGCCTTCTCTTCCGAATTTAAAATAATGACATAGGTGTCCATCCAATGGAAATAAAGGAATGACTAAACATGAGTCACTTGTTCCCTCCGTTACTTTCTAATGTCACATCAGAGCTATTTTTCATCTCTTTCTATCCAGATGTAAGCCAGAGCTGTAGTTAAATTCAGCTTCAAGGAACCATTAAGGAAAATATATTTGTACTTTCTCGAGCAAAATGCTATTAGATGAGTTATATTTGTTCAGTAGAAATATATAGTTACTATTTAAAGGACTGTACGAATCGGGCTTTCTTGTTTCTTTCCAGTTCAATACAGACTGAAATGATAGTGGGCAATATGATACATGTTATAGACAAACCTCTTTGGTCACAGGGATATCCCTTGTTGATTAGGCAGAGGATTGGCTTGAAAATTGAAGCTGAATTGAGGTAAGATTTCAGGTTGAGAATTCGCAGTGGGAAATATTTGGGTTTTTTTTCCCCCGATAGAATATACAATGTAGCAGAATAATGTGTTTTGTTATTTTTACTTGGTGTCTTCAAACCATGTGCCTATCCCCCTGTATTATTGACTAAAAACAAATTGATTTTTTTTGTTCTCCTCTTCAGAAGCCACATTTCTATTTTGGAAAAAAAAATGTTTAGACCAATTGAACTTGATAGTTGTCTTTCAGCAAATAACGTAGATGGCATTTCTATGTTGATTGAGATTTCTAAGTATGTCTGTTGTGAATAGTCTAATGTAACCGTCTAGTGAATTAGGAGATATTAAACAATTTAATCTAGTATAGACTGTTCCTATATCTTTAAAATGTGCACTTTTTAAATTAAAAACAATCCTTTGGATACAGGTATTCCAGGTGACCCTTCTAAAGGATTGCTTCTTATTTATTGCCAGGAACACTAGCAAGTAAAAGAAATAGTAAGCCCAGTTTCATTGCCTTTCATGTTTCTATGAAACCCTGTTAGTGTAACTCTAGAAAGCAGGTAGACTCTGATTGTAACATCCCATACCAGTGACAGTTTGCCTGGTTTTTTACGTACTGAATAATGTTAGCTTCAAGGAAGACTAATTTTAGTGAGTGATGCACAACCTTAAAAATAAACTTGCTGCTTGGGATCTAATGCAGTCTTCTGTGTCTGCTCTTTGGGGATTTAAGCCACATCAAAGAGCTTTAGTGGCTCCTACGATTACAGGGGAAAGGACTGTGTTTGCTTTCTTTCGTTCAGTGCATTATTCTCTGTGGCCTCTTCCACTGGCAGTTGAGACATTTGAAAGGACTTTTTCCTAAGTGGAATTGCAAAGGGACATATATTGTGATCAGAGGTGTTCAAATCATGTCACTAAGACCAATTTGGCCTCACACGCTTCTGTCCAAGATACATTTTGGGGAACAGTGGGAGGAAGATCTACCTTGATTTCAGCTCCCAGCAGGGGAACTTTACTGGTGCCTGGACATAATCAAATAAGAACACTCCCCTTTCACATCACTAAGAACCAATAAACGCACAAATTTGCAATATGACTTTTACTTTGTTGTTCACAATTATAAGGAGATTTTTTTTTCCTTTTCTGTGGGACTACTTTTAGTAGTACTATTACTTATAAACAAAATTCACAGAGGAAGTAAATATAAAAAGTATTATCTTTGAGCATTTGCAGCAGAGAATAAGAATTATTCTAATGTGGTCAGAAGGAGAAGAGCCCTAACATGGTTTTTCTCTTGTCTGAACCATAAATATACGTGTGTGTTTACTGCATGGAGGAAAGTGGAATGATAGGTGTGTGTTAAATGATTCAGATTCCCTTGAAGAAATAAATGGACATAGTAGAAACAAGCTTTCAGCTCACCCCGAGGATCCTCTCACATGCCTGCAACTGCAAAGAAGGTGAAAGTGAGAGATGGTCAGAGCGTGCGGGACTGTGGAGGCTCTGCACAGCACTGGGGGTTGTTAACGTGCAAGTGCATGTGAGAGCTGGATTAGGTTATAGACTTCTAGTTCTTGGAAGGGGACTAATTAGGGGAGGTAGGAAAATATCTTTGATGTATGGTGCCTTCCCTCCCTCAGCCCATGATTCTTCAAACTGCAGCACAGACTCTTTTAGATCATTTATGTGGGTCAGACACATTTCAGTAACAGGGTTCAATTTTATATTGCAGAATTTATAGTACATACAAGTATGAAACAAAGCAAACTCACTTTTAGTAAAAAAGAATGATGATGAGATTGCTTTTTTCCCCACAGAAGAGCAGAGTATTGCCTAAAAAAAAATAAAAATGATACATACAGATGTAAGTTGCTGTATTCCAAACTATGATGGATATTCTTATGATGTGAGTATTGATGGGATTTTGTAATACTGAGGTACTGCTGCTTGTATGCTGCTGATGTCTAATGATGGTGATCTTTTGCTGCTGTTTTTTATATCTGGTAAAGGTTTGTTGAGGCTCCTGTTATTTCTTTTCTGCCATTCATCTGCCTCATTTGTGATCCTTCTGTAAAGTTACTCATTAGATAGATGTAATAAGAAAAGCATGCTTTTGCAGTCTTAGTCAGCTCCTTTGAAGGAATCATAACACACTTAAGATAGAAGTCCAATCAGATAAAAACCAATCAGTTAGATTTTTTTGATTTACTTTTTCTGAGCCTGGCCTCGCGTAGTTGATTTGGACTTACACAAGAGAGCAAGAAGTTTGCTTCTGTAGAAACTATGGGATGAATTAACATCCTTGTGTTTTTTTAATGTCAAAGATGTCTTGTAAATCATAACACCAGAATCATAAAATGTGTTACAAGCTATTTATGTAGTCTCAGGTGACTTATTTGATAAGCTGTAGTTGAGATCAAATTAATTAGAACTTTTTTCTAAAAGTATGTCAACATAGACTCAATCTTGTTTGACTTTTCTATTCATGCTCATATACAGGAATGCTACATGATGTGCACCTGCAGTTCCTCTAGACTGCTAAAATTAACTATAAATAATAAAAGGTATGAAAGGTCAAAGTGCAAAAATACATTCCTTATGCTTCGTAAGATTCCTTTACATTAAGGATGCTGTAGGAGTACTATCAATATTATCTGAGAATCAGAAAATAATTGAGTTGTTAATGTGCATTTTAGTAAGGTCTAGATAAAAGTTTTAACATCTAGATTTTATTGTTTTGTATAGAAAAGCTTGATGTAGATCCACTCTCACATAAACATGCATTTACCATAAACACCTGCCTGTCTCGGTAGCTGCCATCTCTTTCTTTAGCCCTGCTCTGTACGGCGTCTCACCTAACATCGTGTACTGTTGAGTCCTGGTAGGCTGTTACATGAGCCTTACAAATGAATGTGACTAAGAGTGTCATTATAACGGTGGGTTTTTTTCTACGAGACCTGTTAACCACCCTAGAGCCAGGGAGAACCAATGTTCAGAATGTTGATATGTATTTATACATAATTAGAGTTAAACGTTTGCATCTCAGTAAATTTTTGTTTAAATTATGAAGAAATTATCAGGATTGTAGGCTTTGGTGGATATCATGGGAACATGCCTTACTGTGGTGGTTTTGGCCCTGGCCAGAGGCCAAATGCCCACCAAGCCGCTAGCTCACTCCCCCTTCAGCCGAAAAGGGGAGAAAATATGTTTTTGGAGGCTTAGGCCCTGAGATAAGGACAGAGGGATCACTCTCCAATTAGTGCAATGGGCAAAACAGACTCCGCACAGAATAAAGGAAAGAAAAGTGATTTATTCCAACTATGACTAATACACCCAGTGAACCGGAATGAGATAAGAGTAAGAAGCGGACAGGTCTTAAAGCGCCTTCCCCCCACCCCTCCCCGTCTTAGCAAACTCAAACTTCATCATGGTCTTACTCCCTTCTTCCCCCCCAACATGGCGCGGGGAGGGACAGGGAATGGGGAGTGAGGTTCCGGCGGTACCAGCTGCCTTCCTTCCCCAGATCTTAACACTTCTACTTCCCCGCATCCCTCGCCTCTTAGCACCCTTGGCTTTAATCATCAATTTTGCTCCCTTCTTCCCTCCCATCGCAGCACCAGGAGGGGCAGGGAATGGGGAATGGGGGGTTTCAGTCCGTTCTGCCCAAGCTGTCTTCCATCTCAGCTCGGGGCGGGGGGGGCATTACACACACACACACACACTCTTCCCTTGTGGTGCCGTGGGGTCCCACCCACGCCAGAGTCGTATCCACGAACTTCTGCAGCGTGAGTCCTCTCCATCGGGGAGTCATCTCCTCACCACAGGCCTCTCAGCAGGACTCCCTTCCATAGGGTTCTGACATTTGGGCCCGAGCTCCCCTGGCCTGGCTCCCCGCAAAGTCACAAGTCCCCCGGCAAACCTGCTGAGGTGTGGATCAATCTCTTCACAGGGTGTAGATGTCTCTGCTCCCCGTCTTCATCCATGGGCTGTGAGGGACATCCTGCTTCACCATGGTCTTCTCCATGAGCTGCAGGGGAAACTTTCTTTCCACATTCCTTTCCCCCTCCCTCCTCCTCCTGGGCCTGGCCTTGGCTATCGGTGCAGCTGGTCACATCTTCCCACTCTCTGTTCCGGTGGCAAAGTGCCCCAGCCAGCCGGCACACTTTTTTCTCCTATATGTGATTCTATGATTCTCTTGTCTATGATTCTCTTGTAGACTCAAATTTGCAAAATTGTATTGTGCAGCAAGGTATTTTTTTCTGTCCTCTCGCCTATACTGTTTTCATAGGACACCCCTATCTTCAACCCTTTGTGTCAGGGGCAATAGAACAACAGATCATTTTTGTCATTTCTATAAACATATTTTGCTAAAAATTTATATCTGGATTAGAAAAGATTGAATATATGCAAATTATTGAGGGGTATTTATGGCTAGTATTTAGAAGTTGGAAAGAGAAAATATGTACTAGTACTGCTTAAAGGTTTGAAGTTCTATTTGTTGCTGTTGGATGCATCGTTATTTTGTACCTCAGTTGTCTCAAATTATGCTCCAAAGTGAATTTGGCAGCTGCCTTTAATAATCACTTCTGAGGGGGTTCTATTATTTTTTCTTCTGCTGTGAAATAAAAATTTAATTTTGTCTATAAATGTTTCCACATATGGAAACACCTGTGTTGAGAATTTTAGACCTTTTTGAACAGTTGACAAAGTGCATTGGTCTGCTCCCCCTCATAAGGCTCTGTTAATGCTCTTACTAACAGGAGTAGAGGTACTGACTTGAAAGAAAGGATATGTGTCCAGGAGTTCTTTTTATGCCTCAGAAAGCATTTTTACTATTCATATATTATTAAGACTATTAACTTTCAGTGGGTACTTGATATTCTTTGTGTTTTCTCATAAGTAGGTAATACAGATTATGGTGCCATGGTGGAGAAATTTATCAGGGCTGCCTTCCCTTATGCAAAAATGGGTCAGCTGTAATCCTTTTCCTGTCAAAGTTGTAGAACACATTGACTCTTGCAAATAACATGCATTGTATTCTTCTGTTCCAATGTTTCTTAAATAATCAATCAGTTTTGGAGAAGAGATACAAAAAAGGGCTTGATTTGTCAAATTAACTGTGTCCAGATATATTTTGTGAAGCTAATAAAAGTTTAAATGGGATTTCTGACTTGGCACAAGAGAAGCATGATGTAGATAAACAGCTTTTGCCAGGATGCTTTCCTCCACTCTGCTTCATGCTTAGTCGTTTCATTGAATGAGACTTACTTCCTTTCACAAAAGCGTTTCCTAGTTACTATTAAGATTTTTTTTCTCTAAAAAAGGAAGGGAATTTTTACTGGGTTAATGAACTTGCTCGGAATGAAAATGCATTCACTTCAGAATGGGGAAAAAACCCTAAAACCAGACTAAATTCACCACCACCCCACTCACCACCCCCCAAAAATAAAACCAAAAAAACCCAACAGAAACAAAGCCGCAGGTGATTTTCTAGTGGGTGAGTAGGGCTATTTGGCAGGTTTTCAGGGGGCTTTTATTTCATTTTGTTTGGTGGTAGTTATTGGTGCAGTGTGTGTCCTGTTGTCTATTTGTCCATGCAGGGGTTGTGGGTTTTTTTGCCTGTCTGGGGTTTTATTTGCAGAGGACAAAGAAGATCCTTGCAACCTGAATGTTGATAGATTTTTTTTTTTTTAATATATTTTTTTCTGCCTTCAAAAGTATGAACACAAGTAGTTTCTGGAAGTAATGTAGTCCTCTGAAAGTATGTTCATGAGGTAATGGAGGCCCAGTATAATTAGGGCCATCACTGAAATATATTAAGCAACTTGTCTCTCTTGAATCTTGTGCTAGTACTGGAAAATTGAATGGAAACGGTTTGGGTACTTGTGTTGCTTCAGTACATTGGAAGTACTGGAAGCGTTCAGCAGTACATCTGCTGTGATTCTCTGGTGGCACCTGCTGTTTCCTTGGCTTTCCATGTGTGATTTCATATTGTTTGTCTTACATGTTAGCTTTCATTTTACCAAAATAATACTCTATTGATGAAAACTGCCCTCGATAAAATTAACTTCATAAAGGACTCTAGCCATTTAATCTCTTGAGAGAATACAGTACAGGAAAAATATCAAATACTACACAAAACAAGAACTGAAACTATGCAAGATTTATTCCCAATTCTACATGCCTTTTCTGTGATTTTAGTAATGTCACTTTTGTTTATGTGGTATTTCTGCTCTCCTTTCTTCAGTCCTTTAGACTATGTTTCTGAAAAATGCTTGAGGGTTCAGTAGTATTAATGAACTAGCCAAAGTGTTATATACAGGAGAGGACATCTGTGCTTTCAAGGTAAAATGTGAACTTAGCTGGCCAGTTGAAAGTTAGACTATGAAACTACCTAAAAGATAGTAGGCTAATTGCAGATCTAAGATCAAGTTGCTCTTTTATTCAAGGTTAATCTGAAGTCTCTACTTCTCTACTGCAGCAAAGTTTCTGGACTAGATTTCATTCCTAGTCTTTCTAGATTGCTTAGAATGAAATAATAGTGAGAAATAGTACACTTGAACAGAACGGTCAGTCGTTCCTGTCTTACAGAATGAAGTAAGAAGGTAAATGGCAAGAGGCTTGGTGGGCATTTCTGTGCACAGATACTTGCCTTGCATAAAGCTCACAATTATAGTATCTCTTTGTTTTAAAAATGAGGCCTATAGTATTTTCCATACAAATGCATTTTTATAAAATGATTTTTTATAAAAACTCGGTTTTCTGAGTAGGTAAAAGTATCGATCAACACTCCAGTGAGACTTTAGACCCAATTTTATACTCAGTTGCACAGAAGTTCTGTTTTGGAACCCAAAGTGATTTTGTTAAAACATGAAAAGTGAAGTTTTATGCTTTTTTTTTTAATAAAGACTGTTAGTAGGCAATGAAATTGCTTATCCTTTCTTAGGGAAGTACTTGAAGCCATACCACAATTGTTTTACCTTGTATGTGTATATTTTATATACATCAAGAAAACATCAGAAATTCATTTCATTCTAACTATAGCAGCTGGTGCAGTGCTTTTTAGATTAATAGTACATGAAAAATCCTAATTTAAAACCTGAAATTAAAAAGACCCTGGAAATATCTTTGTTTAAAAATTCATGTATTGATTACAAATTCAGTTGTGGAAGCCAGTAAAGAGTTTGGAGGGGTGTGGGGTGTGGGTGTGGGGGGGTGTGTGTGCTTTAACTCAAAGCACAAAACTTTGAGTTAACTCAAAAAAAGCAAACCCAAAAAACCCTTTTTATGCTTTACCATCATTTTAGAAGAAAATTCCGAACAGTGATGTAACCAAGAATGAGGTTTCCTGTCATACTGAAGTTGTCATGAAAGCAGTCATAGACAATGTGTCTCTGCATGCAGGGATTTATCTTGGCACTGTCCTCAACCCAGTGCACATGATCAACAGATTAAGACAGAATAAGGAGACCCAAAGATTATCATTGCAGGTGGAGTAATAACTCTGCTGTCACTCTCTAGATGAAGCATACATTACTTTGAGCAATGAAAAGCTATTTCCAAGCATTTCTGGCTCTAGACAAGCCAGTTCAGTTTCCTGGCCTTTATTTGTGGAAACTCCACAGTGAAGCTGTTAGAAATATTTAAAATATGGAACGGTACTGCTGTTAAAAACTATGGCTATCCCTAAACCATCCCATGAAGCACGCACATTACAAGCTTTCTTCCACAGTTCTACCAGCTGAAGGATATTCAGTTAGTTTATATGTTATATGAATAATGTATCCACCTGTGCTGGGAAAAAACGCTAAGGCATAGCAAAACCAGTTAATTATAAGTGACAGTGCAGCAATCAAAGTAGGAGTAGCTTCTTGCACAGTTGTTGCTGTTGACAGCAGGAAATCTTGATGAAATAGAGCAGACTGCTTTCTAAACTCTTCTTGAATAGTGCAAAATCCATATTAGAGAGTCAAACAAGTCTGTTGGAAAATACAAGAATAAGATTTATGTGGCAATACTTGCCAATGGCTCTCTGAAGTGCAAAAAATATAAAGCTATGACATTGACAGTTTCAGGGAGAAAAAAGTAATCAACTCTCTAAAATCAATAATGCAATGGAATTTTTTTCATTTATTAATGAGCACATCAAGCAAGGTGGCATGAGTATATGACTACAAATGTAAATGCGTTGTTCAGAGAGAAGCTAAATTTAAGCCATTCACCTTCACTGTTTTGCTGATGATGATTTCAAACAGCGTGAAGCCAGTGATGGTTCAGATTCGGTATTGATCTGAGATTTTTGACAAATCAGCAAATGGAAGGTAAAATCCTTAGACTAAAAATGTTGAGAATGTATACTGTAGAACATAGCAATTTGTTGAACATTTATACTTAGAACATTTATACTTAGAAGTAAAAGCAAAACCCCAGTGCCCTTGAAAACCCCAAATCCACTAATTTACCTGTTGAATTCCTGCTTAGTGTCAAGTTGTGCTCTGAACTCTTTGCTGTATGAAACTAGCTAAAGCTGGAAGCTAGTTAGAAATATGATTCATGTAAGGGTGTGACAGGCCTACTTGACAGAAATGTTATACTTACAAATTTTATAAAAGTTTAGTGTAGGTAAGTGTTAAGTTTCAAGTTTTACTTTCTGTAACTAGACATGGCTGAAAATGAATTTGTAGAAATGCGTTTGTAAAAAAACTGAAAAGAAGAATTTTGTTAGAAGTAGATATTTTGTAACTGCTTGATGCTGTACTTAAAACTGACTGGATTTGCACTGATTTATGTGTATGTGGTCACTGGGCCCAGAAGTTTTTTGTTGTGGACTATTTAGCTCTACTAAAAAAAAAAAAAAAAAAAAGATTTGAGGCATGCTATGTATTCCAGCAATGTATTTCTAAAGTGATGTTTAGATTTTAACGTGCAAATTTTCTGAAAGGCAGAAATGACTTGATTTGCTGCATGGTATATAC
This sequence comes from Hypotaenidia okinawae, assembly GCA_027925045.1. Taxonomy (NCBI): domain Eukaryota; kingdom Metazoa; phylum Chordata; class Aves; order Gruiformes; family Rallidae; genus Hypotaenidia; species Hypotaenidia okinawae. The sequence goes on from BSDF01000006.1 coordinate 5,771,001, forward strand.
CTAGCTGCAGTACAGTTGAATAGCACTTCTGCTGGTATCTCTCAAGTAATAAAGTACACTTACAACATGCACCAGTTTGTCCCTTTCCCCCTTTCTCCTCAGTGAGCAATTAAAAATTAAAAAAAGTATATCTGTAGGTTAGATGGAGCAAAGATCTTAGAGCAGTGGGCTCTGGGTCTCAGGGCTGTACACTGCAGAGCGGATTTATTCTAGCCATTCAGACAGCTTATCTAGAAGCAGCAGCCAGTCCACAATCTGGAAAATTGCCAGGATTTTGTCACTCAGTCTGAGCTAAAATTATAACTGCCATTTTTTTTTTGTCTAGCATAGCTTTTACTTAAAACTTCAGAAAAGTACAATTTGCTTTCTGATCAAGAGATCTACATTGAGGGCATGCTTGACTCTTGAGCAGTTGTTGTTCATAAACTATTCTGTAGGGAAAGCAGCAACAACAACCCAAAACAAAACCACACAAAACCCCACCCCACTCCCCCCAAAAAAAAACCCTAAAAAAAATTTAGAGGAATTAATAAAACTAGCTTATTTTTCTCATGGAGCATTTTGAGATGCCAGCTAAACTTGCTTGCTAATTTTAAGATATAATCTTGCTTTTTCAAGTGCAGTATTTAAAATAATGTGGTCTTGACTGGTGCTTTCAAACATCTCATCTTTTGGAAAGGCATCTTTTATATACCATGCAAAGTGTTAATTTATTTATTTTTTCCCCACCCAGAGTGTGTCAAGTGTCGTGACTTTACTTTAGTAACTGGTATTAGCATATTAAGCAGTTTAATTAGGACCACATCTATATGTACTAGATGGGGTTTTGATCTTTGTGCTGACAGAGGCTGCGAGAGGTTTTAATAATTGTACTCTGTGTTTTAATTAAAAAAAAAACAAACCAAAGCAAGCATTCTGATTCTAACAATGCTACTTAAAGAAGTGAAAGTGCTTTGCATTGAAATGACTCTCTAGCACACAGGTAAGCTAGCAACGCTGAACCAGGCAAACAAGTGGTGGAAGGACCTACACAAGCAGTCTGCCTGTTCAGTACTGCTCTCTAGAAAGAAATGAATAATGCTAGTATTTGACAACATTGAATAGGTGCTGAAAATGGGCTATTTAGGAAAGAAGACAAAATAAGAACTCTAGAAGAAAAATAAAAGTTTAAGCAAAACCAGTTGAGTTGATACCAAGGGTTTTGTTTGTTTTTTTTTTTTTTTACTTTAAAGAAGTCTGCTTTGGGTTTGTAGGCCACTTAGGTTTTTTAAGGTTGCTATTCCCTGACAGATGTTCTCAAAAATGGAAAAGATAATCTGTTATTTCATCAGTTGTCATGAGAAATCTTTGTGGTGTGGTTAGGAAACATGAACTTGTAATTAAGTAGAAGAGAAAATAACCTCCAGAGATCATCGGGTCCAACCCCCTGCCAAAGCAGCTCCCTAGGACATTTCACTGAGATAGGCATCCAGACGGGTCTTGAATCTCTCCAGAGAAGGAGACTCCACACCCCCCTGGGCAGCCTATTCCAGTGCTCTGTCACCCTCACTGGGAAAAAGTTTTTCCGCATGTTGGTGCGGAACTTCCTATGCTCCAACTTGCAGCCATTGCCCCTTGTCCTGTCTCCACAGACCACTGAAAAGGGGCTGGCTGATTCCCCTGCATCCCCTGCTTAAGATAATTATAAACATTAATTAGGTCCCCCCTTAGTCTTCTCTTCTCAAGGCTGAACAGTCCCAATCTTAGCCTTTCCTCACAGGGGAGATGCTCCAGGCCCTTAATCATCTTCGTAGCCCTTCTTTGGACTCTTTCTAGGAGATCCCTGTCCTTTTTATACCAGGGAGCCCAGAACTGGACACAACACTCCAGGTGGGGCCTGACCAGGGCAGAGCAGAGGGGGAGGATCCCCTCCTTTGACCTGCTGGCCACACTCCTCCGGGTGCACCCCAGGATCCCATTGTCTCTCTTAGCCACCAAGGCACACTGCTGGCTCATGACCAACCTGTCATCCACCAGGACCCCCAGGTCCTTGTCCACTGAGCTCTTCTCCAGCAGGTCATCCCCCAGCCTGTACTGATAGAAACGGTTGTTCCTTCCCAGGTGCAAGACTTTACACTTGCTTTTGTTGAACCTCATCTGGTTTCTTACTGCCCAGCTCTCCAGCTTGTCCAGGTCTCGCTGGATGACAAGTAGTACAGCATCTGGGAAAACCCTGATCCTGGGTATAATAGCATGCAGGATTTCCAGATACAGTAGTGGTGTAATATGTGAGGTTGAGAGAGAGAAAAGAATAGCTATGGGTGGAACTTGACTTTTACAGATAATGGTGTATTTTTATTTAGAATTGATGTGCACTCCGAGATCAATTTAACTTCCCTTTGTAACACTAAGGTCTAATTCATACAAACACTCCAAATAAAAAATGTGGTACACAGTAGGATGCTAGCTTTCTTAGCAAGACACTTTAAAGACTAACTAATAGAGAAGGGACTGCCCCCTGATTTCATCACCCCGAATATTTCTTTAGGATAGAACTTCAGTTGTAGCTATATGTTACGTACACTGTGTAGGCAAGAATAAACTATTACTTGGGTTTAAATCCTCTAATCGAGAGCAATCGGGGCCAATCTTTTTAAAAGCAGAAGTGCAGTGCAGCACACTATATTCTGAAGTGGAATATGCTCCACAGTGGTATGATAAAATGATAACACAAATTGCATGTGTGTATGGCTGCAATGTAAATCAGAACTTCTGTATGCAGCTGTAAACCTGCAGGTCTCTTTAGAATCTGTTCCTGCCTCATAATTTTAAATGAAAATATTCCATCTGTTTTACAATTCATCGTTTCTGTTAGAGGGTCCTCAATAATTTTCTCTGGCTGTGGTTTACAGGGGAGTTTGTTGTTGGGCTTTTTTTTGGTTGCCTTTAACACCTAATAAAAATTAAGTTAATTTCTATGTTTTGAATTAGCTGTTATTGTCTGGTGACATCCTCTACTGAAAAGTACTCAAAATCATAGAATCATAGAATTGTAGGGGTTGGAAGGGACCTCCAGAGATCATCGGGTCCAACCCCCTGCCAAAGCAGCTCCCTAGGACATATCACTCAGATAGGCATCCAGACGGGTCTTGAATATCTCCAGAGAAGGAGACTCCACACCCCCTGGGCAGCCTGTCCCAGGGCTCCCTCACCCTCACTGGGGAAAAGTTTTTCCGCATGTTGGTGTGGAACTTTCTGTGCTCCAACTTGCAGCCATTGCCCCTTGTCCTGTCCCCACAGACACTGGAAAGGGGCTGGCTGATTCCCCCTGCAACCCCTGCTTAAGATAATTATAGACTTTAATTAGGTCCCCCTTAGTCTTCTCTTCTCAAGGCTGAACAGTCCCAGCTCACTCAGCCTTTCCTCACAGGGGAGATGCTCCAGGCCCTTAATCATCTTTGTAGCCCTTCTCTGGACTCTCTCCAGGAGATCCCTGTCCTTTTTATACCAAGGAGCCCAGAACTGGACACAATACTCCAGGTGGGAAAATGTTACTGTTACTACTGTATAGGTAGACATAAAGCATGAGAAATGAGGCGGTGCCATTCAGGAAGAACAACGCGAGTTTTTTGGTGTTCAGGGTTACAATTTGGTAGTCTTCCTCAGTGAAGTTCTTTTAGAAGTCAGTGGCCTTTCGTATGCAAGGGAACTGTAATTTCTGTACCTGCTTTAGGAAAGACAGGATTTCCTATCTGGTGGAGCTGTCATTGCACCATCAGCTTTCAAAGGCTGCAGAAAGAGGAGTGATTAGTAACTAAATGTACTGTTGGCACGTGTATCCATGTAGCGTTCATTTCATTGTAAAAAAGGACATACCCTTTTTATCACACCCGATTGAACATATTTTAGTAAACAGGGCTTTCCAGTTAATACCAAGAGACCTGATTTCTATTCTTAGCTCTACTATGGACCTGCCATCTAACATGGATGGAGTTGCTGCGCTTGTGTATGCCCTTTTTGCTCCGCTTGCAGTTTGTGATTTGTCTGTTAAGCAACACAGGGCAGAAACAGGAATTTTTTTGCAGTGTTTAGATTGTGCCTCTCATGCAAGGGCCTCAATATCAGTGTCAGTATTTTAGTCCTTTGGGCACTACCGGTTGTCTGCAAGCCTTGATTGTAGGAAAAACACAATCAGAAATTAATAGTTGTAATCTCTAAAGTTTTGGAACAATACATTTATCAATGGGACACCTTATTCTGTCGAAGATTGTGCTGCATCCAATTAGGTTTTGCTTATCTTTTGAAACAACGTAAACCTTGCTTATCTTAAATCATAGGCTAGACAAGCTTGACTGTAACCCCTCCTTTTTTGTTCAGCTTTATGAAACACAAACTCATTAAAGAGAGTAAAACTCAGAATACGTTTTCAGCATACATTAAGTGTTTTTCTGCTATACGTCTCTCAACAGAGTACCTCAAAATCCCTTTGACTCACTTCTAGCAAGGGCTTGTTTTAAATAAAAAATCTTTGGTTGGCAAGACTAAGGCAATAATAGTGGTGTGAAGTAATTAACTGTGGTATATCCTTAGTAACAAATGTGAATAGCCTTCCATAGCTTACAAATTCATGTGGTTTCTTTACGGATTTGTCCCAATTAAGTTCCACCCCTATTTTTCCAGTATCTAAATGTTTGTTAGTATAGGTAATGCTGTTTCCCAAATAGAGTAACACTAATTCAGTCGAAGTTAAACAAATATATTTAGTTCTACAGGTACATAATAATGCATAATTATACTGTAAAGTCTTTTAAACTCATGGTGTGTCCTTTCCTGTTTATTCTACTCCATATTCTACACCACCCGCATCAAATTATTCACACAAAAATTCCTTACAGGAAGCAATCAGTGAGTTGACAGAAGGTTCTTGTATATTCTGAGGTGTTCTCTGATGTGTATTGTCTCTCTCCACAGGGTATCATTAGAAACCTTCCGCACGAGCACACCAAGACTGCAGTCTTTGGTCACTTGAGTGAGAGCTGAGGGAAATGACATAAACAAACTAAATACAACATGGTGGCGAAGAGTCCAAGTTTGTGCTACCTGTCACTTAGGTAACAGAAAACTTCAGGTGAATCTAGTTGAAGCACAAAGCTCATGCAACACAGGAAAGATTTTGTCATTCATGATCTTAATAGATGGCTGAGAATGCTGTATGATTTTTATCCAGGGCGGATTTTAAATTAAATAAAAAAAAAAAATAGTGTGACAAGAAATAGCTTCAAAAAGCCGCTCATAACTAGCTCACATTACTGAAATGTTAGTGATGCAGAGTCACCGAGTTTATCTGATGCAAGTAAAAGTTCTGCAGTGGCATCCTACTTTGGCAGGGGGTTGGACTTGATCTCTGGAGGTCCCTTCCAACCCCAACAATTCTGTGAATTTATGAATCCTAAATCACTGCAAACACCGATGAAGTTTGGAAGTTATGACCAGTGCTCTGAGTAGCAGAGCTGAAGGGTTAAAAAAAAAAAAAAAAGAAAAGATGAAGATGAGAGCCCAGAATGCACTGTTTCATGATCATGCATTTTTAGTTAGGAATAATAATGAGAAATCCTGGAAAGCCTATCAGTTGCTGAATATCAGACAATCTGGATTTGAAAGCACTTTTTTTCCCTGAAGAATAATAAAATTAGGTTTGAACAAAAGTTACTAATACACTAACATTGTCAGTATCTTAACTCAGCTTTATGAATGTTTAAAGTGTAGGAGAGGGAAAAACAAAGTGAAAGGAGAAGTCTGTTCTGATAAGCATACGCTTCTGTAAACAGGGATCAGGAAAATTCATATTGTGGAAAGAGGATAAAACTGTAAGCGTAAATGCATAGCGGTGAATAACTATAAAAAATTGTAGATTACTAGGGAATTTATACCAAATGACTGAGTAAATGTCATAGAGGGTTATCCTTTCAGTCTGAAGACTTTTCAATTGTTTTTTTTTTGTTCTAACTTTTTTTATGTGTAGGTTAAGATCCCCTACATGGGATGTGGTAAGATCCCAGTCTTTGTGCATGTCTGTATTTTGGAAACTTTAATGATTGTTTATGGGATGTGTTGTTTCATCTGGTGTGTCAAACCTTTAAAATTTCTTCAAGGGAGAGGATAAATATTCTCTTAATTTCCAGCAAAAGTATGGCACAGGCATAGAGTCAGTTTTAGCCCATGTAACATCAATTTCGAAAAAAGCATCAAACATTCATTTTTGTGTGACTGTTTATTAATCCCTGAAAAACACCTCTTATTAGGTGAAATCCAACAACAGCATTTTAAGCACTTTAGGAAATTTTAACAGTTTGTTGTCTTTCCTTATTTGTGCCAAATGCAGCTCACGGCAGGTAGGAAAATCAGAACTTATGAAGTATTTCTACGAACACTGGATCTCTTCCAGTTGTCCAATTAGTTTAATTTCAAGGGATGTTTGAGAATTCTCTTCTTACAAGAATGTCTTAACATCCTCTGAATGCTAGTCTAAGGAAAGGGTTGGACACCCTGTCCAACCATCTCTGACGCATGATAAAATCTTTCTGTGCCAGTGTAAAAGAGAGAGGAAGTGTTGGGAAGTTTCCCAGGCTAGTAACATTTTCCCAATGCCTAGTGTGTTGCTCCTAATCAATTTGAAAGCTGGAACCCTTGTAGTCTTGTAACAAGTTTACATAAAGCCCACAAAATCTTAGTAGTTTTGTGTAGAGGGGATGCATAGGAGAAAGGCAGCAAGCGCATTCATGTACAATTAACATTTAGCTGTTATTGATTAGGTTTATTTTGAAAGGAGTTGGAAGACTGATCTGGTTGGGAGACATTTTCATTAGTGAGGTTGGCTTTGAAGTATTGTCCAGCTGGTAGCAGTAGCAATGAATTATTGCAAAGTAAATCAGTTAACCAAGACAATAGTTTTAAGTATTTATAAACCTGAAAACTAGGCAAGCAGCAGTTCATTGTTGGGTATTAGAGTTTCATGAAGCATAAATTCTCAACTTTAGCACAACAGTGCATTTTGATTTCTTTTGTTACTCTGGTCTTGAAAAGGTCTCTGAACTTTCTTGAAATTCTATAGTGCATTCTTAGCTAAATAACCTTTTCTTTTTCTTGCTCGTAAGCAAACATGCAATTTACTTTCTGCTGATATCTCTTCTTGGGAGTATATTGGCAGCAGCTCATATGGAAGCTTACAAAAAAAATTCATCTTTAGCTATGGAAGTTTAATAATTCAGGAATATGCAGGCTTTCTGTATTGACTATATATATGGAGCCGAGTGAACAAATGCATACACTTGGCATCAGTATCACAGTTATAGGCAGAAATAATTTATTAATTATTATTTCAGATTCTTACATAATTTTTAGACTTAATTATACGATATCGATAGCCTTACTGATCTGTATTGTCAGTCAAAGAGCACTATTGGGCTTTTGCTCTCCTTTTCCTTCTAGTCATTTGGAAGGAGAGTGATGAGAGCAAGAGAGTTTATTACACAAAAAGTTAATAATTTTTCATGTACTTTAAACCTACTGCATCTGGTTTTTCTGATTTTTTTTTAATTATTTTTTGTTGTAAGTGAAAGGACAGCTATTTGATTGAAATTACTTGGGTAGTAGCAGTGCTCTTTTGAGTCAGCAATTTTGTGAGCAGCCAGCACTTAATCTGATACCAAAATAGTGTCACTCTTCTTCTGTTTTCAGATGTGCATTTCCTTCTGTGTGTTAATGTACTTGCTTCTGTGGTGCACCGAGGAAAAGGGTTCTTGCTGAAGTGTTATCCAAACCCTTATCCTCTTTCTCTGTGAGTGTAGGTAATTGCTGATGCTGTTGTGAATAAGGAGAGAGGGTTATGTGATGACAGCCTGTCTTAAAATTACTACAGGAGAAAAAGGAAAGGAAATGATGCTCCTTGTCTTTAATTCATGAAGTTAAGCAACTTTATATTCAAGTTCGTGTATGGATCTGGCAAATCAATTCCAAATATGCTTCCAGCGCTGCATATTGCAATGTATTTTGTTCGAACTGAGAGAGAAAAACACTTTAACGTTATGCTTAGTGTGTCGCATGCTTGTGTGTAATATTACATTCCTCTCTTCTGTACCTGCTGCCGTGTTCATACCTAGAGTCTCTGTGCACAGCAATGCAATGCCTGCTGCTGCCTGAGCCTGAGTTTCCCCTTTGCCCCGTCTATGTGACTTAAGTCTGAAACCAGGTCTGTGCTGTTGGCTACAGCTTGCATGTAGCACAGGTAAGCTATGTTGTTGCAGTGTTTTCCTGACGGCGCGATGTTCATGAGCATGTCTGGTGGCTCTGCTCAATTGCCATAGAGAGTCTTGGCATCCTGCTTGCCTAGATGTCTCTTTGATTGGGGTTTGAAGCTCTGGTGGAGAAATGGAAGTAGAATTTCTAGACTTACTAGCTAACTTGGTAATTGTTTTTTTAATTGATAACACTGAGAGCAGAATGATATGGCTGTCTGGCAGTGCTAAGAAACTTTGACAACTAAAGAAACTTGCAGCTGAGTTCATGTAACCTGTATGCTTTACACCAACTGAATATGACTGTCTGTTTGACAATGTCTAGTTACTAAAGACTCATTAAGAGTTAAGGTTTCATTTAGACACTACACAGCCAATTTCTTTAGCTCTATTAACCCTTTCCAGTCAAAGGTTTCTAAACTTAAATGGATTATTTTTCTAAAGCTTCTTACTAGCAGTCATCTTTTCAACGGCGATATATGTGCAGATCTTTGGGCTGATGCTGTCACATAAGCAAAGTGTTAGTGAGGGATTTTATTCTCATTTCAGACTGAAAGCAACATTATTAAACCCCTTTTTAATTGTTCAGAAACCTGTAAAGCTACAATTAGTAGTGAAAGAGCTGTGTATCTGTTATACACAATACTGTAAAGATTCATTTTCATACTCCATTATCTGTCAGCTCAAATTAACAGCCTGTTAGTTTATCTATGATAAATGCACTATATTTAATGCAATGGGACAGTCCCTTAATTTGAGCACCTAGCATGGTGTCAGCCTAAATCTCCTTCAGCTGATTTAATTAGCAAAGCTCCATGTTAATCAATTTGCAATTAAACTTTCAGACTTGTGCTAGGAAAAAAGAATCCCTTCACAAAACAAAAAATTAGAATTAGGCCAGTGATAAAAGTAATTTACATGTTTTTTCAGCAAATGTGTTAAACATTTGATGAATTATTCAACACTAGGTGTCTAACAGATTTACAGATTTTAATGAGCTTTCCTAATTTGACTTCTCGTACTGAATTGTACTATTTCTTGCATATTTATTAATTGAAAATGCTTCATTAGCAAAATATATTCATCGGTATATTATCTCTTACTAATAATGGCACTATTTTTTCCGTATTCAGTGGTTTATTACCTCAGCAATGCATTAAAACCTTTTTTTTTCCTTATGAGCTAAAATTATTTAACTACTTGGCTCATTTCTTTGTAAGGAGTAAAAATGGGATTACTTTGGCCCTATGGGAGCTGGTTTTAGGGCCTTCTTCCTGCTTGCTGCTCTTCCAGCTTGAAGATTCCAGCTTCTTCACGTCGCTGCACTGAATTATAAGTTTATGGGGGAACATGAGTCCTTTCTTGGGATGCTGCTTCCCCAGTGTAGCAGAAGCCTCATTCTCTCAAAACTTGCCTTGACTTTCTCAGTGAGATGCTCTAGGCCCTTATTATAGCATTTAACTTCCAGGGGCTTCACACAACCTGTGCCTTCATCTATGTTCCTGCACAATATCCAGTGGTGTTGGTGGTTTATTTTGCCCCAGGCAAATTGCCTGGCAGACTGGAGGGGTATTTGCTGGCTGATTGACTTTTTTATTTTTGTGAAATCCTCTGAAGGGAAGGGGGGATGTACCGCTTTTTGGGGGGTTTTGGGTGGGGTTTTTTGATATGCATTGAGTGACTTGAATCTCTCTTGGCTGAAGTGTGTAGAGGAAACTCATTACATTGCTCTTACAGAGATTTTTTTTTCTTTTGCTCTTCAGGTATGTAGTATCTAAGTCATACACATTTTCATATAGTCCCCATTGGAAAATGGGCCTTTTAAAATGTGAATTGTTTGGAATGTTGGAAAGGTTACTGTTGCTTTAATCTCAAAGTAAATCTGTCCTTTATGCTTCTAGCAGTTTCACTAGAACTTAATTCAGGAAACTTGCTCCCACTGTTACCTCTAAAACAAGATAAACCATAAAGTCCTTGCCTTGCATGTAGCTATGCTTGCTTATGGAAAGATGAACTATCGGGCTTATTTTAATAACATGGTGTAGCTTTTCCAAGTTCTTCAATGCTTCAGTTTCAGTGACCATCTGAAATTATCCAGCCCATATATAAACCTGTTAGATTTTTTACACACTCCACCTGTTTTGTAAATTGTGGGAAAGGAGGTAAGTAAAAGATATGAAGAGATGGGAACAGAGCCCCATTTCCTCTGTCTGTTGCACATCCTTTGTTTGATGCAGCCTCTCTTGGTAGAACATTTCTCTAACATTAGGGTGATCATAATTACTGGGACACCCTACGACACACATGAATTAAGGCAAACTTGTATGTAAAGAGTCCTGATACTTGGAAAGAACACAACTAAGTGTGTGCTAAACTGGGGTGTTACACAGATTATCCATGTATTTATTGTTTTGCTGACCTGAGATACAGCACGAATTGTGTAACTGGGGATTGGAACATATCTTAGTTTACAGTGAAAATAAATCCACTCTATTTTAAAGACTCCCTGTACACATGTAACAGTGATGATTTTATTAATTGAAGCACTGTGGATGCAAGATCTTAAAAATTGTCCTGCATTCTTCCTGTGTCAGATTTAATTGTTACCTGAAGTTACTGTCCCTTCCTGTAAATGTCTTAAAGCCACAAGGGCTGTTAAAATTCTTTATCCTGTTGCTGTGGTATTGAGATTAGATGTCTTCTTCATGGAATACCTAACTTCAAGCTTTGTCATAAAAACCCAATGGTTTCGTGTATTTTTTTAAAACTAAAATTCAAAAGATCCAAAGATCTCCTACAATATTCTCATCAGTGTAGTTGCTTCATTCTATTCCCAGCATGGTACCTGAAGCTCAAGAAGAGTTTTGTTCATTAGAATTACAGCTGCTTCTGAAATACTCCCAAACGAGTTCCAGTTCTTGTCTGTGAAGAGATGTTATACATTCACAGAATTATTTGCATACATTTTTCCTATGTGAAATGCACATCAACAGTGCTACACTGACAATGCTCAAACTGCAATGCTTTATTAGTGTGAGCACTTGTCTCTCCAGGAAATGCATCTAACTGCTGACTCTAAAAGAGCCTGGAAAGCTAGGACTTATATTTTCTTTTTGTGTGGTCCATTTTTTGCTACTTGTGTGTGGGTTTTTAAATTTTATCAGTTTTGTTCCCAGATTGCATGGCATTTTTGGGGTAAAATGTTTGAAAACCTGTTTCTTATTTGTACCTGTGTACCTGGAGGCTACAGGTATTTAGGAAGAGATTAAATATATCATCTTTAAGCAGAAAATGAATATAATCTTCAAACTGTTGTGTAACACAACACCAAAATGTGTCCAGCTTTCTTTAGCAAAATATACAGTATTTTCCCTTTCTTGAGAAAATACTCTAGTCAAGTGAAGTGCTCGGAAACTTAATTAATATTAGTCCTTTTACATACAATAGTAGCTCTCTTCAAGGCTGCTTGGCTCTGGTTTGATATGACATATGAGCCCAGATGAGCTAAAAGATGAACGCGACGCTCCTACTCTAAGGGCAAACCTCTTAGTACAACTCAGGGTGGCCCTTCAAAAGGGAGATGAAGTGTAATGCAGAGAATCTGCTTTCATATCTTCTTGAAAGTTACAGGGCTTTCAAATTTGCAAAAACATTAGAAGGTAACAGTTAAGAGGACAAAAAGTTTTCCTTGTTAATTAACCACTTGGAACAGGTGAAATCCAAGCTCAGTATGAATTAGTACCTACTTCAGCAAAACATGATTTTCCTCTGTGTGTTCTGGAACCTTTGAGAGAAACAGAGGAGTCCAAAGCATTAAGTGAATGTAGCCCAGGCATCAGAGCCATTTCTCTTAAATGCAGATCCACTGTCCTGTTCTGAGGGCACCATTATCTCCTTTTCCTCCTTGAATTTACCTCTCACTTTCCCGTGTTTCACTCACTTGCGCACACACCGTCAGACAAAAAAGAAAGCAAAATTTGGAACCCCAAACTCCTATACAACCTGCTTTGCCCTGGGATTAAACCCACTAACTTCTCAGTAAACTCACTCTTTTGTGCTTCAGAGAATAGAAAAAGAAAATCTGAAAAATAAGGGCCTGGGAATTGGAATATAACTAGTTCTTGTGTAATGGAAAAGAACCCCGTTCCGTTCAGAGCACTGCAGTGGCCCAGCTGTACAGAATTTGCAATGACGATATGGGGAACTTCCAGTGCTGCCTTTGTTCTCTTCAGAATTCAGAGCACACGCTGAGGCATCTCTGCTTTCTAAGGCTCTTTAGATAGTAACTATATAGGAGAAGCCTATGGATCTGCTTCAAGTCAGCACAGTTTGCTGGTTAAAATATTTTTTTCCCCCACACTGTATATTACTGGGATGAGAAAATGATACAATTTAGTCACCAATGCTGGTTTTCTAGTCTTTTCCACACTGTTTTCCACACTCAGTTTTCTGAGTCAGTTTTTCAGAAGAGCTCAGACCTATCTGTCTGTTCAGTAATGCAGCAGCTATAGTTATAAAGGAGGAAAGCTGCTGGATGCTGAAAACTAAAAAGGAAAAAGATTCCCAAATATTGATTCTGAGAGTCCTCTCACACTGGGTGGGAAGGTATGCTTTCTCCTGTAGTAGGTTTGCATGCTAAACTAAAAGCATTGACCATACTCTGGTGTTTATTCCATTAATGAAAATGTCGGTGTTAATAATTTTTTCTCCAAACAATTTGATGCTGGCAAATCCTTAGCTGAAGTTCAGTCTTAAACAGTTTACTTTCTAATAAAAACAAACAAACAAAAAAGCACCTATCTAGTAATATGTATCATGCACTGCTGAGACTTTCCTGGGTAACTGCAGACCGGTCAGCCTCGCTTCCAGCCCTGGAAAGGTGATGAAAAGATTTATCCTTGGCGCTGTCTCTAGTCACATCAAGGGTAAGAGGGTTGTTAGGAGCAGTCAACATGGTTTTACAAAGGGGAAGTAACGTTTGACTAATCTAATAGCCTTTTATGAGGATATAAACAGGTGGATAGATGATGGTAGAGTAGTGGATGTGGTCTACCTTGGCGTCAGTAAAGCATTTGACACTCTCTCCCATCCTCATGGCTAAACTGAGGAAATGTGGTCTGGAGGGTTGAATAGTGAGGTGGATTGAGAACTGGTTGAAGGGAAGAAGCCAGTGAGTTTTGATCAATGGGACAGAGTTTACCTGAAGGCCTGTATCTAGTGAAGTCCTGGGACCAGTGCTGTTCAGTATATTCACTGATGACCTGGATGAGGGAATAGAGCATACAGTCAGCAAGTTTGCTGACGACACAAAACTGGGAGGGGTGGCTGACACACCAGAGGCTGTGCTGCCATTCAGCAAGACTGAGACAGGCTGGAGAGCTGGGCAGGGAGAAGTTTAATGAGGTTTAACAAGAGCAAGTGTAGGGTCTTGCATCTAGGGAAGAACAACCCTACCAGCATAGGTTGGGGACTGGCCTGTTGGAGAGCAGCATAGGTAACAGGCATCTGAGGGTCCTGGGGGACAGCAGGATGACCACAAGCCAGCAACGTGCCCTCATGGCTAAGAAGGGCAATGGCCTCCTGGGATGTACTAGAAGGGGTGTGGTTAGTAGGTCAAGAGAGGTCCTTCTCCCCCTCTACTCTGCCCTGCTGAGACCGCACCTGGAATATTGTGTCCAGTTTTGGGCCCCTCAGTTCAAGAAGGACATGGAACTCCTTGAAAGAGCCCAGTGTAGGGCTACCAAGGTGATGGAGTGGAACCCCTTCCTTATGAGGACAGGCTGAGGGAGCTGGACCTTGGAGAAGAGGAGACTGAGGGGTGACCTTACTAAAGTTTATAAATACATAAAGGATGAAAGTCAGGAGGGTGGAGCCAGGCTCTTCTCAGGGATAGGCAGCAATAGGACAAGGGGCAGTGGGTGCAAGCTGGAGCATAGAAAGTTCCATGTGAATCTAAGGAGAAACTTTTTCACTGTGAGGGTGATGGAGCCCTGGGACAGGCTGCCCAGAGAGGTTGTGGAGTCTCCTTCTCTGGAGACATTCAAAACCCTCCTGGATGTGTCTTGTGGGATTTAGTCTAGGTGATCCTGCTCTGGCAGGGAGTTTGGACTAGATGATCTTTAAAGGTTCCTTCCAACTCCTGACATTCTGTGATTCTGTGAAGTAAGCACTAAACCCAGAAGATAATGGGATCTCGCTGTAAGGGTTTACTGGCCAGTCATGCTGTGTCAAGAACTCTTTTCAGCCTGCACTACTAAAACTTACTAATGACAAGTAGTACGTATTTCCTTCTGCTTGTTTGGTTTATATACGGGGCTTAATGAATGCTAATGAGTTAATAAGTTGATTCTATATGTTACATGGTGTAACAGGTGTAGCAGGAAAGGGAAATTATGCTTTCATTTATATGGCTGGTAATAGAGGTGAGATTGAGGTTTGGTAAAATTTTATTTGAAATTTCCCTGGACTGTAACTTCTCATTTAAATAAATTGAGCTATGAAAAGCACCGCCCTTTGCTCCTCTAAATTATATTAATGTAACGGAAGAAAAGGCATTAATTTTCTCAAAAGGTTTTAAAACCTTCCTTTGTACTTTATGCACTTAATGTATTTTAATTATTCGTTATTGCTGTTTTAAATTTACTTACGATTTTCACAATGACCCAGGTATTGTGTAATTACATTACCTTTCCATCTCTTTGAAGAAGGTTATACTTATAACATTTTTTTTTAAACCATTCAGGAAAAAAGAATCCTTAAATATTCCAATGAAATGTAGGTTAGAGTGTAAAGTTAAGTTTACAACACTCTGACACAGTATTTAATTTTTTCCACATGGGGTAAATGGCACTGAGAAAACATTAAAAGGAGGTTCCTAAAATCATTATAGCTTTCATGGTGCAAAGTGTTTTAGGAACTTCTTTGTGCTGAAGGAGGTAAACCTGTTCCACCCAAGTGGCCTCTGCAGATTCTGGGTCTCCTGGAGTTTTGTGTGTTCTGGGAGAGTTTTAGTAGTAGTACCTCTGAGACTACATCAAGTGAGCCAACACTTCTGAGCACATTTGCCCAATCTTATTCTCTTGGACACTTATTGACTGGCCTTATATAATATCAGAATCAATCAGATTTTTATTTGCCTGTACTTTAACTTGAATACCTTGCAAAAATTAATGGAAACATGTCCTGTTGGGGTAAACACTAGAGGCAGGTTGCCATCACTGATTAAGCAATTGCTATACAACAGCAAGGTGCAAAAGTAGTATACCAGTAGATTTCTTCTTTAGGCTTAGTTCCACCTGTAGTGGCTTTTTTTCCCTGTCTTTATTTTAAATAAAAATTATTTTCATTAAGATTTGTCCTTTTTTTAATCATTCCTCTATTCCCCAGAAAATAGGGTGTGATAGTGAGAGAGAATCTTGCTACACATTCCTGCCTGGAAGAAAGAATAATCTTCAGTAATTTCAGGGTGCTGAAGACCTGAGCTACTTTTATTCTATGATCTTCCTCTTTTATGTGTGTGTGTTTTGTTGTGTCCAGTCCCCAGTTATGCAGGGCGAAAACTAAACAACTAAAGCCTGCTGTTCGTGCCTATTTACAGTGAAATTAGCTGCATAGACATAGGAGTGACTTTTGGTTTATGAAGTAGCTTTTCTTCTTTCATTCTCTGTAATCTAACCTCTCAGCCTTTTTTCAGGGACCAGCCAATACCATGGTCTGTATTCTTGGCACCAGAGCCATATCATTTTGGCATACCTGGTACCATGTGTTCTGTGTCTGAAGACTCTTGAGGGTGTTGTTACTGATTTACACAGAGGTACCTGAGGAGACATCCCATTCCAGAGAGGTGTAATCTAATTACTCTTTTATCCAGTAGCTGCTGACTGGCATATATATATACACTTGCATATTCATGTTTATAGGAACCATTAATTAATCACTGGGGGGGGCCACCCAGTCTGAGTTTGAGAGGAGTACTAAGGTGCCACCCACTTCCAGTATTTTTGTTGGTGTCAATCAAACACAAGCCATTTAAATTCAAAGGGCGAGGGACGAGCAGCGGCTACAGCGATCACTGAGGTAATCTCCGCGGCTCTGCAAGGGATCGGGCTGCACAGAGAGGTTCCCCCAGATCTGGGCTCCCTCTGCAGCTCCTTCGACCAGCGGCGACTACCCTGAAGCTCGCCAAAACTCACCCTCCCCCGCTGTCACCTGCCCCCATCCCCTAGCCTTAAAAGGGACTAGTCGCTGCTCACCCACACGACGCAGGCAGAGAAGCTGGAGAGCTCAGACTAGCTCGCCAGCCTGCCCGCCCGCCGGGCTGAGGAAGGAGGGGAGCTCAGCCAACTGACAGGTGAGGGTCACTAATCTTTGGTGAGGTATTTCGTGATGGTGCCTACCCGGCGCAGGGCCATTACTCCAACACCTTCCAATGTGGAGGTAGGAACCCAGTTCAGACAATCACAGAAGCATGTTGCATTGCAGGTGTCCAGGGTGCAGGGAATGCCACAACATGCTTGCAGCAGGAGACAGCTCTGATCATGGCTGTGTGCTGTGTGAGATGATAAGGGATCTCCTCAGCCGAGCAGTGTACCTACAAGAAGAGGTAGATGTGCTCAAAGAGAAACTAGACAGGCTCATGAGCATCAGGGAGGCTGAAATGGAGATAGATTGGTGGAGCCAGGTCCTGCCCTCCCAGCCACAGAAAGGTGAGTACCCAGTAGATAGCGTCCAGGACCAGAGTGACCCTGTACCCTCCCCCAGGCAGGACAGTCTAAGTGATAGGGAAGAATGGAAGCAGGTACGTGGCAGAGGCAGTAGGAGAGTACCTTCCTTGCCTGTCCTTCCTCCCCAAGTTCCTCTGAGCAATAGATACGAGGCTCTACTACAGAGGGGACCAGCCAGATAATGAGACAGCTGATATGAAAATTACTCCTGAGGTTGTGTTCCCTAGGACAAGACCCCCTAAGCAAACCCTCAAAACAGCCTCTGTTAAGATGAAAAGATGGGTCATTGTCTTAGGGGATTCCCTTCTGGAGGGAACTGAGGGCCTGATCTGTAGGCCGGACCCTCTACATAGGGAAGTCTGCTGCCTTAAGGGAGCTTCAGTTAGGGACTTAACAAAGCGACTCCCAACCTTGGTCAGACACACTAATTATTATCCACTTTTAATTTCCAAATAGGTAGTAATGAAATACACAAAAGAAAACTGAGGACCATTAAAAAGGATTTAAGGGCCCTGGGACGCATGGTACAAGCATCTGGAGCACAGGTAGTGTTTTCCTCCATCATTCCTACTACAGGGAATGGGGAGGGATGGAATGAGAAGAGCCAGGAAATTAATACCTGGCTCAGAGCATGGTGTGAGAAACAGAACTTTGGGTTCTTTGACAATGGGCTGGCTTGAGCCTCACCAGCCTTGCTTTCTAGGGATGGGGAGCACTTATCCCCAAGGGGCAGAAGGATACTGTCAAAGAAGCTAGCAGGGCTCATTAATAGAGCTTTAAACTAGATAAGAAGGGGGAGGGGGACAGGGCTGGGCTAGATGAAAAAAAGCCTGGATGTGGTGATCGAGTTACTGAGGGATGGTGTGCTGGTAAGGACCTCTGGTCAGCAACCCTAGTTAACCAGTGGGATAGTGTGCTAATTGAGAGTAGAAATGTAACTACTACTGATGGACTAGGTAACCAAGGGGATAGTGTGCTAATTCATAGTAGAGATGTAACTACTACTGATGTGCTAAGTAACTTAACCAGCTGTCACTTGGGAAGCAAGGCTTCTGTTGGGAGGGTAATAAGATCAATAGGCCAGCTGAAGGGCATCTACACCAATGCACGCAGCATGAATAACAAACAAGAAGAATTAGAAGTCCTTGTAGCTAAAAGAGACCATGACGTGATTGCCATCACAGAAACATGGTGGGATAATTCACATGACTGGAGTGCTGCAATGGCTGGTTATAAACTATACAGGCGTGACAGGCTGGGTAGGAGAGGAGGTGGGGCAGCCCTGTGTGTCAGAGAATGCTTTGACAGCCTGGAGCTGCAGTATGGTGAAGACAGGGTTGAGTGTCTCTGGGTAAAAATCAGAGGAGCATGAAATCAGGGAGATATAGTGATGGGAGTCTACTATAGACCACCTGACCAGGAGGAGGAGGCTGATGAGTTGTTTTTTAAACAACTGGGAGAAGTCTTGCGATCACTAGCCCTCATCCTTACTGGGGACTTCAACTTACTGGATGTCTCCTGGAGGTACAATACAGCAGGGAGGAAGCAGTCTAGCAGGTTCCTGGAGTGTTTGGAAGACAACTTCCTGACCCAGCTGGTGAGTGAACCAACCAGGGAAGGTGCCCTGCTGGACTTGTTTGTAAACAGAGAAGGCCTAGTGGGGGATGTGAAGGTTGGAGGATGCCTGGGGCATAATGACTATTAGCTGATAGAATTCTTAGTACTGGGAGAAGTAAGGAAGGCAGACAGCAGAACAAGCACCTTAGACTTCTGTAGGGCTGACTTTGGACTGTTCAGGAAGCTACTGGATAAGATTCCATGGGAGGCAGCTCTTGAGGGCAAAGGAGCCCAAGAGGGTTGGTTGCTCCTCAAGAAGGAAATCTTGGTGGCACAAGAACAGGCTGTCCCAGTCTGTTGGAAGAGAAGTAGGAGAGAAAGGAAGCCGGCTTTCTAAGTAGAGAGATCCAGGAAAACATTCAGGAAAAGAGAGAAAAATATGAGCTTTGGAAAAAGGGGCAGGTGTCTTGGGATGACTATAGGAGTGTAGTGAGATCATGTAGGGAGAAAGTCAGAAAGGCTAAAGCTGAACTGGAACTCAGACTGGCCAGTTCTGTAAAAGATAATAAAAAGTCCTTCTCTAGGTATATTACCAGTAAAAGGAGGGGCAAGGAGAATCTCCAGCCCTTATTGGATGCAAGGGGAATGTTAGTGACAAGGGATGAGGACAAGGCTGAGGTCCTTAATTCCTTCTTTACATCAGTTTTTAATAGTAGAGATGGATGTTCCCCGAGTACTCATCCTCGGGAACTGTCTGACAGGGAGGGGAAGAATAACAAAGTTCCCATGGTTCAGGAGGAAATGATTAGCAACCTACTTGGCCAGTTAGATACCCACAAGTCAATGGGGCCAGATGGGATTCACCTGAGGGTGCTGAGAGAGCTGTCAGATGTGCTTGCCAAACCCCTTTCCATGATCTATCAGCAATCCTGGCAGCCTGGGGAAGTTCCACTCGATGGGAGCCTGGCAGATGTGACACCCATATATAAGAAGGGTCAGAAGGAGGATCTGGGGAACTACAGGCCTGTCAGTCTGACCTCAGTCCTGGGGAAGATCATGGAGAGGGTCATCTTGGGAGCTATCATGCAGCACATGCGTGATGGCCAGGGGATCAGGCCCAGTCAGCATGGGTTTATAAAAGGTAGATCCTGTCAAACTAACTTGATCACCTTCTATGACAAGGTGACCTGCTTAATGGACAAGGGGAAGGCTGTGGATGTGGTCTACCTGGACTTCAGTAAAGCCTTTGACACGGTTTCTCACAGCATTCTGACTGAGAAACTGGCTGCCACTGGCCTAGACAGGTGGACCCTCAGCTGGGTTAAAAACTGGCTGGATGGACGGGCCCAAAGGGTGGTGGTGAATGGAACAAAATCCAGCTGGAGGCCGGTCACGAGTGGCGTTCCCCAGAGCTCAGTCCAGGGTCCAGTTCAGTTCAATATCTTTATCAATGACCTGGATGAAGGGATTGAATGTTCCCTCAGCAAGTTTGTAGATGACACTAAGCTGGGAGGAAGTGTTGATCTGCCTGAGGGCAGGGAGGCTCTTCAGAGGGATCTGAACAGACTGGACCGATGGGCTGAGACCAACAGGATGAAGTTTAACAAGGCCAAGTGTAGAGTGCTGCACATGGGACAGAACAACCCCGTGCAGCGCTACAGGCTGGGGGAGACTGACTGGAGAGCTGTCAGGCAGAGAAAGACCTGGGGGTGTTGGTTGACTGCAGGCTGAATATGAGTCAACAGTGTGCCCAGGTGGCCAAGAAGGCAAATGGCATCCTGGCTTGTATCAAAAATAGTGTGGCTGGTACCTGAAGTACTGGGTTCAATTCTGGGCTCATCACCATCAGAAGGACATTGAGGTCCTGGAGCGAGTCCAGAGAAGGGCAGCCAGGCTGGGGAAGGGGCTGGAGGGCAAATCCTCTGAGGAGCGGCTGAGGGAGCTGGGGGTGTTCAGCCTGGAGAAGAGGAGGCTGAGGGGAGACCTTATCACTGCCTACAACTACCTGCCAGGAGGGTGCAGAGAGGTGGGCGATGGTCTCTTCAGCCAGGGGACAGGAGATGGGACAAGGGCCAATGGCCTCAAGTTGCCCCAGGGCAGGTTTAGATTGGACATTAGAAAAAATTTTTTTACTGAAAGAGTTGTCAGGGCCTGGAACAGTCTGCCCAGGGAGGTGGTTGAGTCACCTTTCCTGGATGTGTTTAAAAAAGGGTAGATGAGGAACTTAGTATCCCTAAGTTGGTTTAGCTTAGGATGGGAATGGTTGGACTTGATGATCCTGAAGGTCTTTTCCAACCTTGTGATTCTGTAAAATCTGGCAATTTGCCAGAAACTGCATGCAAGAGTAATTAAGTGCAGGAGCATGAAAACAATCAAGCTTCCCTCCCTCATTTTGTTCATTTGGCTCTAAAACATATGAACATCCATCATTGGCGTGAATCAAAAAGTGTGTTTTAAAACCTGCTGTTTGCATACACTGGGCAGCTCAGTATTTGTTTGAGCTTTGGCTCCATTTCTGAAGCAAAAATAAATCAAACTATGCTAATTGAGCAAAGTGACACAAAATGCTGAATCAGAAATGCAACAAAATGTTACTTTAGTGGTTTTGATTTAAAAGCTTCATTCAGGTGATATTAACATTTAATATGTGTGGCTTTGAGAAATTAGGTTTTTGGGTTTTTTTCTTTAAGTGCTGTTCTCCAGTTAGCTTATTTAGCTACTCACCCAGAACTATAAATTCTGGAATAGTTGAGGGTAACTCTGCTGCTATATGTTGCTCCAAGGCCCTGCTTGAATTGATTTCATATGAAAAGGGTCAGAAAATCCCAAACCAAAAAAAATGCCACTAAACCAAACCAGCAAAAGCTACTCCATAGGTCATGTGTAAGGTTGATAGCTAATATGTTGGCAGAAAGACAATACTGCTGTGCTTGTACAAACATTATTCTTTCTGTTTCTAGTCTGAGATAAAATGGTAGTTAGGAGCTCCTCAGATAAGAAAGTGAAGATCATATCTAGATGACAGATTATTGTAATAATCTTTTTTTTAACCCCTTTTTTATGGTGGTGTGTATTGTAAGGAATAATGTTAAACAAAGTTCTAAAGAAGTAATTCAGGAAAGTGGATTTCTTTATTTTTATTTTTTCCTTGCACAATGCAATGAGATGAGAATAATATCATGGAAAGAAATTGTCTGTGTCTGGAATTAACTGGAAAGCTTGGATCTTGGATTTTTAAGTTAAGGTTCTGTGGGTTTGTTTGTTGTTGGGGGTGGGTGTGGGTGAATGTGTGTTTGGGTTTTTTTTGTGGTTTGTCCGCACCCCCCACCCCTCCCCAGGATTATTCACAGATGCACAGAATTGTATGTGTTGGAAGGGACCTCCAGAGATCATCAGGTCCAAGCCCCCTGCCAAAGCAGGGTCCCTAGGACAGGTCGCACAGGGAGGTGCCCAGACGGGGCTGGAATCTCTCCAGAGATGGAGACTCCACACCCCCCTGGGCAGCCTGTCCCAGGGCTCCCTCACCTTCACTGGGGAAAAATTCTTCTGCAGTCAATTCCCTTGATTAAAATGAAAGATGAATTCATGACAAAGCGAACCTGTGGAAGAGGTAAACTCTTTGTTGCATCTGTGACTAATGGGCTTTCTATATAACAATATTAGCCACAGCACTTGAGTTTTGTGTGAACTCAAAAGAAGTATAAATCAAAGCTGATAAAACTCATTTCTGTTCTTGTACAGGTGTATAACTGATTGCAAAAAGTAGCAAACAGTGGAGATTACCTTCCAATTTCTTTCCTAGTGATTTACTCAGGGCGAGTATGCATTCTGTTGTAGTTCATGTTGAGGCTACATACCTTCAGAGTGGAAGAAAACTGGTAAACACAAAAACCTTTGAGGAAGTATTTAAGCAAACTTAAAATGTCTACCAATTTTCAGTAGTATGTGAAAAAAATTTTCATTGTGGGTCTGTTTACTGCCAGCATTTTCCTTTTTTATCCTGTTCTGTGGAAAAGTTTCCCAGAAGGAAGCTCAGGGATGTGAGTGTTCACTGAGAGGGAACTGTGGAATATATTCAAAGCTTTCCTTTTGATTTGGGAACATGCATTTTGGATTTTCTATTTTTTCTTTTTTTATTATACAAGTTTTCTCTCTTGTGTCTCTTCTAGAATGCCTAGATGTCAAAGACAACTATTTTTGAGCCAAAGTTTATTTTGTAGTCATAAAACCCACCCGTCTAAAGTACCAATGTATTTAATGACTAAAATCTGTTAAGGGGACTTCCAGTTCTTTTCTACTCTAGTCGATCTGTTACTGTTTCTGAATTCTACTACCAATTCTTGGAAATGCTGCTCAACAAGGTGAATGGGATAGGAAATGGAGTATTTGTTTCCTGAGGCGTCAGACTTCTTTATTGATGAGATATACATGCTCTCATAGGAAAACAGGTTTCAAACGCCTTAAAATCCCAACAACCCTTCAAATTTGTTATCTAGAATAGAACACATTGTCTGTGTTCTTCCTCTACTCGGATGCTCTCCGGAATTGCTGTACAGCTCAATCTGTATCAACTCACTGGCTGTCTTTTAAATGGCAATCCTAATCAAAGATGAGGTTGAATCTGTAGAGCTGCCGAGATGACTAGTTTTGTGAAGATGATTTCTGTACTTATTTATAGACTCACTGTCTTTGGAGTGGTAAAGTGCATCTGTGTATTTAACTACTTCTTACCGGTGCACCAGACATCTGATTCTTTACAAATCTGACCTATGTTTTTGATACTGAGTCATGGATAGTTGCTGCAACTATGCAGCTCATGCATAAGTATGCTATAAATATTGTTGCAAGATATTGCATGTTATGTCATTTGCTTGCACTGATGAGAACGGCGTTAACCAGTGTATTGTTGCTGTTCATTAATTTGGCTGTTGAAGTTCTGTATCTGACAGATAAAGAATGTCAAAGATCTCTTCTGTTTTTCTAGGTGATAATTTGACAAGGTTTTTGTTTTCCTGTATGTTTATTAATTTCAAGTAATATTTGAAATGTGGGATTTGACAAATATTGTTATGAAGTTCTCAATTATGAATAATAAGCAGTTAAAAAACCCTGGAAAGTACTTTTTTAAAAGATAATGCTGTGGGTATTTTTAAATGGTTTTCTTTTCATATAGAAAGAGTAATGGTATTTTCAATATTGTCATGAAACTAAAAAAGACAGGACATCATATTGTTCCTGCTTTATTTATTTAGTATAACCACAGATATTCTGACTCAAGTTGTTTATAACATCTATTGAAGTGTTTGTATTCCACTGTACTGCTTTCTATGGCACATACTCCTAGATGGTGCTATTTTTAATTAATTTTAAGAATAATATGAAAATACGCAACTATCATCATTGACCAAAGGACATTTTTATATTTGCATCTGAATACTACAAGCTCAATATCCAGTTTTCAATTTTAAAAGCGTTAAGAGCTCTCCACATGGCAGTTTTCACTACGTTTCTCTCTCAGATGCCCATCGTGCATATAATGTGCAGGCCAGTTCCCGTTTGGGCCAATAGGCTTATTTTTATTAAGATTAACTTCTAATTAATATTCAGGGGAGGTATGTCACATTTTGAAAACATTTTGCTTTACTGTTATTGAAGTTCTGTCGAGAGCAACATGAGAAGACTAAGGATATGTCAGGGCAGTAATTGATTACATTAGTACTTCTGAAATCCTGTCATGTACAACATGATGTAAATCTGGCATGAGTAGATGCAGAGGTAGACCTCAAGTTACACAAATTCAGATAAGTAGACGTTAATTCTAGATATTTTTATGATACGGTCACTGAGCAGCTCGCTAGATAGGTCTTCAGTGTAGTGATGAGAGTAATCCCATGCAGAGATCTTTTGGGTGTCGAGACAGCAAATATACTCAGTTCATGGGATTTCAGAGTAACCAGAGCTTTACAGTTTAATGCTTGCTATTAAATGGATGTTCAGTTTAATAACAAGCAAAGTTAAAATGAGAAAAATCCAATACTTGTGGTACTTGGTGATATTTTCTTAAAAGCTATGCTTCTGATGGGAGGCTGCAGCATCCTGTGGTGATAGCATTGTCCAGTTACGTGATTAAAGAGCTACAAAAAAGTGATGTATTACCTTAGGCTGTCAAGTGAATTAAGCTAGTAGACTGAAAATATACTTTAATATACTTTCATTTTATTCCATTTAAGTATTACAAATAGGAGGGTTTTTTTACTGAACTGTTTTGGAAACAAAAGATTGTGTGAAAGCCAGAATAATTAAATGATTATTAAAGTCACAAATGTAGAACATTTGCATTTTCTTTTTATTGTAAACTATATTTAGAATTAAAAATATATATGCAACTTTAATTATATATATGTGTTTACACATATTTCTGTTGCTGCAGTATGTATTTAGTGTTGGCAAATACAGTCAAACGATGGCATTTCAGTCATTTATGTGGGATGGTTCATGTGCTTCTTAATGCAAATTCACAGCAGCAAAATCTAAGTAGGGCTTTATGGCCTTTTGGCAATGCCATTACAAAACACAAGGATTTAATTCTTCTACTCTTAAAGTTTTATCTGTGCCATTACTTCCATCTTTGCTGTTCTGTTGACCTACTGAACTTTCTTTTATTAAAAGAGGAAGAGCATAATTTCAGTCTTAACATAGCCTAGAGTCACTATTCACTTAGGTGTCTGTAAGAGCTTTTGATGGCAATTCCTCAGAGTATAACCTTATTTCCTGGTAGATTCAAATGCTTTCATTACTTTTGCATTGTACAAATAATAAATAGCTTGATGCTGCTCTTAAGAATGGAAGAAACCAACTTTAAATCTGTTTTTTCTTATATAGCGTGGACTACACTCCCTAATTGTCACTGCTAATAGAGCAGCACCAAGATAGGTAAAATGAGTCATGAGTTGTAACTGCTTAGAGTAATACTTTTCTTATAGGAATTTGCTCTCACAGTGGCAATATATGATAGAAGGGGGCTACAAAGAAGTAGAAAGAATAAGTTACATATAACCATATATAGTCATAGGAATCATGTAGCTTAAAACAGCTAAGGGAAGGAGGCCCACAGGAATTGGCTTGTAGGGAGGTAGACCTTGTAGCACCTCAAGGGAGCGATTGTAGGGAAACAGGAATTCAGGATTCAGGAACAGGATGATATTCATCACAGAGATGTCAATTATCTCTTCATTAAAGAAGGAACAGATGGCTGGAACATGTCCATGGGCCTCCCTATACGGGCATAAGTTAGTCCAAACTGGTAAGAATACTGCCAGTTGGCAAGACTCTTGCGTTCCAGGCAAGGAAGTTGAAAAGTACATCGTGAGGAGGACTCGGGGCCTTCATCCCGTGGACCACCAGAGACCCAGGCCCACCATTTTTTGGAAGGATCTGTGCAAGCATGAAGGACGATAAGCTAATTAGCATATGAGGCAAGGGTAGGTGGGTACAGGTAATGAATATGTATAGGTGTAAAATGAATATTCATTATTATATTGTATAAATAAACGGACGGCTTGCTGCGTGGGGTGTGCGTGTTTGTGGCAGAACGATTCCCCGTGCACCCAGCGCTGAATAAACATACCTACTTTATAACTTCCCAGTTATAGAGTCTATTTTCCGCACATCATATAATTACTTTGATTTGTAAGGAATTTAAATATCTGAAGTGTGGCGTTCTCTGGACTCCTTACAGAAGCTCTCAAGCATTCTGCCATACCTTTAGTCCACAGTCTTGCAAGCCTTGTAGGATGTTACACGGAGTGGCGTGTATTGAGATCATCGTTACCTTAGCAAGATTAAAGTCTGAGTGCCTGCTAAAGTCAGAAGAGTAACCCACTGAGCACTGATACGGTCTAGTCAACGGTGTGGCTTGAAGTATCTTGATAATTAACAAAGAACAGAGCTTAAACTCTTTTTGAGTGTTACTAGGAAAACTATCGAAGCGTTCTTACTTCAGGCAACTCTTTCTGTTTGCATGTGTTCAAACTGATTTCAGGAGCAGCATTGAGAAATGGAACGATGCCAACCCGTAAAGGGTGCAATTGGTTTTGTGCTGTGGCAGTTCCCAGGACAGGACTGAGATATGAGCCAAAATGTTTATGTATCAAAGCAGACGTGGTTTTATACTGACTGTGTAATGGAAATAATGAACTTCTAGCTAGCGGATAAAGTAGCTGCATTTTAGATAAAATATTAAACACAGTAGGAAATATGTCTACTTTAACCTGAGTTTTCCAAGCTAAAATACTCCCATCAAAATTGGAGTAGCAAGGACTTCAGTGCGTGTTCTCAGCCCCTGTAAATGTGAACACAGTTAGGACTTGAGAAGTTCTAAAGTTCGCAACATGTATATGTGTTGTGTTGCTATTTGGAAATGCTTGTTTAAAACCAAGAAAAAAAACCCTGTGTTCTTGACAGGAGACAAAACCAAAAGGAACTTGATGACACTTCCATTCTAAAGTTACTCTACTATGGATCAGTTGTATTTCAGTATAATAGGAAAAGCATTTAACTCTGCAGAGGACTTACAAGTTCTGAAAGCAATGCCGTTAAGTCACTGACAGCCATCTGCCTTGTAATAAAAAACAAACTTCTTGAGGCATCATCTGCATAATTTTTACAGAAAGTATTTTTTTCAGAGCTAGTGGGACAAGACTAGGACACTAGAGATAAGCTTACAGGCTGCAGGATCTGCATGTAGAAATGTGTGTGTTTAGGTATGTACAAGGTCTAAGACAATCAAATGACTTGGGAGTGAAATTCTTGCTGCACTTTTGCCTCCTGGTCCTTTTGGAAAGTTTTTAAATAATAGAAGTATAGTTTCTTCACTTATGATACACTTGCAGTAAGAATTAGACTGAGTTGCTATAACTCTTTAATTTGTCAGACCACACTAGGTTTTTATTTGCTTAAAATGAGTCGTTGACTTTCAGGGTGGCAGGATGCTCTGGTTGACATTTGGTTGTTTTCCCGAGTAAGAGGCACCAACATGCTCTAATGTAATCTTGGCACAGAGCTGGAGTGTGTGCCGCAGCTCGTTAGCATGCTTGACAAGCGTTCTAGGAAAGAATCATAATTTAGAAATAGCTCCAGATTTATTTAACTAGCACGTCTTTGCTTGCCTAAGAGGAGAGAGTAGCAGCAGCGTGATGTCACTGGTTGTGTGGTTTAAGGCTTGCTTGGTGAAGTTGCAACTGGCCAAAGTGTCAAAGAAAAAAGGTTGGAATCATGTGAAAGTCATCCAGTGTATTCTATCTTCTCAGGCATGTGGGGAGTGTTAGGTTGGATACATATACTAAAATGTGTGGAGTTGTAGACTTACCTCTAGAAAAAAAAAAAAAAAAAAAAATTAAACATACCTACATGCAAACTTGCTTTAAAAAAACCCCTATTCAACCACACCACCTTTTTGGGGCTCTTAGTTTATTTTGTGGTTTTGGTTTATCTTTTCTTTCATTTCTGTTTCTCTTTTGGACAAACAGTTTTGTTACTCAGGTTTTCGTGATTCAGAGCCTGGCTGAACTGTAGTAATATTGTTAAAAGTAATTCATAGGTCTATCTCTTGCTTGCTGTTAGAAAGTCCTTTAAAACTTGAGACGTATGATTTCCCCTCTGATCAAATCTAAAGTATCAAGTGCAAATTCATAAAACACACTTCTAAAAGACTAAAAAGGGAGGAAAAACTTGAAGAAATCAAAATCCTACATGTATCTGCAATTTGTTTCTCTACATAAATATTAGAATTGGTTTTGAATTTATTGGGGGGTTATAATTAGTTGCAAATGCTCTGGGCAGGGAGGTTTTTCTTCCTCATAATCACATTATTTTTATAATTGCAATTAAAGAGACTAAAGACTAGTGTGCATTTGGAAATAGTTTTAGCTTTGCTTAGCTTGCTTGAAGGGTCTTTTAATAGTGAAGATGATGTTTGCAGTGAACAGCATGGTTTTCTTAGACCACTTTTCAAAGAGGCATACTGAGCCAAAGCAGACCTCTATCAGAGTTGCCTTCATGTATTTGGTGGTGCTTCTATCTGGAGAGCAAGCTAAGTCGATTAAAACTTAGATGAAATTTCTGACTTCTTAAAAGTCGGTGATCCATTTAAATAGGTGGACTTGTAGTGCACTAGCACAATTTTTCTTAGAGAATTCTGTAAATGAAATACTTATTGTGACTCTATCATGAAGGAAAAAAAAATACTGTCAATTACTGTTCAAATAATATGAAAGAAATTATTATATAGATTTAAAACATTGTATTTATTATAGGTGATAACTGCAGGCAATTTTATGAACGTGCTTGGCTTATATTTGCAGTAAAGTCAGTCATTGATCCAAAATCATTTTCGAAGGACCAAGGACCAGAATTTCTGTACATTTTTCTTTCTGCCAAGTGTTTCAGGAAGATTAACGTATCCTCTATTAACTAAACTGTCATATTCCAGAAAGTGTAGCTTTATTTTTTTCCTCTCCAAATGAGGAAAATGGCCAAGTTTTTTCTCAACTTTTTCTGCAAAACTAACTGTTTTCCTTTAGGTCATGAAAATATTTTTCCTCTTTGTTGTGTTTTAGGGGATGGTTTCTTGTGGTTTGGTTTGTTTCCTTCTTTCTTACATATCTAATCGCTTTTTTCCATGTTTTCTTTCATATCTTAGCTCTGGGTTTGTGTTTCAATGTTTGTTTTCTTTTTTTCCTTTTTTGGGGCAGGGTGCGGTATTTTTGGAGGGGGGAGCATTTAGCTTGTTTCATTAATACAAGAGAAAAATCAAGACATCAAGTGTGGATCTCTTCCTGTCAGTAAATTCCAACAAAGTTAGTTGCATAAGAAACTGGTTTCTCCATGCAGTATAAATGCAATTTTAATAATGTGCCTTGAGTCTCTTTCACCTGTCGTTTGTAAACGTTTATCTGCTTAGTGAAACAATACAGAAACCTGAAATGAGTGTGGGAACCTTCAAAGTAAGGCTCTGGGCATTTAAATTTATGGAGGAGGGAACATACTCTGAGAACTATTTTAAACTATAGAGAAGAAAAAAAACCACAGGGAGTGCATGGCAGTAGAAAATTCATTGAATTTGTCTGAGATGCTGCAATGAATTCTATGAAATCTTGCAAAAGCTAATAAAATCTTGGTACCTTCTTGAGATTATTTACAGAATCACGGAGCGGCTGATGTTGGAAGGAAGGGGTTTCTGGTGATAGCCTTAGTCCAATCTCCTGCTCAAAGCAAGGCTAGCTGAAGCAGGCTGTTCAGGATTGGTTTGAGTATCTCCGGGGATGGAGACTCCATGAGCTCTCTGGCAACCTGATTCTCACTTAAAAAGCTTTTACTTACATTCAGCTGGAATTTTGTGTATTCAATCTGTGCTCATTGTAGTTTTTCTCACCACTGGATGCCAATGAGAAAAGTGTGGCTCTGTCTGCTTCACACTCTTCCATCGGGTATTTGTATACATTGGTAAGATAAGCCTTCTCCAGGCTAGACAGTCACAGCGCTCTCAACTTCCCCTTCTATGAAGATGCCCCAATCCAGTGGAGCCCTTCTTTGGACGTTCTTTAGCATGGTCATCCCACTTCTGTACCTGGACTGGGGAGTCCAGAACGGCACCCAGCACTCCAGTTGCATCTTACTAGTGCTGAGTAGCATCATCCCATAGGCGACTCTCTAGTCCAGCCCAGGATGCTGTTAGCCGTATTTGCCTCATGGGCACACTGCTGGCTAGTGATCAGTTCGGTGTCTATCAGGGCTCTCAGGTCTAGTTCTGCAAAGCTACTTTCCAGCTGGTGGCTTTTCAACCTCCTTCGTAAGAAACAGGAGATTCAAAATTTTTGTTTCCTTGTCACATAGCTCATTTTTTTTAGGGATAATTTGGATATCCTATGATCCTAAAGCTTTACTTAGCAAATCTTGAAGAGGCTGTTTATTCAGAGCCACACAGGCCTGGGTTCTTTGGCAGATTCCTTTGCAGGACTGATAACGTTTGCTTTGAATTAACCTTAACTGCAAGTTCTGCAGATCAGCCTCTTCCAAAAAAAAAAGAATCATAGAATCATAGAATTGTAGGGGTTGGAAGGGACCTCCAGAGATCATTGGGTCCAACCCCCTGCCAAAGCAGCTCCCCAGCTCATATTGCACAGGGAGGCATCCAGACCGGTCTTGAATATCTCCAGAAAAGGAGACTGCACACCCTGCTGGGCAGCCTGTCCCAGGGCTCCCTCACCCTCACTGGGGAAAAGCTCTTCCCCACATTGGTGCAGAATATCCTGTGCTCCAACTTGAGGCCATCACCCTTTGTCCTGTCCCCACAGACACTGAAAAGGGGCTGGCTAATTCCCCTTGCATCCCATGCTTAGGATAATTATAAACATGAATTAGGTCCCCCATTAGTCTTCTCAAGGCTGAACAGTCCCAGCTCACTCAGCCTTCCCTCACAGGGGAGACGCTCCAGGCCCTTCATCATCTTCGTAGCTTCCTCTGGACTCTCTCCAGGAGATCCCTGCCCTTTTTATCCCAGGGAGCCCAGAACTGGACACAAGAAAAAACAAACCAGTATAAATGATGAATTTATCAGCAAGTTTTATAAGGATTCAGGCAATGTGAAATGAAGTTGTAGTTTTATTACCTTATTCCCCATGTTAGGCACGATGCCTGAATTTCTAGATGATTTTGACTGATAATAAATTTGTTTGATTCTTGCATGTAAAATGTGTTCTGAAATTTTTCTTCAGAATAATTAATTTTTGTCCATCTTATAATTACTTTTTGCAATTACCATATAGTTGCTTATCTGTATTCTTCCTAGTGAGTGAAAAATAATTCCTGCAGAGGGCTTAAATACCAAGTCCCATTTTAGTCAGCATTAATAGACATGCCTCGTATGTACTTGCCAGAGGTGCATACCGTTTAATACAGCATCTGATGACTGTCAGTTATGATAACCTAGAGTCCTGTAAGTCACATAAGGGGCAACTGTAATTCCTGAAGTACTTGCCTTGATAGTTTCAGCCCTGCTCCCATTTTGCATGCTCTACTGAGGTCTTGTGTTAGTGTTCCCTATTTTTAGCTCTTTATGTAGAGAATCTGAGAAGGTCCCATCCAAAGTTCATTCTTACATTTCTAACCCCCTCTTTTGCCGAATTACCAATAATACATGATTATGCATCATTGAATTTAAGGTTATGTATTTAAAATCTGTAATAGAATTATTTTCTAGGTATCTCCATTACATTTGGATACTTTTTTGATAATTTATAGTGCTTTCTTTGGGAAGGCAAGTATTAAGAAGACCATTTGAATTCTTAATTCAGTATAAGCAAGAAATTAAATCAGTTCTTTGAAAAAATAGTTAGGCATGTTTTGTAAGTCCCTGACCTCTTCTGCACTTGCTGCAGTTATTGCTATGTTATGACTGCGGTGACATGGATAATGAGTATTATGTAGTGATATAATAGGAAATGTTAATTGCTAATTTTTAATTGTTTTAATTTTTAATCAGTGGAATAATTATACCCTCAATCTAGAGCTGATAATCATTAAAGTGAATATACATACAGAAAGTATGAAACAATTATGGATCTCAGCATCTGCTCAAGTGTCACCTTGCTGTCTCTTCTGCAATTCTAGCCAGAAGTCCCAGATGCTTCTGAACTCTTATTAGCATGAGAAGGTAGAAATTTCTATCCTGTAACCATGCAGAGATGCATCTAGTCCTGTGATCTTGGTTGCAGCTACTTCAGAGAAAGGGAATATCTGTGCAAATATGTAGACTACCATAATTGTTATGGTAGTAATAGTTGCATTTTGAATTCAGATGTTCTGATCTATTTATCTGTGATTTTGACATTCACGGAACTTCTAAGAACATCCTAAAATGTGAGATAAAGCATATGGTGAAAACAGAAGCTTGCAAAGTTCCAAGTAAAATATACCTTTTTCACTCTAAAACATTCCATGTTTTTTTCCTTAAAGCAGGCTGAACTAGCCTAAAACACCACCATCTCTTTCTCTACCTTTCATTTTGAAGGCAGGTGAAATATGTGGAATAAGCATTAATTTGCTTACTGTAACTATTGTAAATTAATGAGTTGAAGATGATCTTTCTCATGCATACTGGTGGAAGAAATGAGGGCAGAGGGTGTTGAGAATTCTTAATTTCCTTCTAAGTGTAGAAGGATTTTATCTTTCAGAGAACATCTTCACGCCCCTCTCCATGCCCCTGTTGAGAGAAGAAAAAACAGTGTGTGGGGGGAAAGTTAGGGGGTGCTGAGAGCTCAAAAAAATCTATTCCAGGCTTAACCATTACTTGTTAAATCAAAGTTTGTGTGTTGGCTTGCCTGCAAAGCAACGTGAAGGGCTTCAGCAATCTCTACCTGGCATGTCTTCCTACTTCAACTGGTTGTGAAGCTTGGGGTGGCTCAGGGGTAACCTGCCATGCACATAAAGGAAACTGAGATGAGGTATGGAGGGAAAGAAAGTGTTTGGTGTAGGATCGTGTGGGGAAGAGGAAGGAAGGATATTTACTGAAGTAATTGATCATTTTTTTTCATGCTCCCATCCTTTCCCCATGCCCCAAATCAGTGATCAGAAGTTGGTGTTGATTAGCAATACGTTCAATTAAGTAAAAATTTCCCTAGCTGCGACAGTTTTGCCTGTGACAGGCCCTTGCAAAAGAAACTGCATTTCTTTAATTCAGTTACTTTCGAAGTGGAGTTCCCAGATTCTCTGGTGAACATGCAGATTTTTCCTCACTTAAACTTATATCTAAGCAAGAAAATTATTGATACTACAGAACCTTTGAGAGCTGTAGAAGAGAAGAGGCAACTTCAAGGTCAAGCTTTCAGTTCAATTTCTGATTCCATTTATTTATTTAACCTGAAGAAAACTCATGAGATGTAAAACATTTGACTTCTAATGTGATTTTTTGAAAGAGGCAATACATTTATACATGTACAAAAATATTCAATATAAAGGGCACCTGTCAAAAAACTATTCTATAACGAAACTGGGTTTTAAAATGAGTTCAAATCCAAGCCCCCAGTCCAGTTCAATGATAAATGGCAAATGCCCTTGAAATCAATGTGGGTTTTTTTCAGTAAACTCACATTTCTGTGAGTTTACATCATACAAATGTGTGCATGATGCTCAAAAGTACAAAAAAAAAATATTTGTGTAATTCTTTTTTTGTTCCTTTCAATCCATGTGTGGTGGTTGAGCCCTGGCCAAAGGCCAGACGCCCACCAAAATCAGTCTATTACTCCCCTTCTTAGTTGGACAGGGGAGAAATAACATAATTGGGCGGCTCAAGAGGCAAACTCGTTAATGACGCGGGCAAAACAGACTCAACACAGAGTGCTGAAGAGAAAGTTATCTCATTTATTACACTACACTAAAGAGAAACAGTGAAAACCCAGAGTCAGGAGTGCAACCAACAATCTTCAAACAAATGCAACCAGGCAAACACTTTTTCCCCCACTCCCTCCTTAGCAGGCTTTAGTGAGAAATTTGCTCCCTTCTTCCCTCCCGGTCGCAGCCCAGGAGGGGCAGGGACTGGGGAAATGGGGGTCTCGGTAACACCTTCCCCCCACCCCTCCATTCTAAAGCAGACTTCCCTTTCAGCCATGATTTTGCTGCCTTCTTCCCCTCTCCTGCTCGCAGCACAGGACAGAGGGGCAGGGACTAGGAGATGGGGGCTTCAGTCAGTCCCTTGCAGGATGGTTTCCTTCTTGGCCGGGATGGGGGCATCCATTCCACACAGCCTCCCCCTGCTGCACCGTAGGATCTCACCCATAAGAGCCAGTCCTCCATGAACTTTCTCCAAGGCAAATCTCTTCCCACCGGGCTTCATCCGACGTTGTTTGAGGTCAGTTCTTTGGCTTGTATCTTTTTTTTAATATTTTAGTGCCATGCTGAAGTTTAGTCCTTCAAAATGATTAGTCAGAGTTTTGAATGATTACTCATTTAATGAGAGTTTGATCTTTGAACCTTTTCAAAAGTTTGCCCAGTGTATTTGTTTGTTTGTTTCTGAATTTCAAAGAGGGGGAAGTTGGTATTGCAGCATTCGAAGGGAATGCTGGAGTGACTCTAGTCACACTGGGGCTTAAGGGCTGGATGCAGGTCTACTTTAGTGACGCCGGGGGGGGGGGGTCACAGGATTTTATAGCCTACAACAATTATCTCAAATTGCTTATTAATTTTTTTTTTTATTGCGTACATGATACATGATAAATTTGAGTGTCATCATTTAGTTTTCTTTTTTTATTGGGAAAGCATTTTCTACTTTCAGAAAGTATGTATCAGTTCCATTTTATTACATATAAATGTGTCCTAGCAAAAATATAGCTGTCATAAATATGTACCTGAGCCTGAATGTTTGTTAGTCTTAGTGGCCATATGAAATTAAGTGAAGGTAATTCACAGCTATGTATCTAATTAGGTGAAGCTTTGGTGGTGGTGAACTCAGTCAACGCTTGGTGCCAGCAAGCTTTAGCATCCACCATATGAAAGACAAGTGATTTGAATCAGAATTACAGAGTATGTACAACACTATAACTAACATGCCACACTAACATCTGTTAACTATGGTAATGTGGTTCCAGGAGTTTTAGAGATGGAATAAAAGAAAGCAAACTAAAAGGAGATGTCAAGCTTGGTACACCTCATCTGATCTTTGAGGTTTATCATATCACTGATAATAAGATGTACTCAGTAGAGTAAAAAAGGCAGGTAATATTTTAAAGAAATTGATAAAATCTTGTGTTTGCAAAGGCAACTTTTTCCTGTGGCATCTGACGAGGCTTTGAAACGTTAGGTTGCTTCATCTAATTCTAATGACCTTCTTGAGCTGACTAATCGAACCTCAGTGTGTTCGATGATGTGGGGTTTGGTGGCTCTTTGGTAGGTTGGATTTTAATTTTTTTGAGTCTTCTGTTTCTCTATTTTAGATTTTCTGTCCTTTCTTCTGTATGTGAATTCCTGCCATATGAATTTTAATGCCTCATTACAGGTTGGTGGGTGTGCAAGGAAAGCCTGACAGCAGGCAGCAGCGTGCTCTTGCAGAGTTTGCTGTTACACTGCCAGTAGTCTCCTTAGGTATTTTAATAAACAAGAGTCTTCTGTCTCTTGCTCAAATACAAGGTTGAAAGTACTATGAATAAGGGGGATGTTTATACTCTATTTGAAAAGTATTTAGTTAGGAGACTTTGCAATAACTTGGAACATTTTCAGAGGAGATGAAACACTTCTCACTAGATTTTATTGTGCTCCTGCTTCTGCCTCCTTTTAGTTTGCTTTCTTTTATTTGATTACATGACGGATGCTGCTCCTCTCTCCAGTTAGTAAGTACTATGTATATTCAATGTGGAGTAGAAAATAGACATTAGCTTGGGAGTAGGTAGTACTTTGAATAAATGCTTCTAGGCCAGTGCTGGGATGGAGATGAGTTTTGTTACAGGTAACACATCTGTAACAGAGTAATTGACAAATCTGTCCTCTCTGTAGTTCAGAGATTAGGTATGCCTTAGAAATCTGCTGTATCTCTGTAAAATTTCTGTTTTCCTTGAACAGTAGAAGTGCTGAGCATGACTGTCATTTTAGTTGTGCTTGTCTGTTAGATCTTCCTTCATTTTTATTTGGAAACAAACAGGTTATACCGTTGTTTTTAGAGACTGAAATAATGCTGTCTACATTTCTTCCTGCTTCCAATCTACAGTTTTTTAAGTTTAAAAAAAATTATAAAAATTGAGAATGATATTTCATACCTTTGCCCTGACCATAATCACCTGATCTTAAAGCAGGGCTATATATTTGTAATTTGCACATTATCATATTAGTCACCTTCATTAT
Source organism: Hypotaenidia okinawae (assembly GCA_027925045.1). Lineage (NCBI taxonomy): Eukaryota > Metazoa > Chordata > Aves > Gruiformes > Rallidae > Hypotaenidia > Hypotaenidia okinawae. Next base: position 5,807,440 of record BSDF01000006.1, read on the forward strand.
GTTTGATATTGCTCAGAAGGTATGATTCATTACCATGGAAATTACAACGTAGTCTGTTTTCAGGGTAATTGCTATATAGAACATAAAAATAAGTTCCTTGAGGTTTACATTGCTCATACAGTTCATATTGGATGCTGATCTATGTTTGCCCAGTGTAGCCGGAATACTGATTATAACAGAAATAACTAGGGGCTGCTTGGACCTTTGGAAGTGAGCTGCTTCACTACCAAGTACTTACAGGCTGAAGAAACTGAAGTTGGTTTGTGTGCAAAATATTAGACAACCAGGGTTGGAACCATTAAATAAGATTATAGCATCAAAAATTAGCCTTTGAGCCTAAAGCTTATGATAATAAATTCTTAGCTCCTGGGTTGAGGGCGTTTGTATTTTCTGTTCAGCTGCTGGAACCCTGAGGACATCTAACTTCTGTCTACATTCCGTGGTAAGGTTATATACATTCATGACCGGGCTGTGGGCAGCAGAGCACGTGTATGGACTCAGTACAACAAAAGGAAAATGCAGAAAACCTGCTTAGCATAATACTAGATCATCTATCAGTCTTTAAGTGTATCTTTGGGATTGACAGCAGCATTGCACTCTTGGGATTATAAAAGTAAAATGGAGCATGCTTGCTAAAAAGAGCCAGACATCACATTGTTTTTTAAATGAGGGTTCATTTTTCTGTTTCTTCCCTGGTGTTTACATCAGGGATTTGTGAGTACTCACAGTTCTGCTCCACTGGTGTGTAAAGAGAGTAGCTTGAAAAAAGGCCCCCAGGCCGTAGAATTCTGCTTTTTCTGTGTCTCATCGGCCCTTCCCTGCGCTTTAAATACGACGCCTTCCCTACCACTTGGCAGTTTTCAGCCTTCAGAGAAACGATTAGAAAAGGACAGCATAGGAAAGCACAGTGGATGGACCTAGTGAGCACCGGCTGCTTCACCGGGTTGGCACTACTGTGGAGGTGTTGTGAGTTACATTTTGTAGGGAGAAAAAAAGTATTGTAAACTTAACAAGAGATTGTAAGACCTAGGATAGGTCCTGTCTTGCATTGGTATCTATATATGACAGAGCAGAGGAAGCTCGCTCTAAGTTTAAACAAAAGCAATTTCCATGAAAGATATTCTGCGTTAAGATTTCACCATTGAAGTCATCAGATCAGATGCTGCTTTTTTTCCTGTTTTTTTCTGGTTTAATGTAAATATTTTTCATTCTTTTCTAATAAAAATCTACACTCCAGAAGGTAAATAGACAGCTTTGCCAAAGATTGCTTCAACATAAGTTGTAAACAGACTTTACAGGGCAAAGCTTAAATATGTAGAGGAGGATACTGCAGTTATCTGGGAGAGAGCTTCAATTAACTAGTCAACTAGGTTGTGTTGTGCTAGGAACATTTTAAAACAAAGCTCTCTGCCTCCACCCATCAAAAAAACCCTGTACAAGTACTGTTTTTCCCCTAACTTTCTTTTCTCTGAACCACGTTTGCTGAAGTCTTGGCTTCATAGGTTATTTCAGACTGTGCAGTAGAAAATGATGAATTAGACATCAGTTTTTGAACATCTAGGGTCCAGTGATCACATTTTTTTTTTTTCAGTTTGGCTACATTTAAAATAATAGCATAAAAATACCTAAACTAGGCTGTATGAACTTAATACTGGACTTGAAAACCTCACTCTAATGTGAATGGTAATGGATGGGAATTTAATATATCCTTGGAAACTGGCAATAGGAAACTATTCAAAGGTCTTTGAGGGAACTATATAAGCTTTCTGAATACAGCACTAAAGCAAAGGTTATAAGACTTGAAAAAATACCTGTGCAGCTAAAATAGAAGTTAACTCCTTCATAGCTGGCCTCCTCTTAAAAGCAAGATGATCTTTTGCACCCTTTCTCCGATTCTTGGATGTGTGATATTAGCCAAAGGTAGGAAGGTGTTAAGCTATGGAAATTTGATAATAATGAATGCCTTCTGTACAGTCTTTATTTAAAAAAGCTATAAATATTGCCAGGAGCAGAGTGTTTATGACAATTAGTGTCAGCCCTTCCTTCCCCAAAGAAATCTGTATGCTGTATAAATTATGTTGGAGGAGCTACCTAAGAAAACACATGTGAAGGACTCATTCAGAACCTTTTACAGAAGGTGAAGGTTACTATTTTATGGCCAGTTCCAAACTATATCAAAATCCAGAGTGAAGATTATGACAGACATCAGCTTCAAATATTGCTTTCCAGTAGCTGCTAATTAACAAAATAGAGCAATTTGGTTTCTGATTTGTTGGTCTGAGTATAAAATAGTGCCTTTTGAACCTAAATGCTTTGTTTCCTGATGTAGGAGCGAACTGTATTTCCTGGGAAGCTCAGCAGAAGTTCTGGGTGTCCCACAATTGAAATCCAGAATATAGGTTTGCATTTGGTTCATTCTCAGGATCCCCTTGTCTGTCAGGGGTAAATGGATGAACATCTTCAGTGTGGCATTCTTTGGTGCCTCCAAAATTGAATTTTCTTTTAAATTTATTATCAATATTTGTTTTGCAAAGGTCTGTCATAGTAATGATGGGTAATAAGAGATCTTTGCAAGTGACCCCATAAAATCAGTGTGTACCAACAAATGAGCTGCAGTTAAGAAAGAATTCTTGCCTCAGGCATTGTTTTCAGCACCAATCCAAAACATAACCTCATACCAGCTACTATGACGAAAATTAGTTCTTTCCTAGACAAAAGCATCGTAACTTTAAAGTCTTACAGTCAGTATTAATTGATAACGAGTTTTGATATTAAGTGTACTTAAATTTTTGACATGTATGCCTTCAAACAGAAAGACATAGATCATTACATAGCTTCTACTGAGGTCAATACCAACCACTCTGTTGACGTAATAGTGAAGTTGTCCTCTGCTGTAATTAATGTGTTGCTACTCCCTATCCTGTTTACACACTTGAATAGTCTTGAATAACGTGATGTATGGATAAGGATGTATGGATGTACAGTATGCAAATAAAAATAATCTCTGTTTGTCCAGAGAATAGCCCTGTTGGACTGAGATGGTCTGCCACCTCTTTTCGCTACTGTTGCATGTCTGTCGTTTGATCTTAATAACAGTCTCAGTAATTGAACTGCATGCCATAAATACGCTCTTGCAGACAAGCATGATGATTACTTCCTGAGAAATGTGGATATCAGCCAAGTCTTGCAACAAGAACTAGGAACCAAAAATACAGGGGAAAGATGCGTTGGACTTGAGCAAATCACTAAGAATTGGATTCATCTGCTGCGACGGAGAGACAGGACACAGCTTGATGCAAGCAAAATTCAATTTATTGTATACAAATATTCCTTTAAGTATGCTCAGAAGACCGTGTGTTTTAAACAGATTGGTCCTTTCATACATACGCTGCTCGTGGGGCTGCATCTGATTGCTAGCGTGACAGCAGACCACTGACCAATCCTATCTTATCTTGAGGACGCAACTTCCAAGGCCTCCCCATACAGGAGGCCTCTTCTGGAGCCTGACTCCATGGTAGGCCTGGAACTTTGTTTATCACAATCTTGCCACCTCCCATGGTTTATGGCCTAAATGTTCCATCACATCCTCATCAATTAACCTAGCAATGTTTGAAGCTTTGGCATTCAAGCCCCAGGCCACATTAGTCAACTTTTGATCTTAATAATGCTTCTGAGTTCACGCCTCGTAACTCTGGCATTTTTTGTGTGTATGTGAGGACACAGTTGTGCTGGATGTTGCTTGTAGCAGAAATGGATGTGTGAAGTATGGGAGTTGGAAATATGACTATTGAAAGTCTTTTAAGACAAATATAACTTTTGATTTCTCAGCTATATAGGAATGAATAATTTTGTATTGCAGGCATTTTTTTCTGAATTCTCACACCCTGTAATGTGTAAATGTATTGTCAAGGCTCGGTATCACCTCTGCTTCTCCAAAGTTACTGAAATAAATACAAGATTCTTCCCAACATAATAAATAGTACATATTACTAGAAAAGCATGTTTTTGTAAGATTTTGAGTGTTTTCAATTTGGTCTCCAAGAGAAAGAAATACAGAGGAAAATACCTTGTATTTTGGCTCGGCACATTTTTAGGTATAAATCTGTATATATGAAAGATTTTCTCCCTTGTGTACAATTCTTTTCTTGGTTTCATGTAAGAAAGTGCACCAGGTGGAAGAAGCGATTGGTCTGAAAATGCAGCTGTTACCTTCTGGGTTTGGGATTTATTTATTTATTTTTAAATAGTGACTTGTTCACTGGGGGAGGAGCAAACGATGACAGAATTATCAGAAAGTCAATACCTAGATTTTGTAGTCACCACAAATCATAAAACATATGTGTTAAATACAATTTTCACCCTGTAAGCAAGTAATCCTTTCTCTTATCTAATGATGCCATAATTCAATATAATTAAAATCTTTCATGCATATTAGCTTTAGTTAAATATTTGGGTATAAATACTACAAGGCAAAATATATCACTCTGAAAATGAGTGGACTTGTCCTTGATAAGTGATCTCATATTGTAATTCCCCTTGAGAAAACCATTCTACAGTTCAGGTACAAGGTAAATCAATAAACCCTTTAAATTGCAGTTTGGGTTATATAGGTTATACTCGTTTTCTAACCTCCTTGGAATGTGTAGCGGTAAATAGAAGTGTCTCCTTTACAGCCTCCTGAAAGACTGAATAGTGTTCACTTTGATTGTGGGAATTTCTAACTAATCTCTGCTAAAGCTTCAATTGTTTCTCACAGCCAGACTGCTCTTCAGCAATACTGCCAAGTGCAGTAGGAAAGGTTTTTCAAGCCAAGTACTTAGACCAGGAAGAGGACCTTCCCCAAGACCGTGTTATTTGAGGCCCAGTAACAGCAAAAAATCTCAGTTGTATAAGTTCTCAATGTTTCCAGAAAAGTGATTTTTTTGTTTTGTTTTGTTTTGGTTTTTTAACTTGCTCAAGACTAAGTCATTATCAGGGGGAAGCTGAGTACAGGTTAAAACTAACTGATGTAAGCTATTTAGGATACAAGTTATTCAAGTGTGGTTTGACCTTTGCCTTTTTTCCTGGTGTAGGTAAATCCTTGCACAGGACAGCAGTTTTCAGAGAGATAAGAATACATGCGGAGTTGCTTAGATATTTTCATAGCTTTATTTTCTTGGGTAAGTGATTAGGATTATTTTTAAATTGTGCCTGGCATTCAAATTTGAATTCTTGAACAATTTCTGAATGCAGCTCTTTATCATTAGGTTAAATGCATATGTGAACACGAGTAATCTGAATGAAATGATGAAATTTGATACGTTGGACATTTAGGAAAATTGAAATTCTGCAGTAATATCTGTACACTGGCAGTTGAAGAGTATGCATCTATTAGTATGCCGCTCCAAATTAGGACATCACTCTAGTAGGAGATGGATGAATTTGCTTGATCACAGCTTTGCTGTAGTAGTGCTACACCCTGCGTACTTCAATTTTGCTGTGGTTGTTTTTGAGGTCATTTGAATGTGGATAACAAAAGACAATACAATATTTACCAAAATGTGTGAAAGTCATGCTAAGAAAAAATTCAAATATATACAATTTCATGAAGTTATGCCTGTCTCAGTTATAGTCTATTAAAAATGGGATGAATACAGACTGAAAGAAGTTGTTCTTCTGGTTTTGGAGACAAATGCTAGCCACTATATTGAACCATCCTCCTTGGTTTGCATATATGGTGAATTTCAGATATGTTCATGTACCATTCTTGGAAAGAAGTTAGCTCTGTGTAGCATTTTCTTCTGGTGAAACTGCAGTGAAGATGTAATGCAAAGCAGAGATTGAATGAGAGGAAAAAGCAAATGTATGGTTACAGCTGCTCTATGTCAATTAGATATTCTCTGAGCAGCTTAGTTCTTGGTGCAGCTGAAGAAGTGCTCATATCCTGGAAACCTGATAAAAATAAAAACTTTGGAGAGAAGTTAAGAGGTACATTTTGTTCCATCCACAAGACATACCAGGTGCTGGCTGCTGCTGGAGGCATATGCTGAGGGAAGAGTTAGTGTCTGAGAGAAAGAAAAAGTCTGTAGGAAGTGAGATGGACATTTGTTTTAGCATTTGCTTTTTATATCTGCTTATTAACATAGCTGCATTTCAGCAATCCAGAAGGATTTTCTCAACAGCAAACACAAATTTGCATGAAACTTGAAAACGTTGTTCCTTACTGCTTTATTTGCATTCTGTATGTGGCAAGTTTAGCTGTTTCTTCGCTCCTCATGTAATTGTCACTATGATGTATTCAGAAAATAAGTATTTTCAATGAATTAAAAAGATTCTAGGGGGAAGGGATAAAAACAGTTATATTTGCACTTGATAATATTTTCTATTATAAACTGTACAGTGACCTTTGAAAAACTTCTTGAATATCTCTATTTCCAGAAAGTCCCTGTCTAAAAAGCAAAGGGAAAAGTTGTAAAGTTAGTTTTTCACTGTTCTGAGTCACGTAAAAATTTATCTGTTGTGGAATCAGTGTCCCAATTTGAAAGTATTTGCATTCCCCTGTATATTGTACAGTTTTTCCTTCCTCCTTGTCACATGAGCATAATGACCGTGTCCTGACCAAGAGTTAGGTAACTGAGTGTAATGTAACAAGCCCTGGAAAACGGGACGATGGGAAGAACAATTGAGTGTTGGAAGCCTTGGCATGGTTTGTGAATTAATAAATGAGCAAAATAATACCTGAAACCCACGGTATCATTGAGGGCTGATTTGATCATAGGCTTGTTCTGACACGTGGTTATAAAACCACCCTGTAGCAGAAACTGTGGGGAAGGCAATGTGGGGGATGGATGGACACCATCATGCATTGCTGCCTGTGTGCCCTTCGGAGAAAGTGCTACATTTCCCCCAGCTTGAGTGTGCCAACTCATTGGAATGGCAATTGGGACACATCTGCACAGGCGAATATATGGAGTGTAGGTGTGGCTGTGACTGTAAAGCTTGTCCTGGCACAGTCAGTCCCTTGCATAGTCCATTTCATAAGTTGAGGTTAGCAGTGACTCAGTACCTGTTGTTCCTTCTCTTCTTGTGCCATTTGTGTCTGTTCACTAAGGATGTTTACTCCATTGAAAAGAAATGATCCAGTCATGATTCTGGGTCATTCAGATATTAAAATAATACATGAAAGTCCCCCAAAATCAGATCATGTTTGTGAAGTTCTTTAGGCATTGAACAAGTACACGCGGTGCTACGCTGATGGAAAGGAGGAGGAAAATTGCCTGAATGCTTTCTGAAATAGGGATGTTAAGTGAAGACCACCTAAGATTTCATTAAGGATTGATTCCAATCTCACTAAAGTCGTCCTATTAAGATGAGTTTCACAATGGATGGACAACAAGGTAATTAGGGTAATTCCTACCTGGTGTAATACCTAAAATTTCTATTAAACATAAATTTTTATATCAAAGGTTTTTTTGGAAATACAAATTTGTCTTAGAAGAAAACGTAAATAAACCTAATGTAAAAAAATAAAGCATGCTTGTTTGCTGATCTGTTCTATTACATTATCCATTGGAGGCTATCCATTCCCACATTATTCTGTTGGGTTTTTTTTTTAGATATACTGCTGATGATTTGTTAAGCTATAAATATTACAGGCAGGTTTTTATTAGACAATTACATTTTATTAAGCTTAATTATGTGACGACTAACTTCATACTGACTTTATAAAGAGAAAAATCTATACGGTTTTAGGAATTGGTCCAATGGGAATAGCAGTTGTTACTTAACTTTTCATGTGTTACTCTTTTTTTCAGCTTGAGTTTGAGTAAAATTTGAGGGAAACAGGAGAACATCTCTCAGGATAAAAAAGTGTTACAAAAATTTACATAGCTCTGTATATCATCTGTTGAAAGGGAGACACAAAGTAGATATTGTGATTCTTTCCAATGGTTTCTGCATACAGCTATTTGTGGATAACTTTCTCTGGCTGAATTTGATAGGACTATATCTCTGTTATAAAAATTTGCAGTATTGGGCAAATGTTAGAGAAATATTTTTGGTTTTATATCCCTTTCATTTATTTTGCATTTCTTGTTCTTTAATGCCTACCTGATTCCTTTCTTGTTTTCAGCTTTTGATTTAACATTTTGGAATTAATAGCTTTTTGAAAGTGCCAGTTCTCTTGCTTCCCAGGTACTTGTGTCTGTTCCTCATAATTTCTATCCGTTAATTGTTTTACATTTTCTTACTCTAAATTTCCCACAATGTAAATTATGCTGAAAGCAGTATTTTGTGGTTAAGGAGCTGAGACACAGCAGTGGACCTCAAGTTCTTTATTTAGCCATTATAATTGCTTACCCAGGACTTACCATTCATTTTGAGCTGTTTTAGTATTTCTCACTCTCATTTAGGTGTCAGTTTGCTTCTCGGAACTTTGTACTAATTTTCTGCTGCTTCTGTATCATCTTCTTTTTCCACTTGATGACTTTCATCCTGTTTCTGTCTTTCTGCAACCCACGTTCTCTCCCGTGGGACCATACCTTGATCCTTAGCAGATACACCTGTATTTTTCTCTTCAGCTTGCCTGTCTCTCTATGTTCTTTTTTTACCTGAGAATTACAAATGAAGTGACTTTATGGCTGAAGTAAAGATACCAGTTCTGGTTGGTTGGCTGGCCGATATGTGACCCTAACTAACAATGCATTTTGGAGCTACTGCTTAATTCTACCAACAATAGAAGCGCAGTATATCTGCACGATTCAAGAAAAGTGTCTAATATAGTAGCAACAAAATGAAATTCAGTTGCTCTCAATAGACTAGGGGCTGCCAGTTAAGTACAGCTTGCGATATCATGGATTTTTATCCAGAACAGCACTTAGGTATAATTAGGCTTTTTGTATATTTTAAGCGAGTGTTTGAAGTTTAGTGAGGATATAATTCAAGAGGTGGAGAATAATTTTTATAACTTATTTAATCAGAGGTGAAAAAGACATCCTGGATACATCAGTAGGAGACCATCACTACTGTACCAATACAAACGAAAAAGGATCAGAATTATTGTTATTGTTTTTGAATATGTTAATGATCCTGAAGAAACAAGTTGCAGAATACATGGTCCTGAGTTTTATACAAGCACAGGGTATTAGTATCTTGAGAAAATCTGTTTTCACAGTGGAGTGAGCAAAGTTAAAGGTTATTTGATAACATATAGACAAATGTAATGGCAAATTTTTCAAAGTTGTCCTTTCTGGCCAAAAATGAACTATGCAATTGTTTCTGTCTATTCTGCTTATTGTTCTAATGCCACTATAAAGGGGTGAAGGGCAGCTGCAAGGACTGAGCTGCTGGCAGAGTTGCTGAGCAGGTGACTTGTATTATAAGAAGCTTGGGTTTCACTTTGTGCCAGGTTCACTAAAACAGGTATTTAGAAATTCTCCTGCTGAGTAGAACAGAGTATTCCTACTGTGTTTCCTTTAAAAAAGTAATCTTCTGGAGTGATTTGCATGATTTTTCTTTTGTATAATTACCTAGCAGATGGATTAAAAAAAGAGAAAGAGGAGGTTTACTGCAGGCAAGCTACCCCCAGATCGTTTTGAAAAGTTTAGCAAGAGTCCAAGATGAATTCATGGGTTTTTTCCCTTGATTGAGGCTTTAATATTGTAAGACCAAGGATGCAATGTCAGAGGAGTCACCTAAAACTGATTAATTTTCTACTGATGTCTAGGAAACAACGTAAGAACTTTCATATATTTCTTCTATCATGTAGCTTTTGCAACAATTCTATACAGGGCAAAAAAAAAAGCTTTTATCAGGTTGTCAATACTGTCTTTTTCAGACAGACTCATGCTCGCTGTGTTACTGCTTGAAGCTAGTCAGAAGGCAATTTAACATAGTGGTGACCTCCAGTAGAGCTTGGGCTCAATGCTGTACTATGATGCCATTTTTTAAAAATGTGCCAATGAGGTGTCAATAATATCTATGCTGAATTTTCTGCCCTTAATTTTGTAGCACTGATTATGTGACAAGTTCGCCTCATGTTTCTGAGGCTTTTTCATTTTTTACTTTCTTTTAGAGTTGTGGGACATCCACAATGTAGCACGGTTTGCACCATATCATTTGGGAATCCTATAATCAATACACAATTTTAGTTAATATTTTGTGTTAATAATGGTTTGGCTTGGTGATATATCGATCTTTTGAGGTGTTTTTTTATTTAGATGTCCCAGTTGATCTAAGAATTGCATTAAAATTAAGAAATATTTACCCTCAAAGGAAGACACGCAGACCTACCATTCTCTGATTATAGCTGATCACTGAGTGTTTCAAGGTCAGCCAGGTTCAGTAGCACAGTGTTTCTGGTGATACTCCTTAATCTCAGATGTCAGAGTGCCTAAACAAAAGTCTTAAGTATTAGATTAGCCATGTGACTTGCCTACAAAACAAAGTAAGAAACTAAGTTGTTGCTATTTGACAACCCTGAGGCTGTCCTTACTCTTTATATGCCTAGCGTATTTTAATTCATATCACCGTGAGGGATAAAAGGGAAACAATGAAACTGGATACAACAGATTTGTTGGCAAGAGTTCAAAGAATCATTGAAAAAAAAATAAATTAAAAAGGGGAATATGATCTGAACAGACTGGACCAATGGGCTGAGACCAATGGGATGAAGTTGAACAAGGCCAAGTGTAGAGTGCTGCACATGGGACAGAACAACCCCATGCAGCGCTACAGGCTGGGGGGAGACTGGCTGGAGAGCTGTCAGGCAGAGAAGGACCTGGGGGTGTTGGTTGACTGCAGGCTGAATATGAGCCAGCAGTGTGCCCAGGCAGCCAGGAAAGCCAATGGCCTCCTGGCTTGTGTCAAAAATAGCTTGGCCATTAAGTCTGGGGAAGGTGATTGTGCCCCTGTACTGGGCACTGGTGAGGCTGCACCTTGAGTGCTGGGTCCAGTTCTGGGCTCCTCACCATCAGAAGGACATGGAGGTCCTGGAGCAAGTCCAGAGAAGGGCAACCAGGCTGGGGAAGGGGCTGGAGGGCAAATCCTCTGAGGAGCAGCTGAGGGAGCTGGGGATGTTCAGCCTGGAGAAGAGGAGGCTGAGGGGAGACCTTCTCCCCACCTACAACTACCTGCCAGAAAGGTGTAGAGAGGTGGGGGATGGTCTCTTCAACCAGGGGACAGGAGATGGGACAAGGGGAAATGGCAGGAAGCTGCCCCAGGGCAGGTTTAGATTAGATGTTAGGAGAAAGTTCTTCCCTGAAAGAGTTGTCAGGGTCTGGCCCAGGCTGCCCAGGGAGGGGGATGAGTCACCTTCCCTGGATGTGTTTAAAAAAAGTGTAGATGAGGTGCTCAGGGATATGGTTTAGCTTAGGATGGGATTGGTTGGACTTGATGATCTTGAAGGTCTTTTCCAACCCTGTGATTCTGTGTGTGATTCTGTGTGTGAAATATAGGCTGAAGGTCGGGAAATTTTCTTAATATTCTGATTTTGGTAGACTGGAAATACCTCCCAGAAGTGGTGGCAGAAGTTCCAAGGCTTTGAGCTATTGTGAAACTGGAGGGCTGATACACTACAAACTGTACAAAAGAGAACAGTTAGATCTCAGCAGCAGATGATCAAATGTTCAATAAACTTTTTTTCTTTAATTTCCAAGTTTCTGTAAGAATGTCTGGGACAATTTTAATCAAATGGAGGGGGTTTCAATTTCTGCAATTGAACTTTTTTTTTTTCCTGGTAATGATCTAGAGTGAACCACATTAGCAGCAGAGCATGGGAAAGAAGAGGGGAAGAATTATATAAATAATTTGGAAATTGGGAATATTTGAAAAAGAGAGATATTTGTTGTTACAGGACAAACCTAAAATATTTTGTAATGGAAGGACTTAGAAAGCAAGATATTTCTTTCATCCAACACTTAACATATATATCTCTGTTGCTGGTGACCCAATTATGTAGCTAAGACCTGCAATCTCAATACAGATGGAGTAGGAATGGAGATGCAAGTACCTCTTCTTTAAATTCTTAAGCAGACTAAGGATTTTGGAAGTCTCTAACTAAAGTTCTGTCCGAAGGTGATGCCTTTCTAACCAGTCTCTAGGTGTTGGCAATGGATACTGCTTTGTTGACAGCCCTGGTGTGAGTGGGCAGCCTGCCAGTCTTTATCAGTGCTGCTACTTTGAGCTAGACAGCGGTGTGTGTTGGTTTACTGTTGTGACCTGGTAGTAAATTATGGGTTAGTTAAGGGCCAGAGTTCTCTGACTACTTGTATCACCTTCATCCTGATTTCTTAAGATGCTAATTTGTAAACTTCTTTACTCATGTATTATAAAAAAACACCTCCTATGTTAAAATGACTAAAATTATTTACTCGTGAATTTAAAAATCCACATGGTATGGTTTAGAAATGCAGTAAATCTCAAAAATCTAAGTTAGATCTAAGTGAGATTTAGATACTACTAAGTTAGAAATGCCACGTGTTGCAGGGTGGTTCACTTATTAAGGCAAGTCACATTTATTTTCAGAAACATGGTGAGGAATGTAAAATTAACTAGCCAACTTATACCATGCTATTTGTCTTTCTGAAGCCAGTAAAAATCCAGATCTGGATCAAACAGCCAGCTGATCTCACTATGCATGTTCTTAGTGTGTTTATAGGATTTCAGCTGGAATTTAAGTGGATTAATGCCACTCCTGTGGCATTCTCTGAGAAATGCCCTTTGTTTATACATCTCATGTGCCTACATGTTTATATACTTATACATACTTATACATTGTGTGTGTGTGCATGGCTATCTATCAAATGATCTAGAACTAATTTCCCATCTTGTTGCCTCTGTGTATATAAAAAAAAAAAAAAAGGTTTGCAAGTGCCTTTCTAGAACTTGATTATAGCTGATCAGTGATCTTTACTAAATTTTGAAACAGTGAAATAGACTTTCAGAGGACAAGTTTTGTCAGGTACAGTAGAAATATTTGAATTTTATATCGACTAAGACAACAACTTAGACAGTGACATTCTATAGATGTCATGATCATAAAATCACGGTAGGCCCTGAGTTGGAAGGGACCCACAAGGATTGAGTCCAACTCCTGGCTCCAAACAGGGCCAGCCAAGTCAGAGCATGGGACTGAGCGTATCGTCCAGACGCTTCTTGACCTCAGCCAAGCTTGGTGCTGTGGCCACTTCCCTGGGGAGCCTGTTCCAGTGCCCCACCACCCTCTCAGTAAAGAGCCTCTTCCTAATACCCAGCCTAAACCTCCCCTGTCTCAGCTTCATACTGTTCCCTCAGGTTCTATCACTGGTTGCCAAAGACAGCATCTTACAGCATCTGATCTGATGCTGGTAGGTTTTGTTTTTAATTAAACAGCAGACTTAAATGTAAAATTTTAAAACAACTACATAATTAATTTACATAGCTAGCTGAGGCAGAAATGTTAACCTGAATGCATTGGAAGAGATGTTGGAAAAAATCATTGCTGGTTATCTGAGGAGACTAGTGTAACAGTACTGTACTCAAGGGTAATTATGTTGATGAGAGAGTAAAAAGTTTAGATATGCAGTAGAAAAGCAAACCAAAGAGTGTTTTATGACTGTCAGTGGTGAAGAATATCAGACCTGAAAAGAGTAACGCCACCTATCCAAAAAAGAATGGTTTTGGTGTGAATAGATTTCCTATTAAAGACTAAATAATGTAGAACTGATGTGAAAAATCAACTCTAAGTCCATGTTTATGCAGTCTATATTGGAGTAGTTCTAAAGTGTTTATTAACTTCTTTTCAGAAGGTGTCTGTTGTGTATTACAGCTGTGCAAGTCCAGCAAGGATTGATTCATTGCTCTAGGTAAACTGCCTACTGAATGATAGCTTGAAGATGAAAAAAGACTCAGCACACATATCTGTATGTCTGGAAATAGTTATTTTTCTGTGGAGTCAATCGCAGGGTTTTGTACAGTCCTTCCTCAGGTTGTTGATGCTTAGGTTCTGTGCCCTGTGCACTTTTCAGTGGATTAATACAAGTTGATTTTTGACTTGGGTCATTATTTACAGTGTCACATTATTCATGATTCACCTGGCTGTGTCATTTCCTGGGGCCAAGTATCTATGCCAGCTGTGAGTTTTCAGAAATTTCCTTTTGCTCCTTTACTCATTCATGGCAACTGATAGTTGCATCTTTTCCCTAATGAATCATTAATTCTACACAGCCAAGAGTCTGGCAAAAAAGATGCTAGATGGTTTTGGTTTATTTACAATAACTGCATTAAAACATAAGAGGAAAGAGATACAAAGAGCCAGATTTGCTAGCTGTGTAGAAACCAAATAAAATGTACCAGCACATCTACTATTTTGTGGGCTGTTAAAAGTTGGAATGTGTCAGGCACTTAAATCTACCGAAGCTGTTGCAGCCTGCTATAGTCAGGTAAGTACTGACAATATGATTTTTATGCGAACTGCTGAAAATCAAGTCTGGACCACAGGATCTATGTTATTACAGCAGGTAAGGGGTGAAACATTCCAACCAAATATTTGGCATAAATTAGGAAGGTCACAGAATCATAGGTCAGCTAAATAAAAATTTTCCCCAGCTCATCCTAAATCTCAAAGTTTTTGTGTTCATGTATTTATGTTCATGCTTTTACCTTCTCCCTGCCTCTGAGTCTGAAACACAGTGTTTAGGTGTGGTAGTTTAGGCCTGGCTGAAGGCCAGATGCCCACCAAAGTTGGTCTATCACTCCCCTTTTTAGTTGGGCAGGGAAGAAATTATATATTGAGAGCCTTAGGAGTCAATGTAAGGACAGGGAGAGATCATCCTGTCATCAATGACATGGGCAAAACAGACTCAACACAGAGTGAAGGAAAGAAACATTCATTCCACACCGTCCCCCTGCTGCACTGTGGGGTCCCACCCACGGCAGACAGTCCTCCATGAACTTCTCCAATGTGAGTCTTTTCCCACAGGGCTTTATCTCTTCATCAGCTGCCCCGCCGTGGATCACTGCTATGGCGGGCAGTAATAAACCACAATGTCTCTCCAGTCCTCCACAGGGTCACAAGTCCCCCCCAGCAAACCTGTTCCAGTGCAAATCTCTCTCTTGCTCATCTCTGTGTCTCTGATTCTCTTCATGGCTGCAAGTGCTGGCAGGGGCTTGTTCCAGTCTAGGGTCACAGCGCCTTCTCTATGTCTCCCCCTGCTCCAGCGTGGGGCCTCTCCGTGGTCTACAGGTGGGGTCTGGGCCTTTTCCATGGGCTCCAGGGGGACACCTGATCCACCATGGCTTTCTCCAAAGGATGCAGAGGCATCATGTGTTCTGGCACCTGGGGCGCCTCCTCCCTCCCTTACCCTTTGTGTCTGCACAGTCATTATATCTTCTCTGGCAAAATGCAGCTGCTTGCATTTTTTTTCTCCTATATGTGATTCCCAGAGGCGCTGTGACCATCACCGATTGGCTCGGCCCTGGTCAGCAGCAACTTTGGCCTTGAATCAGACGATGTTTACTCTCCGGGACCTGCAGAGCTTCTAGCTGCTTCTCACAGCAGCCATTTTCTGCAGCCCCCATTCTCTTCCTGCACCCAGCTACACAAAACTGCGACATTACATAATGCCCAAATAGAAAACACATAATGTAAATGCCATTTTAGCATGGAGAACACTTGTATCTGAAAAAGGCTGGATCTTCCCAAGAGCTTATCAGCTGATCAACTTGGTGCTTACTAATTCAGATTTGACTGGAGCTAGATATAAGTAGGTTAGATACTATTACAGTATATATGCGCAGACTGTAATTGTAGATAGTAATGTAGATATTGCACACTTAACCTGCTCATTGTATTTGGCCATTAATAAATTACTTCCCTCACGCTAAATATCGATTAAAAGAATGTCCATATTTAGAGAGAAAAAGTAGCATTGCAGTGCCCTGTTACCAGTATCCGTGATTTGTCTCATTTGCCTATTTTACACTTTTAAAGATTCTTATCTTCAATTTCCGGATATATTGATTTAGAATTCTGATGAATGTTTTTCTCCCTTGACTAGAAACCATGTTCATAAGTACACATCTGCTACCAAGAATATCTTGAAAAGATTGTTTTGAAAACGCCTTGGCAATCATACACTTTTCAAGTGCACTTTGCAACCAGTATTTATTGTTTATGATGCATGAAAAGGAATAAAATCTACTTGTTTGACTACGGCTGCTTTAAAAAACCAGCCAAATTCATGAGGCTGTGATCTCATCATCTCACCTAATTTTGTTAGAATTTACAGTAGGATGCCCAAAGATATTAATTGCAATTATAGAAGTAAAGTTTTTTTTAAAAATGTGGCTTGAGGACTATAACAGACTTGCTGAAATAAATATCTAGGTTTGTCTTAAACTGCAGACTCTGTTCAGATTTTCTGTTTTGTTTTAAGGGTTGGTGTTTTTTCTCAGTCAGGAACATTTATGTACCATTAATATTTCAAGTCTTTATAAAACTTTCATTTAAAAGACAGGCTTTGTAAACCTTTTGGGAAAACAAAATCAATTTTACTTTGTCCTGACATAGTGCATATTATTCAGTGAGAAATAAACTCAATCCTTATTTTGAAGATTTAAAGCTTTAACTTCTAATATTTAAGGAAATAACAGTCAGAGGTGAAGTGATCTCTGGGGCACGAGTCTTTCTAGTGCAGAGGCATTTGTCTCTGTTGCATACTGAAAATTAGGATCTGTTGAAAGGTTTACTATAATCTATTAAATCATGTCAGTAAGAATAATAGAAGAGTCAAAACAGCTGACTAAGCTTAAAAGTATAAATGAATATCATTCCCTGAAAACAAATTATATTGGAACCTACACTGACACTGCATCAATAGGCTGATGGTAAAAGTGAAACAACTTGCAATTTGAGCGCTACAGATGACCGTAACGGGACGAGTATTGCTAAATGGTTCTGTTTCATAAGGAAGATTTTTTAAAAGCGCATTTGTGTGCTAAAATGATACATACTCATTTTAATCCCGGGTGGATATACTGCTAATAACACTTTGTTTTGAAGAATGGTGTAACTGATTCAGCCTTGAGAAGAGAAGACTAAGGGGGCACCTTATTAATGTTTATAAATACCTGAAGTATGGGATGCAGGGGGAATCAGCCAGCCCCTTTTCAGTGTCTGTGGGGACAGGACAAGGGGCAATGGCTGCAAGTTGGAGCACAGGGAGTTCCGCACCAACACGTGGAAGAACTTTTTCCGTGGGGCCTGACGAGGGCAGAGCAGAGGGGGAGGATCACCTCCTTTGACCTGCTGGCTACACTCCTCCGGATGCACCCCAGGATCCCATTGGCTCTCTTAGCCACCGAGGCACACTGCTGGCTCATGGCCAACCTGTCATCCACCAGGACCCCCAGGTCCTTCTCCATTGAGCTCTTCTCCAGCAGGTCATCCCCCAAAATGAATTAGGGGTGGTGGTACTTCAAAAAAGGATCGTTAAATACAGTCTTCCAGCTTCTAGGTGTTTGGGTTTTTTTAAGGGGAAAAAAAAAACCCAGCGTTTAACTTAAAACACAAGTATCACCTTTCTGTGGCAAAAGAGACCATCAAGCCTAATGGACCTTTGTGATGCATAAAGAGGAATGGAAGTGATGACCTTTTTGAAACTACCTGATTACTTTATCAGGAGGAAATTCCTCCTTGACCTCTCTGCTCATCGCAAATTAAAATGGGAGCATTCGCTGAGGCTTGTCAGGCTGAATACACATAATGTTGTTACTGCTGAGGTGAGCCAGCTCTTTTACAGTGATGTATATACCTTGCTTAAAATCATGCATTGCTGGAGCGGTAACCAAAAAAAAAACCCTAGAGGTGTTGCCATATGAAACTTAATGCAGGAGATTTTAATTACATTGCAGAATTCTAGCTAGCAGGTATTCTAGCACTGGCTAGATTTAATTCATACAAGTTCTTTCATTTAATTTGATAGAAAAATTTGAACCAAACCCTCCATGTAAATAATGCTAAAGCCTTAGAAGGTCCATAGTCTTGGCATATAGATTTTTCTGTAAACCCATGATATGTTTGACTCCATGACCTCTGTTTGAGAAAAATTATTTTTGATAACATTAGTTATCCACATCTAGGATAAGCAGATTATTATGAGTGCTGTCTAGTTAGTAGTAGATAAGCATAGCTGAGTCCTGACATTACCTCCTTGCACTCATTTCTTTCACACCATGTGTTCTCATTCTTCTTCCCCTAGGTCTGAAGTTTCTCCTTTCCTCTGGCGGAGGAACATGCTTGCAGTGGACTGAAACCACAGATTCTTTGAAATAAAGTTCATCCACATACTGAAAGAAAAAGCAAAACTTACCAAGAGAATGAAATATTTTACTGACAGATAGGCTTTGTATCTGCCAGCTATGGAACATGTTAGAGAGACTGTAGCTTTCATTTTACCATCCTGTGAAAACAGTTTTCATTTGGGCGGAGAGAAAGGAAAAGCATCTGTCCTCTTTTCTCTTTCAATTTTCCTCTAAAACAGAACATGTAAAAAATAATTAATTTATTTTTAATTAAATTAATTAAAAAGTAAACAGTTGACCTAGCAATTCTGCTGGAGATCTTCACTGGAAGCATTGGGTGTTATGTTGCAGACCGAAATATCTCAGTTCTTATTTTGCAGCAGCAAGGAGAAACTGGGGATGTTTTGTGTTACGTTACAGACACAAACTCTACACTTCTTAATTTGCAACATTGTGTCAAAGCCAAGTATAAATATTCCTGAAACTTCAATATAATGTTAAGATTCTTTGCCATAAGTCTTGCGTTGATGAAAGAGATGTTTTATTCACTTTCATCTCTTTTAGGTATCCAAAGTATCATTTAATACAGAATACTTTTTTCAATAAATCTGTAATATTTTTGAGCTGTCTATTGCTGAAAAAGATAGGACTGATATTAGATAGCATATTTAATTTGCTTTACTGAGTTTCATTACTAAAGTGTGAATTCAAAATCCATTAAAGGAGCATTAAGATTGCTGTTTAACTTCAAGGTCTTGGATCTGATAATAAAATAGTACTGAGGTGTTACAGAGTTGAGAGTTGCAGAGCAAGAGGTGCAGGAAGGAGGGGAAAATAAAAATAAAAATTGTAGAAGGAATGGATTTTTCAATTCAGTGATTGGTTTTCCTCAAAATGGTAATTTAAAATGGCAAAGTATGGGTTTTTTTAAATTAGTTGTAACATTTGCTTTTTTCCTGAAATGGAGTATAAGATATGGACCTGTATTTCATTCAATCTAAAATAAGATACACTGGATTTACTTCATGGTGGGTTTTGTAAAAATGTTAAAATTTATAGTTACATTCCAAGGAAAAATGACTACTTTAAAAGGGTAGATTATTTTAATTTTCTATTGCTTAATAATTAGGTGTCCTGGTTTCAGTCAAGATAGAGTTAACTTCATTTGTAGCAGCCGATGGAATGCTGTGTTTGGGAGTTACAATGAAAGCAGTGCTGATAACACCCTGATGTTCTTAGTTGCAGTCAGACAGTCAAGGACTTTCTCAGCTTCTTCGTATTTCTCTATTCATGAGAACGGAGGGGCGAAGCCAGGACAGGTGACCCAGATGGGCCAAAGAGAGTATTCCATGCCAATTACGTCCTGCCTAGGATAACGGGGGGCTGAGGGGAGGAAGAAGAGGGGCGGTGGCTGGACGCGTGCTTCTTGGGGGGATGGTCGGGTTCCGGGACAGCTCTGGGTGGTCCGGCCTGAGCTGTGTGGTTCGGGGAGAAACTGCATTGGGTATCAAGAGTTTCATCTTCTTTTGCTCTAAAGTCCTGTTAGCATTGTTATATTTTATCTTTCTGTTATCTTAGTAAACTATCCTTATCCCAACCCACGGCCCTCTTAGTTTCTTGGTTTTGGAGTTATTTGCCCCTTCCTTTTCCCTTCCCTTGTTTCCCCCCTTTTCCCTCTTCCCCTGCTCTTTTACTTTAAGAAGCAGGCAGCTGTGTGGATCTCAGCCCACAGCCGGGGTGAAACCACGACATTAGGTTTGGTTCCTGATAGCATATTTGTCCGTATATACTGTACAGAGGTTTAAGTGAGGAGAAAAAGGGGAATGGAATAAATTTTACAAAGTAAAAAATAGATGTGAATCATCCTTCCCTTAAATTACTGGGTGTCACAAAACTTCATACTTTCAAAGCGTTGCTTGATTTCTTTCATGGAGTATCTTTTAAAACAAGCAAAATCTTATACTATGTACCATCACTCATGTTAAATACATCCTTTCTGTCTCCCGTTCATCACAAACAATACATCATTTGCAGTGTTTCAGTCTGATAATTTGCATGCTCAGGTGTAGCACATTGTTTTGACATGTAAAATATCTATTTATCTACCTTAGGAGAAATCAAGTTGTTAGGTAGGTGAACAGGGTACACACTCCAATTTGGAATCTATAAAGATATTTTGGAACTAATTCAATTTGAATGAACTAAGGCTGTTTTCAAATGAATTGGATAATGCTTTGAGAAGATCTCATGATTTTCTTTTCTGTGTTAGACAGGGCTATGAAGAACTGGAAAGACAGCTGAAAGAAGTCTTTAAGGAAAGGAGCAATATC
The DNA here is from genome assembly GCA_027925045.1 of Hypotaenidia okinawae. Classification (NCBI taxonomy): domain Eukaryota; kingdom Metazoa; phylum Chordata; class Aves; order Gruiformes; family Rallidae; genus Hypotaenidia; species Hypotaenidia okinawae. The sequence continues at coordinate 5,828,028 of BSDF01000006.1, forward strand.
CTTCGTCAACTGTCGAAGACTTCTAAAGAACTTGAGGGAATTAAAGTAAACCTCCAGGTTAGATTCCACTTCTGTTTCTGTAGCGTTACCTACATTGACTTTTTTTGTATTTCTATCTATCTATTACAAAAAATCTGGTGGGCTTTTTTAAAATATGTGATTCATTATTATTTTGTGACTTCGTACTTAAGGTAAACACAATGTTTTTGTGGAAAACATTCTACTCTTTCCACTTCCTCAAAAAGATTAAAAAAATTATAAAAACATAGTAGAATGAAAAAAGAAAAAGCTGTTTTAGTGGGGTTACCACGCATTTGTCCTGGCAGCTACTATAAAAGGTTTTCCTTAGCTATTGCAGGTTGCATGTGTGCTGATAAGCTTGGTTTAGCTGCTTACTTTAGCATCCTGACGTGCCCTCTTCTGTGGACTGACCAGATTTACCTCAGAGTGTTGCTTCAGTTTAGCTGACAAATTGTGTTAGATGAGCCTGCAGCTAGAGCTGATAAGGCATCAGCATTTAACTTGAGAGGTTTTGGGTATCATGGGTAGACTGGATGGCCAGTAGTCAGATTAACTCTGGCGTCAAATGTGCTGCTTCTAAGAAAGATATTTGAGAATGGGATCTCTTATGTAGCACATTTGACAGCAGTACTTGTCAAAATTATACTCTGAGATACTTTAGATGACATCGCAGAGATCCAGATATAGGCAAAGGCCTGTAGTCTTATCTTCTGCATATACCACTTATCTTTGTCATACAGCTCTAATTGCTTTTAATCATTTCTTTGTTTATAAATTTGCTTATTTTTTTTGATCAGCTGTCATTTACTGCTTGAAAAACAGTCATGTACAGTTAGCTGGGCTGAGCTACGGTGAAAGAAAAGTCAGGCTCTTTCTGTTTCTTGCAAGTAGTTATATTTGTAATTCACTGGGACCATTTTATGAAAGAGGACAACATTAATAATTTCACAGATGAATAGTATTAAAGATTTCTTTAGTAATAGTTCTTCCTTTGCTATCAGTCTCTGAAAAATGATGAAGCATCAGCCAAAAGTGATGTGCAGAAACTTCTAGAACTGGGACAAAAACAAAGGTAAGATCCCACCACCACCACCACCTCCCCTTTTCTTTCCATTTCCAGACTGAAAACTGTCAGACTAGGAACTCCCATTTCTCCTTTTGCTTTAATCTGTAAGCACTACTGTATTCCAGGGCTTGCTAATTATAAGAGTAAAATCAGGGCAGGGAGTTTTGAGAAGGCTTTGAAACAAATAATATCGTAGCTTATATTGGACATATGTTGGGAATGGATATTAAAATGCTTTAGTGAGATATCTGCTAAAGACAGGGATCTTAAACTTCTCAGGAAAGTTTAGTCATGAACTTTTCTCTTAAAAAAGAATCGAATCAGAAGTTTTAGGAAATTATTAGTGGATGGTAATGACCAGTTAATTAATTTATTAAACTATCTTAATTTCTGAATTTGGAGGTAATAATATGTTTTTATTCAGGGCTCTTAATTAAATATTCATGCATGTAGACACTTAAAATCACTAGCCATCCTGCCAATGTAGGAATACTTGCACTGGGCATCTGTGAGGAAGGCAGCTAGGAGGAGAGAAGTATTTGCTTCAAATTTTTCATTGAGCACATAAGAAATACTGAGCTTCCATGGGTGGGAATGCAAGTTCTCAGACTAGTCCTTACTGTCAAATCCCCTAGTATTTTGTGTCAACTAATTCTTGTCATTCTACTTCTCTTAATTCTTGGAATTCAGATCAGCAAATAACAATTCCAATACAATTTTTATAAGAAAATGTAACTAATATAAGGATCACTTTTGCGTGAACAATATTACACAATAAATGTCTCTGTCTTTTTCCTTTTTTAAAACTTAGCAAGGTTCATACTACTTTGATTCTTAGAAATGCAATACTTAAATCCCATGTCCATCTTATTGCAGATATATTTAACAGAAGCACATATGAAATTGTATTGCTATAGAGAAAGCCTGTGATAAAATGGCCTTCAGTTCTCCAATACACAACAAATGAGATCCATAATACAATACCCGTCGAAGTTTTAATTTTTAATTTGATAAAGAAGACCTGTCTTTCAGGTAGTCCAGACAAATCTATTAAATGATGAAAGCAAGACTTAAGCTAATGTCCTATTTAAACACGTACTTGTTATATGGCTTGTGGATGACCAAAGGTATATGTCTCAGCATTACAGCTGTCCTTCATACATGTTTGGGTTTTTGTAGTGGTTTGATCGCTGTGCAGCTATTATGAAATAGGGAGATTAATTGATGAAAAGTATTAACAAATTATTTAATAAATAGATCTTAGTTGCAGATGGGAAAAAATGAGTCTGCTAAGGGAAAATTACTACATACTAGAAATATTCTTCCTAATCTCCTAAATCACACCTTAAAGCCACTCCAAGGTCTGCTCAGAAGCATATATTCACTTTTGCTCAGAGATTCAGCTATTGAGTATACTGAACAGCAGCGGTTCCCAGAGATATAGACCCTGGATCCGGGCAGTATGCTGCTGAGCAGCCCTTTCCTTCCTTCAGAAAATAAAAGGCTTGTATAATATACTCCAAGAAAATGCCTTGGAGCTACTGTGGATACTGAACAGCTGTTAACACGTTTACTGAATTTCACTTCCAGAGAGGTGTAGAAGTTCAGTTGACATTAAAAACATGCCAGGGAATCTCCCTCATAGAAAAGGAAGGGTTACAGTTTATTTGCCAAGAGCCTCAGGCTATACTTCAGGAGTAAGTAAAGCACTGTGAATGTAGTGTTATGTTTTGGGGGGAGGGAGGGGGTTAATCCCTTTCGTGTGAATTCTTGCAAGGGGAGTTCAGTCACTTACTGTGACGCCTCAAATTTTACTCTTTCTGGGCATCATCAGAACCTTGAAATGATCACATCTGTCTGTACGATCAGGGAGTTGGATTGTGCTGATGGCACATTCATTTTGTGCTGCTCGATTACTATCTCCATTAAATTTGTTCTGTACTAGTGTTTCCAGAATTCCTGAAAGTAGCAGAATTCTTGACGTGGAGGTGATCCAGCAGCTCAGATCTTTTGTTCATCTACAAACTAGATGGTTTCAAATTTAGTTTTCACTGGGCCAAATTATTATATGTGTGGTTTTGTGGAGGTTTATCCATTGAAGCAATAGTCATGGAAAAGCTCTGCAGCTGAAACATGTCACTCTTCTACTTAGCCACAGCTCCAAAGTGTGTCATAGGCTATGGGTAGAAGGACATGGCCAGCAGAGGTTCAGTCCAGAGAAAGCTGTACTGCATTAGCAATGGAAAGGTTTTTTGATTCAAATAAAAGACAGGCCAAGAAATTATCCTCTTGCTTTTTTTTTTTTCATTCTCTTATGTGCTAGAATTTTCTACTGAATTCTGTATTGCTAGTCTCTAAAAAGAGCCAAGTGAAACTTGAATTTGATAGGAGCATTATTCGTTTAGCTATTTATTTTTAAATTGTTATAATCTAGTTCTTACTGATAATAGTGTGGTTCCATTTTGGCAGGTTTTCAGTAGCCCGCTTTCCTTGGTTCTTTGGTGCCAATGCTCTTTACTAGAAATTATACACTGGCAGATGTTTTGCACAGCAGGCTACTCAGTACATGTAAAAGGTGGCCAATTTCCATCCTAGATAATTTTTGCATTGTGTTGGCACTATAGTTCATGAAGTTGTTGTGATTTTATTAGCAAGACATGCAGACACAATACATCTCTCTCTTACTCTGAATAATTAAAGGTGCCTTTACTTGAGTCTGAAGAATTATTTCTAATGAACATTTGTGATGAAGTTTCTCTTCTGTGTTTTCAACAAACCAGGGAAGAAATGAAATCTCTCCAGGAGGCCTTTCAGAAGCAGCTTAATGAGGCAGTGGAGAAAGCAGAAAAGCAGCAGGCTACTGTGAGTGATTCTCTGTCCCTCTTTTATTATTTTTGTTTGTTTCTTCTGTCTTTTTTCTAATCCATCTGTTTTGAGACTTTTTTCTTTATCTCAAATAACTTTGCATGTAAAAACAAGGATGTGTTAGTACTCTACAAGCTTCAAAAGATCCTGGTCTTCACTAATTTCTGTGGGATTTAGGTGCATGTGTACACCTCAAGAGATTTGGACCTGGAGACTTGGACTTCAGTCCTTTCCCTCATCAGGGCAAGGACTTTATGGATACTCATATCACATCTATACCAATGTGCACTCTCATACATCCATTGACTTTTTTGGAATCACTAGTGATTTTCAGTGACAAAATAGATCACTCTATGTCTGATATTGACCGTAGCAGGTATAATTATCACTATAGGAAGGTATTAAGTCCAATTATGACTTCATGCTTTAATGAAATTTGGCTTTTGGATAAATCATATAATTGGTTTGATTTTTATATAGGGCTGCAATGCTGTGGGGCATAAATAGCCACATTTTGCTATTGTAGGAGGAAAAAGAGTAGAATCATGGTTTTTTGTTTAATTCTAAGATATAAGAAGGACATTTTTTCCTGTATTGGTTAGTAGCATTCCTATAACACAAACATCCCTGAGCTTAAGTAGACTAGATAATGTCCAGAGGTCCCTGCATGCTGTGATTCTAACTCTGGACTTGAAAACATGCTGCTGTAAGGCTTTATAGATTTAGTTTCATATTGGATAATTACTGGTTTACTTAGTAAGATATTACTGTCTTCCAGATTCACAAAACAAGGGTTCCTCCAATACAGAGGTTTAAAATTAGTTAGTAAATTTAGCAAATATTTACAAACACCTTTTTTATGAATGTGATTTGTATGTGGCTTTATACCCTCAGTGAACAAGATGTGAGAATGCATGTTTTACATGCTACCTTCTGATTACAAGCAATGGAGATTTTGAATTAAAGTATGGTTTTTGCAGGTTTCTTTCAATTAACATGACTTTTGAAAACACTTTCCCCCTTTTCTCAGAAGTCTGAAGGGTAAAAATATTGTTTTACATATTCTGGATACCCCAATAACATACACTGAGTGGATTTTTGGTACTTGTAATTTTGCATAGAGAACAAAAATCCTCTTTTATTCTTGATCGGAGGAAAGAAGTAAACTAAATGGTGTATTGAACTTGAAATAACTTTTTTTTTCTTTCTCAATAGTCATGGCAGCATATATCTAGAAAAAAAGGAATCTGTACTTACAGAATCATAAAATGTACTTATAGAATCACAGATACAAACTCTGCCTAGTCCACCTCTAGATTGTGTCCTTAAGCACTTCATCCACATGCCTGTCCTGGTTTCAGTGAAACCACGACAATGCCTTTTAAATACCTCCAGGGATGGTGACTCCACCATCTCCCTGGGCAGCCTATTCCAATGCTTGACAACTTGTTTTAAGATGGTTTTATACTGAGGCAAGATATATACTCCTGAAATAAGAAAATGAGAACTGATTTGTCTCTGCCAAGTACTCAGAACATGCAGGTAAAAAGTTGTGGTTTCTCAGGTGCAGGACTCATTCTCACCAGCTTTATCAGCCCAATAAATTCTATTTCTACATACTGAAGGTGGAAAACATACTTCATTATTTAACCTCTGTATTAGATTTTGATATCCAAGACTAATTCAGCTCTGGTTTAAATAAATCTCTGGTGCAGTGAACAGCTGACTTACTCTTGTTCTTTGTGATACGATGCATTTTAACTTGAGTACCCATGCTTGTGTAAATGAAGTCCACACCCTAGCACTGGGGAAGATCACAAGTTGGAGCGCAGGAAGTTCTGCACCAACATGGGGAAGAACTTTTCCCCAGTGAGGGTGAGGGAGCCCTGGGACAGGCTGCCCAGGGGGTGTGGAGTCTCCTTCTCTGGAGAGATTCCAGACCTGTCTGGACGCCTCCCTGTGCAATATGAGCTGGGGAGCTGCTTTGTCAGGGGGTTGGACCCCATGAGCTCTGGAGGTCCCTTCCAACCCCTATGATTCTATGATTTGTTCTACTACACAAGTGAAACAAAATCTTCTGTAAACTTCAAGGCAAAACATTGCCTCTTGCAGAAACCAGGAAAAAAACATTTGTGTTCATAAAATAACTTGGCTTGGAGTGTTGTCAGTTGGTTAGAGAAACTGAATTCTTGAGTTGTATTCCAAAACTTGTCAATAATAGAATATTAAATTTGCCACTGATTTTTAAGGAATGCAGATCTGTGTCCTTGGTTTGTGACATTTATTACTTTATGCCTCAGGGTACAATGTACATAATGAAACTCACCAATACAATGAGACTGAATGAATATTCAAAAAGTGCTTCAGGATCCTCAGGTGAAAGCTGCAATAGAAATGGAAATAAATACTATAACTGTCAAGCAGGGTTACTTTACACCTGGTTTATCCATGTGTTTCATGTTTTTTCTGAAAGCAATACGAATGCTATGAGAGAAGGTGTAGGTACTTTGAAACAAACTTAGCTAAAGGACGGGAGGTTGAATTTATTTCTCATTTAATGAATTGAGTCTTGTTTCTAATCCAATTTAAGCACATTTTATTCTACAGGATTTGGTGAAGTAAATCTTGATTTTCATCAGAGTAAATAAGAACAGAATTACATTTCTCAAAGCCACATGAATAAAACACTGGAGGGGGGTTGGAAATACATATTTCTTTTCTGCACTTGCCAAGGAGGCATAGTACAGTGCTTACTGTATGTTAATTGGCTGTGTATATTTGACATGGAACACCTGCCTGAAGGTGAAATGCAAAATTGGAAGTAAGAATTTACAAGAATTAAGTTAAATTACATGAAAAATAACCTGGAAGGTGTTAAAGAACTCTGACCAAACCAAAAGAACAAAGGAGTTGCTACAACAATAAATTACACTTTGCCTCCGAGTCCTCTGCAACATATGGCAAGACTTTTCACAAAAGATTAATCAGAAACAATGTTATCAAAGTTATTATACGTGCTTATCTACTTTGGGGGGAAGGGGGTGCTTTAAGACTAGGCAAGACAAGGATGCTGGGAAACTAAGCTGTTGTAATTCTGAGGCTCTGCTGAAGTGTGGGTGAAAGCAGTCTCTCAAAGAGCAGCTGGCAGAGCTGCTGCTAGGTAGTAACAGTTTTCTTGAGGGTATAAGCAGCAACTAAGGCTTGAGGAAACAAATGTGAGATGTAGAGGCTTTCCTGTCCTTTGAAGTACTAATCCCACTGAGTAGAAGATAGGAAGAATGAGCACTCCCCTTTATGGGCTTCTGGACCTGTAGCACTAACGGGAAGAGCAGTAGTTCCTCCTGGGATAGGTCTTTTCTAGAAAATATATGGCAGAACTCAGATAAATGTATGCCTCTTTATTTGGCTCTTCTATCCAGGATAGTAAAATGTGCAGAGGAAAACTAGTTGTGATAAGAATGGTTTAGACCTTAGACTAGTCAGTGCTATGTTGCAAAGTTCCAGGTCAGATATAGTGTTCCAGACAGATTTGGGTTATGAGGGAGCTTCTCTGTAGACAGTCTTACAGTGGAACTAGGGATTATTTATTTATCAAAAAGCATTTAATAAATAGAGAAAGCTTGTTAGTCAGATTTGTTGTAGTGGGTTTCATCATACAACCTGTATATAAAATGTATAGGATCATTCCACGTAACCCATTGTCCTCTCTAGAAATTGAAGGTTGGTTGCCAGAGCTTTTTGGTCTGCATTTAATATCAAATACTAAGCAAGTTATAATAGGCTGCTATGCAGTGAAAGCATATATTAATATTGTCAAGCTATATTTCTATAAAATGAAGTGGAACCATTTCTTCCAGAAACAGGATTAGAGACCATGGTCTAATTTTCATGACTGCTAGAAAAAAGTCAGAGGGTAAATGACGTTTGTGTAACTTGAAATTGTATTTTCCAGTGTATCTGAATATACAGGATAAGTAGTAGTGATTCTGTATCTTTGCAGTAGATTAACAGGCTCTCAGGTATTTTTGGAGAAGGGCTCTTCACTTAACTGTGCTTCATGCTAACTGCTTTTATCTTAAGAAATGGTTATTTTTTTAGGAAGTGACCTCAAATCGTGCAGGGTTTTTTCCTCCAGTAAAGTGTATAAAAAGAGTTGGATAGGTCTGGATGAAGGAGAAAATAAGGAATGAAACAGGGAAGTACTCTCCTAAAAAGTATTAATTTGGCTAAGCAGAATAAGCTTACTTTGCTTCTTATATTTTTTTCCTCTTAGTCATTTTAACAGTTTTAAAAAAGACATGGTGATGGAATTGTGCGGTGATACGATTACAGTACTGTCTGTCATAATAAAGGCAGAAATATGTCTGTGCAAATTCCTTTTTCTTCATTGTTCATTGTTCACAATAAAAAAAAAAAAAAATTTATGTTACACCTATGTGACTTGTAAAGACAAGCAATAAACAATATGGTTGTTTTGAAATCAGTAGGGTTGTTCTTAGTCATAGAAAAACTACCAGAATATGGGGAATTTTATTTAGATATCCCCCAGCAAACAAGAATCTTGAGAACCATCACAACCTCACACCTGCAGTATTTTTACTAAGAAGATTAGATGTTGGTGTTACTTGAAAATTATTTATCAGTAGCAGCCCTTATGAAAAGTCCTGCCTAAAGTCCTACATTTTTTTGACAGAAATCTGTTTCATTAAAATAGAATGACTTAAAAGTTACATTTATCATAAGAAAACCTAGTAGATAAAAATATATTTATTTGCTTTTAGAGGTATTTAACACTTTGTAGAACACTTTTTCCCAAAGGAAATGTTATTTCCTATATTTTAGATAGTAGCCTAAACAGTTCTCTGAAGTGTTTGCAGTGAAGTCCTACACTGTAACTTTAAAATTAGCCCAGGAATATTACTATTGAGTATGTTAGGCTTTCCTGATATTGCCAAAACAGTTAGGTATTAATGAATGTATTCTAATCCCATTTTAATTGCTCATGTCTTGGTCCTGAGCAACATACAAGAAGTATGGAGGTAAGCATATAAGCATACAGCTGAGCTTTGATGTTGTGTGCCAATGATTCTATATTGGTATTCTTCCATCCTTCGTCTGTAGCGAATAACTAACTATTGTCTGACTCTTAGAATTAGATCACTGCCATCTGCTAAAGCATTCTGTATTTCAATGGGGGAAAATTTAATTTGAGCTTTTCAAGGTCACAAACTGCTGTGAGTAAAGGCCACTGGATGGAAGCTGTTGCCTTTAATAAACGTAATGAGCTCTGAAACACACAAAGCTCCAAGTACCTTGAATGTCTGTCTCCAGGAGACAGAAGCAGTGTCCTTGCTTAATATTGCGAAGTTCACCCTAGAACACCAATATATTTCATTATGTATTTTTCATAATTACAGCTAGATAGTAATTAAAGGCAGCCAACATTTGGAGAGAGCTGAATGTCAAACAAGAACAAAGAGAAGGGTGGGAAGGAGGAAAATAAGTAGAAACTTTCTTAGTTGAAATATTTCAGATTTTCTGTCTTTTAATTTAGAGCCAAGTATAAATGGTTATAATGCTATCAGGATTTGGTGACTGAAATAGAATTTTTACATCTCGTCTGGAAAATGGTATTATGCCTTGTCCTTGGTTCTGACTAAAAGCATCATGCAAATGATCTGATACAGGTTGATGTGCCTTAAAAGATGAAATGATAGAGGAAGTGCACTTCAACGGATAAGGTTATCTCTAGGTTAGCTCCAGTCACCAAGCTATATAAATCCCTCATATGTAGCTCTCTATAGCTATACTTGATGACTAAGTGGCTCTTCAGCTGTTAGAGATTTAGTAGAAGAGCTTTAAAAAGCTGTTATAACATGAAAGCAAAAATGAATGACTTTCTAAATAATACTGGTATTATTGGGCGTTTTTTAAAACCATGGAATCATAGAATCCTTTAGGTTGGAAAAGACCTTTAAGATCTTCAAGTCCAACCATTCACCTAACATTGGCAAGTCCACCACTAAACCATGTCCCTAAGCGCCATATATATGCGTCTTTTGAATACTATCCTTCAGTAATGCTTTTGTCTTTTCTGTCACATGGATCTCCATCCCTTACCTCTGCTGAGATGGCAGCCAAAGGATCTCCCTAGCACACTGTCCCTCAAACACTAATGTGCTGTCCCCAGGCTTATCCCATTTCCTCTTCAAATCTAGTTTAAAATTCTTTTAATGAGCCCTGTTAACTCCTCTGCAAAGATCCTTTTCCCCCTTTGAGACACATCTGTCGTCAGGGGGCCCATGATCAAAACCCCCAAAATTCTGCCAGTGACACTCCGGGATTTTAAACTTTTGAAATTATTCAAATAAGCTAAACCTGTAAGTTTGCTCTATTTAAGACAGATGCATGTGTATATAAGTAGAAATTAAGAAAAATTACTGTTTCAACTAATGTAGATTGGTGGTTAAGTTAATGGTACTGTGGTATCTTAAATGTGTCTCTACTAGAAGATCCAAGCTGATAATTGCAGGCAATGTATAGAAAGCACACAGACAATAATTTTGGTATCACAGCTTTTTAATTATTTCACACGTATGCAGATTTTTGAGGTGAAGTGCTTTGAAGGAATATTAAGATTCCCTTGAGAATTAGTACTAAGAATGAGAACACTCGAACAGAGGTCAGCTCGTTATTTTTGTCAGTATTCAATAGCAGCTGGCAAATCTTTTGAACAGCTGAAAACTCAAGACCAATCATGTGAATAGTTATTTTATTTTTCCCCCCAGTTTTTTCTCATATTTTGATTGTGAGCTTTATGGTTGTACAGAATCTCCATATTTGTTTTACAGTATACATAGATTAAATTTCACTACTTGTAAGCACGATTGCTCGGCAAGTGCTGAATTATATTAATCTTCTGGTAAAGCATCACCCTCAGTAGTAGCTGCATGTGGAGTTAGTATTTCCACAACCAAACCACATAGACAAACTTTTGGAAGGGTTTGCAAAAGAAGTTCCATTTATGAGTGTCAATTGGCACTAGTCTCATGGACCCCCTACTTTTCTCTCCTAAGTTACGATGTTCTCCGACTTCTCTTTTGATACAGATGAGTGCAGTGTCAAGTCTGGTGATGGTTTTCAAATTACTGACACCTGTCTACTTGAGTGTGGACATGACTCTAAGAATAGCTGCCATATGCAGATTCTCTGTCATTTTTTATCTGCATGACATCTAAACCATTAGCCTGTAGGTCAGTGTCTCTATAATCTAAATCTTTTCTCTCGCAGAGGTTTGGTTGTTCTTAGCAAGCCAGCTGCAGCATCATAAACATAGGTTGCCTTTTGGATTAACAGGGGAGAGAATGCTACACGAGGCATTGGGTATATAGGGATGAGAATTTTGCTAATTTTGAAGGAAGAGCATCCTCCTCCAAACTTCATTTAGTCCCAGTTGTTATGATTAATTCTCCTTTCTTCCATTACGTTCCATAAGCCAGTTCTGAGAGCAACCTAGTCTGATGTGTAGAAACAATTTTTTTAAGCTGTGTTTTATTAAATTCAATCTTAAAACTAAGATTAGATTTCCTACTTTCCAGGGCAGGTCATCGACTTAAATAGGAACTAAAGACCAGATTTGAATGCTTTCACATATAATATGCTTTATTCCATAGGTGACTCTGATTAGAATCGTCTCATTAGTACTAGTACTGTAGCATTCAAATCAAGTAGCTGTGCTAGAAATCTACTGATAGATGATGTATTCTTAGAGGCTTAAATAAAGTTTAGATCATAAAATAAGTTAATGTTGTAAAAATCCTTGCTTCTCTGAAGATCACAGGGGACTTTGTTACAAAAAATAAACACTGTATCTCCTGGTGCAAAAGTAAAGTTTATGTGAAGCAATTTTCTTCTTTTAATTGTAAGTTTTCTAGTAAATATCATGCCAGATGTTTGTAGATTTAGGAGATACCTAACTATGGCCTGTACAAATTTAGTATATAAACAGGGTTTTTTTAAGGTAACTTACTGTAAGAAGCAGACACAAGGTGGGGGGTTTGGTTTTGGGGGTTTTTGTTTTCCGAAGCTGTGAGTAGGGTGAAAAATAAGTAGTGGTTAAACTATTTTTAGGTACCTTTCAACAACTCACACTCAATATCTCTTTAAACTTGCAGATAAACTTTTTGAAGACTGAAATGGAAAGGAAGAGCAAAATGATCCGTGACCTCCAAAATGAGGTAAGAGGAACATGGCCATTTCCATTCAGACTGTACATTCAAAGAGATTGTGGTTTGGCTTAAAATGCTTGTTTTTGCAGTAGGAAGATACAGCTCCAGTGACATAGTCTAAACACAAAAGCAAACAAAAATGCCCGTGTGCATTTAGAAATAGTATTTTAATGAATGTATTTGTTGACTGCTCGCTACTGGTGCAAAGGTCCATTGTACACCTCTGTAACTTTTCCTGTACTTACCAGCAGTGCTTTTTCAGAAAGGAATATTTAATTCATTTCTATAGATAGACTATAGAACTATATTCAGTTCTATATAGACACTATATAGAACTATATTCAGTTCTATAGACACACAGAGAAACTTTATCTGCACTGTTACTACCTGATTTTAAAATAAGCAGCAAGGGGAGGAGAATGGTAATACAATCTCAGAATTGAGATTCTTAGGAAAATTTACAAAAACCCCACATTCCTAAAATGCTTTCTTAAGCTTTATATGTCATGAATCTTAATTCCAAATCGATCCCAAAGTCCCAAATAAAACATAAAATGTGTTTCGTTTAGTTTTTGTTAATATTAAACTGAATTTATTTTGAAGTTTGATCTTGAAATAGAAACCTAAAACATTTGAGCATCATATTTTTTTTTAATTCCTTTTAATCTTTTTCACCCCAAACAGTTGTCTGAATCAGGACATTATTTGCTTTTCCCTTGCTTCATTTTACAAAGACCTTTGCACCTGAAAATGTTTTATTCAGATGATGTTGTCTTCTTTCAGTCTCCTTGTCTATATATGTTCTATTGAATCCTTATGTTTTGCTCTTCTAAACTGTTCTGAGCTTGACGTGTATGAGAACTTGATCTCCTTAAAGCACTATTTAAAAGTGATCTCTGATGCCTTTGGTCTAGGAGAGTGTATATATACAATCTATTTGAAAAAAGTGCACATTACTTTTTAACTCACAGAGGAAATGTTGTCTGTTTCGGTCACTTGTCTTATTTAAGCCACCTTCGCAGCTGTCTTCATCTACAGTCACAAATGCCTTGTTTTCTTTCCCCACCTGGGATCATTGGATGCTTTGCAATTGAGCCTGTTAATTCTAATAAATCATTATCAGTCCAATCCTCTTGACCAGCTGTAAAAAAAAAAATCCCATCTCTTATTGCACAGAAATGAATACTTCATTTTCAAATTCAGACCTTCTGATTCCTAATGATTTTCTTAGTTAGCAGACTTCTGTAATATTTAGTGTATTTCTAGCACTTTTTAGAAAAATCTCCTTTGAGAAGAATCTGGCAATGAAAAATTTGTTTCTCAATTTTAAGATGGAGTGATTCAGCAGCTTCTTATTTTCTGACATCCTCCTGGCTGAAGTTGCAAGGGCTGACTGGGTAAAGTGGATGTACCAATGTTGCAGGTGCTCCAGGTATATCGCAGGGCTTTTCAGAGAAACATCTGAGTCACATACCTACAGTGTAATGTTTCCAATTGTGTGTCAGTCTGCAGAGTGAATGAACATTTCCATCACGACTAAAATGAATGGACAATTATTAATGCTCCATGTTCCACCAATTCAAAGCATGGATGCCCACAGATATACCAGTTCACACACATTTTACACCCTAGATTCTCTCTTAGAATAAATTAGAAAAAAATAAATCAATGTGTAATTCTGGGACACATCACTAAGCAATTGATGTCACAGGAGTAACTCTGATCTGATGGATGGAACTCTGGGTGTGGCACAGTAGTGTGACTCCTTCCATCTTTTGAACGAAAGAAATACTCAGTGGTCCCTCAGTCTCAGTGTCTTGTCTGTGACAGCGGCAATACCAGACACAGTTAGGTCAGAGCAGTAAGCCTGCTGCACTTCCCACAATGATTGTGATCTGCAATCACTGGGTTTGGGATGTTAGCAGATAGATCCCTGCCTATTTACTCTGGTGTATGTTTATGAACCTGCTGTCCATTAATATATCAAAACTTTTTTTTTTGATAGCAGATACCTCCACAACTTACAATGTCAAGTTTTTGCTTCCATCTTTATGTTTCATTTGAAATTGTTATGTCCTTAGCTGTTGTTCCTTGAGCAAGTTTTTTATATCCTGAGTTGTTTCTAGTGTAGCCATCTTACCTTTATAGAGTCATTCAAAGTTTTGGGGGCCTCTGATAGAGCATTCTGTGTGATTTTGTAACAGCTTCAAGGCAGTTTGTATGTTTTTAAATTTTTTTATTGTTTGTTTTATTTCTTACATTAATACTCTTTCATGAGATTGAATGTCTACATGCTGGATTTGTGTTTATGCCACAGTAGTATCCCCCATTGCACTTTGTTAGCAATTGCAAGCAGTCTGTTCATTAGTTCCTCTTCAACTCAACCTAAGGAAACCCATGAAAACAAATCAGAACATTGGGTTGTTTTTTTCTTGGGGGGCTGCAGGACTGGCTGCAGTAAAGTACAGTGTACCTTCTTTCAGTCACACTGCAAACATCTGGTGCTAAATGAAGCTTCAGTCTGGTTGGGGACTCCACATTACATGAAGAATGAAAAAGATTAAGATTTCTCCCTAATATCTTAGCAAATTCTTGGACAATAGATACACACATTGTGTATCTATATGTGTATATATATGTGTATGTATATGTAAACCAAGTAGTTGACATTTATAGAACTATAAATATTTAAGGCGTATCACCATACGTATCTCTATTATCCTGTCCCACCTGGTTGTGTCTTTGAATTTTTAGGGAAGTATTTTGACTACAAATCAGCAGAGAAGTTGTATAGGGGTTTTTCTGAGTGACTGAGTGAGCAGTTTCTGTTCTGTATAGATGTTATTTGGGGCATATGTGATTGGGGCTTCTCGAAAAGCAAAACCAAATAGCATCTTGAAAAATGGCAATTAACCTTACAGGTAGAACAATGATTAAGTTAGAGATAATGGTTCAGATGAGAAGAACATACCAACAAAATAAAATCAATTTTCATTTCCCTGGATCCTTCAGTGATCTGTTTTCTGCTTTAGCTTACCTGCTTCTCCTTGTTCCTCCATATGTCCAAATTGCATAGGATTTAACTATCGTTCAACTGGAGTTGTTCAAAAAGATCAGCCTGATTTGTAGTACTCATCTCTTTTAGGTCATTAAATTAAAAAGAGAGGGGGAAAAAAAAGCGCTTTACTGAAGAGAAGACAAAAGCCAGATTATTCTCTAGGGAAATAGTGAATTAATGTCTACATGCTCTAAATGGAACTGCAGAAGCCATATTTTCTACAAATGTTTTGAATTTGATGTGGGAATAAAGGGATTAAATCTTGCAGAAGGAGTAGAATAATAAAGTCATGACTAAGGGAAAGAGACAATATCACATGAACTGAAGAGGAAATGAGGTGTAGAAAAATGCTATAAAGATTTGGTCTTCTAGGTTTTCATGATTGCATGAGAATTAACTGCCTCTCCTTCCACACCCAATCCACTCCCAAATCAAAAGGGGTTTGCACATCTATATATTTAAGAACAGCAGGGACATGTAGCTAAAAAAGCACACAACAAAACAAAACAAAACAAAAAAAATAGGGAGGAAAAGCTTAATGCATGTACCAACAGTGTTTCCATTCTGCATTTTTTTTATTACTATCCTATCCAAAAAATACTGGAAAAGTCTTGTGTTTCCCATTTTGTGAAATTACCTGAAATATTTCCTCTTTTATAGTGTCATCTTGCAAGATGTCATGAGAGCTGTAGGAAAAGGTTGTGGCCACTGTTTATTTTGCACTTATTTAAGGAGGAAACATGGAATAGTATTCATGGTTAAAGAAGCAGTGTGGTCCTAGTGTGCCCCTTAATCAGAAGCTCCAACATTCTCGACTCAGTCAACCAAACTTGCCTTTCCTGGAGCAGAATCTGATTCCAGAGCATTACTTAGTCCTTCTGTGCATCAGCCACTATGTGGAAAAGGAACCAATAGTTATACTTACCTAATGGCTTTCTAGTAAATTTCTATGATTGCCAGTTTCCTAAAAGTAAAGTACCAAGTTTTCTGGATCCCTGAAATCGTTTTTGAGGTTTTTCAATAAGGACTTCATGTTTTGACAGAGATTTGACTGGATTTAAATAGTATGACTTTAAGGAAATGTGTTATCTAGCTCCTGCTTACAATCACTGAATATACATTGTGGATAGAAAAAGCATGTTTTTAAGGTTGGAAATACTAGATAAATAGTTGATAACATTTTATACGTATTTTTAAAAAGTACTACCTGCATACAGACATATAGAGATAATGAAAATGGAATTAATCTCATACCTACTTTTGTCCTTTCACATATTGCATTCACCCTCAGTTTGTATTGGCAAATTGTAAATTTTGCAATCTCAAACTCTTCCATGGCTGTAAAAATAATTCCTTTCAAATACTGCTTCACCCTAAGTTTGTATTCGCAAATAGTGAATTTCACAATCTCAGGCTCTTCCATGAGTGTAAAAATAATTCTCTATTTAGTTCTGTTCTTTCAGTACATGCCCTACTGCCATTCAACTTTGCAATTCAGAGATAGGAATAGACAACAACAGCCTTCCAACTGAATGCAACAGCTGTGATTAGCATATGAAGAGAGAACATTGTACAGAAAGGCAATTTTCAGGCTATTCAAGGCTTTGAAAAAAACAGTTAACAACAAAAAATTGTCTCTGGTGTGGAGAAAAAAAGTGCCAAATACAGTGCATAGAGTTTATGTTTCTAAAAATCCTGTCATGCTTCCTGCCATACCAGAAAAAAGTCTGTCAGGCTTCCAGCTGTAACATCACATGGATTGCATTAACATAGTCTAATAAAGGATTGGCATGTGAAACAGATAAGCTCTTATTTTGAGAAGTTCCTGTTATTGACAAAGAGACCAAGAGGTTTGGAAATTCAGAATCACTGGTGGAGCTAAAAAACTTGGCAAAAAAATCGACTAAGATAAAATATCTATAAAATGCTTTGCAAATTTTGTGCTTTGGAGATAAACTGTTACAGAGTGAGCAGCTCACTTTTACCATTTCAGTCATATATCATTTGTGAAAAATAATGCCAAAACTGCTCTAAAAATGAAGCTGAAGCAGAGTGCTGTGTTAACCCTTGTTTATATCAAATTAATCATTGTTCTTAACAATTGCTCTTTGGCATTCAGAACAGACTGCTTTGGGTGCAGCTCTGAATATGCGTATATATGATGGATTAATTTCTTAAATGAATGTCTTTTCTGCATTAATATTTGTTGTACATTTTGTTAGTTTGTCATGCATTTCCTAGAGGTACAGCTATAATAGGTAACCTTCGGTTAAAGGTAAGTATCCTAGCTGATGGAACACTGATGTGCAGTTTCCTTGAGATGAATCAGTCAGGAATTTTCCCAGAAGTTAGTAAAGGGTGTACACTCTCTTCTGAAAAGTAGTGAATTGTTATTCAACTTTGTCACTGGCTATAATTGCCTCACATTAGACATAGAAGTGTATAAACAAAGGTTTGCTCTTATTTAAGCCATTTGATTACATTTGATGAGATAAGAAATAACTGTCTAGCTTCTCATATTATCTCCGTGCAGTGTTTTACAATATCTCTGTGTATACTGACATAGATACATTCATACTTTTACAGATTCTGTTTCCAAAATCCCATCCATTTATAGTTGATCCAAAGCTTGATATCAGGAAATGTGTATCTTTACTGTTTAGGCCCTGGCAGAACTTTGAAAAACAGAAATTAATGCAAAAAGATGTATGGTAGTACTGGCTATACAAAGTAAACCAGGAGAGGAAAATTAATTTGACTGTAACTCTGAGTAATATGTGCTCTTTTTGCTAAGCAGCATAGATTTAAGTAAGTACCTTGTAAACAGTGCTTTTTCTCTACTCATGTATAAATTGTGGTTGTAACGTCAGAGTCGAATAAATCACCCTAAACCAGAATTTTCTGCAAACTCTCTGCGCTTAGCTGCACTGATAAACGGCAAAGCCAGAGCAGTTTAAAGTCTCACCTGACCTATTGGGAATTTCATGGCCTGCAGGGTGATTTCAATTGAATTGCATTGAATTATGGTGGGGGGAAAAAAAGTAAAACCAAAACCCAGCAAAACTCTTTAGTGAAGCAGAAATGAAATTTTAAGGCTTTAAGACTCTCTGCTGATACTATTCTATAAAGAAAGACATTGTAGTTCTCCACTCTCCTCAGTTGACAGATAACTTCTATCCTGTCATTTTTGGTTGGGTTTTTTTTTTTTCTAAGTATAAAAAAGTGTCTCCCTGAAGAAAATTGAGTTACTTCCTGTTCCCTCTTTGGGTACTACATTGGTTTTACAATTCAGAAATCATCCACAAGAGTCAGATGCAGGAGCACAGGCCAGGGAAAGGTGAATGAGCAGGAAGAGTACAGAAGCAGCTGCAGATATTGTTCTGATAAAGGGCTTTGAATTCAGCATTGTTGCTTGGTTGAGTACACCTTCTTTTGAAGTGAAAAAAAAAAACTATTTAAAAACCAAAATATTTACTTAAAATAGCTTTCTGAGGGTTTTGGGTTTTTTTACTCAATATGATAACAAGTAGGTGGAAATGCCTTTTAAACAGTTGAAAATGGTTTTTGGCGGACAGTATCTGGGATCATAAGGAAAACAAATCCTATGGTATCAAGATTGTCAGTGAGGTGTGTTACTAGTGACACAGTAACAATTCCAGTGAAAGCTAGAATAAAATTTCGGTTTTAAGTTTTGTTTTCTTGCCTTTGGAGACCCAAGAGCATAGGGGACTTTTTCTCAGTTGCTGTTGAATGATAATCAGAATCAGAGCATCAGTTAAGGGAATATGATGGATCTTCTATGTCCGGATCCCTGTCTCCTAGGGACCACCGTATTTTTGGATTCTTAATTCACTTTAGAAATCTAGATTCAGGGTTAAAAGAATATGATTCACAGCTATGAACTACTAGAATGTGAAAGAGCTTTTCCATTAAGTGCGATGTTGCAAACCATACCAGTGTCCTTCCGTAATCTTGATGAAGTAATTCTGATGTTTTTACTCAGTTTTTCCATGCTGCCTAGGAAGCTCTATTAAATTCTTATTTCTGTTATCCTCCTTCATTAAGTCCAAAATTCAGAGCTTGCACTGAAATCTTTATATTTCTTACTCATCTGGTCTCAAATCTGTGTAACAGACTTTATATCACTGAAGCTTAGTCTTTTTTAGTGGTCACTTGTAGCAAAATATCCATGGAGAAAAGAAAGAGTAATTTCCAATCTGTGCCTTCATTTCCTTAGATAGGAAATTGCTATTGGTAATTACTGCTCTTGGATACTGATGCTGCATTGTGTGGTAGTGTCTAAGGTAAAATTCTGTAAACATTTCAAAGATGAGATTTTTACAGGCTTTTGGGATAAAGGTGATACCAGAGTTCTCCAGTGTACCGTTTCATCTTACTTTTATGCAAGTATTGACCAGTATGGTTTAAACTAAGGGTTAACCATAGAAAGTCCTAGTAGTTCCTTCACTGCATCTTATGTCAAAAAAGCGTGAAAACATGAAGTAGATCTTGAATAGTAAAGCTTCAGCGAGCTGTGTTCTGCCCTTTGCACACACGACTCTCAAGGACATCTGTTGCAGCTTCACCAAGCATCAAGGGCAGCATAAAACTTAATTAAAATCTTTGATCTTTGAACTTGTATGGAGAGTTTTGTCAATCTTCGTATTATCCAAATCAGTGTTTTCCAGCATTACAGATCTCAAGGGCAAGGTGGCTTAGAGCCAAGCCCCAGAGAAGTTTAAGTATAGATGAAAAATTTTTAATTAATGTAAAACTTCCCCTGAAGTTAGTGTAAATTTTGCCAAACAGGAAAATGAAAGTGCTAATCTAATTGCTTTGTTATGCAGACAAGTGGAAAAGTTTGCTTTTAGTACCAAGATGTTAAAATTACCTAGTGGGAAGACCACTTAAGGAAGTAACAATGGTCAATGTGATTAAAAGAAGACTATAAATCAGTTGTTAAAAATCTTGGGTGGACACTATTGATTTTTGTCCTTAGATTAAATTATAAAAGAGCATTTAATAAGCAAATATACACGGTCCTTAAAGAGAAAGTGAGCTGTTGATTTCATCATTACAAATCATGCTATCAATTACTGACATTTGTCATTAAGGATCAAAAGAGAAGGATTGCCCTTGAGCTCTGAGTCACCCCAATTCAGTAGTGGAGTATTCTTTACATCTGAAAACACCACATAGAATTTAGTAGCATATAGGTGACATAGAAATGTGCTTGGCTTAGTAGTTTTAAATGTTTCATGATAATGTTATGTTGAACCTATGGTGCTCCTGTCCTGGGCTGAGAGCTCTCCAGAGACTATGAAGCACAGACTGATGGCTTAGTTGGCAGGGAAGTGGCTCTCATATTTACAACTAGATTTCCATGGAAGTCAATCAAAATTTAGAGGAAAAAAAGACTAGTGAACCCCAAATTGATCATATTATGGTACACCACACAAAACTCCCATTGATTTCTAGGGAGAAGGTTTGGAGTGTTTGTGTTTTCTTTGGGATCACACTGTTAAACAGATGTGGTATTTTGGTAAAATTTAGTGGGAGCAGATTTTGACTTTTAAAAACATTCTTTGCTATTCAGATGTCTAAATAAAACTGCACTGTTGTTGTTCTGTAATTTTAAATCAAGATGAACTGTAGCTGGAAATTGTCAACTTTATATGGTAAGCTATTTTCAACTGAGGGTTGATAGCCTGTGACTATAAAGATTATAGTTCTCTACTGAGACTCATTATACTCTAGTATTAATTTGATCAAACTAAATATAATATTTGAAATTATAATTCCAACTATGTATGGATATTCAAAGAGGCTAAAGAGATAATAATGCATTACTTAATTGAAATCAATGTTAAAATTTTAATAGGAAAAAACCCCATAAAATTCCAGCGTTGTCGGTTATGTTACTACTCGAGCTAAGGTCCCTGTACAAGCTAGTTTGCTACTGTGTTACCCCTCTGTGCCTCTGTAAAAGAAGTATAACTATATGAAACTTCTTCTTCCTGACAGCAAAAGGAATTGATTTTCACTTACTTTGAATCTATTTCAGCCTGAAACCCTGGAATATTTTCAAATGCAGACATTTTTGTCCCTGAACCGCCCCCCGCCCCCAAAACAAACCAGACTTAGGAGGAATGTTCAGAGTTTGTTATACTCAAATACTTATTTATATTTTCCCTAATGAATATCTTAGACTTCGTAGGAGATGCCTTGAAAATGTGAAAACATTGATTGTGGAGTACAGTGGGAACAAAACACTCTCCAATTTGACTGGCATCTTCCCAGAAAGTCACTGCAACAGTTGACTTTATATAACTCTAGTGATAGGAAGTAGTTCACCCTCAGTGTCCAGTCAACTTCATACTGGATCTTAAATGTAGAAATTGTGCTATGCTGGGCAAAACCTGCCAATTTTCTGTTACCCAGAAACATTTTAAACCACTTAGTTCTAGAGTATTCTCTCCCACACTCACTGTTGAACACTGTTCAACCATATTTGGGGCTGCAAGTGTTACTGGAGAAGGAAATATTAAATAGATCAATCGACTTGTCACTAATTATAGGCATAATAACTTGAGTGAGCTGCATTGATTTTATTTAGTTGTTGTTTTAGAATTGTATTGATCTTAAGAAAGCTGGTTTTATAGCTATGCTGTAATTTAAAAATACTGTTTTCATTAGACTGCCTCAAAGTGCCTTTGCCATATCTGTCCCAATAATTTTGCTCATTTGTCAAGTTTGCTTACAAAAGCCTTCTTTTTTTAACAAATGAACACGTTTCAAGCAACAGCCACAATAATGCTTGAGTTACTCCTTTTTTTTTATTTTTTTTTTAAATGGTCTTTGTCTTGTAAACAATTTAGAACATGCAGAATTAAATAGATGTGGAAATCTCTAAGTGAAATAAGGCTTTAACCAAGGAGGTGCTGCGTAAAGTGCCCCTGATGGAAAGCATTGTCTTATCTGGGTTTTCTTTTGTGAATAAGGTTGTGAGTAGTATTTTATCAAATACCTACATGAAGTCAGGAAAGGTCTGCATGGGTTAAAAAGTGTCCTGAAAAACTGTCAGATTCGTGTGGTTAATCCACAAGCTGTGCTGTCTTTTGATGTATTGTCATTCCTCTCTTTCAAATGTAAAATAGCTGTCCTATTTCAGACTGCAAATTGAGTTTTGTGTGTGTGTCAGGTATCCACTACCTGGTCATGTGCATGTGTGTTTGTACACATATTTGTATGTAAGTACTTAGGTGTACACTCTTTACATATTCAGATACATACTTACATGTGTTCAAGAATATAATGTGATATTAAAAAATAACTAAAAAGTAACAAAATGCCAGCAGATGATGCGCTGAAAACTGTAATGGCTTAGTTTCTCTGGAAGTGCCAAGGACACTTTCCTCTATCTCTGGTATGATTTGCCAATCTTATTTCATGTATCAAAGCTTCAAATCTTCCCATGACACTATGAATTTATTCCATTTGTGGCAGATTTTTGGTCCTTATGCAAGGCTATTTTTCAGTTGATTTCAGTGGAGTTTTGCTCATTTGCTGAAGGAGATAATTTGATCTTAAATTTAGAGTACTTCAGACAGCACTGAGCTAGAAAATCCACATTTTCTAAATTAGACACAGCAATTGTCTCAAGTACTCAGTTATGGAAATCTATCCATTTAGTCTAGTCTTTCTTAAAAAGGCATCAGCCTGCCATCCTTAATTTTGACACTGAATAGCCGGTATAGTTAGTGGTTGCAATCATGAAAAACTTGTCTACATGAAGCAGATAAGCAGGCACTCCAGAGCTGGGGAGTAGGGGGATAGCTCCACCACAACAGGTACAAAACACCTTATATTTATACACGTTTTAGCAAAGTCATTGTTCAAAATCACATAGAATGCTCGCTTCTTAATTCAACCTTTACGGTGATTAGCTTTCAGTTACCTCACCTTACCTGTATTCTTATTCTACAGAAATCATTGGTTAACTTTACTGATTGCTTTAAGTACAAAGGGGAGAGGGTAAATATTAGCATATTTTGTTATTTTCTGGGTGTTGTTATCATATGCAAATGTCCCCAAAGTATGCGTAGTTATGCTGAGCGGGGATTCTCTGGTGGTCATCGATAGTCTTCCTCACTGTGACCACTGATTGAACCCCATCCTTGTGCATGCTCATTTCATCTTTGGCTGATCATCCAAACCTAAACCCAGTCTCCTCAGGTACCTATTGTTTTGACTCAAGGTCCATATCCAGGATCCATTGTTTTAATTCAGAGTCCATAATGATTCCCATAGTGATCAAGGCACACACTGTCCTAGCTACCTCTTCCAGAGGACCTTAACAAGCTTTACATTCTCTCAGTTGTTACAACTCCTTTAAAATCAAAAACAAAACTGCAACCAAAATAGCCTAGAATTCAAGGTATTTTATTAGGGTGGCTGTAACAGTATTCTGCAAGAAGAGGTACCTTCAAACATGAAGGATATTATTCCAGGGCCCTTATTGAGAAGCAGCTTACTGGGACAGATCTACTTGTACAGCAAACTAGTGTTTTTCCTATGTAGCAGGATGAAAAAAGGCCAATATTTGAAGCATCTTTGTAAATACAATAGCTATGAACAACTTCCTTCTGTTTGGGCATCCATTCATTTTGACTGTTTACTTGTGGTTTAAAAGTCAAAGCAGGATGGTAGAAAATTTGTCATGAAAACAAGGATGTTTTACTGTTGGGGTTTATCTTTCGGATTTATCTTTCGGATTATCTTCTGCTGATTTAGAATTTGTTCATTTCTGATAAGAAACTACTTTCCTTTTAAAATGACCTATAGGGAGAGCTAGAACTATTGGGTATTAGCAATAGTAAAAGAGCTCTGTAAAACAAAATTCCCAGGTGATGTGTGATAATGCCTCATCTGATGGCTAGCTATGGCTGCTTCTTGGCCCAAATGTATGAGTAGGATGGTCAGTCAGTCAGCCTCTCTGCTTGTACTCTGCTGCATCTCTTCTTTAGTCGCAGAGGCCACGTGAACCCGATTAAGCTTCTGAGGTAATTCTCATGTCTTGTCTCTAATAAATAAAAATGCTTCCTAGGCTGTAAATTTCCCTTTTTTTTCCTGTTACATAGTCTTGTAGGCAGATTAAATTTAATGGGTTTTGGGGTTTTTTTCTTTCTTCCACAATTCTGAATTACAAAATGTGCTTTTACAAAAATATCTTTTCTTGCTCTGTAGTTTGGGGTTTTTTTCGCTGGAACCACAGGCTTTACATCTGTTTGGTTTGGCTGATGCTAGGCTCTCAGGGTTTAAACTGTACATTTTATGCCGATGAACTTTAGTTTTAGGAGAAAAGGAGGGGAAAACTCTAACCTGAGAATTAGGATCTCCTCTTTCATTTGCCAAAAAACGGACCTAACTAGATCAAGGAAGTATTAGTGCCCAGGCACAAAATTCACCTCTTGTAGCTGTTTAATGGATGCTGATTAGGTTTGGGTAAAAGGAGTAACCTGCTATTTACTAATGTTTCCTCCCTAAAGTGATGTCTGAGTTGTTGAATACTAACATACCTGATAGGATGGGAATTAATTCTTATTATGAAATATTTTTTTTTCCTCTCTTGTCAGCTTATTTTAATTTCACAAAAAAACAAAATAAAAGTGGCAATGGAAATTTGCTGAAGAGGACATTCTTTTTAGTAAAAATGTAAATAAGACATAACAAAGAACCAGTCAAAACCAGAAACTGCTGAGACACATATAAGGATGTAGCTACTCAGTGCTTTTCATGAACAACTGCAAGTTGTTCTGCAATTCTACCTGTACAGTCTGGCTCCTTGGTATGTACGCTACGGAATCTGATTTTTGGGGTTGGGTTTTTTTGGGGGTCACTTGTTGTTTTTAAGATTTATGCTGCTCTTTAATCTTAATTTCAACAATGCACAAGAATTGGCTCATAGGATGATAGGTAATTGCATCCTTTTCTGGGTCAGAGGGTGACTTTTTCTGTGAAGGCTGAAGGAGAGAAACAAATTTCTTCAACTTTCTCTTGTTGCAACCAGGAAAAGCATATCTAGTTTGATTGCTAAAATATGCTTATGTAAATCAGAAGCAATATTATGGCATTGCAGTTCACCAAAATGATTGTTTAGGTGGAAAACACACTGCAAATATTTTTCTTTTCATTGATGTAGATTCCCAGTGACTTGTTGCCAACCCTTGTTTTTACTACTTGGGTAAAACCCCAGCTTACTGACATTTGAAAGAAGCTAAGTGTGTGTGTGCAGGTCGTAGTAGTGTTACTTGCACTGCATTGCTTACTACGACTTGCATCCTCTGCACAGAGTGAGTACAAGGTAGAAAACCACCAGTTGGGTTGCATTTTGAGTACGACAGATCTCATGGTGGCTGTGTGTTCTTTAAAATTGTTGTGAAATAATACCCAATTGTGATGGTAGTTGAAGATCAAGGATATAGAAAGAGTCATTTTAAGTTAAATATTTTAAATCATTAAACAGTCCACATTTTTTCCTTTGGAAAATGTTTGAGTTTTTGTGGTGGTTTTGGCCTGGCCAGAGGCCAAATGCCCACCAAGCCACTTGCTCACTCCCCCTTCAGCCGAAAAGGGGAGAAAATATGTTTTTGGAGGCTTAGGCCCTGAGCTAAGGACAGAGGGATCACTCTCCAATTAGTGCAATGGGCAAAACAGACTCGGCACAGAATAAAGGAAAGAGATTTATTCCAACTACGACTAATACACCCAGTGAACCGGAATGAGATAAGAGTGAGAAGTGGCCAGGTCTTAAAGCGCCTTCCCCCCACCCCTCCCCTTCTCAGCAAACTCAAACTTCATCACGATTTTACTCCCTTCTTCCCCTCCCAACATGGCGCAGGGAGGGGCAGGGAATGGGGAGTGAGGTTCTGGTGGTACCAGTTGCTTTCCTTTCCCAGATCTTAACACTTCTACTTCCCCCCACCCCTCGCCTCTTCGCACCCTTAGCTTTAATCATCAATTTCGCTCCCTTCTTCCCTCCCATCGCAGCACCAGGAGGGGCAGGGAATGGGGAATGGGGGGTTTCAGTCCGTTCTGCCTGAGCTGTCTTCTGTCTCAGCTGGGGGGGACATTCCACACACACACACACACACACACACACACTCTTCCCTTGCGGTGCCGTGGGGTCCCACCCACGCCAGAGTCGTATCCACGAACTTCTGCAGCGTGAGTCCTCTCCATCTGGGAGTCATCTCCTCACCACAGGCCTCTCAGCAGGACTCCCTTACATAGGATTCCCACATTTGGGCCTGGGCTCCCCCGGCCTGGCTCCCCGCAAAGTCACAAGTCCCCCGGCAAACCTGCTGAGGCGTGGATCAATCTCTTCACAGGGCGTAGATGTCTCTGCTCCCCATCCTCATCCATGGGCTGCGAGGGGACAACCTGCTTCACCATGGTCTTCTCCACGAGCTGCAGGGGAAACTTTCTTTCCACATTCCTTTCCCCCCACCTCCTCCTGGGCCTGGCCTTGGCTATTGGTGCAGCTGGTCACATCTTCCCACTCTGCGTTCCGGTGGCAAAGTGCGCCAGCCGGCAGGTTTTTTTCTCCTATATGTGATTCAGAGGTCCTGTGAATCCATCTGGGATTGGTCAAAAGTGACTTTGGCCTTGAATTAGCTCTTGTTTACTGTTGGGAACTCACAACAAACTGTAACTGCTGCTTTGCAAAAGCCATCTCAGCAGCACAGCAGTTTTCTTAAGTCATTCTGGTCTTTCCAATGTAGCTAGCAAGTATTAAAAGGAATGAGAACATAACTTTGCCTTAACCTATGGGGTTTTTCTTCTATCATTGTTAGTGATGCTTTAGAGTGCATGTTTCTAGATCGTTTTCATATTTCTTGAAGGCTTTTATTTTGTTCTGCTCAACTCAGGTTGACTTCAAAATAGTGTTCTTTTTCATGCGTTATCTCTCTTACTTGCAATGGTGAGTAGAGGCAGCAGACAGGACCCTCAACACTTAATGTTATAATGGGAAATATTGTTAGTCATTGCAAGTTTGTAAGCAGAACTGTATGTTTATGGGGAGAATTCAAGATTTTTGTTTACAAGACAGAGGTTATTGCTGCTCAGTAGGTAGTTTAGAGTGAGAAATGCCTAATTTTAATAGGCTACAGCCTTTTTGTTTTGTAGAAGTCTTAAGGAAAGTTTTTTAAGCCCATAAATGAATGGAAGTTGTGATTCCTAAGTAAATGTTTAGCTGCTTCTGTCTCTGGTTGGTTGATTGTTTTCTTTTAAATCTCAAGAACTGGGCTTTGTACTGATAGTTTTAACAAACCACTAAATAAATCAGCACCTGTATAGCTCTTCTAGTTTCAGGCCTCAGCAGAGATGACTCCATGGTTCAGCCATCTCAAAGTTCCAACAGAAGCTTGTAAAGTACTTGGACGGTTACACCAATTCAGTTTCATCTGTTGAGCTTCTATATCTGGATCCCTAAAGTAAACAAGTTTTTGCTGATTCTCTTATCTGGTTAAGCTGTTTACCAGCATTACTCCTGAGATGGATGCTGATTATTCTGTGCCTTATTTTCCCCTTTCCTTACTTGCCAAATAACCTTTTTCTCTGTTTAATTATTCTAAAGACCGATCAGGATCTTCTTGACATAAAATGAGGTATTACCAGTTGCATTAAATATGACAACTATAATTGGAATAGGCCACATACCTGCCTGACTTGGTAGACTTCAAGCCTAACTCATGATTATGTCATGTTTTGGCTGTTAGTATTTTAAAGCATGGTAATTGATATTTGCTGCAAATTTGAGTCAAGAGGTGTGTGAATGTAAATCCTGAATCTGTGGGACTTTGGAGTGACACAGCTTTTGCATGGATGGGAAATTTGGATTTTGAGAAATAATTAGGGATTCCAAGAGAGGCAGCTGTTGAGCTTAATGTTGTTCATTAAAAGGTGGCTGTTCTGAAAATCCAACTGCATTCAGAAATATTGCAATATAATTTGCAAATAAAAACATACTACATTTAAATAGTCCACGTAGTCAGCTGTAGCTTTAAGAAGCATTCATAAGAAGTACAGCTTCTCTGACCTACAGCCAGATCTCTAAGATATTTCTGAAAAGTGTATGAGCGGAAAAGTTATTAAATTTGCTGGGAAGATGCATTACTTAGATTGCCTGCCTATGACTGACAGTCCAATATTCTATTTGATATCATCGGATTGGGTAAATTACATTTTTACATCCTTTCTTTTCCAAGACAAGTATTAATGTGAAATCTGCTGACTGACTGTCAAATTTGCTTTCTTGTCCAAACCTATTAACACTTCATTTCAAGTAAAATAAAGAGGAAAAATCTAATAGGTATTGAAATATAAAATATGGTTGAATGAAAAAAAGGATGAAAAATTAATCCTGCACACATTTTTGTGGGTAGTCACTTAGGAATAAGTGTCCTGAATGTTACTATATTCTCTGCAAAGTGGAAAAACTTTTATAGAGGGGATTAAAATTCCTATATTTTTTCTTTCATCACCCTGAAATACCAAAAATCCAGGATTAGAGTAGCCGTTAGAAAAGATGAGTATGTGGGTATTGGATCTGCCCTCGTCAAGAAAGAAGACAAGCCTAGGTCTTCCATAATCTGAGTGAGAAGCAACAAGACATCTCTATGAGTGAGGTCAAGGTGAGCTGCTGAATTGCCAAATGCTGGCAAGGCCAAGACCTGCCCAAATGCACGATGATAGTCACAGAGGTTTTAATAATGTGTATTGAGAGACTAGAGAGCAGAGGGAAAGGATGAGCAAGTGTTTGAAGTATTTATCTGTGTGTGACTTGTATGCAACTTGGGTTTTGTACAGCGTTGGAAAAAACCAAACCCTGGTAAGACCTGTTGCCAGACACTTGCTTAGTGTTAAATCAGTGAAATTCAGTTAAGCTACCTGACTTTACAGCAGCTATTTGGATCCACATTGGAGATAATGTGGATCTCTTGCACTGGTTTTGTGCTTGTTAATTTTTCTCAACTCTTACTAGCTGATTTCAGAGTTTTAATGTCACTCCAGAATCTGCACCTAATGGGCACGTTGTTGACATACTTGCCCTTTTGCTTTCTGTATAAGGCTCCACTTCTTAGGGGAGCAGTAAACAGGACTGGGCTCTTCTACATCATTTACCTCACCCTTGCTTTGTAGAGGAGGTATCGTTCATATCTTTGGCACCAGTGTGAGCGCATGGGTATTTTGTAATGTATTGCAGGGATAAATAATGTGCATTTGTCAATTATTTTTCTTTGCTGTGTTTGCTGGTACTTTATTCAGATGACAGACCTCTTTAGGATTGTGAAGCCTTTGATGTTAGAGGAACGCTACAACAATGCTCTCCATGGTTATAGCTGCATGTGCCAGCTCCCAGAGTTGAAATCTCAGGCTGAGTCATAAATTTTGTGCAGTGTTTGTTAATTCAAGGGCTCTATGTGGAAATTACGGACCTGGTGCATAGTCTTAAATCACCAGACAAATTACTTCCCCTCTCATCCCTTTGGTCTTATGCTTTTGTTTTGGTTTTTACATAGCTTTGACATCACTTATTGTGTCAGTATGTACTTGATGTGGTTAGCCAGCATAGCTGATGTCTGAGGGCAGGAGATGTATTTGTCTCATGACTGGCATTGCACATACTGCTATAGTCATAGAATCATAGAATCACAGAATTGTAGGGGTTGGAAGGGACCTCCAGAGATCATCGGGTCCAATCCCCCTGCCAAAGCAGCTCCCTAAGACATATCACTCAGATAGGCATCCAGATGGGTCTTGAATATCTCCAGTGAAGGAGACTCCACACCCCCCTGGGCAGCCTGTCCCAGGGCTCCCTCACCCTCACTGTGAAAAAGTTCTTCCCGCATGTTGGTGCGGAACTCCCTGTGCTCCAACTTGCAGCCATTGCCCCTTGTCCTGTCCCCACAGACCACTGAAAAGGGGCTGGCTGATTCCCCTGCATCCCCAGCTTAAGATAATTATAGACTTTAATTAGGTACCCCCTTAGTCTTGTCTTCTCAAGGCTGAACAGTCCCAACTTATTCAGCCTTTCCTCATAGGGGAGATGCTCCAGGCCCTTAATCATCTTCGTAGTCCTCAAAGGACAGACTGTCTGGTTGAGTCGCTTCTGGCCTGTCTTAGGATAGATATGCCTTCCTTTTTTTTATTGTGGGATCTGCAACATTTTAATCTTAACCATGTGAGGTTTCTAAAGCATTCCTGATATTTGTCCAAATGCCTAAACTTTCTTCAATTTTTCCAATCCATCACTGTGTAGTGTTTTCTTGTCTTAGTTCTGAATCCTGAAGGAACCTGGAGAAAGGCATTAATTCTGATGGGATTCTATGCATCAGTTACCACATTCAGCAAAATATTTTGCATCATGATAATCTCAAGCAGGAATATAAACATTCTAAGTCCTCTGAATATTTTACTGGCTCTGATGTTGAGATGGGAGAAGTGAAGAGTTATCTCTCTTACTCCCCAGATCTTTTTTTCTCTTTTTAGCATGAAAGGTCCTGCAAAGGTTTAGTTGAATCAATATCACAATAATTACTATTATGATTAATATACCTATATTCTATGCAGCAAAATGACAAAGATCATAAATCTAGAAAATGGCAAGTCTTTGTTTCTCATAAAGCATCTTTTCCAGTCCTAAAAAAAACCTCGGCAATGTACCCAGACCGCACTTCAACTGCAGAAAACAGAGCAAAACAGATTCTGTAAATACCAGTTATCAAACTATTGAATTAAAGACACTTTTGAGTGGTAGCATCTTGACAGTTGCTACCGATATTCTTTGCAATTGCTCAAGTTAAGGAAAAACTGTACTTAAAAGTAAGCTCCTGGGTTTAAAAGACAGAACAGTATCTAGTCCAGAAGATAGGAACATAGCACTGTTTCAATGGCTGTATTTTTTACCAACATATGCTTTGTGTGCTAAGTGTTTTAAACTGTGATGCCATTCAAGGACAGATGTAAAATCTTGCAGTTCCTTTCAAACTTCTTCAGGGAAGATTTTAAGCACAGATTTCAAAGTCAGGCCTTAAAAGCAAGGTGTATTTATTCTTTCCTGATGTGGAAAGAACCGTGCCCTCGCTGTCCTTTACAGATACCGGCTGTTGTCAGGAGGTGAACACTCAGTAAATCCTAGTTTCCATTGACATGCGTGTTCTGTGCTCCGCTATTAGGTCTTGCCATGCTTTTGAAATGGCTTTCCTTGGGATATCTGAAGCAAGGAGGGAAAACACCTAGTAAGTCTTAGGGGAAAACCGAAATTCCTTTTCATGGCCACTTGTGAG
The DNA here is from genome assembly GCA_027925045.1 of Hypotaenidia okinawae. Taxonomy (NCBI): domain Eukaryota; kingdom Metazoa; phylum Chordata; class Aves; order Gruiformes; family Rallidae; genus Hypotaenidia; species Hypotaenidia okinawae. The sequence goes on from BSDF01000006.1 coordinate 5,859,618, forward strand.
CAGCTGCACATGTGGGCCACTGCAGAAAGACAAAGGATCTGCGAAAGTTCATCAGTCCATTAGACTAAGTGGTGTTGCCCATGCACAATGTTTGAATCTGTTGTCAGAAATGAGAGGGTGGAAACAATGTGATTTATATAACCTGCACAACATAACCATGTAATCGCAAGGTTGCAGATGCAACTGCAGGTTATTCATGGCTAGGTTTGCTTTCTATTTAAAAACGTGTTTTGACTGTACAGAACTTTATGTCTGCCAGATGACCCACATGTGGTCTGTGAGGTTAAAACAGGCAAAGCTTTTCCCTCTCCTTCTATGTGAACATACAGAAGCATACAGTTTATCACTGATATCCCAAGCTTGTTTTTCCTTTAAGGTTTTGATCTTAGCAGGAATCATCAAAGATGGTTCAAAGGACAGTTAAAGTAGATGAGAAGGAAATATATTCTGCCATTTCTTCTCTGCTTTTCAAAGGTTAAAGTATGGCAAAGAAAGGCAAGATGCTGGCTTGGGGATGCTAATTCAACAGGCTGAGCCATGTAGAATAGCTAGAATCATGACTGAGGTTCTGACATATAATGCTAATAGTAACTTGAACTGAAGGGATGGTGACCTAATTTGTAGGTTTAGAGGAAGTTTTGCTATCAAGGAAACTGAAACTTGTTTTGTGGCAGAAACTACATGGAAAAAAACATGAAGCTAATCAAGAATTTTGGAATTTTTTTGACATTTAAATACAGTAAATGGCCCTAGAATTTTAAGGCAAATTACTTTTTGCAGCTTGCACATTAATGCAGCTGTTCAGAGAACATTATCAATAATAGATGACATTTGGAATGTGCACAAAAGCCGGATGCCAAGAGATAACAGTAAAGACTTAACAGTCTGTGTGCAGAGAAAAAGACTCCTTTTGAATACTGCCTTTCTTTTCAGTGTATATTGAAAGATATAACCAAGTACTAATAATGCATTGTTCTGATAAAGAAAGCACATGATTTTCTTGTGCAGAGACAGTTCAGCCAATTTTTTGAGATAGGCCTTTGCCAGATGTTATAGCCCATTTTGGCAGAGATCTGGAGTGGGAAAAAACCTACATGTGCTTGATACATTTTAATATAATTTGTCCTTTTTAATATAGTAAGAATTGTGATCTGTTTAATGTCACACGGTACAAATCTATCATTTCAATATATATTAACTGAAGTAAAGGATCAGCAAATTCCCCGTGACTTTTGCTGAACATCAATACTGAATTGAGCCATCAACACACAAAAAAAAATGTAGTTGTTTACCTAGTAGGAAATATGTTTTGTGGGAATAATTTCAATGAACTTTGTATTATCACATAAAATACTTCTAAAAGCGCCTGTTATATTAGTGTCGTCCTAAGAAAATGCTTTTTTTGGTAATATTAAATTGTTACCGTGTTAGGGCATGAGGCCAAGTCTCACTGAAACCCTCCCTTGACTTTGAGATAATCACTTGGTCCGTATTCATGGCAGCATTAATGAAAAGGAGATAATAAATATGAATTGATTAGCAGATGACTTGGCAGTTTACCTTGTATTGCAGGCATTCTTAGAGAAAGGGTGTCCCATGTCCTCTTGATTGATTAAGCTGTCTGATAAGAACTAAGTGATGATGTCTTCAACTTTTTTCTTTTTTCCTTTTTTTAATGATGGTTTTTGACTTCTTCAGTTTTTCACTGAAATACTGCCTTTGGGTGTTTGGTTTTTTTTCTCAAAATATTTAATTAGCTTGTAGACAGTGTTATTTACTCTCAGAAACCAAAGAAGTTTAAGCTATATTCAAAGTCTTTGTTTTCTTTTTCCCATAAGAATCCTTAGTGGCCCAGCACGAAATACCTGTCTCTTATGTTCCTGTGCTGAGCTTAAGTAGGGAGAAAGAACTGTCAATGGCATGGAAAAATAGCTCAGTTCAAGCTTATGATATAGTCCTTTCTTCCCGCCTCCTCAAGTGGGGAGGGAACCTGGGATAGAAAGGTAAAATCAGTATCAACAGGTAGGTCAATGATTCCTGGAGAAATACTGCTAAATGTTCAAATACATCAGTCATGTCCTCTGAATTAGATCCTTCTCCAGACTTCTCCTCATTTTACTGAGCGACTTTTAGGAAACAATTAAAGATTAATGATGATTTGATTAGAGTTCTGTGCCAGTATGGTAAGAACACCCCTAATTACCTATGCAAACTGTCCTGTGCATACGTTTGCATCAGGTGAGCTGTTTGCTGATTTACTCCACGCTGCTTGTAGACCACCCAGTCTCTCTGCTAATGCAACCCGGCCACTTCCAGGCTGACAATCTCTCACGTCCTGCCAGCTTCAAGCATAGCTAGAGCTTGTTGCTGCCTGCATCTGACATAGGACAGTGGATGGTGTTTAGGTTCCGTTTCTGAAGTTTTGGAGGCTCGTGTGTGTGGCTTGTGGTTTTGCTTATACATGTGCCAGCTGGTAAATTGCTCCCATGATTTGCTTATCAAAATATAGGAGAATTTGAACTCATTTCTACTACACCTGTTCCAAAAAATGGAGCCAGTATTGCCTCCTGATACGAATCTGCCCTTAAAAGTCTCACCTTTCAAACCTCGTAGCACTGGTGGCAGTGCCTGTATAGAATTTGTGAATGAAATATAGCATTTTAGAAAGTTCTGAAATATCGCTAAGAAGATGATTAAAGGCCTGGAACATCTCCCCTGTGAGGAAAGGCTGAGTGAGCTGGGGCTGTTCAGCTTTGAGAAAAGAAGACTGAGAGGGGATCTGATCAATGGTTATCAGTATCTCAAGTGTGGGACACAAGGGGAAATGGCCAGCCCCTTCTCAGTGTCTGTGGGGACAGCACAAGGGGCAATGGCCTCAAGTTGGAGCACAGGAAGTTCTGCACCAATGTGCAGAAGAACTTTTTCACAGCGAGGGTGAGGGAGCCCTGGGACAGGCTGCCCAGGGAGGTGTGGAGTCTCCTTCTCTGGAGAGATTCCAGCCCTGTCTGGACGCCTCCCTGTGTGACCTGTCCTAGGGACTCTGCTTTGGCAGGGGGTTGGACCCGATGATCTCTGGAGGTCCCTTCCAACCCCTATGATCCTGTGATTCTGCAATCCTAACATGAGAGTTATACTTCTGGAAGTCACTTTGTATTCTGTAAGTGGGGAAAGCCCATACCAGGGCAGAGGCAAGAAGCAGCTATTATCTAGCACCTGTTACATAGGTAGTTGTCTCTCAGTATATTGAATGAGCTCAGCATGGTGGAAATACATTCAATATATAAATCAATTCAGTCAAACTGCCCCAGGGATATCTATTTCTTGATTGAAAGATATTGTAGTAGCTTCCTCAGAACAGCTGATGTATATTTTAGGTGTCTGTAGATTATTCTTGCAAAACTTTTAAAAATTACATATATTGTCCCAAAAGTTCTGTAACAACAAATAGGTCACTGCTACTGAGATAATTCATTCAGTAATATGAAAGTGGACCTGAGTGATGCCTCCACAGAGAGCGGCATAAATGCTTTCCTTAGTCATTTCCTGCCCTTCTCTTTACGTAACTATGCCATTTATGTTTTAGGGACAGATGTTGACAATATCGGGATGCAAATGTGCAAGGATCTAAAATATGCTTAATGCAGCATTTCAACCCCTGCCGCTGGTACAGCAGAACGGGTGGAGTTGTAGAGCAGAATGTTAACTGGTATGAGCCTTCAGTCTTCTAGTGAGAGAAGAGAGAGGTTTTTTTCAAAGTCAGAAACTCCTTTTATATTGAGATGATGATTTACACATTTGGTCACACATTCAGCATGCTCTTTTCCTTTCTGTCAGCTTGCCTTAATGGTGCTCTCACTGAGCCTTTTTTTTTTTTTTCTTAACCTACCCCACAGCTTGCAGCAGCACCAGCTTCTTTTCACCATTCTGTTCTCAAATGTCGAGCAAATAAAATGAAGGAGCTTCAGGCTAACATCTGCCTAACTAGGTGTTCTGCTTTATTGATCCCACAAACCATCCCCAAGGCACTCAGCCACCTCTACCAAAAGGAAAGATCAAAGAATTGTCAGGTTTCTTCTCTAGGTAATCCTGCGTGGCATAGGCAATTACCCTTCTTTTCACATATAAACTCTGTAAAATGGGATTCTGTATTTAATATGCTGCTATGTTTTTGCTATGTTTTTAATTAGAAGATCTGACACACAAAGAATTAGAAATGGCATTTGCTTTCCCATAATAAAGTCCTGTTGAATTAGCTTAAAGGTGTAATGGGAAAATAAATCAGTCCAATAAAGATTTTTGTTTAGCATTTACCTATTGTGAGCTATCTTTGCTCAGAGATAAGGAAAATAAATGGTTGTGAGCCCTTGTAATCCAAAACCAGAAAAAGCCCTGAACAAAAAAAAAAATACAAAAATACTTGGTCCACTACACTGTACCATAAAAGTCCACTTTCTCTGAGTGATGAGACATTGAGACAGTGTGTTTTCCCCACTGTACTATTTAAAACATTCATAGATTGCACGTGCCAACATTTGATATTGCATCCTAACCCTACAAGCAAGAATACTCATTCAGGTACTTGCTTTATTTAAAAAAAAAATAAATAAGTTGTCCATGGATACATATTTGCAAGCTCTGGGAGAGTATTAATATTCAAGTGCATGTTTTAGCAAGTGTGAAAAGTCACCAAAGTTCAGTTATTTCAGATAAAAAGAAAAGCTTTGGATTAAAGAAGAAGGAAGCAAGTTCCCAACTATTAGATAAGTATCAGTGTACTATAATCTCTCTTTTGCAGTGCAGATTTGTCTCCAGTACCCTCTTATTTTTTAAAAAAATTTTATTTACATGTCAAAACAGAATGAAGCTCTTTCAGAGGATGTTCAGCCTGGACATTAGGAAAAAGCTCTTCACTGATAGGGTTGTCTATCACAGGAACAGGCACCCAGGGAAGTGGTCACAGCACCAAACCTGTCAGATATCAAGCAGCATCTAGATGGTGCTCTTAGTCATGTGGTTTAGTGCTAGCTGGTCCGGTGAGGAGCAGGGAGTTGGACTCAGTGATCCTTATGGGTCCCTTCCAACTTGAGATATACTATAATTCCATGATTTATTTCATTTTATTGGTTCATATTGGCAATAGCAGGGAGAGTCAAGCTGCTTACCAGTCATAGTAAAGACTCTAAACTCCATCTGTCAAACAGAAGGAATGAGGATAACTCACAAATAACTGTTCACTATGAATGACTTGTAGCATTTTGAGCAGCCTCATTCTCCAGGTGACTCTAATTGTCAGGACTGGACAGGAAATAAATCTTACCTTAGATGAGAGCTGTAAAGCAAAACCTGTTGTGACTTGGAGACATGCAATTCAAAATACTGGCCAAAAGTGAAGGAAAGCCAAGCTGCACATCTTTAAAAGAAGTGCAGATAGTTTAAATGCAGAGTACATACAATAGTCGTTACTAAAATTAGTGTCTCTAATTTGAATTTTTAAAGAGCTTTCATTCATTTTTTACCTGAAGAACAGCTGGTCCCAGAGTTGCCAGATAGCTGGTGACTGAGTAACTGCATTATGAATTTCTGTTGAATTCAGAGCACAAGTATTTCTAATCACAATCATGAATGATTGAGCCTTACAGTGACTTGATTCCTTAGATCCCATCACACATTTTTAATACAAAAGACTGCTGTGGAAAATCAGCATCATGATTCATTCTATAATAATATTAAAGTATTTAAACAGAGCAGCAGTTCTCTAATGCTGCTCAGAATGCTAATGGGTTGCCAGTGAATAACAAGGGAGGAGGAACGTCTTGACTCTAACTTCCTTCAAAGAGCACTTAAATGATTCGTCATATCCTCACGCTGCTCTGTTGCTCCTGTGCTTACCTCAGTTCTGACTCAAGTCTCTGACACAAGAAGAGCTATGAAACTATGGGCGACTGGGATTTGGTGTGCAACTAGTTACCTAGGCAGTTGTTAATAAGCAAATAGTAATATTCATGGCAACTAGCCTGTGGATTAAACCTTCCTTATTAGGTCATTAAATAATCATTTTCAGTGCTGTCTATCAATCATCTGCACTTCAAAGAAGCAAATCCTACTTAAACCATAAATATTTGCAAGAATGTGCTTTTATGGAGAAGCAAGTGTTTAGAATTCCTGTGTCAAACATTAAAAAATTTAAATATATTAAAAGATGCTGAGAAAAGAGCATGTGGGTGAGGAAGGCTAGATCCAAAATTATTTACTCTCGATTTGCATAACAATATTGTCAAGCTACAGAGGAAATGCATCTTATAGATACTGAGAAACTTCTGACTACCTCTACTCTGCCGTTGCCTTTGGAGTGATAGGCAGGCTCATGTTTACACACTGATCTGTTCCAAATCTCAGTATGTGCTACAATTTCTTTGTGTGCTATACTTCCAAGTTTTTTTTCCATGATCAAGTGGGAATGCAACTAAGAATTTACTGTCTATGATGGGATCTGATCCAGGACGCTGCAATATGTTAGCCTTGTGCTGGGTGGTGGAATAATTGTAGAGAATTTCTGTTGGGATGAGGATCTTAAAGACGATTATCATATATGTGATTCACAAAGGCGAGGGGTGGAATGTTGCAGTTTGCTGTAGCTGTGCTGCTGAGATGGCTTTTGCAAAGCAGCAGTTACAGTTTGTTGTGAGTTCCCAACAGTAAACAAGAGCTAATTCAAGGCCAAAGTCACTTTTGACCAATCACAGAAGGATTCATAGCTCCTCTGTGAATCACATATTCGAGAAAAAACCTCCTGGCTGGCGCACTTTGCCACCGGAACGCAGAGTGAGAAGATGTGACCAGCTGCACCGATAGCCAAGGCCAGGCCCAGGAGGAGAGGGGGGGGAAGGAATGTGGAAAGAAAGTTTCCCCTGCAGCTCGTGGAGAAGACCATGGTGAAGCGGGTTGTCCCCTCGCAGCCCATGGATGAGGACAGGGAGCAGAGACATCTACACCCTGTGAAGAGATTGATCCACGCCTCAGCAGGTTTGCCGGGGGACTTGTGACTTTTGCAGGGAGCCAGGCCGGGGGAGCCCAGGCCCAAATGTGGGAATCCTATGGAAGGGAGTCCTGCTGAGAGGCCTGTGGTGAGGAGATGACTCCCCGATGGAGAGGACTCGCGCTGCAGAAGTTCATGGATACGACTCTGGCATGGGTGGGACCCCACGGCGCTGCAAGGGAAGAGTGTGAGTGTGTGTGTGTGTGTGTGTGTGTGTGTGTGTGTGTAATGCCCCCCCCCCCAGCTGAGACAGAAGACAGCTCGGGCGGAACGGACTGAAACCCCCCACTCCCCATTCCCTGCCCCTCCTGATGCTGCGATGAGACGGAAGAAGGGAGCGAAATTGATGATTAAAGCTAAGGGTGCTAAGAGGCGAGGGGTGGGGGAAAGTAGAAGTGTTAAGATCTGGGGAAGGAAAGCAACTTGTACCACCAGAACCTCACTCCCCATTCCCTGCCCCTCCCTGCGCCATGTTGGGGGGGAAGAAGGGAGTAAAATCGTGATGAAGTTTGAGTTTGCTAAGAAGGGGAGGGGTGGGGAAGGCGCTTTAAGACCTGGCCACTTCTTACTCTTATCTTGTTCCGGTTCACTTGGTGTGTTAGTTGTAGTTGGAATAAATCACTTTTCTTTCCTTTATTCTGTGCGGAGTCTGTTTTGCCCATTGCACTAATTGGAGAGTGATCCCTCTGTCCTTAGCTCAGGGCCTAAGCCTCCGAAAACATATTTTCTCCCCTTTTCGGCTGAAGGGGGAGTGAGCGAGCGACTTGGTGGGCATTTGGCCTCTGGCCAGGCCAAAACCACCACACCTTGCTATGGCTTTAAATATATAATATTTCTCTTCTCATTGTTTTACATTTAAGAAAGAGATAAAGAGATTGTAAAAAAACCCCAAAACCAAATAATCAAAATGTTTGCTTTTGGTTGCATTATTGTTACTACTATTCTGTATCTCCTTACTCTAGTTCTTTTCGGATTGTGTGTTGTCATTGTCAGGATGCAGCAAGGCCATGGTTGTATAGCCGTGGTTAAAAGATGTCTTCAGACAGCCTCACGCTGCTTCTCCAGCGTAAAACAAGCGAGACTTCCTTAACAGAGAGATTTGGAGGTCATGCACAGCAATAGTAGAGGCCACCCACAAAAATCTTCATGGAAGGCAGGGCTTGGAGAAGCATTGGTGCCTATGGAAGCCGTTGCCTGAAGTTACCAGTGTTGTCATCTAGGAAATGTTAAAAAGCTGACAAAATACCGGTCAGTGACAATAACAACATTGCATTTCAGATTTCAGGTGGATTACAGGGGGCCCAGCTGTAGGACATACCGTGCCTCAAACAAGGGGAATTGCTTTTTTTTGGTGAGGCAGAGAATTTCTTCTCTTGTTTGTGTGTTTCCCTGGAGCACAAGTTATTCCAGATTATTGTTTGGAATAAATTGTAAACACAGCACTTAACAGCAAAATTCAGTGCTGAATTCATGGGAAGGCTCCGCATGCCTGGGAATCCATGGAAGAAACATGCTTCTAAAGAGTTGGACCCACGTCCCGTAGCACCCAACACAAAACTCTTGAGAAAAGCTCAAGTAGATTTCTGTGTGTTGTCCTTCAAGTCCTTCAGCTGGACTACCAGAAATTCAGGAGGAAAAACAGCAGCCTCTGCTATTGATAGGTATTGATGTGCATAGGAAAATAAACGTATGCAGTTTATTTGGGGAAGCTTGCTCTTATGTGCCTTTATCTGTAATTTAAGGGTGTAAGGCAGGGGGACAGGTTACAGGAAAAAAAAACCCCAAGCCCCAAAGAGGATAGTAAAAGTCGACCTATGTCTAAGAGTACCTCAGCAGTCGGTGGTGTGAGGTGTTTGCTGGGGTTACCCAGTTGGGCTTTCAGCTTCTGGGTGTTGTATGTGCCTGGCAGATACAGCACAGGCAGAGGGCATTTCTGGGCACAGAGAGGCTGAAACTGGACCATGGTGAAAGTTCAGAATTCAGAATGGAGGGACAATGGTGCTTTCTGAGCTTAGGCTCAGACAAATCTGAAAAATGTGCAGTTCCCACATGTATCATCAGTACTGGGGCAGAGTCCTTCAGCTGTTTGACACATTTGACCACTGAAAAACTGTGGGGAAAAGAGACTTAAATGTCCTCAAGAATATCAAGTCAAATGCCTCCTCTTACAGGAAGTCACAGTGTCTTTACTGGTAGTAAAGGAAAAGCAGAACTGCAGTTCCTAAGGTCTTACCTGAAAAACCTCGCACAGTAAAGTGCAGGAAACTCAATTTATCTTTCTCAGAAAGATGAAGGGCTGAGCCAGCCCTGCTGGGATTAAAGCAGTCGCACTGCTTCATGCTATATAAAACATTTTTCATCATCGTGAAATACAAAGCTAATACTCAAAGCAAAAGGGGTACCGATATGTTGTGATACCAGGTAAGTCCAGATATTTGATTTTGGCCTGTTGCTGTTTTCTGATTTCCCTCCTAAGGGTGCAGTGAACCTTTGGTTTAACAGGAGAGGGAAAACAGTTGAACTTGGCAATTGGTCCTGACACGCCTCCTGAGCAGAGTCCAGGGTTTTTTGTTGTTCTTGGGTTTGGAATTATTTTTTTTTTTAATAGGGTACCCACAAGAGGGAAATTTTCCAAGCAAGGGCTCAGCATGGTTTGATTTGCACTATTCATCATGGGGAGGGAGAGACAAATATATCTTGTATACAACTGCTGTCATAGCTCAGATAAAGTGTCTGAACTGAAGGTGATTTGGGGGAATAATTTTCTGAGAGAGGAAGTGATTTTCCTCCCTTGAACGTACTTTGTGTCCTCATGCTTTCAAAAGGCGTAATGGGCAAACTAAACTTGTTTGGTACTGCTGCATGCCTGGGTTGAGATCCTGATGCTGTTTCAAGGTGGTAATATGTGTGGTTTGAATTATGAAGCATAAATACAAGAGTATTAAAGCACTGATCTGTGAGGTGAGAGGTTGATAACCTAACTTAAGAATTCTGAACGTTTGAGCCTTTTCTATCAGCGGCATAATTTTACTCTTCTGTAAGTAGAATGTGTGATACATCGGGTAAACGTTAATCCCCGTAACTTCAGATTTACAATGATAATAAACCCCTTTAAGCTGAATCAAGGGGTAGTATGTCACATTTAACAATACCTATGAACCATGACTCTTGCCTCGTGAGGCACTTTCTGTATATGCTAAACGAGGAGGTGGTATCATGAGAAATATAGCGTGTAGCTGTGTAATTAAAGATTTTAATAAAATGACTTCGCTGAAAAGGCAGGAACTAAAACTGCAACTGCAAAAGTGCTTCTTTTGAGCTTTTAAGTCTTTAGATTGTGCTTTTCTTTTTAAGCCTCTGTCGGAGTTTTCTAAAAGGGAGATGGGAATTAAACACCCCTCCCCCTCCAACTAAAATAACCCTGTCACACCATTTCACCATGATGTTTTCATTTTGTGGGAAGTTTGAATTTTATTGAGATAAAAATAAAATTTTTTAACAATATGCAAAGAAAGGACCATTGCATCATGGCTATTGTTTTTTAAGAATGCAAAAGTAAGCATCTCTCTGAGTTTTTCTTCCCTTTCTATGGAGGGGTGATGTGCTCGGTCTGTCACAGTAGGGATTGCTGCTTTTGAAATAACATGGGTGCATCTCTTCAGATGTTTGGTGATTACTTTGGTTGGCTACAGACCTTTGAGCAGAATACACGACAGAAGTGAAGAGATTATTTTGAAAAGTGAGGAATAGAAAGGAATATGTGCTCCTTAACACAGAGAGTGTGGGGTGCTTTTTCCCTTGTAGGTTCCAAAGGCACACAGGTAAAGCAACTGTGATGTTACAGCTGCTTCTGTGTGCTTTTATATTGGTGGGAGATCTTTCAGCAACCTAAATACAGAGTTACTGCCAATATCCACATAGTGAACTCAGCTTCTAATAAGCCTGGTCTCACATATTGAAAATAAAATCAGAACACAAATGAAATATGTGAATATTACATTAGAAGAAGGAAAATTAAATGCCCAGCGACTGACAAATCCGTTTATGAATGAGGCAGAAGGCCTTTGATTCTCAGTATGGAAGCTCTGTGAAGAACGTGTTAACACATCTGACAGGTTGCCATTGAGAGCCACTGTACTCATGTGTGGTACTATCTCTGGAGTGGAGCTACCGGGACAGTAAGGAACGGCTGCACTGGAGGAGGCAAGAGGGTTCCTGCTCATGTGGCAGGCTTCTGCACTTGACTTTAAGGATGCACTGAAACTACTGGTGCAAGCAAGATAAAAGATTTAGTACATTAATTAGATACTAGAGTAACACAGATTAATGATAGGGATTATATGTGGACACTCCAGCTAACAGTTTGAGCTCTAACTCTTCCAACATGTTAAAATACTTACTTAGTTTGAATATAATGGTGTTGTTTCTCTAAATCTAAAAAGCCATGTCTAGTTAAAATCATTATTCTAACTTTGAAACAGTCTATTAAAGATATGCTTACAGATACTTAATTTGTTCCTTTTTTTGTTCCTTGGTTTTTAAACTTGTCCAAGACTTTTTCCATTTAAATACCTGATAAAAAAAAGTAAGATGTTTGAAATAAAAAGTATGTAAAATGCTAGTTAAACTTAATTGTTGTTTTTCAAAGGATGCTTAACAGGAAATTAAGAAGCATCATCTTGAATCCTTATTGAAGACTTAGGAGTTGGAACTTCTGTTCTGACTCAAAAACCATTTGTGACATAAAATTCGGTTTAGCTGATCTGATTTTGAATAGCCTCTTTTCTAGCAAACTTACAGAGTAATGGTGATGATCAGGCTTTTCATTTTGCAACGTGTAATTCGGAAACCCAGTCAAATCAGGCTCTGTGGTACTTGACATGTTTCTGCTGGTATGCTTCCCTGGGATGCTATAGAAAATTAATTGGGATGCAAAGTTATATTTAGCAGTGACATATGATTTGCTGAGTAACGGAAAATCAGTCATATTGTAAGGAAGAAGTTGTCATCTACCTCTGACAAGCTCCTACTTCTTGTGTCCCTGATAATTGTAACCTTTAATGCTTGCTCTCATGTCTAAAAATATTTTTAAGAGCAGATTAAATCACGACTGTTTTGCCTGCATTCTGGTAACCCTTGGTTTTTGTTTTGTTGCTAGTAGGATTGGATGATGAGACAGGACTGGTAAATCCTGTTAAAATTAGGTGAATCTCTAAAAGAGAGTCCAACTCTGAACTTGAAATATTTTCAGCACACCTTGTTCTGAACTGTGTTCTTTTTCCAGACTACTTCCAAAACGTGGAAATTGTGACAACCACCTAATACAGTGCGTTATCCTTCCAAGGAGGTTGGCGTTCAGTTCTCTGCATTCTGGATTACTGCAGGGCCTTTTCAAAACAGCACATGGAGAAGCTACTTGAGAACTGCTTGTGTATTAATAGAAGTATTTCTTATAGTAGTTTATACTTGGAAAAATGCAGATAAAGGAGTAAAAATTGTAAGGATTACCATTCTTTCTTTGGTACAGAAATATGGCTAGAGTCTGTTACTTAAACCAACCACTGTCAGGCTGTAGGGAGGGTAATGAAGCAAATTAGTCTGAACAAAGTGACGAATTGTCTTCCTGGGTTAATTAAGTGCAGTTCCCAAATGAACCAGTGCCCTTGGTGCATCTGTATGGCCATCATCTCAAGACCAGTCACATCTCCTGTGTGATCACAGCACAACAGAGCTCTTTATGTCTACGCGGGTGAGCAATAGGCGCACTGGATGTGCTTTGTCTCTTTGCTTTCTGTTTGGTTTATCTTTCTTTGTCTTGTATCTGCTACCCAATTCCCTTTGGGCAGAGCCATTATCTCAACAGTGGTTAGCACAACAAGGTGCTGCTCCGTGATCAGCTTACATCATCATTTTCAAATCAAGAAAAGTAATTGACTGTGAGACTTAGGAGAACAACTTTTGTTCTCCTTCCCTGCGCACCCAGCCTTTTGCAAATCATATTTTATGAGGTAGAATCTGGGTTGTCTCCTTCAAAATGACATCCCAGTTCCTTTTTTGTTGCATTGCAGAACTGTGGGTGTTTGCATCAAACAGCTGGAAATGACCTATTGTTTTTGCAGCATTGTGTGCTGGTGCACAGCAGATAGCAGTGGTGAAAAATGTGAAACAAGATGTCCTGTCTTTTTCCTGCTTGTGAATTGTGCAAAGGAGGTCTCAAATGGAACTTCGGTTTCTTTCCTTCCCTTTAATAAAGTTTTTTCAAGATAGATCTAAGATTGTAATTCTGACACTAAAGCTTCCAGTGTTTAAATGGGATGTAGACCTAAATTTGAACTGATGCCCTGGATGGAATTACCCTTCTTATCTAATGCTGATTTGTTCTTGTATGATAATCAAGAAGGATATTGCTATTCAGTAACAAATACACATTTCTAAAATGCAGTGGGCTGGGTTTCTGTATGCTTCTTTACTGTTTGTTAGCACAGAAGAGGTTGGGTTAATTTCTTTTTAGTGTAAGCGTGTCATATCTGGCACTTAAAGATCTGCTTGTTGAATATTTATGCTTCTGAACAGCTTTGAAAGATGGGCACACAGCAGAGAAAGTTTTACCCTTCACTGTCGATTATGGGATAATATGAGTGAGGAGTACAGCAAGAATAACCAGGTTATTGAGAATTCATTTCATCAAGGTTTATTCTTTTCCTTGAAAATCAAAACAAATAAATTAAAAACTCCTACAGGAAAAAGGCCATTGAGTTGGCTATCTGGTAGCTAAGCTCCTAAAACTTTTGATTACTTACGGTTTTAAATTATGAAATTTAGCAAAAAGACCTTATGGATTTGATCATCAAGGTTGACTGATGACATCTTGGCCCTACTACTCTGTTGTTATAATGATTTACTGAAAATTATATTGAGCTATGCAGTTGACACCAGATAAGGCTTAAAGGGTTTTTTCTCTTTCCTTTTTTTACTTCAACAAATCCAATTTCAATTGCTTGTACTTGCTAGGGTGTTTTGGAAGGTTTCTATGTGCAGTCCTGTTCCTGTGAAACAGGTTTTAATGCAGTCACAGCCCTTTAGAAATTGCAAGAGAGGATGTTTTGCCATCATACTTCCATCTTGTCTTCTTATCTGTGTCTTTGTTGGTGACTCAGATGTGTTATCCATGTATAAAATAAACCCATTATGATCAAATATTTAAAGGGTCCCTTAATACTTCAGTGACTCTCAGTAATAAAACTGTATTTTTTTTCCCCCTCTCAGAACAAAAGCCTCAAAAACAAGCTCCTGTCAGGAAACAAACTTTGTGGCATTCATGCAGAAGAAGTAAGTATGGTTTCTCTCCATTCTAAATCTAACATACCCAAAAGGAGCTTGTGTCAAAGTCTTTGGCATTGAAGTTCTGGTATAGGTTATACATTATGCACGAATGGTGAGTGTTCCTAAAGCATTCTCAATTAGTTTCTGTGACTTGATTTGAAACAACTGTAATGCATTAGAAAGCAGGCTTTAGACAAATAAAGTTTGGGCATGCTTGTGAAAAGTATACATAGAGAGCTCTCTAGATTTATATTATACATCTATAACATGTGAAACTGATTTCATTTCCATGGTCTCTGCCTAGAGTAAGACAGGACTAGCTAAATTCCTTTTAAACATTATTTATAGGGATAGGAAAGACTTACTATTATCAGTTCCTAGAATGTTTCATTACTCCAAGGGAAAAAGGGTCACAATAAAAGACAGGGAAAGAAATCTCCTCTCTACTAGTTAGCAAAGATAGCTGATGGTACAAAAGCCTATTTTTTTGCAAATACATGAATGCACAAGTGAGTGCACTCATGTGAGCAATCCTTTTAGCTATTTAACTTTTCATTAAGGAGGATGTTACTATATATGAATCTGATTTACTCATTTACATTACTTTAGTCATGGTTTTTTGCATAAATAACTTTTGTAAAAGTCACTGCACGTTACCAGAATGAAACAGAAGCATGATGCTTTTCTTCTTAACTATTTTTTTCCAAATTATGGTTGACTGTGTTTTCTTCATTAAAGACTCTACTTAGAGGTCAAAACTTATGGGGTCAAAGAAGTGATTTCTAGTTCTATCAGCTGTTTAGCCCAACCAAAAATCTGCAACCGCTGCTCCTGAGAAGACCTCAGTGGCAGGAAATAATAGGGGTTTGGGTTCAGGATTTTTTTTGCTAGCTTGCCAAAATCTGTGTGTTGTCTTTCTATATCACCAGTTTTGCTTTCAAACATGCCACCGTATATGAATACAAATATATTTTTCTTCCCTTGTTTACTGCTTAAAAAATTGGCAGTGTGTGCAACATAGCTTTCTGTTTTCCCCTCTTCTTCAAGTTTGTTTTTCCTAGATGCAGAACATCTTGAACGTTTAGTAATTAACTTGAAGATCTTTTCCCTGATTATGTCTTCTCTAATATTTGCAACATAAACGTCCTTAAATCTAAGGGTGAAGTTTGAGATTAAATTAAATTTAGTGTAGTGTGACAAGTCTTGCTCTCAGAGAATTTCAGAAAACTCCACATAAACTAGTTAACTCTGAAGGCAGCAGATTGTGAGTGTATTTTAAACCTTAAGAATCTCAGACTTTGTGAATCATCCTGGCAAATTTGTGGCTCCTTAAGGGGGTTAGTGCCATTAGAACAAGCCAAGATGCTACAGGAGCAACCTGTTGTTGTTGTTGTTTTGCCAGTTAGCTGGTGTCAGAGAACCACAGAGTATTTTTTTTTCCTGCTCTTTAATTAAGTGCTATGCTCACTAAGCATAGCAACTGTGTGAAATCAATATCCCTTTAGTTATTAAACCCAGATACTCTTCATGGACAGAACTGCCTACCAGGAAGCTCCTGC
Source organism: Hypotaenidia okinawae (assembly GCA_027925045.1). Taxonomy (NCBI): domain Eukaryota; kingdom Metazoa; phylum Chordata; class Aves; order Gruiformes; family Rallidae; genus Hypotaenidia; species Hypotaenidia okinawae. Next base: position 5,875,536 of record BSDF01000006.1, read on the forward strand.
TTCGTTCTGCTCTCAGGGGGCATGCATAGGATTTTAGCAAGCCCTGTGATTGTTGGGCAGCTGCATAGATGGGATCATGCTTGTGATCATGGCTGGCTTTTCTTCCCCAGGAATTCAGAGCCCTGGAGAGAGGAAGGCAGTGTGGTGCATACCGCAGGTTTTACCAGGAAGCAGGGGCCACATGCCTGGGAAATATTCCCAGATGCTGTGGTTTAGACATTGTTACCAGCCTGTGTCTAATGTTGATATTATCTGGCTGACTGCACTAAAACATTTTGTGTGTCCTTTTGCTGGAAGTGCAGAAATAAACTCATAAATCAGCCAAGTTTTATAATTTTATCATAACGAATTACAGGCCATGTATGTGCTTTTGAATGACTGATGTTACACACTGACTATGTTCAGCTCCATAACTCTTGATTTCATCACAGCTTTGTGATTTAGCAAATGAGCAATACCTTAATTGTAGCTCCTAGATTACTCTGTAGCCGTTTTGGATACCTTGTATGTCACAGAGACCATATATACTTTATTAAGCACAACTCCAGGAACAATTAAAGTTGATTAAGGTTTTCTCACTGGTCTTCTCTCATTGAAGGGGAATGTTTTCCATAGCTCTACCGATGGCATCGCCCAGATCAGAGGACAGGGCTATTGAGTGTATGCAATTGATGTCTTCTGCAGTATAGATCAAATAACAGCAGATGCAGTTACAGAGGAAAGAGGTGAATGGAACTGAGCTTGGCTACTTGTTTCAGATTTTACAGAACACAATAACCAGTTTGGCCTTTGTTGTTAAATATTTAAAGCAAGTTCTGAAAATTTATCTTTAGATTCATTCATCCTTCCCAAAAATCTGTCACTGAATCTGACTGGAAAGACATCAAATCTTTCCAAAAGCTCCAATTTATGAAAGATACAGTACTGTCTGCAATAGGGTATGTTTATGGATGTGCTGTGTTGTGGAACAGAACAGAATTCTAATCCATTTCAAGGAGTTCTAAACATTTGCTATTAATTAGTGCAAGAAAATGAGTATCAGTTGTTTTCAGCATACATTTAACAATATTCAAATAAATATTGGCCTTAGCTGCTATAAAATCAACAGAACTCTGCCTATTTTAGAGGACATGGCCACAAACTAAAAAAACCTAGTTCATTTGTATGCTATCTGGAACTCCCTGGTCATTACAAAGAAGCAGCTGTGCAACGCTATGGAAACGTTGTCCCTCTAAGAAAAGGGGTGCTGCCTCAGTTACTCTTCATGGAAAGTACTGATAGCATCTCGTGTCTAAAATGTGTAAGCCAAACCGTTACAACAGTACTAACTCAGTATGTTCTTCAGGTGAGCACTATTTTACATTTTCCTTGATACTTTAACCTGATTTAGGCAGGCTACTCTGGAACAGCAATTTGCCTGATAGTTTTTCTGCATTTTTAAGTTACCTAGTTTCTAATGTTGTCAGAACTTGCTAGCTTTTACTTTTGTGATGGGGAAAAAAAATGTTTCAAATAATCCCCCTCTAATTTTATTATCCTTACTTTCAGTCAAAAAAGATCCAGGCCCAGCTGAAAGAGCTTCGTTATGGGAAAAAGGATTTGATATTTAAGGTAAGTTTTATTTTGCCATAGTTAGATGAATTTAACGGTATTGAAATAATGTCTGGGTATGATAGCTGCCTTTATTACTGCATTTCTAAGGAACTGTTTCCTTCTTGCCATACTGAAAAGAGATCAAAACACCAAAGATGGACCTAATACCATAGTGGAATCTCAGAAACATCTTGGTTTGATTATGGGTTTTTTATGCATTTTTTCTTGTTTGGTTTGGTTTTTTGCAAAGCACTGTTAATAGGAACAGTGCTTATTAAATCAAATTATTAAATTGTTTTCTGGGTCAAGGATGAGAATGCTCAAAGCCTAAGAAGTTGTCTGGTGTCTTGGTTTTTAAATAGACAGAAGCAGTGTAAAACAGTTTATAAATATCTGTATCTATGTGCTTACAGGAAGCAATTTTCTAGTTTCCTGATGGTGACTGAAATCTATGGCATCTTCCATGTATTCTGTAACACATTTTTCATCTTTCTACTTGAGAACAGAATATTTTACTGGTAGTTCTCACTTTTTCTTTGATTAGCAGTCCTCTGGGGTAATGTCAATTATTGTGCAAGAAAAGCATGGAGCTGTTGGAGTGGGTCCAGAGGAGGGCCACGGAGGTGATCAGAGGGCCTGCTTTGAGGACTGACTGAGGAAGTTGGGCTTATGCAGCCGGGAGAAGAGAAGGCTCCAGGGAGACCTAACTGCAGGTGGCCTTTCAGTTTGTAAAAGCACTTACAAGAAAGATGGGAGCAGATTTTTTTTAATAGGGGCTACAGTGATAGGACAAGGGTTGATGGTTTTAAACTAAAAGAGTGTGGATTCAGAACAGATAGAAGGAAGAATTTTTTTTAAAATGAGGATGGTGAAACACTGGCCCAGAAAGGTGGTAGATGCTCCATCCCTGGAAACATTAAAAATCAGGACAGGACTTTTGCCAGTTGGACAGGGCCCTGAGTTCCTTGGTCTAGTTGAAGATGTCCCTGATCATTGCAGGAGGCTTGGGCTAGATAATGTTTAAAGGTCCTTTCCAATCCAAACTATTAAATGATTCTGTGGTTGTCAACACTTAAAGCAAATTTTTGTGTTTGTGATAAGCTTGAGTACTGGAATGTTCCTTAAGTCCTTGGTTCCATATTCTTACTCTGTGCTGAAAGACCTTTACCAAAACCAAAGCTTCTAGAAAAAAATTTATGTGGTTTATACAATCCAAATGAATAATAGCCTATTAAAAAAAAAAAAAAAGAAAAAAGAAGGAGGGCTGGAGGGCACAGGATAGAAGAAGAACATGAAGACATTTTGCTGAAGGACATCAAGTCCTTGTTAACACAGGGAGAAGCTAATCCATGTTAAAGAAGGAAGAGAGAGATTCACATCACCTGACTGGAGGCTGCTAATTGAGAGTGCTTTTATTCCCAGCATAAAGGATGAAGATAAGTAGTCATCTTCAAAGTGACTAGAGCTAGAATTACTTACAAAGTAATTCATCTCAATATGAGGTCCAAATTGCCTTCTGGAAGCATTTAACTCTCTCTACTGTCTCTCTATTGTAAACTCATAGTAAAAACTATTGTCTCTCATAGTTTTGTAAAGATGGAATAATGTTGGCCATTTAAGTTACACAGTGTGATTTGTGTGATTTTTTTTTCTTTCTTTTTTTCCTTTTTTTGTTTAATGCACATGTTGATTCCAAATTTTTTTCAGGAAATTTTTTCTCTGGTCACCATAATCCCCAAATCTGGGGAATAATACAGATTTAAAATCTGGGAATATTGTACATCTAGGCACTTAACTTTTAATGCCAGCTAGCATTAACAAAAACAACACATAGTTTAGCTAAAATTGAGGGGAAAAAATTATAGCTTTTAAACTTGCTTGGGTGTGAAAGCTGGTTTTCTTTGGCTGAGGCAGAAGGATTGTTCAGTACTGCTACCTACTTCTGGTTTTCATTATGCTAATATGCATTGATCTCAAAAATATATCTGAATTATGCTAGGTTGCATAGTAATACTTAGCAAGGGAACCTCCTACCCTAAGCTACCCACCTGAAAACAGTTTACAGAAGCAGTGAAGGAAAATGTGACCATGGAGAAGTGAACAAATGGGAGAGAGAGGCAATCTGGCAAGTCAGTGACATACATAAGGTGAAATCAACCTTCTCTTGATCCTTGTTCAGTAAACTATGACAATTTGGTGGTTAAGGTATAGATACAAAGATCAGAGGTGGTTGTGGAGGGGAGGGAGTTTACTGCATTATGATGGAGGCGATTTGTCTAGTCTGAGTGTGAATAGAAGTGGGTCTCATATCACTGAATATGGATGTCTGCAGTTTCTAATGCATTTCTAATGCATGGAGACTCTGGGAAATACATCTCCTAAAGACTATGTCTGCATTTGACCACGTGATTATGCCTTAAACATCTTGACCTATGCTGAATAGACATAGTTCTTGATTGGGAAGGAATACCAGAGTCACCAGCTTAGATGTAGGTCCCAAGTTATGTAGTATGAGTTCTCTGATCAGTGCTCTGAATGCACTTACTTCCAGACTATGGAAAACGTTACTTGGTTTTGAGAGAAATTAGGAACTAATGTAATCAAAAGCACATGTTAATGGATTGTGAAGTAGATTACAAAGACCTGTGTACAGACAACTGCATGTGGAAATACATGAAGTATCTCTTGACTGTGTGCAGTTCTGTATGAGACTGTATGATTTGCTAATTTGTTATATCCTGTATGTGTAGTCAGAAATATTTTTGTTAGGTTTATCTGTTGCTCTTTTTCCTGACTAAAGGCAGTTGGATTTATGAGGAAAGGGAAACAGCAAACTTAATGCTATCCCACTAAATCATCACATGAGGTGTGGGAAAGGGTAGGTTCAGTGTGCTGTTTCGCATGTGTTTCAGGTCTGAAGAAGTACTGAATACAGGAGAAGCCATTTGGTATAGGGTGGTGTCACAGTTGTGCATAGTTGGCTACTGAGAGAGAGGGGGCAGGGGCTGTAGAAAATGGCTGCTAGAATCTTCTGCCAGCCTGCTTATAGCGCCTCTGAGAATCACATATAGGAGACAAAGACTCCACCAGAACACGGAGTGCCAGGAAGGCTGCAATTTTGGCCGGTTAAGGGCATTGGGATGGATATTTGCATATAAATGTAAGCAGTTGACAGACACAAAAGGCCGGGAAGGCTGGGGGGAGGAGGCGCCCAGGTACCCAGGGGAGAGATGCCCCTGCAGCCCGAGCTGAAGCACGTGGAGCAGCCGGAGGAGAGGACCCATGGAAGAGGCCGAGACCCGCCCTGCCCCAGGGAGATGCTCCACACTGGATGGAGCTGGTGGAGACATAGAGAAGATGCCGTGACTGACATTGGGATGAGCCCCTGCCAGCACAAGTGACCTACAGAGATGAGCGAAACAGGTTTGCTGGAGGAGGCATTATAGCCCCGTGGAGGACTGGGACTGAGAGACACTGTGATTTATTGCTGCCTGCCAGAGCAGAGATGAAGCCCGGTGGGAAGAGATTTGCCTTGGAGAAAGTTCGTGGAGGACTGTCTCTCGTGGGTGAGATCCTACGGTGCAGCAGGAGGAGGGTGTGTGGAATGGATGCCCCCATCCCGGCCGAGAAGGGAACCATCTTGCAAGGGACTGACCGAAGCCCCCATCTCCTAGTCCCTGCACCCCCCGTCCTGTGCTGTGAGCAGGAGAGGGGAAGAAGGGAGCAAAATCATGGCTGAAAGGGAAGTCTGCTTAGAATGGAGGGGTGGGGGAAGGTGTTACCGAGACCCCCATTTCCCCAGTCCCTGCCCCTCCTGGACTGCGACTGGGAGGGAAGAAGGGAGCAAACTTCTAACTAAAGCCTGCTAAGGAGGGAGTGGAGGGGGAAAGTGTTTGCCTGGTTGCATTTGTTTTAAGATTGTTGGTTGCACTCCTGACTCTCTGTTTTCACTGTTTCTCTTAAGCGTAGTGTAATAAATGAGATAGCTTTCTCTTCAGCACTCTGTGTTGAGTCTGTTTTGCCCGCGTCATTAATGAGTTTGCCTCTTGAGCTGCCCAATTATGTTATTTCTCCCCTGTCCGACTAAGAAGGGGAGTAACAGACTGATTTTGGTGGGCATCTGGCCTTTAGCCAGGGCTCAACCACCACAGGTGGACAGCTCGTTAAATATTTGTCTGATCAGAGAGAGGCTGCGGGGTTTGGGTAAAAACAAGTAGCATTTCATTTCCTTCTAGTTGCTTTGAGACTAGAAAGTAAACAGATTTTATGTCATCATTGCTGGTGAGGCTGTTTCGTGAAGCTCAGGTTCTTGATGATAAAAGATCAAAGCGGCAGATGGATGGTGTTCTGCCAGCAAAGAGCATGAATGGTGTGTGTGATAATGTCCTGGCTGCTAGTTATGGTCATGTTACAGGTTGTCTACCCTTTCCCCTTCCACCACATTCCCACGACACAGAGGTTTTCTGTCTGCCTTGCTGAATCTGTTCTCTGTGTGGCTCTGAGCGCTTCAAGCTTCTCAGAGCAGTTCACCAGAAAGATGCAGATTTCAAATTAGATTTCTAAAGGGCATGAGGGAATGCTTCTGTCTCTGCCCATTAAGCTATTGCTTTCTGCAGTGGAATTAATTGTGAAGATATATGTGTAGTAAGTGGGGGTTCTTGTTGGGTTTTTGCTTTGCATAATCAACATTGAGAAACTAGTTACTAAATTCCAGTGGCCTATTATTGTCAATGACTCTGTACTGACTAGAGCTGTGGGGATTATGTTGGAAGGGGGAGGGAATTTAATACTCTAGTCAATTGGTGAATTATAATTAAATCTACATTTAACAATATGGGGCAGTAATTTCACAAGTGGTAGTAAATAAAGCATGAGTTCATCATATTTGGCATGTATTTACTCTTATGATTTCCAAGTGGTTTGTAATCTAGCTGATTGTGGCATGTGTATGTGCATATATTTTTTTTTTTCTGTCTCTCTGTATGACAGACAGTGAGGGTCATGACAGAAGTTAAGTGATGTGCTCAAGGCTGCAGAGTTTGCCAGTGTCTGTACTGAGAGTAGAATGTGAGCTCCTGTCTTTCTTTCAGAGTTCAGTCCCTTAAACCATGCAGTGAGGGATATCCTTTAAAAGCTGTCAGGAGTTGCAGTTTGGTATGATGAGAAAAATAAGGAGTTATTAATAAAAATTTTCAGTCAGACTTCTTAGTTTTATAGCTGCCTTTGTAAGTTGATACTTAACTAGTTCTGAATGAGTCCACTCTTAGTTACAGGGATTTAATTAAGGTCCCTGATTCAGTGAAGTACTCTTTAAGTACTTTGCTAAATCGCATTCTACATTTGCTTGAGGTATTCTTGTTTCCAATTACCCCTCCTTCATTAACTGTCTTCTCATCATTTGGCTGCACTGTCCTAGAAGTCATGTGTTTTACTAAATTAGAAAATAATTTAAAGATATAATTTTTTTGTTCATGAAAAACAAACATCTGTGTGTGTCTGATAGGAATATGAGATCAAGAAAAATAAATCCAGCAATAACTTTCTGTTTATACAAATATCTTGTACTTTGAAAATCATTGTTCTTTTAAATTTACAAGGTGAGAATGGTTCACTGCTATGGTTTGGGTATAACTTTGTTTACTTTTTTGTGATGAATTTCTAAAGATTCTGCTTCAGACTTTCAGAATTATGAATTTCATCAACTGCTTAATCTATTTTCCCTTTTGTCATTCAAAGTCTGAGACAAAATATATCGATAAATAGTCCTAAAAGACCCCCCCAAAGTTCAAATGTGAACAACAGCTAACTATGCCTAGCCTACCAATGTACTTAGTCTTCGTTTCATAGTAACACTTACTTTTAAATAAACAAGTCAATAGCATCTGCCTTACAACAAATAAGGTAATTTCTAATAAGTATTCCATAGGTGGTCTTGAGACTGGCTTATAATTGCATACCTTTTTTCTGAAGAATAAGCCACATTTGCTCCAGTTAAGGTGGGGATTTACACGTCCTTGTGGCTCTTGGGTGGTCCTTTGACCTCTCCACATTTTCAGAGCCACCAAGTGCCCATGCAATTTTGTGAAACTAGAGGATGTCTGAGAAGACAACTCAGGTCTGGGAGATGAGGGGCGTCAAGAAGCAGCAAAGATGGAGGTGCTCACGTAGAGAGGGAAAAGGGAAGGGAGGTGGGAGAGTTAGTGGGAGTTTACTGGGAGAGAGGACCGGGGTAGGGAAGAGGTAGGGACGAGGGAGGGAAGAGGAAAACTTCGCTTCCCACGCTTAACAACCTTGGTTAGTTCTCACAGTGGTCTAGCTTGTTTCTGTGGTGGTACTCTTGAACCCACAGGTTTCTGTGAAATGCAGTACCACCAAATTAAGAGCAAGATTGTCATTTACCCACGGTTCTCTCTTCTAAATAGCATTTCAGGTATCCCCCTACAAGTCTAAACAGTCCCGTCCCAACATCTCAGATTTAGGCCTGCCTTTATAGCTGCTTACACAAGACTTAGACAAGAAAGAGAAGGCAGGTTTAAAAATAATGAGGTGGGTTTTTTTTTTCTTTTGAGGACTTGTTTTGAGGAAGTATTTCTGTCTGGGAAACACCTTAATTACCTTTATATATAAGGGGCAGAGGACATGTACTTAAAAGTCTGACACTTAGGGTCAAAACCATTTTCCAAATTCTTTGAAAAGCAGTGCTACACCAATCAGCATGGTGTGTGAAAATCATTTTAAATCCTGCACTTGATATGAGAAGTAGAGTGAAAGAAAAGCAAAATGATACTTTTTTCACATCATACTGACGTTGTGGTAAATATTTATACCATTCCTCCCTGTAAAATGAAACTGATGCCACCATGTGTGTTTTCCTCTTTATTAACATTAGTTAATCACATGCCACAGTAAACCTATTTCCCAGAGTTCCAAAGTATTTATTTCTGTGATGCAGACTATCAGATTCTGAATGCCCTACAGAGAAGGAAGTGAAATGATTCAAGAAAAACAAACAAAAAAACCCCACCCCACCCCAAAACCTCTGAAGATCCGACTTAGCAAGGAACTTGTATTAAACATAAATATAAATTACCTTGTTGCCTGGGCTTGAAATAGTTGATTATGTAATTCTAAATCTTTGCTAACCTTTTACAGAAGGTTTGTGTGTTTGCACACATGTAAAGATGCAGAAGTTTCAGGTTTTCCAGTACAGGTCTGCTAACTATCTGTATGTAGCTGTCCATCAGCCTTGACACAAGAGCAGCCTTTTCATAAATGTCCATTACCTCCACCCACAGTTTGTACCTGCTTGTAGTAAAAGTGTTACCAACCACAGAATTCAGTGTGCTTTGCATGTCTGAAAAATGAGGCTATTTAGCTCACTGTAAAGGATTCTTCATTACGTTCAGAATACCATTAAAATACCTTCTTCCCTTGCAGAAAGCTTTCCTTTTTTTTTTTTCCTTAAACTTTGTTTATACCTTGGTTTATTTAGCACAAAAAGAATGCTCTTATCTTTGTGGCTGCTTTCTCATTGCCCTGTAGTGCTAAGCATAACTTCTGTCACTCAGTGCTAAAAGTAGGTGATAAGAGAAAAGTGAGGATAGTTTCCTCTGGGCCGGTCAAATCAACTTTCCTGTGAGAATACTACAACTCCTCTCATTTTCAGAAAGGATTCTCTACCCTGTAGTGTGTTTATTCATCCAACGTGCTTCCTCAGCATCTGGATCATCCATGGTTCCCTTGGGAAATTTAACCATGCTGCTTAGAAAAAACAGCAAAACCAAAAAAGCTGTTATAAACCATCAGTTATAAATGGAATGCAAAATATTGGAGCCTTTTGTTTGGGTGTGTTTGGGGTTATATTCTTTTCTTTTGCTTTGGGTTTTTCTCCCCCCAGATAGCTGAAACCAGTGACTTTATTAAGGATAAGAAGTTCTTTAAGCTACAGGCTCATTTCAGCACCTTGCATAACAACTGAATAGAGTCTGGAAGAGGAGACTCCCTGATCATCTCACGTTTAATGTAAAGCATTTTTTTAAGGGTATTGTTTTGAGAGGAAAAACTATCAAAGACTTCAAATAGGAAAATGTTCTCTAAAAATCTTCTCTGAACTGTATCAGAAATTACATGATGGCTGAGTAGAAAGTAGCACACTGAACCTCCTTTTAGCTATATCTTACAATGTTTTATACTTGATAATCTCACTGGCCTACTGTGGCTTTTATATTATTGTTTGATGATTTTATGAGAAAAGTTATTTTTCTTTGGATCAAATTAATTTTTTTTCTGAAAGCCTTTGCTTTTCTTACAAAGCATGAAGATGAAATGAAATTCTCCACAATACAAGCAGACTGATTTAAAATGAAGAGCCTGAAAATATTTGTGCGAAATTTTTCCTTTTAAATACATAAATAAGAAAAGTTACTTTGTATTTACTGAGATTAAAAATTTTTATACAACTGTGGCAGTCCCATCAGCACTGATTCAGTTCTGGCAAAAACTGTTTTCTTTGGAGACTGTGCAAAATAAAGTTTTCCGCATTCTCTGACTCCCAAGAAGGTTCAGTGAGATGCGTGTTGCTTTTCATAATGTGTATCTAATTTTTATTTTGCGTTTTTTAGAAACCTCTGACAGTTAAAACTATTTCTGCTGCTTTCGTCTGTTCTAGTCTGTTAGCCTTAGTACTAGAAAATGCTTTCTAATATGGTTTGAAGCTTCCTTGCTGAAATTGAAGCCAATTAGTTGTCATGCTGTCTCCCATAGAAAGTAGCTTTTTAAGTTTTAAACCCTTCCTTTGAAGCAATATTTTGCAAGTTTTGAGATTGTTATCCCGTGACTCTCACAGTATTCTTTTTTAGATCAACATAGAATTTTTTTTAGTTGTGCTTCTCAGTCCATGCTCGTATACCATTAATGGTTCATTTTAGTCATACCTGAACTTATTTTCTTTGGTGTCTGTCCACTTGCAGTGCCCTAAAATGAACGCTGAAGTTTTTTACTTTGAAGGTGGCCAAGCGCTGGAACAGGCTACCCAGTGAGGTCTTCGAATCTCTTGAAGATACTCAAAACCTGCCTCGATGCTGTCCTGTGCAGCCTGCTCTAGGCGACCTTGCTGTGGCAGGGGGTCGGACTAGAGGATCTCCAGAGGTCCCTTCCAACCTCTAACGTTCTGTGATTGTTTGATTTCACTCATGTTGAGCAGAGCAAAGAAAAATGTGCTTTGCCTTTTCTACAAAAATTTGGCATACTCAATGGTGATATCATGTCAAGTCATTCATCCCTACTGTTATGTATTCTCTATTTGTTTCCTCAGTTGTTCCCGTCTACATTTCATCATATGCTTGTCTTTAGTGAATGTTCATCCTATTTTTTCCAGTTTGTCAAGATAAAATTAGATGAGTCCCATCTTCTGTGATGTCACCACCAAACCTTCTGGTTCGATGTCACCAAATTATTTCATAAGTATATGTTTAGTTCCGTGGTCACTTCATGAACAATAGGTGTGCCAAATAAAACTGTCCCTTTCAGAGGTAGTCTGATTATTTTCCAGTACTTCTCCAAAAATGTTGCACTAATGGATCTGTAAGTCATGACCTCTTCAATTTCTGTCTTTCTGAAGATAGATATCCCACTTACTGCATCATGGTCTTAAAGTTCTTCAGCCATTCTGCTGAGTCCGTAGGAGACTGAGATCTCAGAGCTTGATACCTCTCCCTAAAGCAAAAAAAGTGATGATGCACAACCATGACTAACAGAAAAATATGTAGTGAAAACTGTTATCAATCTCTAATTGTACAGAGTCATTACAGAGAGAAGAAAAAAATCTTTTGATGAATTTTTTTTCCTAAAAATTTAGGGCCACTCCTAAAAAAAAAAAAAAAGTACTGTGTACCATAGCATTTCAATTTGGCTGAGAAGGGGTGGAGATGGTGGTGGGCAAAAAATCATATATCAATCCATAAAAATATTTTAAAAAATAATGGTCAAAGATGTCACGTGCAGTTTACCCCAGATCTTGAGAGAGAACCTCAGTAGTATTATTTTGAGTAATTACTTGGAACTATCATTTGTTCTTTTGTAGAAAAGGTCACTAGGTGTAGGAGACAACATCGATGGCTGCAAGTTCTTTAAAATATTTTTCTTCAGCTTTAGCTCAGGAATTCTGAACTTTGTGCTGACACTACTAAACATTTGTGAGTCATAGGTCGTGTGATTTCATGGTTATAACACGCAGATCAGGCTGTCTGCAAACCTGGAACTTATGGAGTGGTTTGCAGTTCGTGTTCTGGTTCTGTTTGTGTGCATTGGTTTGTGCAAATCCAGGTAGTAAGACTGATGGTATTTTTCTTGTAAAGCACTTGCAATAGAAGGTAATTACAAAATCAGTAAAGTTGTATGTTTAATAGCTTAATCTGTATTTAATGCTCTTTCACAGAATTGCTGTGTCTGGTGATGTATGCCAGCCAGGAGCCCGTTGCTAGGGAGAGACCAATTTTCATGTTGCAATGTGATAATGTATGACTATTATTTTGATGACTTGCTTGGAAATAGGTGTGTTTTTGTCAAAGACTGTCCTTGTTTGTTGAAAGCAGTCATGATTACAGGAGGAAAATTGCAAATGTATATTCCTCAAAGCAATTGCGCTGATGGCTGAAGAAATGGAAGTGCACTGTAGATTTTACTCACATTAGAAGGTGTTATATGGACATTAGTCTATTTATCTGTAGATCTGTAAAATGCAAGAATTTTACAGAATTCAGTTTTTACTCTTATGAGAGTAACAGAATTGAATAGGAATTTTGTGCCAGGGTTTTTTGCTGGTGAAGCTGCCAGGCTGCACCCTGAGGTGGATGACTGATGGGCTGGGCTGTGCAGGGCTTTACAGGTTCATATGATGAGTGAGAATTGATCTTTTCTTGGTCTTAGTGGTTTAGGTTCCCTGTAGCTCTTGCTGTGTGTGATAGTTCAGTCTTAGAAACGTGGAGATTTTGTTTTATTTCTGTTGTGGTTTCACCCCGGCTGTGGGCCGAGATCCACTGAAACCAGGACAATTTCCAAGTGACAAGGCTTGCATCGTGGGGTTTGTTTGGTTTTATAGTGTTTTTGTTGACTATTCACTTTGGGATTTCTTTTTTTCTTTTTTTTTTTTTTTTTCTTTCTTTATCAAGCCAATATGTATGTACGCTTTTAGATAGGTATTTGAATGTTGCCTGCTGTTAGATGTGTGATTTTTGTTTTCAGGTTAGCAATTATTTTTTACTAGATCTGGCTTACTTAGTGGATGTAAAAAAATGCTTTAAGACCAGGGTATTATTGAGTTAGTTTTCTCTGTAGGAGCTGAGGTCCCTGAAGAGGCAGGAAACTGACATTTGCTTAGTTGATTTTTGTAAAATATATTAGGGCTGTTGCCTAAACATCTGTGGTTGACATCTGGGTGGTGTGAGATGGCCTGATTACTTTTCAGATAGCTACCTTGTTGAGATGATGTGCAGGGAGCATTTCCTCCTCTTGTGTTACGAATCACTCTATGGTGAGTACTACTCGTTCTCATGAAGCACAAAACTGCTGCATCTATCTTTGTTTAAAATTTGTTTTCTTTTCTATTAGGCAATATCTATTAGGCAATATTTATTTATTTTCCCCTGAATAGGGAAAATAAATGTGTGTACTTTCACAACAGTGACAGATATGTGTGTAGGAAGTCTTATCTAGATCTTGTGTTGTGCTTAGAAAGTAGATGTCAGTTGACCTTGACAGCTTTTTGCTGGTGCATATTTTCCACTTCAAATGCTATGTGGCAGCAACTGGTGTATTGTTGCTATGATGTTACAACCATTACAAATGTGTTAATGCTTGTTAGCAACACAGGAGGGGCCTGGAGGTCCAGACAGAACTGGCTGCTGGAAAATATTTTAAAGCTACTTGCAGACACGGGAATTTTTTTTTTTTTCATATAAAGAGATGGGGCATACAAGAAAGTAGAGGGATGTCATGATATATGTTTCCCAGTATGGACACTAGATTATGTACTAACACAATACATTGCTCTCTTTGAAACAAATCTCCTTCTACTATTTTTTTTTAAAAAACAAAAAAACCTGTTGCATGCAGTTTTTGAAGTCACATATTTGCAAAAATATGGATATTGTTTCAGTACTTAGTAATTCAGGTCTATTAATACATTGCCAGTATGTTTTTCACAATACAGTTTTGAGCATGAAAAGTTCTAACATTTTAAATTAACTGAAAAATCCAATTTTAAGTTTCTAAATGGTCCTGAGGATGTGGTCTTCAGGATATGGACTTGCATTAGAAGGTGATGCAGTCTTAAATAGCTAGTCTGAGCTACTGTGTGAGACAAGGCTAGTCAATAGCCAGTATGAGACAAGGTTACTTAAATCTAGCAGCAGCAACTCCACGTTTAACTGGCAGTGCACATCTATTCAATCAGCTTACAGACCTGGTCCAGCTCCTGCTAAGGAGAAGAGAGGTTTACTGTTGCTATCAAATTGAAATTGATTGGGACTTCAACTGACATTTTCCAAATGGTTTAATTATAATAATGATTTTGAGTGTGCCCAGTGGGATTTAAAAAATGTGTGACTTATTGAAAAATGCCACACTGCCCAAACATCAGAGAAAAGAATGGGACATGTAAGAAGCACATAAGAAGCTGAAAGATTAGTCAAAGGCTCATCTTGTGTAAATATGTAACAGGAGAAAGAGGACATGTTTTCGATGAAAACTAGGGACCTAGATCCATCAGTGCTATATGTCAAAAGGGGGGAAGATGTTGCATGAGTAATGCTGATGCCAGAACTGCACTTTGAAACCAACTGTTTTGGCACAATCATTTTCTTTCAACATTTCAGTTTCTGCAGTGGTAGGCACTGTAGAAATTGCGATGAAAAAGTTATTTTTCTGAAGTATTAGAACAGCAGGGGTTTTTTTATGCTGGGGATATTGAGACAAGACGTGCTGTCAGTCTCCATGCAGTAGGAGAAGGAATGGTCAGGCATGAACATGACAGATTATGACAGTGAAGAGCAGGCAGCAGCCATGAGGCCAAGGCAAATTGACTGTCCCTGGAACCAGAGAGACTGGAGGAGCAGCCGGGGTAGTAGTGCCTTGGGCACCAGGTCCTTGGTGGCACCTGGCACACTTTGAAATCCAGAATGTGCTGACTATTTTACTTGATTCGTCAGTTGAATATGAGGTCATGTTTTTGAAATGCAAAGTTTTAAGGTAGTTACGTTGTGACAAGCACTTTTAAGGTAGGCCATAGTGCCAGAAATACTTGTACTGTCTTGGTTTGTGTTTTCCTTGGCTGACTCATGCTCTTGAATGGAATGGCAAAATCTCAGAAAGAAGCCCCAAAACAAAAGAGTTGAAGCTTTGGGCAAGATGTGAACTAATTCTCTCTGAAGAAAAGTAGTAGTAGCAAATGTTTCTGATATGTTGCTGACAGAGGTGTAAAGCATTCTGGTATGCCTACAATGAATTTTAAAATGCTTACCCCGTTAGTGTCTGTTCTCTTACTGCTAACATGAGTTTAGAGAAGACAAAATCAGCAGGGTGTTGTAATGATGCAGGTCGGTTATCCACTGAACGTTAACAACTGGTACTCAAAGGTTCTGTCTTATTTCCTTTGCTAAATGTACTTGCAGAATAGTCACGAATGAGAGACAAAAGTATGGTGCATTAATGAGCATTAAGAAAATGTAAAACCTGTGAGCCTTTGCAAAAACTACGTTTTTAACTGACTTTTCTTCTTGTTGTAAGTGCTTGAAACATAATTCAGATGTTGCTGAATGTCGGCTTAGCTGCATGTCTGATTAAATGGCATAGCTGCAAGAAGCGTTGTTCTCAGTTAACACCATGTGCTACAGTAAACAGTATAGTTCAGAAGCACAAGTCTCAAAGCTACAGATAATGCTTGTAGGATAAGCACAGTAGAATAGTGTTTACCAGATAATTTACTCAAATTTCTGATTAAGTGGTTTCCAATTATAAAGTTGTCCTTGTTACAAAATATAATCAATTATTAAATAAAAATGTGTAGAGTAAATTTTTAATCTTTTTTTTTCATATGCATTTATTTAAGGCCTATACAGGAAAAAGCAGAGTTCAGAATATCCTATCTATTTAATGTGTGATTAAACATCACTTAGTCAATCATGTTTCCTAATTAAGCAGAATGTGTGTTACTTTTGTCCTCGATAAACAGCAATACATTCTTAGAAGTTTTGTAATAACCAAATAAAATCCCAATATATCATCTCTTGAAGTGAAGAAAACCAAGTCATGACTATGTTTATCTCTGCATGTGTGAGTAATCCTTCTCTTTGGAAACCATAACCTAGCCTTTCCTGGCAAAAGAAACCCAAAAAAAAGGTTGAAATTTTATTTAAGGAAAAGCAAGGAAATGGAGTAATTTTTTTTTTCCCCTTGCCTATTCCAAGCAGTTAAAAGTTTTATGAAAGACACAAACCAACAGAAAACCAAACTCAACAGAGCCACCTGCAAGCAGCAGTAATCACTATCCTCTTCATGTTACAGATTGATATGCTATGTGAGGTTTCTGGGAAAGAAATGGAAGAAGAATGCTTAAAGGAGCTGCATTTGGAGCTTCTTTGTAAACTACCACATTATCACCAAAAATATATAATCCAACAGCAATTTATTCATTTTGCTTATGTGGGGGGGTTTGGTCCCAAGAAAGATCATCAGAAGTATTAATTTTTTAGAACATTCAAAACTTTCCCAAAAAAGTAAAAAGGCCACTTGTGAATGGTTTTTTTTTTTTCCTTCTAGCCACTGTTTCTCAGCTTGCAGAATTTTCCCTCACTCCCCAGCTTGCTTCATTTTTTTGTGTGACTTGAAGGAACACGAACATCCCAAGTGTGATATTATAGTGTTACAATATTGATAAATTCTTGAACATTCAACATCACCATCCCAAAGGCATGTAGGCATTGCTTTTTTTTTTTGTATAATTTTTACGTGGAAATTCTGTCTAGTCTGAATTACTCATTATAAAAAAATAAATCTATGTCGGTTTGGGTTTCTCCCTGTCTACTTGAAATCAGACTAGTCTTTTCTTTTTTGCTTTTTTATATTTATGCCTGAAAGAATTTAAATGCAGGCATTTTGTGTGATGCAATTCACAATGAGTATGGGTAAGTATATTGAAGCGAGTTAGAAAAGTGTACTTCACTGACAGTAATTGCTCAGTGCAGTCTTTCAGAGGATGAAAAAATTATTTATCTCACTGTTTCCTCTTAGAAGACCTGATTCTACAAGGATGCTGAAGAGAAACTTCATTTTTTGACGTTTTTCCAGACTATGCTTTTTAAAGGCACTTTCTCCTTACCAAAATTTGGCTTGTGTACTTCTGCTATGTTATCATTTTTCTTAATTCAGTATCCAGGCCATGTTAATTGAATTAGGCTCCCTAAAAAATTCTAAATTAAAACATTAGTGAAACTATTGCAGTATGAATTTCGCCTTGATTAAAAAATATCAGGAAAAAAAAATCAGCAGTTTTGGGATAAATATCACTACTTTCAAGTGGGTGTTTCATCGAAAGTGCACTTTTAATGCCAGCATTTTAGTCTCACTTGGTGTCAGTTGGATTGATAGCATTGGCCTATTGGCTCAGTAATCTGTGAAAGTTACAGAAAAAGTTATCAAAATATGACAATATTACCAAAAATAAGACTTGACATGGATTGAATTCAGAAAGACTTTATGAATACATGTGATCTAGTGTTCTGGACAAATACTTTTTCACCATAAGCTGAAAATGTTTTATTTGGTGTTAGGATTGTTAGATTAATTAATTATTATGGCAGGCAGCAATCCATGAAATAAACCACTTTTTCTACAGCGTGTTTTTTGATGTGGCTGCACTTTCACTGAATAACATGCATTATATAGCACGAGTCATTCCCTGGCATGGAAAGTAGCAGCAGTCACCCATTGCCACTGCTACCTCCTTCCTGCCAACTACCTGGCTATTCAGGTGCCTACATAATGTATGTGTAGAAGAAAACCAGACACCCTGAAACTCATAATTTAGCTCTGCTATTCTGCTGATTTAAACTGTGACACAGATGGTGCTTAATGGAGATGCTTCGCAGTTGTCTGGCCCACACCATGCCACAATCCACCATCTTCCATGTGGTTCCAATCCTTTAGCAGTGCACATCATCACAGATGCCACCCTGGCCTCTCATTTATCATGCAAACGTTATTTTGTATAATTTCCTCTTTAGAGGTAATTCACTTTCTTTAATTATATATACTGTTTTTTCAAATCTTGGTTCTCATTAATTGAAAATGTATTGATTTGTATAACTGCTGTAAAAATAGTTTCCTAAGTAGCAATAATTAAAATATGAATGATGAGAGTGATCACTTGGTCTAGTTCTAGGATCTCATGAGAACTGCCTCTGCATCACAGAATCATAGAATCATAGAATCACAGGGGTTGGAAGGGACCTCCAGAGATCATCGGGTCCAACCCCCTGCCAAAGCAGCTCCCCAGCTCATATTGCACAGGGAGGCATCCAGACGGGGCTGGAATCTCTCCAGGTAAGGAGACTCCACACCCCCTGGACAGCCTGTCCCAGGGCTCCCTCACCCTCACTGGAGAAAAGTTCTTCCCCATGTTGGTGCAGAACTCCCTGTGCTCCAACTTGCAGCCATCGCCCCCTGTCCTGTCCCCACAGACCACTGAAAAGGGGCTGGCTAATTCCTCCTGCATCCCATGCTTAAGATAATTATAAACATTAATTAGGTCCCTCCTCAGTCTTCTCTTCTCAAGACTGAACAGCCCCAGCTCACTCAGCCTTTCCTCGTAGGGGAGATGTTCCAGGCCCTTCATCACCTTCGTAGCCTCCTCTGGACTCTCTCCAGGAGATCCCTGTCCTTTTTATCCCAGGGAGCCCAAAACTGGGCACAACACTCCAGGTGGGGCCTGACCAGGGCAGAGCAGAGGGGGAGGATCCCCTCCTGTGACCTGCTGGCCACACTCCTCCTGATGCCACCCAGGATCCCATTGTCTCTCTCAGCACCCAGTGCACACTGCTGGCTCATGGCCACCCTGTCATCTACCAGGACCCCCAGGTCCTTCTCCACAGAGCTCCTCTCCAGCAGGTCACCCCCAGTCTGTACTGATATGAACAGTTGTTCCTTCCCAGGTGCAAGACTTTACACTTGCTTTTGTTGAACTTCATTAGGTTTCTCCCTGCCCAGCTCTCCAGCCTGTCCAGGTCTCTCTGGATGGCAGCGCAGTGTCCTGCGTGTCAGCCACTCCTCCCAGCTCTGTATCATCGGGTACTTGGTAAGGGTGAATGCTGTTCCCTCAACAAATCAGATGGAGCCAAACTTGTCCGGTCTTTCAAACATGGACTCCAACCATGTTTACTGTAAGTGATATTAGGTATTGTAAAAAATGCAAATGCCGCTGGGCTCTCAAGTCCTTGTATGTTAGTAAGTTGTTGTTCTAATAAGCCAGTGATAAATCCAGTTAAGTTTTGTAAATTCTGAAGAAATGGAAGTATTCTCTCTAGATTGGATTGGATGCTGTGTTGCCAGACTGAGGAAACAAACCGGTCTTCTAATCTGTGTTGTGTGCACAATAGTGGTGTGGTATCAGGTGTGGAAATGAGGCCTGCATTCACAAGAGACTTCCCTGCATCTGAGCAAGCAGTTGACTCCTGCTTTAGAGCAAGATAGCCTAATCATACATGATTTTGACTAATGAAACTGTGGCTGCTCTGATAAATCTGCAGATAAATGTCTAATCCTGTTTTAAAGTGCTACTAAGTAGCTCTTTACATGAGTGGGGAACTGAAAATGCCAGGCTTTTGTCATTTTATCAGCCCATGCCTAATCCTAATCATCATTTTGTTTAATGCTAATAAACACCACTTGAGGTATCTGCCAAGGTCCACTGGCTTGTCTAAGCTTGGACACATATCAGCTGTGGTATCTGCTGGAAGTGGTGTCACTGCTCCAACAGAGGAGGCCAAGCTGACCATATTTTGTGGGGTTTATGCTAAGCGGTGGTTACATTGTGTGGCTTTATGTTAAGCTCTGCTACAGTCAGCAGAGTGCATGTGGTCTGGAAAAGTCTTGGGAGAAAATAGTATCTGGCTGGGAATGAACTTCAGAAACCTGGTGGTGCTGAGGGAAAGGGTGCCTGCAGATGTTTGGTCAAAATTAAAATGCGTTGTGATTAAATTCAGAAATCAGAACTTGATCCTATTATTTTGTATGCAGCAAATGTAGATTATCTAATCAGAATTTCAGAGAGAAAGGTCCAGTGCCTTTTTGTGTGGTTCCGTTCATAAACAACTACTGAGTGGGTTTTGCAAATAAAATAATAAAAAATAAAACGGTGCCTTATTCCTTTTCGTTGTATAGTGAGCTTCTGTTAATGGCCAGGCAGAGAACTGCAGAAATATGGGAAGTCCTGCTTCCCTAAAATTGGAAGGTTTTGCAGAGAACGCATCTCCCTAAAGCAAGCAGTCTGAGTCTATCTAGCCCCTAGGAAAGAGGACGGAAATTGATTGCCTTTATTTGCTGAGGATTTAAAAGCATCTCCTGAAAGCCTGCACTCAATACATTGCATCTACATTCTAAAAAGCCAGATCTCCTCCTGAAGGACTGTGCAGGAAAATAATGTGCCATCACATAAAAAGGCAAGGGGGTGCAGGCTGCTTGCCTGACCCCGACTTCAAACACAAATCTCCCCAAATTCTTTCTCACTCTGGAGTTTCATAACTAGGTATTCTTGTGAGTTTTCCTTTCATATCTCCAGGGAAGGAGAGGGAGAAACAAATCTGGAGTTAATCCCTTGCATACCAGCACCTAGTAGTGTTTCATGAGGTGTGCCCACATGCATGAACATTTGGGTGTTTTCTAATTTCTGTTTATGCCAAGTTATGTTAATGTTAGCATCTCAGTGTTTAAACCTACACATCAGTGTTTCAAATTACAAACAGAAGTAAAAAAAATGAACAAAACAATAACCATTTGAATTTTCCAGAAGGATACTACAGCATAATTTTAAATACTTTATGGAATTGCTTTTTCTACTAGATTTTGAAATTAGAGTAAACTTGCATTCCCATAAATGGAGCGGATTTGAGCCTGCATAAAAATACAGGGGGGAAAAAGTATCCCTTGAGGCCTGGTCTTTTTGCAAGCAATTCTGACCCAATTCATATATATTACTTTTCTGACCCAATTCGTATGTATTACTTGTAAAATTTATACCCTTTCCTCTCTCACAGGCACTGCATGAAAAATTACAGGGGGAGAAACGCACTGGCGATTGCATCAGCTTTTTCTTCTCTATTCCCACAGGCACAACAGCTAACAGATCTGGAGCAAAAACTAGCAGTTGCAAAAGATGAATTGGAGAAGGCAGCCCTTGACAAAGTAAGAAGTGTACTGTAATGTAAGCATGTTTATCTCTATCAGCCGTGAATGTTTCGGTGTAATTTGACAAAAACAAATGAAAGCCTTGCAATGATTTAGATGCATACTTAATTGCATGTACCTGGGAGTAATGCTACTGAAATCAGTGGAACTAATTATGATGCATGAAGTTAAGTACAGCTGCAAAGTTATTTAAGAGGAGGGCAATCAAATTAGAAACATCCCAAAAACCCACAGAAAGCCAAATGCTACAATTCCTTACGTGCAGAAGTACACTAACAAGCACATGCCTGGAAACTATGTGATTTTTATCTGAGGTTTAGTCAGAGTTTCAGGTAGGATGCAGTATAGAAGTGGGTCAGTCTCTTGTTTGGCAGGACTGATGCAACAGTATTCACTCCTCTGTGGGCAGAGGTGCCCACTTGTGTCAGGGAGGCTGCAGGGATTCCCAGGAAGGGCACAAAGCAGGACACACTCGCCCTTGTCTGCTGTGCCACAGCAGGACTTTCTTCTACACTTAGGGTAGCTGGGAAGAAAATATCATGCAATAGGGAAGCAGCGTTTCAGGAAAGGCAAAAAGCTTCAAATAACAAAGAATACTGGTTTTGCTTGGTTTTCTAGTATTTTTAGGTTCTGTTAGGCATGCAAAAATATATATAATAATAATATGCATTTATTTTTTTTTCACTAAAAGCATTTTTCTTTAATCTTTGCTCTTGCAATCACCAAAGTCAGCCCTGTGAGGATGAGCATCCAGCATTGAGAAATACTGTCTATGCAAGCCATACTCACCGCAGCGTTATTCAGACCTCTGTGTGCATCTGGTATCTTATCATGTGCCTCCTTTTAGCACACTGAACTGCTCTGCATATTAATTTAAAAATCAAGCGTGTTTCTTCTTTGCTCGTAAAACATTCATAGACATGGTCCCTCACTGGTGGCAATATACTGTCTGTGGCAACGGCAAGAGAGCAATGCTTGCTGTAAATATCTTCTAAATGCAGTTATTCATTATAATGCAGACAGTTGTGAAGGAGAAAGCAAAGAACATTTGACATCAGGAACTTTTAATGAGAATGCTATTAAGGGATTCTGTCTGCAAATTAAAAGGGGATTTGCAGCACACCCAACTGATTTCTCTTGACCCTCTGTTTCTTTCCTATTAAATATAATAGAATTTTAATTTGGGGCTCAGTTATGGTTCTGTAGGCTTACAAGAAGCCCAGTGTCATCGTCTTGCAAATTATCATTGAAGGGCTACAAAGATGATGAAGGGCCTGGAACATCTCCCCTGTGAGGAAAGGCTCAGTGAGCTGGGACTGTTCAGTCTGGAGAAGAGAAGACTGAGGGGGGACCTAATAAATGTTTATAAATATCTTAAGCATGGGATGCAGGGAGAATTGGCCAGCCCCTTTTCAGTGCCCTGTGGGGACAGGACAAGGAGCAATGGCTGCAAGTTGGAGCACAGGAAGTTCTGCACCAACATGGGGAAGAACTTTTCCCCAGTGAGGGTGAGGGAGCCCTGGGACAGGCTGCCCAGGGGGTGTGGAGTCTCCTTCTCTGGAGAGATTCCAGCCCTGTCTGGACGCCTCCCTGTGCACTATGAGCTGGGGAGCTGCTTTGGCAGGGGGTTGGACCCCATGATCTCTGGAGGTCCCTTCCAACCCCTACAATTCTGTGATTCTGTGATCATTTACAGAGGCTTTGGATGGTATCATTGCTTACATGCTGAGCAAATTCAGTGGAAATGGCAAGCAGGAGTAAAAAAAGCGGTGCAAATGAAGGAAAACAGACAAAGTTCATGGCAGTAAAAATTGGGGGATTTTTTGAGACGAGAAAAACCTGTATTTGACTAGGTCTAACTGCAGGGTAATAAGACCATGTAAGTTGTAGGTACCTTTTTCCTCTGGTTAAGTGCTTCCTATATGATCTATGAACTGGAAAGAGTTAAGAGATGACCAGTGGTCTGTTCTGCATCTTCATTAAAGGCTTGGACTTAACTGTTTTCATACTGTAAGAACACACCGTTTTAGCTAAAGGAATGGAAGGAATGTGCAAAGCAATATGCATTTTTGGATTGTGAGCTGTATTTGAAATGAATGATGGAGTGATTGACTCTCAAGCTGTGCCTATAAATAGACATTAATTTATATTTTAATTTGGGGAGAGTATCAGGCTTTACTGTGAAGTATTAGTTTGTGCTGACAGTGGGCTTAGTGTGTCTCACAAGTCTGTTTACACTACAGCACTTCTCTGCTTCTAGTGATGGACCCTTGGAAGACTGAAAAACTTTGTATTACCATAACCCAAATTATTCTATATTGAATCCAGCTACGTAACAGGAGTATAAGCAGATCTGGGAAATCTGAAGACATGCCTCCTATGTTGGCAGTATTTTGACCAGCAAGCAGCCAATTGTGATCACAGTCGCATCTATGCAAGGTTATCAAGAACTTTGTCAAATGACATCCATAGTTCCAGTAGTACTTCCTTGAATTGTACACACATGCTGTCCCATTTATGCACCTACCAGCAAAGAAAAAATTGGCTTTTTCTGGCCAGAGGATGGAAACAAAGTAATCTGTTCTGCTTTTACCTTTGGAATGGCAAAATGGCTGGTTGTAGCTGAGGCAGAATAAGCACTGAATGGCAAGGAGAAGATGAGAGATTATCCAGAGAGTTTTCTGATTGGAAGGAGTGTGTTTTCAGATCAATGTGATATGAAGGGAGCACTAGGGTCATATAGTCCTATAATGGCTGAGGCTGTACCTTCAGGGAAAATCAGTGTCTGGTACCTTTGCCAGTTTGGTGTCTGAGCTAATTTCGACAATGTCAAATGGTGATTCATGTTCTTTGTGCAGTCCTTTCTTGGAAAGGGAGGGGAGAAAACGTATTACATGAAAAGATGTATGCTAAGATCTTCTGTTGTCAATTAGAAACCAAAAGATCCCTGAGTCAGATGGATAAAGTAATCCTTTCCCTTTTACTCTGCCATTAGGTCAGAGACATATCAGTCTGACTCAAGCTTCATACATTTTAATAAGTAATTCATAAAGAGCGCTGTTCTCTTTGATGATAATCTAGCATTCCTCCTCACTGCACACGTCTTTAGGGAAAGATATTCAAATTTGCCTGTTTGCAGACAAACCAAACTCCATTCCATCTCCTTTTGCTTTGATTTTCCTTATTGGTCTGTGCATTAATAGTCTTTTTATAGTTGTCTTTAATCCTACCCTACCAAATGGGGTTGTTTATTTGTAAAGAAACACTGGGACTTTCCTGGTGATGAGGGACATCCCCTGGTTCCAGTTCAGGGGAAGTTTATCTGAGGTAAAAATGGAATTTTTCTCGGATTCCAAAAAATACTTGTTTAGCAAACAAACTGAAATGATGGTTGTGTGTGTCAAATGCCATTGCTTAGGATTTGTATAACTGAAATATTTTTGTATTTTATATGTAATGTCTCACACACGTAGCGTGTCATCTTACACATCTTCTTTCCCTCAACCTTTGCCATGGTATACCTTGATTTATGTGTCCTCAAAAAAATACTTGAAGATTGAAATGTGCTGATGCAGCCTGTACACTCTGTATCTTTGTAATACTTGCAAACATTATCTTCTCTGTAGCTATTATACCAAAAAGTCCGAGACCATATGGTTCTTGGTAGATTATAGTTTTGGATCTATTAAAATGAAAGAAATAAATTTAACAATTATTTGCAATAATGCAAATAAAACTGCATGGAGGAAAGGGAAGAGTGCAGTAACTTTCTGGACAGTTTGGCATGCAATGCCCAGTAAGCTAATCATATTAAAGAAACTGCTTTAAACAGCATTAATTCCTTCCTTTAATAAGAAAAAGCAGCAGCTGCTCATAATTATTTGGTTTAATGCAGAGAGAGAAATTCTGTTCATAATAACACATTTTAGAGAACTGATGATTTCTTATTTTCCACAGGAGTCACAGCTGAAAGCTCTGAAGGAGACCGTACAGCTTTGCCTGTCTTCTGTTCTGCACAATCAGCCTCCCGCTACGAATCTAATCCCTTCAAAACCAGATGAGAGGCTGACATCCCCAGTTACAAGGGGCTCAAAAGTTCCATTTCATGTGACAAGCACCAAGGTATGGTTTCTTTCTCAGGTTTTTTGGCTTGGGGTTTGGTTCAAATTTTTTTTTAATATTTATGAAAGTTTGTCCTGTAAAAGCATCACACTGCAGCTAAGGAGGATTTTAAATTCATTGAAAGATTAGGATGAACTTTGAGGATAATTCTGAGTCTGATTCTGATGTCAATACACTTTTTTTTCAAATTGGGAAGCTGTTACGTTTTCTGCTGAGACACAAAATTTTGTCTATCACTCGCTAAATGGACCGTGTCTGCATAACAAATCTACAAGGAAGATGGAATTGCATCTAAAGTAAGTGAGGATGCTAATTCATAGGATTATTTACCTGTTAGGCAGTGATAGTGACTTTGTTGTAATATAGCCCAAGCCAAAAAGACCATTTTTTCTTATTGTTCTTTTAGTGAAAAAGACTGGTAAAACCCTCATAAAATAGTATAAGATGCTGAAATCAAATACGCCAGAAGGGATCTATGGAATTATTACATGGCTGTAGACAATACTCTAATGATGCAAAATGGGAAGGGCAGTTTAGGAGAAAGCATGAAAGAAAATTTGCTGAGAAGTCTTTTGATTCAATAGATTGAAGCACTTTAATACAGGAAAGACTTACAGTGATCAACAGCTGTCCAGATAATTTTAATCTCCAGGGCTGCATTTTGCTTATGTATTCAACTGATTCAGTAGACCTAGAAGAAATCTGTAATTTCAATTGAAAAGGAAGTTGTCCTGGTTTCAGTCAGGATAGAGTTAACTTCATTTGTAGCAGCTGATGGAATGCTGTGTTTGGGAGTTACAATGAAAGCAGTGCTGATAACACCCTGTTGTTCTTAGTTGCAGTCAGACAGTCAAGGACTTTCTCAGCTTCTTCGTATTTCTCTATTCATGAGAAAGGAGGGGCAAAGCCAGGACAGGTGACCCAGATGGGCCAAAGAGAGTATTCCATGCCAATTACGTCCTGCCTAGGATAACGGGGGGCTGTTGGGAGGAAGAAGAGGGGCGGTCTCGGGACGCGTGTTTCTTGCTGGGACGCATGCTTCTTCGGGAGACGGTCGGGTTCCGGGACAGCTCTGGGTGGTACGGCCTGAGTTGTGTGGTTCGGTGAGAAACTGCATTGGGGATCAAGAGTTTCATATTCTTTTGCTCTAAAGTCCTGTTAGCATTGTTATATTTTATCTTTCTGTTATCTTAGTAAACTCTCCTTATCCCAACCCACGGGCCTCTTAGTTTCTTGGTTTTGGAGTTATTTGCCCCTTCCTTTTCCCTTCCCTTGTTTCCCCCTTTTTCCCTTTTCCCCTGTTCTTTTACTTTAAGGAGCAGGCAGCTGCGTGGATCTCAGCCCACAGCCGGGGGAAACCACGACAGAAGTTTTGCAGGAGAATGACTGAAAGACATGTTGATGTCCTCCTTATATTCCAAAACTCTTTCCTGAAATATAAATAGGAATTGCTAACTCCTAGCCAATAATAATGATAACTGATTTGTAATTTTTTTTTACAGCAGTTGTTGGTACTTACCATAAGTACAGAGGCTGAATAAAAAAATTAGTGATCTTTCTTTAGGTAAATTGAAGTATAATTTCAGAAAGCAGAATATAATTATAAAGATGCATGTCACATTGCTACACTTACGGTAATGATTGTCTTAACTACTTTCTTAGGAAGAAACCTTCTCCCCAAAAATTGTTACCTCTGGAAAAAAAGCAGTTTTAATTAATAGCAGCACATGGTGATATTAGCACTCATTAAGATTAGGATCATTGGTTCTATGTTCTGTAGGAGAGTGGACAACTCTTGTAGATCATGAAGATTGAGCTTCACTCTGGAGTCTCAGGAGCACATTTTTCCTAATTAATGTGGCTGTAGAATTATCTATCTTCTTTTTACTGCCCCTCCCTTCAGGAATGAAGTGTTTCTGCCCCTGTCGTGGAAGCGTAGGTGTCCTGAAGGGTAAGGGCCTGTATTTAAGGTCGATACAGGGTCAGAGCCTTTGAAGCATTTGATTTCTCCTTGATTTTACAGCTATTACTGTCATGAAAGGAAGAAAATGAGCATAAAGTGTAGAGATGAGAATTAGAGTTTTGATATTAGACTGAAACACAGAATACTCTTTCTTCCTCTTTCTTATTTTTTTCTGTGATCATACGGATTTTGTGTTTTATGTTCCTGTTTGTAAAATGTACCAGTATTTCCGTGCTCCGGTCTTTTGAGAACCAGAATGGAGTTCTTTGTATCCAAAAGCTCTCAAATAACTGATACTGCCTCTTTAATCGACATCGCTCACATTTCTCTGCACTTGACATATGCCATGAAAATGTCTGAGAAAACAATGGTCTGCAATCCTCTTCTTCCACACATTGACACCTCCTTATTATAAAGCTGTGCATTATCTGTGATTATAAAACCACTGAAATCTGCTACTGTGAAATAGGTTGTCAGAGAATCATAGCCAATCCAGAATTATACCCTCTGCACTTGAGCTGTATTACAGAAGGCTTTCTTTATGGTGACATCCATTCTTAGGTATCCTTTCCTTGGCTTTTCCTTCCTCTTACAAAACCAACTAACTTGAACTACACATATGCAGCTTTCTTCTTCTTCTTCTTTTTTTAATTAGAGTTGCATAAACCTTTCCATATAGCACTTTAATATTAAGTGAATATAAATATGTGTGATTACTTAAACGTTTTCACATGTAAACGTGGGAACTTCAGATGAGCAGAACTTATGCATCTCATCATGTCTGATAAGAAGAAGTTTCACTCAGGAAAGAAATCTTTCGTCTGGTAAATATCTTATTTCAAAGATATTCTCATCCAGCCTAAAAATTGCTTTCTAAAAATGTCTAACTTATTTTAAATACACAGAAGGGCACATATATGGTGTAAAACACCTGTATCTCTTGGGCATCATCATCCCATGATTAAGGTGCTTCCTGCTTAAAAAAAAAAATAATTAAAAAGTTGCAAATAAGTAGTTTGTATCTTTGTATTCATACATTTTCAGTAGCTGTAATACCTGAGTGCTTGCTAAAGATTACATTTAACACAGGATGGCGTAAAAGGGATAATTAGGAAAGCACATCGCTGAATTTTTGGTGAGGGTTCATTTTAAAAATTTATTTGCTAGTGAGGTATTTCCTTTTTTTTCTAGAGAATGTGATACAGAGGTTTAAAAAAATCCATGCTTGCAAGTGCCTGTATCTGTACAAAATGTTGTTCTGGATAGCTTGGTAATAAGGAAGGGTGGGGACTAATGGGGAATTCTTGCATTTAAATCATAGAAAAGGTTCCCCCAAAGTGAGGTGCCTTTTTTGGCCGTTCTTAAGTGATGTGATATTTACAGTGTGCAGGAATGCCAAGTACAGAATTTACCATTTCAGTTGGCACTAATATTTCAAACCAAGCCCATTTTTTCCTGTTGTGTGTCTGTATCTGTCATAATACCAGCACTGGCCTCAGTGATAAAAACACTGACTTTTACAAACAGGTTTAAGGCTGTGTGCCTAAAAGTTCTGTGACACAACTAAAACCAAGCATAACCAGCTGATCTAGAGGTCTTTTAATTTTCTGGATTGCTGACAATTATTTTTACTCTATACTTTCTTTTGCTCTGTAATATCACAGCAGTAACCATTCTCTGAGCTGCCAGTGGAAAATGCATCCATAGTAGTTCAGAGTTGTCAGATCTGGCTTATGTTGCAGCAATTTCCTTGGCTCCTTCCTGTTTCAGAGGCCGTGAGGAAAGAGAAATTAAGAGAAAGACGGAGGACTGAAACTCCGGTTCCCTTTTTGATCCCCAGATGAGTGCCTAAGGGCCTGGGTACTTAAAGAGTTGGAAACTGTTAACAGTTATGAGGCTACCTGCTGTGGAAAGCATGGGTTGGTATAAGCTGTGACTCAAGAGCACTGGTAGTGACTGGTGGTCATGCAAGAAATTAACAGGGTGAGTTGTGAGTGTTGGTACAGAAATGATGTATTTAGGTTAAATCTAAGCTCATATTCTGAGTGCAGAGATACCTAGCATCTACTACAGATACAGAGCAAGGCTGCTCAAAAAATAGGATCATTGTAGAATTACTACAGGAGTCTTAGCTTCTTCAGTAATTTTTTTGAAAAACAGTATTTATAAAGGTTCTATAGTTTATCTAAGAAGTGAGAATATTTTTTAGGCTATAGAATGTCATTCTACAAAAGTAGAAATTATTGATATGAATATCAGTATTAAATAATATTATATCCATTCTTTATTTGTACCAAATATCAGTTATACAATTATTATCATGTTACTGATAATACTGTAGGATATTATAGTTATAATGGCTGTGTACATTTCTACATTGGATTCAATCTGTTTTTATGAAGACCGAACAAACTTTTTTTAACTGTCTTTTTTTAGAGTTTTTTAATAGATCATACAAAATTAACAAAATAATTTCAGATTAATGAAAAATTAACCACCTGAATGTAGCAATATATCATCTCATCTCTCTCCCTCTGTGGGTCAAGAAAGGAACCTAAATCTGAACAAATTACTTAAATTATTTCTGTTTTCTAAAATCAGAGCTATTACTGTTCATGTAATCTATCATAATATTCTGGTATAAATTAATGTTGTGACCCTTTGATCAAAGCAATTGCAAAGTCTTTGCTCAAGAGTCTATGAAACAGCACAGATATTATTATGGACTTATTTTTGTCCTTATAGGAAAGATTAAGATGCTGAAAACTTTTCTAATGTGTCTGATTATATTGAAATCTGGAGAGCGACTGTTTATAAGGGCATGTAGTGATAGGACAAAGGGTAATGGCTTTAAACTGAAAGAGAGGATATTTAGATTGGGTATTAAGAAAAAAATCTTGCCTGTGAGGGTGATGAGGCCCTGGCACAGGCTGCCCAGAGAAGCTGTGACTGCCCCCTCCCTGGCAGAGTTCCAGGCCAGGTTGGATGGGGCTTTGGGCAATCTGAATGGTGGGTGTCACTGTCCATGGCATGAGAGCAGGACTGGACAAGACTCGAGGTCCCTTCCAACCCAAACCATTCTGTGAGTCCGTGATTATTTTTACTCAGGGTGACCTTTGTTTAACATGACGAAAACATAACTGGGAAGTTATTTCTCTCCAGGTGTTACATTTTAGGCTGATGTTATGGCATTATGTCAGGAAACACCACAAATCTTTTGTGTAATAACCCCCTCCAGATGCTGGATGATGAGCAAATGGACTTCTGAAAAATATAAGATACCAGGATGAATTTAAAAAGGTAGTAGTGAATTTAATTGGATATCTGGAATACACAATATATTTATGCCATTTGGTAATACAGTCTCTGTTTTGTGGATTTGGAAAACCAAAGCTTTAAGATGTAAAATACTTGTTCTTTTCCAGTTCTCCATTGCGGCATACTTCCTCGCTGTTCCCCAAATCATTCTCTGTATCTGTCTGCTAGTTCAGACCATGAGGGCAGAGAAAGACTCTGGTATCAGGTTTTTTTTCCGTATGTCCCTGCTTGCTTTCTTCTGCTTTTTCTCACTAAATACTTCATAATTTTTCTGAACTTACTACTTTGTAGCATTATTCCCTTACTCTGTCTAGCTAAGTATTCCCTTCTGACTTACATTCCTTCTTAAACTTAAAAATAGTAAGTGTCATTAGGCTATTTCTTTTCCTGTAAAATAGGCATTCATATGTCAGAAAGCAGCGTGTCCTGTGTTGTCTCAGACAGGTTGGTGAAAGGGTTTGTTTCTAAACAATCATAAAATATAAAGTTGCACTTGAAACAAGAGGTTTTAAACAAAAAATAAGTCTATTTTGTTTCCTGTGACGGTAAATGAGACTTCTTTGTTCCTGTTAAAAACATACAGAGGAAAACCTTTCATTTAATTGAACTCCAGGATAATAGAGATTAATAGAGGTGCAGCATGGCATGCTTGGATTTATTTGGAAGCTGTGTGCTTGCAATTGGGGGGGACAGGAGGGAAAGTATATATCCTAAAAACTTTGTTAGAGGTAACAAAAGTTCACCTTAAGGGCAAAAAAATTTATCTGTGGTCACCTGTAAGTAAATAGCAAGAGCGTGTAGGGCAATGAAAAGATTTGTGCTCCATTAATGCCTTAGGAAGTCTGTCTCTGTGGTACCTCAGTGCTTTCCTCCTGTTGTTACCTCAAACTTTGCTTCTGCCAGAGTTAATGAGGTACCACTGACACCTTGCAGTTTCAGTGACCTGTAGATCATTGCATTCAGCGTGGGGATAGGAAAACTGTAATTAAAAAAAAGAAAAAGGCAATTACTGAATTCAGAGTCAGCCACATTTCATAATACATTAATGACATGCAATCATATAACCCTTTCCTAGCACATAAACATTATGGGAATAAAATAGCATTGAAAAATGACACAATCCATGCTTTCAGAGTTTAATTTCAGAGAGTAAGGAATATGTGTCTCCTCCTAAGGTACTTATAGAAATCTCAGGTACTGTGAGTATCTCTAAGGCTAATGTACTAAGAAATATGTTTTTTAAAAGATAAAAGGTAATTTAATTGCAGAAGCATGACTAGCATGACCTAGTTCTTTATGTAAGTCTCAATGTTCTACTTTTCTTTGGGCTTTAGAGGCTTTTATTCTCGTTATAATCCACTAGATGCCAACCATCTTCTTGTATTATTGATAATGATGATTCATAGGACTATGGCAACTCTTCTACATATTTTGTATTTCTAGAATTTTCTTCCAATTGAGTATATATTTGTTGTTGCCTCAGAAAGCTTCCACAGAACTTTTTCTACATCCCTTTTTGTTTAGTGACTAATTTTTAATAAAATTTTATTACATGCTGGAAAACGTTTAGCACCAGAGGTCATTAAATTGAAAGCTGAAGCTCTTTGCTTTTATTACTTACTTTAAAGAAGTCTTCATTATTAGCACATTATCTTGATAGTAAATTAGTTGTAGAGTTTTGGGTTGTGGGGTTGGTTTTTTTCAACTGAGTACATCTAAGGGAAATTGGGAAAAAAACCACCTGGCATCTCTTACTTAGTCTATCCTCCAAAACCAGTATCACTCTTCTTCAAGTTTTAGTGACACAATCTTTATAATTGTCCTCATGTCATTAACTATTTGACCTGGCTCCTCTTTGTTACAGAGTATTAGTAGCTGGACTGGCCCATTACCCCGGGGTTCAACTCTGAAATTAGCAATGGGCTAATGGGCTGAAGAGGTAACTTGTAACCATTTATTACCACACCTTTTGTTGGTGTAAACTGCAGGTCAGTCTCACTCTGAATATCCTCATTTTTAATTGATGTCTTTACTTATCAGATGTTTCTATAAAGTCTCCCACAATCTAGTATGTCTCAAAACCACTGTGTGTTATCACTTGACAGTGGTTGAGAAGAGATGCAAGTACATCAGATTTAAATTTCTTAAGGGATGTTGTCAAGAACATAAGCACACACACCACCACCACCCCCCTGGATTATTAGGTATGGCTAACGGTCTCACATGGACCTGGGGATTAACGCAGACATCTTGCATCCAACTTCTCAAATTCTTCTTCAGTCTAAAACCAGGTCCCTGTTCTACAGCAGCCTAAGGCTTGCTGTAATATTCCACAGCTTTTTGGACAAGCATACTTCTCTTTTTCTCTATCAAAAGGGAGAAAGAGAAAATAATCTTTTTAAATCTCTCCCCCTCCCAACCTCACAGTAACAGTGGAGATGACTGTGGAAACATACAGTCTTTCTAATTTTAGATAAGGTTGGGTTTAGCAATAAAAAATAATGCATTGTTTTCTCTGCCAACTTTTCTAGCTGACATATGTTACGTGTTCTGTGGGAGGAGGCTGGCTATGGCAGCACTCTATTTTTTATGAGATCAACGAAAATTACTGTGAATATATGTGCCTTTGCAGTTGCATATTAGTAAACCTGTCTTAAGAGTTATTAGTGGTTGCTTGGTTTTGTATTTTTTTCATTCCTGCTGGTGTCAGGTGTAAAAGATGACATGAAATGTGCAGAGTATCTAATTAATACTTTTAAGTGGCTTAAAAGCTTGAATGTAATTGTGAAAATATGCCCAAGGAAATCTTGCTACCCAGGTTTGATATGATGATTGCTAATGCAGTTATCCTGTATACAATATGTATTATTTATCCTCTGTGACAAAGTTTCACTCGATATGTATATATGGAGCCAAGAGTGAAACTAATATTAGAGATAGCTGATTGGGCTTTTTTACAGAATCACCAGGTTGGAAAAGACCTTTAAGACCATCAAGTCCAACCATTCCTGTCCTGTGCTAAACCAGATCCTTGAGCACCTCATCTACCCATCTGTTAAACACACCCAGGGGTGGGGACTCAACCCCGTCCCTGGGCAGCCTGTGCCAGGCCCTGACAACTCTTTCAGGGAAGAACTTTTCCCTCACATCTGAGCTGACCCTGCCCTGGTGCAGCTTGAGCCCATTGCCCCTTGTCCCATCTCCTGTCCCCTGGCTGAAGAGACCATTGCCCACCTCTCTGCACCCTCCTGGCAGGTCAGTGTAGGTGGTGATAAGGTCTCCCCTCAGCCTCCTCTTCTCCAGGCTGAACACCCCCAGCTCCCTCAGCCGCTCCTCAGAGGATTTGCCCTCCAAATCCTCCTCTTTGGTTTGAGCAAAGCCATGATTTGGAAAATAATCACAGAAAATATCATCAGCTGACTATAGAGAACTGGATATTTTGACCATTAATAAAAATGGAATTTTCTAGCAGGTTTTTTTCCCAACATTGCATTAAGAGATAAAGCGTAAGGATTGTGTAACGGACCGGTGATGAACCCAAAAGCATTCAAGCTCAGTTTAATCTTGAGCCGTTTAAGAAATGACATATTGGCGGCCTACACCGGAAGTCTCATCATCTTTCAGAATTGTTAAGCTCCCCCTTATTCTACATTGATTATTTTAGAAATCTTTTTTTTTTTTTAATTGTCAACAAGAAAGCGTCAGAGGGAATGTGCTCCCTTATAATTGAAAATCAGACATTCAATTAAAACAAGATAGTTTTTAATACTGAACCTAAATTTGTTCAGGTCCTTAAAAGTTAAGTGGATGGTGCTTAAATTGAATGTTTCAAGTGGTGAAATATAGAGTAATACAATAAATGCCTATTGAATCTTTCATATTACTAAACGTTTTGATATCATGCACAGATCATTTACGGAATCCTGTTTTCTCAGTTTTGTCTCATATATTTTGTCCTCATCCCTGTTGATAAAAACTGTGGTCATGATGGTAATCATACTGTCAGGTTTGTTGGGTTTTGGGGTTTTTAGGTTTGTTTGTTTGGGTTTTTTTTAAATAAAAAAACTGCCTTTAAAATGAGGTTCTTAAAGAAACAGACAACAGGAAACAAGCAATTTGTTTTGGAAAAGCTTCCTCTAGTAGGATTTCTGCCCTTATAAATCAAAAAGCTTCTTTTAAGGAATGATTAGAGAAAAAAAGAGGAAGTGTTAAAGGAAAAATCATTTCTCAGAGTGACCTCATTTTGGACACTCAGCTCATGGTTCACAAGGATTCTGACATCACCCAGTCAGTCCTCCTGAAGTCTGCAACTCTTGTGGGGCTGGACATTTTTGTCCTCCTGAAAATGCAGATGTTCAAATCTGTGACTAACTTCAGTAGCTGCTCTGTTCATCTGGGAAAACTGTAATTGCCTATAAAGCACATTCTGACGGTGTGTATTATTGCTGCTCTGAAGTGTAAGAAGTGTTATACAATGTTCATTATCCCACAGCTAATTGCTTTTTCCTTTGTGATGGCTGTAGAAAATCAAGACTGTTATTAAAAGAATGTGTTTATTTAGTTGCTTCAGTTTCTTAAGCACTATAATGTCAGAAAAAAAAAAACCAACTCCTTAAGTTGCTTAAGTACCTTAATAGGTTTATAAAAGCAAGTTTTCGTATTTTGTGCTCTGCAGTGAAGTACAGCCTCTTTTTAAATTTTAGAAAGGGTGGAAGAATGAAAAGGAGTAGATGGTGTGTTTCTACATGAAGCAGATGGTGTATGTATACATGAAGTTGTGCCCTTGAGTATGTACCCAGTCTCCCTAGCCCTCACTGAACTCTGCATATTACAAAATATGAGGTGTTGGAACTCTGTAAGAAAAAAATGATGGTAAAGTTTAGCTATTATTAAGGGAATGTGAAATTATAGGTTTAGATTGACTTCTGTAAAAATATCAGTTTTTTCTTTAATAGTACTTATTGTATGTATGGTGATACAACAAAAACTTGAGTTTTAGACCTAATTGTTTCCTTCTCTTGTTTTAGCTACAGACACATTTACAATAGACTCCTAGAGTTACAGCTAAACACAGGTCTGTTAGAAGAAATTTGAAGTTAAATGATCCCTGGCAAATGAGCTTATTGCATTCTGACACTAGACATACAGGTTCACAAGTAACTAGACATCTTCTGATGTCTGTTCCCAGTCTCTGACATCATGTTGGAGTCATATCTTGGCAGCAGTTAAAGTTGCTTTACACTGTGAGTTTATTATATCGTCATACACAATAAGGACAGAAAAAATGCTTGTGGACATCTAGTCCCCCCTGGCATGGTACTTGCCACAAAAGATTTCAATAAAAATTTTTATGTATGTCTTGAAAAGATTATTCTACCAGTCTGCCATTTGTATAAAAGCACTTTCATAATGTTTTCTTCCATGTCCTCAGTACCAGGAATTCAGCAAACAGGAGTTATAAACACGTAACTCAGACCTTTCTTATCTTATGTTATGATCCAGTGTGACTGAAATCCAGATTCTGCCTGTTCTTACATGGATATTCATCAGAAATAAAAAACCTAAGCAACTGCCCCTCTGTAATCCCTAGTTCAACTAGGCAGAATTATAACTATACCTTAAGTGCATTTTGGTTTTTAGATACTAGATAAAAGAACTGAACAGACAAAATCAAGGCCAGGACAATAATGTTCATTATGCAATAATTTAGCACCTGACATACTGTATCATGATTGTTGAATGCCCCTAGAAACATTCTACTGCTCCCAGGAAAATGTCATCCGAGGCTCCAGGACTTTGCTGCCCAGCCCATTATTTATTATTTAAATTGGACTAATGTGCGTTAAGCTCTTTCCAAACACAGGGAATGATGCATTTAGTACTTTTAAAAGCCTGCATGAAAATGCCTTTCCTTGTCATGCCAATATACCATGACTGACTCTAGTGCAGCCCTGGCAAATTACATACTGGCACGTTATCCAGGCAGCAGCCCAAAATGATGAAGAAAAAGGACAGAGATAAGAACATGACTTACTACTAAGTCACAGGTTACTAGGAAAAAATGCGATTGAAAAGGATGTGAAATGAAATCCATACATTAGCAAACAATACATCCAACAGCTGCCTCTTTCCCTTGTAAACCCTGCTTGGTCTCCTACGAGGATTGCTGTTATTTTGCTGAAATTTGGATTTAGGCTATCTTTCAATATTCAGATTATTTGCTGTAGGAACCATGAGGCAAAGGACCAAGAATTATGGAAAACTTTGAAGAGCAGAGAAGGGGGACCTAGGAGTACTGGGTGATTATGTGTGTGTTGCAGAACTGCTTTAATAGCACTTTGTATTTACAAGAATACAAATATACATCTTAAAGTGTTTATAATTTGTCAGAAAACATACTTAACCCTTCAGAACAGCAGTGCTATAACCTACAGATAATGGCATTCATCCTGGCTGAATTTATGTACAAGTATCACTGTGCTGTAGAACAGTCAGTTGGGCAATACGTGATGGGGTTCTTGCAGGAATATGGTTTCTGCAGTTTCAGTACCCTTCAAATATTGACGTGAAGTGTATAATCTTCAGTACACTGGCATAGTTGTAGAGAGTAGTAATGAGTTTGCAGGCTTTTTTCCTCTTCATAAATCTATGTTTCCATTGCAGTAATAAAGTACAAACAATAACCCTAGCTGTCTTGAATTTCGCTCTTCTGAGCATCCAGAGCAGAAACGGCTAAAGAAGCTAAAAGAACTAGTGGCCTTCCTAGTTTAAGCAAGCTCTGATTCTCCTTCATTCATAGGCACACCCTGCATCCTCTGCCACTTTTTTTTTTTTTTTTTTTTTAAGGACTATCTTAGGCTTTACCAGTAGTGAGTTACTTGGTTAGAAAGGCTTTCCACAGGAATGGAGATGATGTTGATATCAGCAGACATGTAAGGGACACATGGCCACTCGTGGCAGGAGTGGATGATAAATTATGCATCTAAGTACAACTAATAGTTCACAGGCAATAAAAGGATTAATTTCTTTTAGAAAGGAAATGAAACAATGCAATAACACACAATGCATTTCTAAGACACATGTTCTTTGGTAGAAGCACAGATGTTTTAAGGAGTCCTGGGAGTTAAAGTGCAAACAACAACATGACAATTTTTTCCTCTATTTTCCCTACTATGTTTCCCATCACTTTCCCCACTCCTGGTATTGCCAACATTGTTTTTAGTGTTTCTACTTTCTTTAAACAACTCAAAGTACATCTACAACCTCTACACTGATCCCCATCTCTCAAAATCTCTTAAAAGATTTTTGCCAACAACTTCAGTTCCTTTACTGCGTTTTACTGTGACTTTACTTCAAGGGCTCAAAGTATGGGCTTACTTAATTCTTTGAACTCTTTATCTCTTTTGTATTGTAGCATTTGATATGAAGTCAATAAGAAATTATCATACTTCTTTCAGGTTTAATCTTGAAAATATAAAACTACTGCTTCAATCTCTTTATGGAATTTTTTCACCATGAAGTAACATTTGTAACTGGAATTTCAACCTCTAGGTTTAACTGAAAATACTCTCTGAAAAGGATGCTCATTCTGTATTTTTAATTGTAAGGTCATATTCTCAGTGCAAAGTACTTTTTTTTTTTTTTTAAATTCATCAAGTTAAGTAGATATGTTTAAATACAACTAGAATGAAAATATCAATGGTTATATGTATTTATACTATATGCATTTCTGAATTTATCTGTAGGCAATTTTGTATTTTCTCCTTTCTGATCAAATAGTCTGCCTTTCAGTAACCACTGAAAGTTCTCAATCCGTTCCTCTGCTTGTATACAAACGGGTTCTTCCATGCCTGTACAGTAAGCAACATCAGCAATTCACGCACAGCATGAAGAAAATCTGTCTCTCTGCCAA
Source organism: Hypotaenidia okinawae (assembly GCA_027925045.1). Taxonomy (NCBI): domain Eukaryota; kingdom Metazoa; phylum Chordata; class Aves; order Gruiformes; family Rallidae; genus Hypotaenidia; species Hypotaenidia okinawae. The sequence goes on from BSDF01000006.1 coordinate 5,913,899, forward strand.
CAACAAACTTGTCACAAGTGTTTGGTCATAGCTTATCTGGGAGAAAAATGTAATTAGAGGAAAATGTATTCAGTTGTTGTTACTAATACCCATATTATGAAACTGTTTTAATCACTGCATGTTAGAGATACCTCATCTCTGGGTCAGAATTCCATTAGCTGCTGATTGAATCCAGCACTCAAGACCAACAAAATGTACTTGCAAATGGGACTGTGATGGATTACACAGACAATTAGTCAAATGTATGCAGTTACCTGAAGAAAATCTACATTCATATGTAGCAGATAGTCTAGTCACAACAACAACAACAACAACAACAAAAGATAATTACAAACAGATGAGCAGATTGTATTTCATCTGACTAGTCTCCAAATCCAAACTTTTCTTTCATCTTGGTTTACTGTGAAAACCAGTGCTGAATGAAGGGATGGGGTGGTTCAGGGAATCGAGGGGGGGGGGGCGGGGGGGAAAGCAAGCATGTATAGAAGTGTGGAAAGAAGTAAAATAATCTTGATAATGTAACACTAGGAGACAAACCTTTTAGCTTTAAGGATGACTTTGAATTCAGATGGCTAAGAATTGTGCGTAACTGAGAAGTAAGCTGATGTGAAAGCTTGGGTTTATTATTTGTAAGCTGTTTAGCCTATGAAACAATCAACACGGGGCTATGGAACATCTCATCACTGAAGAAATGTGAGTAGGATTGTAAGGCAGTGCACTTTACTAGCTGACAACTTGGCCTAAAATGTCACTGATCCGGCGCTGGTGTATCATCTGCAGGGAGAAGAGAGCTGTTCTCTTGTGCTTTGTGCTGTAAATTGTGTTCTTGCTCCTGCCATTCAGTGCTCCTCAGGGACAGCCAGTAACCAAAGGAAACAAGGGTAGGAAAATGGAAATTGAGCATAGACCTTTCTTTCTTTTAGCAGTTTTGTTCTATCCAATATTGGCAGAATATTCGCGGAGAAGCACTGAAGTAGACAGTTACCTGTGTATCACATATCTTCACAATGTGGCTTCCTTATCCAGAGCCCCTCTGTATTTTGTGCTTTTGGGTGTATGGCACAGGTATGATGAAATAAGAAAATCTTTTGGATTAAAATCTAGTTTCGCAACACAGGATTCCTGTATTTTGTACCACATCCATTACATCTATAAATTCTTTCCCTACAAAAAGTATAACCAAAAATCTACCATGCCTGTTCTTAAACTTTGAGAATTCTACTCTTTACGCACCTGTTTTCCCATGAAGGAAGGCTATATATGACTGTTAGGTGGCTGTAGAAGTCCAAATCTTGACCTTATGCTGATTATTTACTGAGCAAACCTTTTAAAAATTGATTGCAGCCCTCAAGATTATTTTTCCAGGTGAGAACACAATTTGTAACCAACCTTTTTTTCCACGTACTCCACAGCTCTTTGAACATGAGGGATTCCTTGAACGGCTTACACTAAAACTGGAAATAGTCTGACAGCATTTGGAAGCATCTTCTGTACAATCAGAAGTACAGGTGTATTTTATCCATGTGGATGTCTTATCTGTCTGACATTTCATTCCTTTATTTTTAAAATTCAGTGAGATTTCCAGTTATTTTAAAATAGGTACAGATTTTAAAGAACTGATTTTTAGACTCATTCTGGAGATGCGTTAGAACTGCATAGTGATGCCTTGCAAAGCCAGAACAGAACCTCAATAGCCTTGGTGACTGTTAAGCAGGTATCCTTTATAGATGTAGACAAAAAAAAAAAAAGACTAAAATAATGAAGACTGCATTAGAGCAGCACAGAGAGGGAAACAGAGTATACCAGGAACAAGGAAGAAAAAAGTTTGGGACTGGCAAAGGAATGTGTGGAAATTTAGGGCAAAATCAGTGTGCATACTGTAGAAAAGAAGGGCACTGGAAAAAGAAATGTCTGAAACTTCAGCAGGAGTCTCAGATAGCAGTGGCAATGGGGAACTGACAGGGACCTGGGGAATCTACCCTAGTGAATCCACTGGTTAAAATAAAGCTAGGGAAACAGGAGGAGGAGGTAGAATTTTAGTTGACACATGTGCAGCCATGTTCTACTAAAATCCAAAACAAATCTATTCTTAAAACATGAAAATTCTTATATTAAAGTTACATTAATTGTCTCTTAAGCTACATCTACATCAATCTATTCAGCATTATTACATTTCATTGAATCAGTCATTAGTCCTTGAACATAGCCATTTCTTGATAGCAGAAAGAGGACTGTTTTTTCAGAACCAGTCCAGCTTCTCAGCTGATTCGTATCAGTATCTATGCCAATTCACACAAATATTCCTCTGTTTAGATTTCCATTTATTTATTTATTAATATCAAAGATATGAATCAGAATAACTCCTGATTTTTCTAACTCTCTAGTAAATGTACATGTTGATGTCTCACTGAGAAGAGAGTGAAACAACTGTTACATTTTTGACTGATCAACCGAGATGTGAGTATAGAAAAAGCAAGGCTTGATCTGCCTGTGCGAAGATGATTTTATAGCTGCTGATGATTTCCCTTTGGAGGTCTGAAAGGAGATACTTAGCATCTTTAGTAGCACTTCACACCCATCAATTTTTGTAGAGCTTATCCAATCGTTTTCCATTGATTATTCATTTTGAATTGCTGTAGTATTGAGTGAGTACCAAAGGCATGCAGGATGATGGGTTGAGAATTGTCTGTGGGACCAAGCCCAGAGGGTCGTGATCAGTGGAGCAGAATCTGACTGGAGGCCTGTAAGTAGTGGTGTTCCCCAGGGCTCCATGTTGGGTCCAGTCCTGTTTAATATCTTCATTGATGACCTTGATGAGGGAACAGCATCCACCCTTAGCAAGTACAGCATCCACCCTTAGCAAGTACCCAATGATACAGAGCTGGGAGGAGTGGCTGACACGCAGGACACTGCGCTGCCATCCAGAGAGACCTGGACAGGCTGGAGAGCTGGGCAGGGAGAAAACAGATGGGTTTCAACAAAAGCCAGTGTAAAGGCTTGCACCTGGGAAGGAACAACCGTTTCTATCAGTACAGACTGGGGGATGACCTGCTGGAGAGGAGCTCTGTGGAGAAGGACCTGGGGGTCCTGGTAGATGACAGTGTTGGCCATAAGCCAGCAGTGTGCTCTCGGGGCTGAGAGAGACAATGGGATCCTGAGGGGCATCAGGAGGAGTGTGGCCAGCAGGTCACAGGAGGGGATCCTCCCCCTCTGCTCTGCCCTGGTCAGGCCCCACCTGGAGTGTTGTGCCCAGTTTTGGGCTCCCTGGGATAAAAAGGACAGGATTCTACTGGAGAGAGTCCAGAGGAGGGACAGGGAGATGATGAAGGAGCATCTCCCCTGTGAGGAAAGGCTGAGTGAGCTGGGACTGTTCAGCCTGGAGAAAAGAAGACTAAGGGGGGACCTTATTAATGTTTATAAATATCTGAAGTATGGGATGCAGGGGGAAATGGCCAGCCCCTTTTCAGTGCCCTGTGGGGACAGGACAAGGGGCAATGGCTGCAAGTTGGAGCACAGGGAGTTCCGCACCAACATGGGGAAGAACTTTTCCCCAGTGAGGGTGAGGGAGCCCTGGGACAGGCTGCCCAGGGGGTGTGGAGTCTCCTTCCCTGGAGAGATTCCAGCCCCGTCTGGATGCCTCCCTGTGCACTATGAGCTGGGGAGCTGCTTTGGCAGGGGGTTGGACTCAATGATCTCTGGAGGTCCCTTCCAACCCCTACAATTCTGTGTTTCTATGATACAGTGTTTATAGTGTGTCTTACAAATTAATTATTTACCTGTTGGCATCGGCTGGTGTTCAAAAAATTACAGACTCTGGAGTGCAGAGAAGTACTCTGAGCCAGAATAATTCTAGCTCAGTGCTTGGGCTAGAACTTAAGTTCAGTCATGCAGATGTTAACCTTGGAACCAACAGCCTCCCTCTCAATTTCCAGTTGTGAATGCAACATCATAGTTTGAACCATCACACATCTGACAAAAAACAAATATGTGTTTTGGTGATTTCATGGTTCGTTTTCCTTCATGTTTCTGTCACGATGTGGCAGACTACTGGCCTACAGTACTGAAAAGATAGGAAGATAAGGCTAATGTCTAACTCCCACTGCAAATCAAGTGGGAGAAAGAAAGAGAAAAAAACATCTCAAATGTATGACTTTAAGGTTAAATCAGCCTCAGCAGAGTTGCATAAAATTGTTTCAGTATGAATTTAGAGCCAAAAATAGCAGAAATACATCAGCCAGTTCTTGTTTGAAAACAAAACAGTTACTGACTTGCATAAAAATTTTGTTGAAAGGCAGTAAAATGGTTGCATAAGTGTCAGAAGCAATTCAACTTGGTCAAGGTGACCCTTCATTCTTAAAATTCTGCCTAGATATTTAAAGTACATTCAATGTATTATATCCCACATGCTGATCAGAGCAATCATAGCAAGGAAGAGAGCTTGAGTCTCTATTAGGAAGACATTAAAAAACACAGCTTATCTCTCGGCAAATCATTTGAAAATTAAGATGTATATATTATTTATTGAAGAAGTTTTGGTGGTTGGTTGATTCTTCTCAAAGGGCACATAAAAAGATCACTAGTAGCTCTAGAGAAATGTGAAATACTGATGTGGTAATTATCTTAGCACATAATAGAACTGAAAGTCCAGAGCTGCCCTGCTAATAGTACTTGGACAAATAACGTACATCCTGTGCTCTGCAGTTGGATGTTTTCAATTTTTAAAATTTTTCATATAGCATATTTCTAAAGTTTTGATATTCCTGTGCAGAATGGAAACTCCTGGTTTTTTGTCATCCTGATTTATATTTGTTCCCATATTTTAAAAGCGTGTGGAGTATTAGGAAGCCTAAAACGTAGCCACTCACTTAACGTGTTTAGGGCTTAAAAGAATATTTGCATTTTTATGGAGATGAAATTATTTCTGCGTTTTACCACAATATTCTTAAGTTTGAATGACTCCTATTTCTCTTATTGTCCCTCCGTGGGGTAAGCAATGCAAAATGGAGCACGGCCAGATGAATTAAATGAAGTTCTATTCCTGTTACTTCCACTAGTTGAGTGATCCTGCAGTTTGCCGTGTTGTGCTTCTGTTTTCTCATCTACGAAATAAGGGGCACTGTCTGTTGCAAAACATGGCAGGAGAGCTACTTTGAGCATGTTGATTGTCATCAGCTCCCCAATTTTTCATTGTTCCAAATAATTTTCAATTTATGATGTGACCAGCAAGAATTAAAAATAGGGAAATGATATGGAGACAGCCTCATATGAATACCTGCTGTTGTCAGAGTTGTGCAGACACCTTATAAAAATACATGCTCTTTGCTCTTTTTTAAAAAAATATGTATATTGCACTCATTGCCTTATTCTTTATTTGCTTTCTGATATCCTGCCCTTAATTTCTGGGTGTTGAGGGGAAGGGCTTTGGTTGGTTTTGTTGTTTTAATGAGCAGCACTATCTAAGTGACAAATTTTCAGCTACCTGAAGGCTTTAATTTGCACAGGTTAGTCAGGTAAAAAACTCTGTTTCTCTCTGTCTTTGTAATCCTTCAGCTACTCTGGCTGCTAAATTGCTTAAGAATCTGAGGTGGTCTTTGCAGGTGATGGTACAAGTAGGTAGAAAGTATAATATCTAGAAATGGGTTCTGGCAGTGCTGAGAGAAGCTGCAGGGAAATCTACAGTCCCAAGTTGTGTACTCAGGACTGTTGTCTTCAAAGTGCACTGGGGAAAAATATTTTAAAATGTGTAGTTTATACGTAGAAAGATCTCCTGGCAATAAAGTTCATACAGTATGTTGCCAGACAGTCGTAAAGTCATGCTGAAGTTTATTCTCTCTTTGATTTCAAAAATGCCCTCAGAAATAAGTTTTCAAGCACACTTTTGTTAGTGTAAGGCAGCAAAATTTAGTAGAGCTAATCATGCTTTAAAAAAACCAAATGCCTAAATGCTTTTTATCGAGTCTGTAGCATAAATAATATTCTACAGAACTGATTCTTTGAATATTACAATTTATGAAAAGTAGATATAGCTTTTACTGTTTTCCAACCCAGTTATTTCTCAAGTTGCCCACAGTTCTTCTGCTTGACTTAGAGAAACAAGAAATTAAAAATTTATAATTGACATACAAATGATCAGTGACACAGATGCCAGAAGTCTATTACCAAGTCCTTTAACAGCACAATAATTCAAGGAAGAGTTGATGTGCTCCATGGCAAATCCAGTCATATTTCTAGGCCAACTACATAGAGCCTTCAGTAATAAATGTAATTCTTTCCTTGGCCATTTTAGAGGTTATTCTACTTTCCTTTTATCTAGGCAATATAGGTTTAGGTGTATTGGGTGCAGTAAAGTGCCTTGAAAGCAGTTTAGCAGTGATATTTTTTATACTCTTAAATATGTCCAGCGATGTATACACACCTATATGATTTAAATTAAGGTTTCAGGGTCCATTTCTCTTGAGATATTTATACAAAGGCTGTCTGTGGACCTTAACAACACACTAGTGGATGAATTACAAAAATGTCTGCAGCATAACTTTATGGTAACCCAATGACCTAACTATAGCACCATAAGATCTGAACTCAGGGCTGAAATCCTGTAGTACTACACAAACATTTTCTTCAAAATCAGTGACAGAATAGGGAATTAATCAAAGGGAAATCTCAGAACAGCAAGGTCATAGAAAAAAAGCTGCATTTGGGGATTAAAAAGCTAGAGGCAAGGGATGCTACTACAGGAATGCGGCCCTTTTTTATACGGCGCTGAGGCTGCTCAGCTTCCATGGAAAGCACTGTGGTGCCTCAGAGGTTTGCAGGTCCAAACCCCTAACGTGTTATCAGTAGCTTTCCCAGAGCAGTAAGCTGTCCTCAAAATATGTAATATGTATGCAGCTCACACTTCACTACATCATTAGAGGCAGCACCAGCGTTCAGAAAATGTTTGTGTCATTAGCTCAGATGACTTCAAAGAAAGCAAACTGTATAGGAATAGCACATTTCTCTCACCTATAAAAGTCAGAATTAACAAAAGCTACTCCTACACATTGAGTAGAAGAGATCTAACGGCCTTGTTAAAATTTTTAACTGGATTATATGAAATGTAATTTGGGTTTTGTTCTTTAAAGCACAGACTTTTGTGTATCAGTATGCAGAGATGTTTTTCAAAAGGTATTTTCCTCATCTTTACATACCAGCCAAATGATTAAAATGAGGCAGAAGCTGTAGACAGCTGTGGGAACACCTACTCAGTTACAGACAAAATCCCAACAGATAAGAGTGCAAAGCAAATATTTTACCATTTCCACTGGCTTCTCTTACGGAATGCAGTTCACTTGCTGATAATGCTGAAGTCTTGTATTGCTTTTTACTGACAAGATGTGATTTCCGTGGCCTCATTTTATAGGTTCTTACATTTATACAAATTTTAGCCTGATTTTATGTTAGTATAATTTAAGTTTGTTTCGTGAGCAACAAGTTTGGATGTTTCTAGCAAAGATACACCTGTTTGGTTTTGGCAAAATATAAGCCAAGTGTCCTTTAAATTCACTTTGCTACTGCGTTGTTTACTAAAATAGGACAGGTAAACAATAGGCAAACTTACTATAGGTAATAAATAAGAAATGATGTAGGCTCATTGATGCTAAGTATGTTGCATTTTTCATTAGATTAGCATAAAATTACTGAGCACAGGTGCTTTTGTAATTGGGACTCATTTGAAAAACGTTAGTGTTCAGTGACCCTCAAAGTTGAATAGCTGTTTCTCTTCTGGTGTTGGTATGAGGCAGTGTGCCATTTTCAGTAGTTGGAATGCCATCTGTCCTCACATTTCAATAGTTTTTCGTACATTACGTTCTGTATATATTTAGCTGCAGATCTCAGTTCTCTTATCTGCAGAAAATGACAAATGTCTTTTTTATTAAGAACTGTTCTTGCTAACTGCACAAGTTCTCATCGCCCAAAAGTGTACGGCAGTAGAAGAATTGCCCTGTACAGAGAATGTACTTGAATATCCTCCATAATAAACTGTAAATTCATGTCAGACTTACACAGGTTAGTTCTCTTACCACGATAATCAAGCTGGACTTTAAAGGTCTTTATTTTTTTTTTAGCTTGGTTTAAGTCATAGGGAGGCACACTGAAACAAAAAAGCAAGCTAGAAAAATCTGCTAGCCAGAATGATCTTATAAAGCACATTTAACTTGTCAGAATGTACCCGGACTGAAATGTTGCTAGGTTATTAATAGGTCTTACATAGATCTAATGGGAGTGATGAAAGATTTCCATGGCTGTAAGAGCCTTAAAGAAGTGTACCATTGATTAGTTTTAGACTTCAGACTGTTCTTCAGCTGGTTGTGATTTTCTCCACCCTATTAACGTGAAAGAGAAGTAAAATGACTTTTAAGCACGAGCTATTTAGGACCAACAGTGTTTGGGGGAAGGCGATACATGGAGGTATTCACAGCTTTAGGGGTAGTAACAGATGTAAACTGCAATAAACCATTTCGTCGTAGGTTAAAATGCCTTTATTGTTTTAACTTTCTAATTTTTTTCATGCAAAAGATTCTAGTAATAGAACAGCGAAGCATAAAAACAAGAGAACACAGAATTGCTACAGTGAACCAGCAATGAGTAAAAAATTGTGAGTAATCAAATAGCATTTAATGCTCTGCTCTCAGATTATTTAAACATGTTTATACAAACTCAAAAAGTATTGGTGTCAGTCCTGTTGTTCCATCCTCTGCAAAGAGGGGAGTAAAATTGTTGTTCTTTCTCTGATTTATTTATAATTTGAGCACTTTATAGCCTGGGCATTATAAACATATACTTTGGAAATTGCTGCATAGGCCATTTGGGACATGCACAACTTTAGAATGGAACAAGTGCTTCACCTTTGATTAATTTTTCTGTTTTTTCCTGTAAGCCATTATAAGCCATCTGCAAGTATTATTATTATTAAGAAATATTCCAAGACATAAGGACCATTCAACTCCTGTTAAAAATAATAATTAAAAAAAATACCAGGAAGTTGCTTCCTTGCTGTCCTTTGTGCAAGTGAGTACCTACTCTGTTAACCACGGAGTATTTGAAAAGCTGAAATGGGTACTGTCAAAAAAGAAACCCCAAACACGCACAAAAGAACTTGCAGTGACCTTTGAATCTAAACAAGTGTAGTAACAGTTTGTTCAACGTTAATTGTGTCTTCTGGAAGAAAACAGAAAAATACAGTACAAAAAAACCCCAAGCCCATCTAGCTGTCATGAAATTGTCACCTTGTGTAACTTGTAAAACAATCGGGTTATTTTGTTCTCTTAAATCATGGAAGCATACATTTTTAATATCACAGTTTATTGAATTTTCTTTTTTTGATTTTCTGAGTTAGGAAGAATCAGAACCAGGTCATTAGCATGACCTGATTAAAAAAATATTTTTGCCATTAGACTGAAGATATTTAAATACAATCTTGTGCTGTCTCTTCCTTCTCTCACGCTTGTGCTCACATGTACACACACATGAAGTTATATCTAAATGAATATATTACTTACATTGAGATAAAATATGTGATATATTTGATGTTATATATAATTATATATGCACATAGGTGGGGCATGTGTGCACTAAGCACTACTTAGAGCTATTTAGATTATTTTATGATCATAATTATTGATTAAAATTAGTATGGACTGAAAATGTTTAGCTTCACTAGGTTTCAAAATTGTGTGATACATGGGGTTCTCTTTATTGTTTAATTTTCCTGAACAGCCTACCTAAAAACTGACCTGAATAATTTCAGTTTTTCATTGTCTCGTGTGTTTCATACAAACATATGCATGTCTGCTACGTGACAAGGAGATGGTGATGTTTCATCCACAGCTTAATGGAGATTATTATTTATGGGTTTTGCAAGGTCAGTACAAGAAAAAGTGTTTCTGTTTTGCTTTCAGTTAACTTAGGGAGTTTTAGCACGCTCTCTTATACCAGAATTTTGTTTTGTTTACTTGTGCTTAATCTTCTGAAAGCATGTGACATCCTCTATCTTGTTTGCAGTTAAATATAAGTAAATACCTTATTTTGACTCTGCGTTGAAAACTGAGCTACAATGAGTCATCACAGAGCTGCTCTTACAGATCCTGAGAAAACTGATTGCATACATTTTCATGTCCCTCAACTGCATGGAAATGTATAAAACTGCAGTTGTTAGAAGGAAGTGAGGTTGGTTTAAGGTTCTACTAGAAAACATATATTTAAATTATCTGAAGCATGCTAAGCTTTTTAAAGAAGCTATATTAGAAAAAAAACCCAACCAGAATTCAGAGCACAGTGATAAACAGATGTGGCTTCTTTTTGTTTGTGCATAGCTAGGTATTTGGGGAATTGCTTTAAATTGGCGTCCATTGCTTGTTTAGATGCCCCAGAACAGCTCTCCGGTCTTTTCTGCAGAAGGACACTACTCTCCTGCAAGTCCTGCCTCCTTTACCAGCCCCTTGCAGCTGTCTTGGAGGCATCTGGGTAAGAACTTAAACAGGAGATGCCTGAGAATGTTTAATGGACTTCCACTCCATACTGAAAATGTAAATACATTTTGTATATTACCAGAGGGAAGTGACCTATTTGACCTATTTTTATTTTCATCATCTGTTTCTGTGCTGCTTTTTTATCATTAAGCACATTTGTGAGTTTGCTACACATCATGCTGGAATCCCCTAGAGAGGATACTTTGCTCTGGTCTCTGACAGTAAGCTATCATCCTCTAGCTCTCTGCTCTTCAGGGAGCACTGTACTGGCCCTCATGTAGAAGAGATATTCAATTAGAGATGAGTTCTCTGGTTTGAGGTGGTTAGCAACTAGGTTTTTTCCCATGGTGATTGGCTAACTCGAAGATTTATGTAGTACGAAATGCTACAAACAGTGCTTGAAAACTTCAAGATCTCTTTTTGACACTTGAGACTTTTTGAGCTATTCTTTTTTTTTTTTTTAGGGTAGAGTTGGGGTTTTCTTCTTCAAGAGAGGGACCCTAGAATGCTTTGCAAAGAAAAATTCTAAAACAATACTATATGTATTATGTCCAACATAATATGCTGCTGGGAGGCAGCTGCACTTGCAATGGAAAATTCTGCACTTGTGGTAATGTTATGAAAGGGGTGATTCAGGAAATTAACATCTAAATATGTCATCTATCATCCCAAATGATCTATTTGAAATAACAAGTCCTTTCCCTCTGATTGATGTCCAGCCATTTGATGTTATTGTGAATGCTTATCTCAGAGAAACTCCCCTGCAACCAATGCAAATGAATGTGAAATGTGAAGAAAGGAAAATGCGGTCTTTTGGTATCCGTGTTAAAGGTGTCCTAACAATTTTCACTTCCACGTGAGTAAGGTTGTCCTAGATTACCTGTGAAAGTTCTGATTGTTGGGCTTAATGCTCAGTTTTTCCATAATATATACCTGAAAGCAGATATTTTCCAACGTAAGGATATTTAAATATAGTGCAAATAATAAATAAATAAGCCAGGGCAATTCTGTTTACTTAAGAAATGGTATGTAGAAGGTTAAAGTTCTGGAACATTGTAGGACGTACTTTGAAAAGAGTTGCCACAGATAAATGTAACTCTGTAGATAGGCATTAAATGGAAATAAAAAATGAGCTATGTTTCTTCCCACTTACTGTTGAACAACAGTGACTGTGCAGTAGAGAAAAGCTTGGTACTTCTACTGTAAACACAGACAAATATTTGTATATACATATAGAATGACCATCACTGTCATACAAATATATAGGGTGATTACTTTTAGTAGAATTGGACTTACTAATTTGTGCATGTGAGTTAAACTGTGGAAAATTTTAAAGTCAGGATATAAAGAGATGCAATACAATCATTTATTTTATACTACATGTAGATGTATTAATACATATTTATCTGTGATTTCTGTTGTGGAAAGATATAATAGGTACTCCATTACTTTAAAAGGTCTGAAATTTGGAGGGCTAGGAAGTCTGTCATACAAACCAAAATGCCACTGTGAACTTCCGTAATTGTAAATGGTGCTAGTCAAAAAAGAAGGGGAAAGGAAAAAGTGATAGGTTTGCTACATTTTCTTGATCAAAATAAATATGTGAGGCATTGTATGGCAGGTGGCCCAGGTGCACGTGTGATATATAGACAAAGTCCCTGTGTTCCAGGAGCAGTCAGACAGAACTGACTTTGGAAAGGAGATATTTCTGGCCTTTGCACTACACATCCTGTCCAGAAAAGCTCTGACAACTTCATCCACCTGCTACATACAAAACTGCTATGGTTTTACACAGTAAAGGCTACAAATCCTTGAGCAATTTTGGATTTCCTAGACATGACCATTTCTAAGCCATTTCCATCCCAAGGGAATAAGATGTCTCCCAGAAGAATATAAACCGAGTGCAGCAGGGATGTCTCAGGTCTTGGTTGTGTCCTATTTGTAGCCCCTTTGCAGACCATCTGTTTAGCGGCCTTACTGGAGGCAGGTAAGAAGAAGCAGCCCCCAGCCCAGGGAGGATCTGAGGCTGGCCTCACTCAGCGTGACAGATGGATGTCACAAAGTGCAGCCAGGAGCAAAGACAGGCTACCGAGGCTTTGCTGTAGGTAGTTTTTGAATGTTTGTAGATGGGGCCAGTGAAGCCCTAAGTAGCAAAACAAGTCTTTCTGGGCAAACTCCAGTGATTTTGGCATTTAAAGTTTACCAAAACGGGCTATGAATATGCATAACATGACATGACATTCCCCCCTCCAAGTCCTTGGGTATCGTGAACTTGCACTTTGCCAGAAGCTGCTTTGTTTGCCTACATTCAGAGTGCCATGCAATCTGCCTGATGGGTCAGCCTGAGTATCCTTAATTTATTTATTTATTTATAACATGGAAATTGAATATCACTAGAAACCCTTAGTATGTAGAAGAGAGTTCTCTGTGAGAGTCTAAGTAATGGGAAATAAATGGGTTGATGTGTTGGCAGGTCATCTGGCAAGCAGTCCCATACCACTCTGGCATCTCACATGAGCAAATGCTGACTAGGGAGGGTAAGAGCTATGCAGTCATGCCAAAAAGCTATGTGGGAAGAAGAAAGATCCGATAAGACTATTTCTAATATAGGAAAGAATTGAACTACATATCAAAGTCAAAACACATTATGAGAAATGGAATTCAATTGACCTAACTTTGCAGTCTTATTTAGCAGTTAAGATGAGGCTATTATAATAACAATGCACGCTTTGAGAGGAAAATCTGTATGATGTCAGAAATGAAAAAACACATAAAGCCTAACTGAAGGAAATTTCAAAGGCATGAAGCAGAATTGGGCCCTTTTCATTTATTCCATCACACGCTTTGGAAGAGAGCTCAATGAAATAATGACTTTGGCTTGCTTCTCTGTCATAAGTATTCTGGAAGTTTTGCTGCAAGCAAAGTGCACACCAGTGGAGACTGGGTTCATCTGCCAGTGTATATGATAAACGCATTGTAAACAATTTTGGTTATTGCAAGTTCATATAGTGTCAGGCTTGTAAGGTCTCACCAGGAAGATGCTGTAATTTCTAAATTGTTTCAAAGAAAAAAGATAAAAGGGTTGATGATCCTTGAAAAAAATGTCTCTTCACATGAAATCCTGTATCGAAAAGCTTTGAGGAGGGTTCAGAAAGCTTTAAGCAAATTGGGAAGGAGTTCAGAAACTGTTTCCAAACCATTTCACTCTGGAGCACTTGATGGCATTTTTATTAGGTAAGCTGTCACTCTAGTAAATAGGCTTCATTCAGACAAATAATAGCATATTCATTTTTTATTAGGAGAGATTATTTTCAATAACAAAGAATCTTGTTTGCAAAGTCTACCTCAAAGACTCCCACATCATCAACAAACAGTTAAGACTTCAAAAATAATAATTTTTTTTTTCAGGTAAGAAATCGGTCTCCAAATGTTATAGGTTAATAGTTCCTACAAAAAATGTGCCCTTTGGCATTCTGTCCAGAAGGACAGAAATCAAATCTACAGGACCCAGCCAGGGCCTGGCAAGAGATCTTCTTGCCCTGTGCTCTGCTGTTCTCCTTAGACCAGTCTGAGAAGCACGGTGGCGTTTTAAACCAGAACTCAGTAGGTGCAGATCAATTTCAGCTTAGGGTAAAAATATGAAAAAAAATTGGAGGTGATAGGTATGCAATAGCTGAAGTGATGGGATCAGAGTTTATCAGTCGGAAACCAGGCAGGGAATGAAGCAGACCCGTCACTGCCCCCTAGCTTGGCCAGTGCCTGGGCAGTGCAGACATGGCAAGCGGGTTTTGGAGGCTGACACACAATCTGGTTGTACTGGCTAAAAGAATCATATAAAATCTCACAAAAATGTTATATTTCGTTTTGGGAGAGAAAACTAGTGGAAGGTTTCTAGGATGCAACATTGCAATTTGACTATATTGAATATTAAAGGACACTAAAATTGGAAATTTTCCTGTTTCAAGATGTCTTTCAGAAAATTTGATGGAAGCCAGATCCTTGATGATAGTTGCAAATTCTTCATGATCTGAAATGCAGAACAAAAAGAGAGTTTCTTTTTTTGGGTTTTTTTAAAATATTACCTTTGGAAAACATTGTGTCAGAGTAAGAGTGAGTCACAGAATCACCAAGTTTTACATTTTAATGTGTGGTTGAGGTGTGTGATGTTTTTATTGCTGTTTGTGTTAGGGTATTGGGGTTGGGTTGGTTTTTTTTTTAGCAAAGGTATACATGGGAATACTTGTAAATCTTCCATAGTTTACATTCCTCCAGTGAATTTCAGTGGACTTAAAATTAGACGCTGGGAGAGAAATGCTTTTTAAACAAAGAATTCTGCAGAACTAGGAACAACAAGGGGGTTGTAGCAATCATGACTATCAACAAATGCTGATGCGTTCAGCTGTTTTAATTCCTTTATGTCTCAGCAGAGCATGCAGTTGTGTACAGGCAATGATATATATATATATATATCATGATATGCAGTTAATTTAGTAATACACTGTCCAGATTTTATGGAAAATTTCTTTTTTTAGAATAATTTCATGTCATATTATGTAAAAAAAATTTTAAAATGTATAAATACAGTGCAAGCTTTCTGTAAAAAAGCTGCACATACTCTGCCAGTTCATGTCCTTTTGAATCTTACAGGTTGCAGGAAATATGGAAAGACATGCCTAAAAATGGCCAATGTTCTTTGGGAGGAAATTTGCTTATATAGAGCAATAGCCTGGGTTGTAGAGTAGCAGCCCTGTAGAGCAGTCCCTTTTGAGTCTATGGAGGTGAGTGAAAGACACGAACTGAACTCGTTTTTCCAGGTCACAATGACATGAAGTCCTGGCAGAAGTAGGCAGATGAACAAAGCTAATAAAATTCGTGAGAGCTGGGCAGAGAGAAACCAAATGAAGCTCAACAAAAGCACGTGGAGAGTGTTGCACCTGGAAAGGAACAACTGTTCATTTCAGTACAGGCTGGGGGATGACCTGCTGGAGAGGAGCTCTGTGGAGAAGGACCTGAGGGTCTTTGTTGATGACAGGGTGGCCATGAGCCAGCAGTGTGCTCTGGGGGCTGAGAGAGACAATGGGATCCTGGGGGGCATCAGGAGGAGTGTGGCCAGCAGGTCACAGGAGGGGATCCTCCCCCTCTGCTCTGCCCTGGTCAGGACCCACCTGGAGTGTTGTGTCCAGTTCTGGGCTCCCTGGGATAAAAAGGACAGGGATCTCCTGGAGAGAGTCCAAAGAAGGGCTAAAGGTGATTAAGGGCCTGGAGCATCTCCCCTATGAGGAAAGGCTGAGTGAGCTGGGACTGTTCAGCCTGGAGAAAAGAAGACTAAGGGGGGACCTAATTAATGTTTATAAATATGTTAAGTATGGGATGCAGGGGGAAATGGCCAGCCCCTTTTCAGTGCTCTGTGGGGACAGGACAAGGGGCAATGGCTGCAAGTTGGAGCACAGGGAGTTCTGCACCAACATGGGGAAGAACTTTTCCCCAGTGAGGGTGAGGGAGCCCTGGGACAGGCTGCCCAGGGGGTGTGGAGTCTCCTTCTCTGGAGAGATTCCAGCCCTGTCTGGATGCCTCCCTGTGCAATATGAGCTGGGGAGCTGCTTTGTCAGGGGGTTGGACCTGATGAGCTTTGGAGGTCCCTTCCAACCCCTACAATTCTATGATTTTTGAAGGCCTTCAACTCAGGGCCCTAGCCTTTCACAGGGTCCCCAGGATTCAGAGAAACATGAGGTTTGAAAGTGGGTTTTTTCCACCCTTTATCTCACTATCCAAATGTTCGTGGCAAAGAAAACATAGTTTAATTTTTACTTCATTTGATTTTGCTTGACATACAAAAATATACCATCAAATCACTTCTCTGTGTTCAGTTTTCAGGTAGAAAGCCTTGATTGCTTATGTGGCAGTAAACCTTTACACGGGATTGGTTTAATGAGAATGAATATCAAAACCGTCCCTTTACAAAATTTGCTGAAAACGCAGCATGTGAAGTAGTTAACACTTAGCAATATCTGACTTCTTGATTTTTCAAATGTAACTTTTCTGAAATTATATCCTCATTAACTGTTTAATTTCTTTTCTTCCTTATTTTCCATGTTCAGCGAAATGCCTCAACAGAGAAAGAGAATCTTCATGTGGCCTCAAGAAAGGAAGAAAATCAGAGCATCCAGGAGTGTGATTCTCAAGATGTAAGCTCATCTCACCTAGAAATCAGGGTTTAGTCTAGATTGTAGGGAAACATTAATTCTTTAGTTGATTATCCTTGAGACTTACTTCTCCTAGTCAAGCTGGTACATATATTTTATGAACCAGCTATATTCTACTGAGGAGCAAATGCTCTTAGCTGTCAATCTATGTAGGTATGCTCTCTGGGTTTCTTTTAAAGACTACTTAATAGCACTTGTAGAGCTGTTGCAGGAAGAGCAACGGTGGAAAAGATGTGATTTGATGTTTAACCATTTCAGGACTTGGTTTGTTCCTGGTTGAAGAGCTGCTGCATTACACACGATGCAGAACCTTGCTTACATATTTTTTCTGCTAGTATTCAGGCACAGCTGTCACAGATGCTTCATTTGATGAAACAAAACCTTTGGGGAGCAGTAAGAAGTGACAATGTAATAGTTGAAAGTGTGTAATCTTGTCCACTGCCAGTCTAGGAAAGCCACAAGATGTGTTTTGATTATGACACATCTGACAGAAAGCTAAGTCCGATGCTTTTACTGAGGCAAAACTCTCTTTCTAACAGAATGATGGGAGCTGTTAATAGAAATCCCCGATGCCTGTGTTACGGCTGCAATTGCAATGATAAAAATAAAGCTGGAAAAAGCAGAAAGAGTGAGACACACAGTTTATTGAATGTGCTGTCTGCTCAACAGTCCAAAAAGTACAGTGCTACCTTGACTAGTTTGCAGGTGAAATAGAGAAGCCCGCAGAACTGAACACATTGCCTTCCTCCACGCGCAGCAAACTCCTATGGAGGGAGCTGGGGATCTTGCTGCTAGTGGTGTGTGGCAACCTGGAAAAAAGTTTGGAAAACAACTCTTGGATAATTCATATTATCCGTTTATTTACAAACGTGTCACAGGTTTAATCAGTCGTAAATGACCTCCCCTCTGCCTCATCCTCTAGAGGGGGGCAGAGACAAGGAGAAACTGTGTATCCAGAAGAGTGCGTAATTTGCTGTTTTCACCTTTGTTAATGTCTGAAGATGAAGGAAACTTAGTTTCTTATTAATAAAAGTGGAAGGAGAAGAAAGAATAAGCTGTAGAGTTCTGAAGTCGGCGTGAACTCCATTTAGATTATGACTAGAGGTTAATTTTGACCTGGGAAAGCTATGGAAAGTTTGGTAGAATATATAGTATCATTTATGTAGAGGCTGAATATTTGTAGAGAGAGATTCAAGCACCTATTTACTGTAGAAGTGAATATATTAAAGCAGAGAGAAAAAAAATGTTGTTAATACATTTCAAAAGTGGAATATTTAATTTCTGTATCAAGTAATGCAATGAAAGACACCTGAAAGATGCACTTTTCCATAAAATCAGGCTTTTAGTTCCTTAGATTAGGGGCTGAGAGTGGCACTTTGCGGTTCTAGCAGCTAGTATCTGTGGCTGTTCAGTCAGCGTGGCATGATGCTTGGTGTGAAAAATTTGTCTGAGGAAGCAGAAAACTCCCACCTGGAGTTAGAAGTCTTGAGGAGATGAACTATTTTTCATGATTCAAGTTAAATTAAAATCTAATCCTGTTCCCTGCCTTCATCTAAGTAGCACTGTAATTCAAAGAAAAAGAAATTAGGCTATATATCTAAATTTGACTAGTAGGATTAAACTTTATAGCATTTAATCACTCAATTATCATATATTAAGACTAGTTCTATGTTCTGTGGGACTCACATTTCCTTTTACATTTTAAATCTTTAAGGTTTGTTAAATTGGCATTTGACATTAACTTCCCATATGGAGCAAAAAGCAGTAAAATTACAGAAAGTATAACATAATGGTATTCAAATTCACGGTTCCTTGCTAGATAATGTTCCTTTTTGGAAAATTAAGCAGGCAATAGTTTTATCAGTCTTGTCTTGCTTTTAAGCATATGGCCAGGAATTTGTTTTCCCACTGAAAAACGGGTATATTATGGAATATTCATAGCTGCATTTTCTTTCCATTAAAAAAAAAATTAAAAATCCAGGATTCACACACATACATACCAAGGTATTTATGAAATTTCATTGTGCTGTGCTTGCAGTGTTTGTTGCCAAGTTGCAAAAAAGATTGTTAGGACAGCCACACCTTCAAGCACTGAAGCCATAAATACCATTGCTATGGTAAATACAGGTTATGTCTGTTAGAAACACAATCACCGGCATAACTAAAACCTTACAGGTACAAGAAGACATCTTCTCTTTAAGTGGGACTTTTAAGGTGTATATTCCTTTCATTTTAAAAAAAAAAAAACCACAACCTGAAACCCAAAAAACATTGATTGGTATGATTCAAAGAGAATTCCAGGAGTTAGTTCTTTGCAGACAACTGCAAAGCCGTGCACAGCCAGGAGCTATTTTGAAGATCAGGAATCTGGGTAGTGCAGCAGCATTGCCCCTGGCATGCAGGACAAACTGCAACAGTCCTGTCCTAAAAGTGAAAGAGCAGATCTACAAATGCAGCTCAGGTAATACGTGATATACATGAATATTTTAGAGAAATACTTATTTTCAAGTTGTGGCTGCGCTCATAGTGCTGGACTTTCTTGTCAGAGAGGCATTAAATAATTCTTTTCTTCAAAAGAATTTTCTCCATATCTGTGCTACCATCTCCACACCAAAGTTTTATGAGAAATCTGTCCACACTTGCAGGCTCATTTGGAGCCCATCATGGGAGAATGGAACATCCCAGTTTGTTTTTCTTGTAAACCCAAGAAGAGATTAAAGAAAAGTAGTAAAATTTTCAAAGAGAACTAGAGTATTAAAACATACTTTTCACAACTGTTCTATTTTACTAATGACCTGCCTGGACTACTTTTTTGACTTGTGACTTTTTCACAGTGATGAGTAATTTTCCTGCTGTTTAAGTTGAAACTTTTTTTCTTTCTCTTTCACTCACCATTCATCTGAATGTGGGCTGCATGAGACATAAAATAGTGGAGATGATGACATAGCACTAGAAAAATCTTCCCACCATTTCTTGTTATTATTTTTCATGTCTTAGGTTAACTTTTTTTTAGACAGGGAAGAATTCAAATTGTTCAGTTTTAAGAAATGAACTTAAAATCTCTTTGCAGAATTAACCCTCATGTGATGACTTTAGAGATACCACCTTAAATCCTGAAAGAACTAGAAGTAATTTAATTAAGTCCTGAAGGATCATACCGCTTCAGTACTACAAAGCTGTCACTTAGAAAATTCCACTGTTGGGAATACATTAAGATTTTTTTCCCCTTATATTTTTATCATTTTTATCATTACTTTTGGGGGGAGGGGGAGGAAGGGGGCTGTTATCTGAAGCTTTTACTGCTGCTAAATTCCCAGTGAAGGCAGTGTAGACTTGGATGATTGAGAAGATATGACCACTTCGTATACACTATTTGTTTCAGAACAATAAATGAAGTTGAGGCCAAGATAAAAGACCAGGACCTTAATGAATATGCTTCAAACTCTTAGATTTTGAAAGAATCACTGCAGTAAAGACTAGCTAGAGAAGAATACTTAATGTTTCAGTTGCTAAGGTAAAAATAAAGGCCAATAGCTAATTGCTGGTTTTGATCGCTATTTTTTAATCTGTGTGGCTAGGAACCCCTATCTGTTTCAAATCTGTAATCCTACTGCAATTTCTTGTTTATGGTTTTAGGCCTGTTCATAATAATTAACGTAATTACATTAGAGTTAATGCAAATAAAGATTTGTTTACAAATGGGATGCAGGCAGGCCAAATTATATTGGCGAGTTTTGAAATGACATACTGCTAGTATCTGTCATGAAATTTGGCATGAGACCTATATTAGCCAGAAGTAGGTAGGATATCCTGGAAAACATCATCTTGATAATTTCAAATAATCTGAAATTTTTCAATGACCAAAAATACCTTAACTTCAGTTTTCTTTTAAAAGTGTCACTTATTTAGATCATTATTATTTTATTACAGGAATCTTTTAAGTATTATTTTGTTTTCAAGAGCTGTTTCCCCAATTACTAGTTGCCCAAGTTCTCTGCAGAACCAGAGTTCTGTAGAACTCTTTTGCCTGTATCATTTCCCTTTTCCTCTCTTCCCAATAGCTTTTGGGAACTTTTTTTTGCTTTTACACCAGAATGTGCTTTGTCCTTTGTTCATATCAAATAATTCTTATGCATGTAACACGTTTAAAATTAATTCTTATGCATCATTAGAACTACTTATTTGGTCACGCTAAAGCTTCAAACAGTTTAGAAAGTGATTCTTTGTTCTCTGTTCTCATCTTAGATTTCATGCTCCTTGTCCTTGTAGTCTTCTCTGATAAATAAAAGTGATAGTGCTTTTATTTACTGCCTTAATTTCCTGCAGTAAACAAACACTGCATGTTCATTTATCATTCAGTGACAAAAGACACTGATTATTGGAGCAAAACTTGTACATGTTTCTAAGCAACCACAGCATTTTGCTTCATTTTTCTCTATCAGTTTCAATTGGAGATCTTTGATCACAGTGTACTCTTCCATTGCTTCCCCAAGGGAGTCATGAGAGAAAAAAGAAAACATCATTATAAAAAAAAAAAAAGAAAAAGAAAAAGGTGTATTTAGTAATACTTTTCCCTAAATGAAAACCATGAAGGTCATAAGAAGTTTCACCATCTTAGTTCGACCATCCGCTAAGCATACTGTGCTAAAAAATAGCAGCACATGAGAAGCTGCAGAGATGTCCTAATAAGAACGTACACACACATTTCACATACACCTTGCTCCATATCTTTCTTCTCAGGAGTGAGGGTGAAAGGAGATCAAAATACAGATCTGTAATAAGTTAATGAGCAAACGTGATGAAGTGCGTCCTGGAATAAACTGCTGACCTAACTTGGCTGATGATGCCTAAGATACCTAGCTTGTCAGTTGACCTAACCATGCCATCCTTTTCTCCTTGTAACTGGTTTCGTTTCTTCGGAGCTAGATCAGAACTTTCTCCTCCACCTATAAACATCCCACGAGTCTGCTTTAGTGCCTGATGAAGCCAAACAGATGTCCTTAGTGATGTGAAGGAAAGCCGAACCTGCAATGTTTGGTCTACTAAATCTGTGTGATACCCTTTAGCAGTGGTGGAGTTGTTTTCTAACTATAGAAGCTGAATATAATATCACTTATTTAAACTTCTTGATTTCCTGTCCACTTGCGATACGTTGGATGATTATTTGAGCAATAAAGCCAGTTCTTTTTTCCTGTGTTGATGCAGTGGAATACCCTTCTAGTTACACTGTTCAGTGGTTTGCAGATCAAATTGCATAGTTTAATAGTCAAGGGACATGCTGAATTCTAACTGGCTTTTTGAAATTTCTTTTTAAATGAAGATGCACACTTGGCTGATCCACCTTTATAATTTATACATCCAGCTGTGAGCCTCTCCAGCTCTGCTGTATAATTCACTAGGTGAACTGAATCCATAACTTCTGAAATTTTGCATACTTTGCTGATCAAGCGGCATATTTTATAACCAGAATTTCATACAAATATACTTTGTTAATCAAGCTGCACACTAAATTGATAAAGGCGGCACAGGATTTCAAGACGTGTACCCCGTTTCAATTTTACCCTCTTGTTAAATTTCTTGCTTACTGTTCCCAGTATTTTTGCCTCTTGCATATACAAAATGTATTGCTTAAGGCAAAAGGCACTTGTGTGAAAACTGTATTCTACAAGCACAAATAGTGTGTTTCTTAAAATGTATGTAGAACAAGTAACAAGCATTCGACATCAATAAATTTGGTTTCACTGATTCTTTATCATGTAGAAGAAAACTATAACAAGACATCTGTTTTGCTTAGTCATAAAAGTTGTAAATATTGGCCAAGCTACGATTTAAGGAGATGCTAAGAAGAAGCTATGCAATTTGAAAGGCGTTAATAGCAGTGAAAGCAGTGAAATGGCAAAATCCAATGAATTTTTCCAGAATCTTTCCCCAACACCTTTTCAGTGGTAAGATTGAGCTTTCACTACTTGTAATTCTGACTGCTGTGTGTTAGAACTTCTGAAGATCAGTTTTTCGAACGTTAGATCCTTCTTGATGTTTTATGATAAAAATACATCACATGTAATTTAATGATCATAATGTTTGTCTTACAAATATGCCTGTAATTACAAAATACACGTCAGACATACTGGAAATTTCAGTCAGAACAACTTAATGGCAAAGTGAAGAATGCTTCCACACATGAAATACAGAGTTTATTCTGTAAAATTAATTCTTTCACGGGTGAAACTCTGGGATCTGTCATTAATGGTATGATATAACACATTAAATTGTAACTTCTATTAAAATAAGGAAATACTGGGGAAGGGAGGAAAAGAAAGAGGAGGTAGGACTCTAAGCTTCTGAGCTATGCATCTTTCTGTCTTGTTTCACTGCTCTAAGTCATAGAACTATTTCGAGTAGTTATCATTTACTTTATCTCTGTGGACTTGGATAAATACTGACTATCATGCTGAGTATTGAAGATTTGTCTCCTGAATCCAGGAGGAAGTTGCCTTTGTGGGCACATGCTAACGAAGCAAGAACAAAATGTGCTTGATTGGAAAGTCTTTAGGTACTGAAGAAATACCAGTGGCAGAATCCCTCTTCCTCTTACGTAAGACTATAAACATGACAGTTGTGGTTAAAGCTTTAATAATTGTTAAGTTTAGCTGGGTGAGAAAAACAATGAAGTGGTCCAAATGTGCCTTCCAACCTGGTGAGCTGTGGTCTTTGTGACCAATGAACAGAGCAAATACTAACTGAATCTCCAAAATACCAGTTTAAAGTATAAGGAGAAAATGGAGAATTGAGTATTTAGCGTAAAAATGCATTTAGCTTGTGTTGTTTTAAAAGCCTGCATGCCACATTGTTTTTTGTTGAATATTTGGAATTGCCATAGTGTATACACTACTAGGAAACACGGGGATGGTCCTCTGAATGGGACTGGGAGTTAGTCTACCATCCCTATTCCCTTTGAAACTGCCACCCTCACTCCCCTTAAAGGAAGGCAGAAGGAAGCGCGGAAGGTAGTTGAGGATCAACTGTTTTGTTCTAAGTGCCTGCGGCAGGAAATAGACATTGGTAATAAAGGTAACGTTTTAGAGGACTGTTAGCTTTCTCACTGTCGCTTTCATTAAATGCAAAACAGTACTCTGAAGTGCCTTCATTTTCCCCTGGGTTTTAGAAAATTTACTGTACTTTTGAAATTTTTGTTATGTAGCTTGAGAACCTGGCTGAGCTTCTCTGGAAGCACCAAGAAGGGGTACAGGCAAGAAATGGTTTCATATTTATTCCAAACTTTAAATCATTACACCGAGGTTGAGATATGAGACTGCGTTGCCTGCTGAGTTACCCGTGACTTGTTCAGATGGTGACAGAACAGCAGTGCCTGTTTCCTGCCCTCCATGAAGCCAGCACAGATGTAAAAATCACCTGTGGCCAACAGAGATTACATGCAGACAAGTCTCTCTCATCTTTCTTGTGATGCTCCCAGTTCTCTCTCTACAGCTTTCTGCACAGCAGCTGGGGAAACAGTCCGTACCGATAAATGTCATGTTACACTTGGCATGAAAACCAGGGCATCCTGGAAGTATTGCTCACAAGATTTTTAATTCCAACTTCCTTTGTTGGGATGGCACAAGAGGAGTCTAATGGAGTTGTATTAAGCTAACAAGACTGACTTGGCACTTTATTTTTCCCTGGGACTTCTTGCCTTCCATTTTTCTTTTACCTTCTGAACATTGTTTCTTCTTGGATGTTTTACTATAGTCTTAACATTTTATTAGCTTTCTTGGTAATAACTTTTCTTTAAAAAATGTTAATTATTTGAAAGAACAGCAACTGCTCTTGTCTGAGAGAAATGGGGAAAGCTACTTTTTGCCCGGGATGTTTGTAAGCATAGATTGAGGGGGGTATCGGGCTTCTGCCTCCTCAGTGGTGCAGGGAGTGAAGACAGCAAGTTACAAGGAGTGCTCCACTCTGTTCTGTGGTAGTAGAGGGCTTGTGCATGAGCTGGAAACAGAATTGTCCTCACGTCTCCAAACAGTGGCTGCTGGAAGTGCCTGTTTTTGTGGGAGAAACACAGAGGTATGAGTTCGTCCTTGAGTCCCTGATATGCCAAAATCTCAATTCAAAAGCATGGCAAAATCCCAGTATCTCTTCTGGCAGGCACTTCTAAAAATCTCATCTTCAAAAAAATAGAAAAACCGTGCTGACATTTCAACCCCCTTTATTTTCTGAAAGCAATTACTTTTGCTTTTTGCTGTTCTCTACTGTGTCAAACCCATCGCTCAGTATTTTTGTAATTAGTGTACCTCTCACAGGAGCGAACCTGACAAAAAGAGAGACTTGCACAGAACAGCCAACACAGCAATCTTTCCACCACTTGCCATTGAGGAGCTAGAAATTTAAAAAAAAATTTTAAAAAGTACAATATTTGGCTTTTTCTTTGGTCTGTACGTTGCTCATGGCTGTGAAAGGTATTGTAGTGCACTAGGCTTATATTTTCCTATGATTTTGAGGTAGTCTTTTAGCCGAGGTAAAGAAGGTGTGTGCATAGTTGGATATTTATGTTCATCTATGCATGTAAGTGCATATACATGCCACCAGGGTGTGTGTATGCATCTGTAGCCACCAAACCATTCACGCTTGTGTGTGTAGTAGTGCGCAAGTGTAAACATGCGTGCAGGTGTATACGTAAGGGGTTCAGTTCAGGTTGTGGGAAACCCCGTTCAGAGTTACAGCAGCAGATGCCATGGCACCCATGTGTCCCAGCTGTAGGAGCTGAGCTGACTGAAAGCCAGGAGCCAGCAGATAACACAGCTCATCGACAGCGACTGGTTACAGCTCTGGCCACTGAGCTGCTGTTGACTGATGGCATATTGAAAGTCATCGTCGCTGCTCGATGTGTAATTTATTTGTTAATGGTATACAAGATTTCACTATGACAGGGAATCAATAGTGAATGCTTTATGCTTTAACAACATAAAGACATGGGAGTTGCTTTGTTTAGAAAGATGTCCCGTTCTACTGTTGTTCTCCAGCAGCGATCGGTCTGGTGTGTTACTAAAGAGGAAAACAACTGTGAGTGTGAGAACATGAAATGCTACAGACATAAATCTTCACTTCTCTTCTCCTGCCAAGATGGCCTTTGCTATCTGGTCTACAAAAAGAGTATGAAAGTCATTCATAAAGCATTGTTTTTATGATTAGGTTTTGTTTTCTCTAAGGCAACCTTTGGGTTTTTTCCTCTTTTGCGTATGTCTTAAATGGTTGACCCATATTTTTACTTATTGGAATTAATATTTTTGGATTCCTATCTCCTATGTTTTGCCTTGGTGAAATAGGTTACCTGATATTCTTTGCTGTATTCAGTTAAATTATGGATTTGTCAATGATCTTATATTTCATTAGTGTTATTTCTGCCCTCTTCATGACACAACCTGAAATGCTGTTTTGGTTTTTGACCTGTAAAATCTTTTGTCCTTGAGATTCTCTCCTGGAAGTCTCTAAAACCCACACATTTTTTCTAAACATAGTGAAGCTGAAAACATTGGTTTTTAATCTAGCTTACTAGTAAATATATTAAATACATGTTCTGCCAGGACCACACTTTTAAGATTTTGAAGTATTAAAGTTCTATTAAAAATTTACAGTCTTTGTAAGGAGGAGTAGCTGCTTTATAAACAGATGATTTTTTTATCAATGCTGCACAGATTATTCTTTCTTATTTAATATTAATCCAACTTTTATTAGCCATTCTGTATTGTGGGAAAAACTTGAAAAGAGTCCCCACCATCAGTCACTTCAATTGCACCACCTCAGAGGCTCATTCCAGTAGCTTAAAGATGGCTAAAACCCCCTGGGGTGCCATAAAATCTTTGACAGTACCACTGTCTCTCCAGAAGCTTTCAGGAGGGAGGCAGCCATCTCCTCTCCAAGTAGTTTTCTTAATAACATGTTTCATTTTCATATTCACACCTGTTCATAGATCAACTTTGTTACAGGCAAGGGACCATCAGAATTCCTCAAGTGCAAAAACTTAATGAATTTTCTTCCCCCTTGTCAATCTCTTACTATTTAATTAACTCCAATCTAAAGTAATTTCTACTGAAAGGATATTTATAAAATTTCTTGATATTTAATTTGCATGTTAGGTAGTTTATTTTCAGTGTTCTCTGCTGAGTGACATAATTTTTATCACTGCTATTTAAGCTGCTGTGGGATGAATTTGGATTTACTTTCTCTTAAGGAAGTCAGTCAAAAAATGCCTCAAAACATACCATTTAGAATTGTTTTTCTGGTTTTGTTTGTGATTCCTTGTTCTCCTAGACACAAATAGCTTATTCTATCCTAGACCAATGTTATCAACCCTAATGTTAAAAAAAAAAGCGCCTTGCAAAATGGCAGCAAACCTTGTGGTGGATATTATTGGGAGTTTCTGTTCAGGGCGTGTTTGCATTCATATTTCTGTGAGCAAAGCTCATGTCCACATACTGATGATTTTTTTTCACCTGTTTTCATTAGTATGTTGGCTTACATCTGATACGTAACACATACTCTTATCTAGGCTTCACTCCTTCAGAAATCTTCAAGGGCTTCTGCTAAACAGAAAACATTTAGAAGAAGAGTTATGTTAAAATTTAAAATAAACAAAATTGTCATGTTGCAGAGTGTCTTGAGGACTTAAAACTTTAAAATCCCTAATTTATTTTCTTTCCATTCAAGTGTATTAGCCAAACAGTAAAAAAATTCCAATGTGAACACATTTTAAAGTAATGACCAGAGATTATCAATTTTTAAATGTATTTCACATTTTCATTTCTTTGCTTGTGGCATCATTAAACCCACACCTGAAAGGACTTTAATTACAGCAGAAATTTCAGTGCTGGGTAAATCTCTACGTAGGACTCATAATGTAAGATCTCTTTGGTTCAAAAATCTACTGTGTAATTAAATTTATTTATGCTGTTCAACTCTGTTTTCTCTGATATTAAAAAGAATATTTGCAAATCAAATGGCGTTTATTACTGGAATAAAATGACAGCAATGAATCTAGCCAGCTTTTCCCTACCTTTAGAGTCATCTGACTTCCCTATTCAGGGAATTATAATACAAATCCACGCCCAGGGATTAATGTACCTAAGAGATCTAGCAGTTTTGACAAGAGAATAGTAATAGAGAAGTCTTAACTGCAGTGCTAGTTTTCAGCTGTTCATAACTAATTCCATAATGGGAACAACACCTGAGGGAACGGCATGAAGCTGAGACAGGGGAGGTTTAGGCTTTGTATTGGGAAGAAGCTCTGTACTGAGAGGGTGGTGGGGCACTGGAACAGGCTCCCTGGGGAAGTGGTCACAGCACCCAGCCCAACTGAGTTCAGGAAGCATCAGGATGATGTGCTCAGTCCCATGCTCTGACTTGGCTGGCCCAGTGTGGAGCCAGGAGTTGGACTTGATCCTTACGGGTCCCTTCCAACTCAGGATATTCTGTGATTCTCTGAACAGACAATTATAATTACTTATCTGTTCCATGGGACCACTGTAGGAATAAACTTCACTATGATGAGATTTAAACATGAGAAAAAACCTTCTAGATTAGATAACAGGTTGTTAAACTTGCAGCCACCTTAAATTATTATAGAGATGACAAGAGTATGGGATTCACTTAGCTATGAAAATTTTGATTTGTTCTATTTCATCAGTTAGGGTAAAAAATGCACTGTGGTTTGTTTGGGGGGCAGTGTTGTTTGGTTTTTGGGTTGGTGGGTTTTTTTGGATTTTTTTTTTTTCATTTAGGAAAACCATGAGTATTTTAGGAAAAAAACCAGACTAGTTATCTCTGACATTTCTGTTGACAGGTTGGCAAGACGTGTTTGGGGAATCGCAATAACTCAACACCTCATTTGAAGACAGCAGAACCAGAGACAAGTTTCCAGGTATTCGGTTTCTGAGTAATTGTCAGGTTTTTATTAAAAGGTCTAGTAAGGGATGCAACTACTTGAATGACATTCCCACATTATACACTAATGGCTTTGGAAGAGGACTTCTTACTGAGGTCAGACTTTGTACCCGATTCCAGTTCTTCTGTTCAAAATGTCTTCTGGTTGAGATCAATTTGCTAAAACGCTTAATACTTGAAGAACTGGACTGTCATAGTAGTCAAATGACATGATGTCTGTAGCCCTGGGAACAAGAGAAGGGAGAGATTTCCAAAACAGTTATGTATCTGCAGTTATGTGAAGCAGTGTGCAGCCACGTTACCAGCGGGAAAGAGTTAAGCAAGTTGTACATTTGAGCTCTTTGTTTGATACACCCAAAAGAAAAAGCTAAAACTCACCATGATTATAAAGCAGCATCAGACTTTTATGGTTTTGCACTGTCAAAGATTATTAAATATGCTTTTTTTTAAGTACAGTCTCCTCCTCTAGATACAGTTGAGGAATATCACATTCAGTTATAGTAGTGCAGTCGTGTACCAGTGCATCATTTTATCAGAAATACCATTCTGTGTGCGCTGCTGCCACGGATTTTTATGATACTTTTTTATTCCTGTGCAATGCTTACACTGTGATGCTGTTTTCACCTTCAACAGAAGTTGCGCAGCCCTCCATGGACTGGACCTGGAGATAAAAAATCACCTGAAAAAAATGAGAAGAAAATGGAAGAGTCTGTTGGTATAAAAGAAAAAAAACTCTGAGCACTGCTAATCCATGCTAAAAACGCCGATCACTTGTTTCCATCTTCATATGCTTCTTAGTCCAGAGGCATGAAATGTACCAGCTTTCTAAAGCATGCATT
Source organism: Hypotaenidia okinawae (assembly GCA_027925045.1). Classification (NCBI taxonomy): domain Eukaryota; kingdom Metazoa; phylum Chordata; class Aves; order Gruiformes; family Rallidae; genus Hypotaenidia; species Hypotaenidia okinawae. Next base: position 5,943,389 of record BSDF01000006.1, read on the forward strand.
TTCCACTGGTTTATGAATGTTTGTAAATTAGCCTAGAATAGACCAATTAGTACCTTTCAGCAATAATCCAAAACGGATGTTTGAAGAAATGCTTTGTAATACAGTGCGGTTTTTGAACCCTCCTTCTACCTGATCAGTAACTGCACACTATAAATTAGTTTCTTTGTGAAGAGCAGCCATTCTCAAGTATTTTCTTAGTCTGTTTTATTTCCTGTACCTTTATGGCAGATTAGGTTTTAAGTCAAGTTAAGAATTAAGGGGCAGTTAATGTGGAGAAGAATATTTGTGTAAACGTAGTTGAAGTACAGTACAATTCATAAAAGCAGCTGTAAAAACAGAACACTGGGGACCATGTATACTTACATTTCAGTAATACCATTTCAAATGTGCTTACTCAAACAATAAAAGATACTTGGTTGGTTGGGGTTTTTTTCTAACAGCTATTACAACTAGTCTGTTTTTGAGCACCGAAGCTTTGGCAGAGATGCAGTTAAAGGGATGGAGATGATGTTATGGCTTTGCAGGTGGAACTGAGTTAAAATTTTATAGCTTGGGTACCAGTCATGGGAAGTCAGTTCCATCCCTTATATCCATGCCGATCTCAACAGGATAAGTACTGTTTAAATGGGAGAACTTCATGTTGTCCACTGCAGATGGCCCTTTGTTACTCCAGCAGAGAGGAGCATTTTGGTTGGAGTAAGCTCTGCAACTCCTAGGGTTCCTCCAGTTTCTCGTGGGTCTCATACTGTATCACACGAAAGCAGAAAGGAAGGGAGGAGATGGAAGTGAGAATGCTTTTGTTTCCGTGTGTGTGTGCCATTATTAGTCTAATTTATAAATTCCTATGCCTCCTCTTGTTGAGAGCTAATTCTTTCAAGAACTAGTGCCTTAGGAACAGTTAAATGCCTGACACAGTGCTTTTATGCTTTCCTCTTGCATTAAGAGACCTAAGCACCTTCCTCTTCCTCCACACAGCAGCAGAATACAACATTTACTAGATCAAAAGTAGTTTAGTTATATTGGTTTGTTTTTCCTTCCTTTTGAATCAGCTTAAAAAAACAAATAGACAAAATTTTATTTCATTTAGAGGTGCTCTCTGCTCCACTCTTAGCTTTTAAAAGATTTTACCTAACTTTCAGCAGTCTCATCCAATAAGCTGTCTGTTCCTTACTGGTGTGAATAATATTTAATAATAATGTTTTGTATATGTTCCTCTACTCAAAGGGTACTGTGGCAGAATGGAAGGTTTCTCTGCCTGGAGAAATTTCAGCAACTTTGAAAAGAAAATCATAAGCTGATGAAATGGTGTCAAAGTACTGCTCAGCAAAGTTGCATGCTATCAAAGAAAAGATTATCCATGTTAAAAGATAAAAGAAGTGAAATCCTGGCCATAAAAATAGTTGGCAGAGATGTGGTTTTTCCAAATTGATCCTAAAATTGATTGTCATCACAGCATACCTATCAAATACAATATGGATTTGTTTCAGGCAAATGTGGGTCACGTTTTCAGTGAGTGAGAGACTTGTGATCCTGTCATATCTACAGCTGACACTAATTTCTAGTTATGTCAAAACCAACATTTCTTTCCATATGACGACACCTTAATTGAAATATCTGAGGTATGGGCTGAAAAGGTCACTGAAGCTGTTTCAGACATCTGTCTAGAAAGGACATGGATCTTCGCATACGTATCCCAGAGGAATGAGGTAAGCTGTCTACCAGGCGTTCATATCACCTTTCTAAAGAATTGAGCAGTGCTGACAGCATAGCTGCTGTTGTTATAACTGCTTATTACTGCGGTGTCAAGGGATGGCTTGGGGTTCATGTCCACAACATGAAAAACCTGTACCTTCTATTCAGTAACATTTAAAATTTCTGTGATTTTTTTTTTTTTTTTTAAACATATGTGAAACCAGTGAAAGGCTGAGCAGCCCCCTCTGCAATGTGCATCATTTAGTTGGTAAATAAATATCAGGGTGAGTGGGGTGTTGTGAGGTTATGTTTTGTTTATTGTTAGAAACTTTTCTCTAGCCATTGGATTGGGTTCTGTGGTACATTTGCAAGTTCTCACTTTTGTGCGTCCCTTTTCCTAGGTGACAGTGAAGATCAGGTGAGACAGAACTGAATGTTGGTGGGGAGTATTAGTCCTCTTGCTTTGATTAAAGCTGTGGAAATCAATTATGTCTAGTCTGAGGATTACTTGACTGCCTTCAGATGGGACGTTCATTTGCAGTGACTAACAGTTTCACTTCTTGAAGGTGATCACTGGGGGAATCCCTGCTTCTTTTCATAGCTGTTATTTTTAGAATAATCCACACGGTGGAATTAAGAAAAATAATGATGGGTAAATTGAACTTTTATCTGTATATGGTATATCTGATTTATTTTGTAGGTATGGCTTAATGAATATTGCTATTCTGAACATTCCGGTCTTGATACAAGAGGGTGGTACACATGTGTAGTTAAAGCTGTCCTTGATGGTTGTATCTCAGAGAACTGAAGTTCAGAAACATGTGAATGTATTTTTATTTTGAGAGGAAAATTCTTTTTTATTTATACTTGAAAAGAATAATTAGAGATGACATTGGAAAATACGAATTTTTGAGGTAAAACCCAAAGATTTTGAAAAGAAATAAAAAAGTAAACCTTCACAATAATGCCTCCAAGTATTAAATCTGCATGTCACTAGCAGAGATATGTATATTTTCCCCTCAATGGATCAATAACCATTCTCTCATTCCAGCCATGACTACAAGTAGTTTCACATCCCAGCACCGGGATGAAGCAGAACAGACCTAACTTGCTATTTCCTCAGATTTGTAGCTACTCAAGGTTATAATGAACATGGTCATAAAGGAACTTCAGCCTATACAGTTTAAGTTGCCGTCACTCTTACTTGGTTTCTCTAGATGAAACTCTTTTATGATCAGGTTCATAGAGAACTGTGTCACTGGGTCTGTGTCTCTGCGCAGACTCTGTCGCACCACAGGGAAGCACATCTTAGGAAAATATTTTGTAGTTCCTGCAGTTGCTTGGCAACCAGGTCATGAACTGTATCCTTCTCTTTGCAAATGAGGACTGCACATAAGGAAGCACAATGCTTTTCTATGTGATATTCCAAAGTTCAGTAGTTAAAAACACTTTAGTTTCCTGTTTAAGATCAGGCTACACGTATTTTCTTTGGTGAAAAAATGAGATGGAGTTTGGATTGTTTCAAACTTTAAACTTCCATTTTGACCTTCCCTTTGCATAATAGACTTAGAATTCATCTATCCATCTGTGTATATGTACATATATATCTGTAAACATATGTGCATATCATATAAACATTCACACTCCTAAATTAACATGTGAATATACATGCATGAATGTCTGTAAATTAAAAATTTCATCTGTGGTCAGGTGTTACTTTGCATTATAAAATTTATAATTAAGAGTTGTTCACTTTACTAAAATGATAAAGATCAAGGCAATGCCCATACATAAAACTAGATCAGATAATTCCTCTGGGTTTTGTGTTGAAAGCTTATTTTAAGCCTATTTGTATTAAAAATGGATGATTTTCTTCAGTAGAACATGGGAGATCATTTTACTAGAGTGAACATGCTGTATTTCATGAGATTTGATTTCAGTTTTAATCATGAGGATGCATGAAACTAAGTCTCAGTACTCCCCTGGTTAAGATTTAAGACAGTAAAATGCAGTCCATTGTTAATCTTTTGTGCTGAATTTTATGTTCAGAGAGCATCTTCTCATTTAGTTATACAATGACCTGGGAAGTTTGTATAGATTTTTTTTTCTTTTTCAGAACTATTGGGCTATGCAAAGCCAAAAATTACAGTGTCAGTCCAGTTCAGATACTCGTCTTACAAAGTGGTCAGAAGGACTGACTTCTCCATCAGAACAAGAATTTCTCTCAATGCTGGGGGAAGGAGGGTCTCACTGAGCCTTAGAAGATTAAACTTAAGGTACACTGTGTTCTGTCTCTCTGCCTGACCTGGTGGCTTTTGGAAAGCTCTGTCTCTCTCATTGCTGTGCGTCGGTCCAAATTGTACGCGACATTACTTTCTGTAGTGTGAAGTTGTCAGTGGAGGACAAGATAGTTCATTTTTTTTAAAAGACAGACCTTCAAAGGAAAAAAATGCTGTAGAAGCATATGAAATATTAGCAGATTTTCTTTACTTGTTAGGAAAAAATAAAATCAAAAATTCAAATATGATTTCTTAAAGGGAAGCTCCAGAAATGGGTGAATTTTTGGAGGAAAAAAAAAATCTATGTGATATTCCAAAGTTCAAACCAGTTAATAATAGCTGGGAAATACCTATTTTATTTGTCTGACTTCTACTTTATGTATTTTGAGCATTTCTATGTATTTTGGCAAGGTGTCTACAAGAAAAAAAATCCCATTTTGCCTCCACTTAAATATGCAACAGAAAAGCATTTCATGCTGAAAATAGGTAGCAATGTCTGCATTGGCAATCCTGCTTGGTAATTGCCACTTTCTTTTACTTTTAGTGTTTCTTTTTAAGTTGACGAAGCAGTCGACTCCAGTTGGCACACTTGTGATTAAATATATATTAAAATGCACTTCTATGCAAGAATTACTGATTTATTTAAATGAATAGTTAAAACCCCTCGAACAAACCTTGAATGTTAGCCATACCCAGAGACCATTAACTTGTACTTCCAAAATATTCTTAATGGTGCTGCGATTCAAGACTGTTCAAGACCATTAACTTGTACTTCCAAAATATTCCTAATGGTGCTGCGATTCAAGACTATTCAAGACTAAATTAATAATCTATAAAACACTAATTTGATGATACTCTAATATTTTAAGATCGTAATTTTTGCCTTAATTAAAGACATGAAACAACTCATGTCTAAAGTAAATCATATATACAACTATCAGGCATATAAAACTTTCCTGACAGTCATAAACTATGTTCTCTAACTGAACATACATTTTTTCCTTAAATTCCTGGAAGCTGTTTTCAAGTGCAATATGCTTTCACCCTGATTTACACAGTGAAACCATATCGTCCAAAATTCTTCATTCTTCTGATTCACAAATGCAAGAATCACAGAATCACAGAATGGCATGAGTTGGAAGGGACCCCAAGGATCACAGAGCTCCAACCCCCTGCCACAGGCAGGGCCACCAACCTCCAGGCCTGGAGCTACACAAGGTTGCCCAGGGCCCCATCCAACCTGGCCTTGAACACCTCCAGGGACGGGGCATCCACCCCCTCTCTGGGCAGCCTGTTCCAGCCCCTCACCACTCTCTCTGTGAAAAACTTCCCCCTCATATCTAATGTAAACCTTCCTTCCTTTAGCTTTAATCTATCCCCCCTTGTCCTGCCATTGTCTACCTTTTGAACAAGCTGATTCCCCTCCTGTTTCTCTGCTCCCTTCAGGGACTGGAAGACTGCAGAGGTCCCCCCGCAGCCTTCTCTTCTCCAGGCTGAACCAGCCCAGCTCCCTCAGCTACTCCTAGTAGGGGAGCTGCTCCAGCCCTTTACACCTCCCCTACGAGGAGAGGCTGAGGGAGCTGGGCTGGTTCAGCCTGCAAGAGAGATAATGAGAAGTTTATTTTTCCACCTTGTACTACAGCAATGATGCAGTGATCTCTTTGTATCTTAGCATGGTTAATAGTACAATTTCTTTAAGATTCTCATACTGTAATTAATGCTAATTGCAAGAGATTAGAATTATGTATTGGTACATAGTGACTAAGCTATGTTGAACTAAATGAAAGTAAACAAAGGTGACCATTCATTTAAAACCAGTCAGAAATGAAGGGGGGGGGGCAAAATTATCAAAACCAGAAGTCTGCATTTAGTTACCTGCATAAACTGTGAGTGCTAGCATCTCCTAAGTGCATGAATTTATCTCAGCCCTGCTCAGTCAGGAGCTTAGGATGTATCTACCTGCACCCTGTCCTTAACAGTGCAGCCAGAAATGTAGGTAGGCAAACCTACATTTCTTGGTACAGCCGAGAATCCAGGGTTTGTTACAAATGCTCAACAAAAGCTTTGCAAACACAGAACACCATGTCCCCTGAGTAAGATACAATGAGAAAGTTTGAAATGAGAGTAGGAAAACTTTTCCATCAATAGGTGGACAGTGTGGAAATCTGGACTGCCATCCTTGGCGCCTCAACCAGAGAAGTCTTCTGTCATCCAGGAGCCATGCAATGGGCTGGTCTCTGCATTACTGCAGGCTTTTCCTTGCCTGCCCCACAGACTGACTGCAATCTCACTTGCTCTCTTCTCTTGCTTTCCCCCAGCTGGCATTACTGAAGCTTCACCAAGCTCTCTTCTGCTCTAGAAAAATGAGGACAGTCTCTATTTCAGTGAACTGATGTAACTCTGCATAATCTGTGGTAGCATCACAAATGGTGAACACAGAAAAAATTCATTTTGGTGGACTTTAATCCCACCAGCTACAGATTTCAAAGTGTAAATTTTTCAGGCTTAAAGATAGGGCAACACCCCCTCACCCCCCAGAACAGAACAGAACAGACTTGTGTCAAAATTTATATCCTTGACATCTTTCAAGTCATTACTATGGTATAGAACTAAAAGGTCATTAGGATTTTTTTAAGTCTGGGGGAAAACACCCAAACAACCAAAGGTCTGTTTTCCCTGAACTGTTGGTGTGGTGGTTTTGGCCTGGCCAGAGGCCAAATGCCCACAAAGCCACTCGCTCACTCCCCCATTCAGCCAAAAAGGGGAGAAAATATGTTTTCAGAGGCTTAGGCCCTGAGATAAGGACAGAGGGATCACTCTCCAATTAGTGCAATGGGCAAAACAGACTCCGCACAGAATAAAGGAAAGAAAAGTGATTTATTCCAACTACGACTAATACACCCAGTGAACCAGAACGAGATAAGAGTAAGAAGCGGCCAGGTCTTAAAGCGCCTTCCCCCCACCCCTCCCCTTCTCAGCAAACTCAAACTTCATCACGATTTTACTCCCTTCTTTCCCACCCAACATGGCGCAGGGAGGGGCAGGGAATGGGGAGTGAGGTTCCGGCGGTACCAGTTGCTTTTCTTCCCCAGATCTTAACACTTCTACTTCCCCCCACCCCTCGCCTCTTAGCACCCTTAGCTTTAATCATCAATTCACTCCCTTCTTCCCTCCCATCGCAGCATCAGGAGGGGCAGGGAATGGGGAGTGGGGGGTTTCAGTCCTGTCTTCTGTCTCCTGGGGGGGGGGGCATTACACACACACACACACACACACACACACACACACACTCTTCCTTTGTGTTGCCGTGGGGTCCCACCCACGCCAGAGTCGTATCCACGAACTTCTGCAGCGTGAGTCCTCTCCATCGGGGAGTCATCTCCTCACCACAGGCCTCTCAGCAGGACTCCCTTCCATAGGGTTCTGACATTTGGGCCCGGATTCCCCGCAAAAGTCACAAGTCCCCCGGCAAACCTGCTGAGACGTGGATCAATCTCTTCACAGGGCGTAGATGTCTCTGCTCCCCGTCCTCATCCATGGGCTGTGAGGGGACAACCCGCTTCACCATGGTCTTCTCCACGAGCTGCAGGGGAAACTTTCTTTCCACATTCCCTTCCCCCCACCTCCTCCTGGGCCTGGCCTTGGCTATCGGTGCAGCTGGTCACATCTTCCCACTCTCTGTTCCGGTGGCAAAGTGTGCCCGCTAGGAGTTTTTTTCCTCGAATATGTGATTCACAGAGGCGCTATGAATCCTTCTGTGATTCGTCAGAGATAACTTTGGCCTTGAATTGGCCGAAGTTTACTGTCTGGAACTTGCAACAAACTGTAACTGCTGCTTTGCAAAAGCCATCTAAGCAGCACAGCTACAGCAAACTGCAACAGTTGGACATTGAGTTAAATTGTTTGGGAAAAAAAATGAAGGAAAGGGTTAGAGGTTCAAAATGGAAATAAGAAGTCAAACAGTTAAACCCAAGAGCTTCTGAAAAAGCTGGCCTTGTAATTGGAAGTGTTGAATGATCCCAAAACAGGCATTTCTTCCACTCCCAAGGACTGGTGATAAAGTCACCACAGGTAGTATCAGGTCTGCTGTTTCATTCATGCCATCCTGCCGATTTTGAGCTGTACCTGAAAACCAGTGAGCAAGGTTCTAGATATAACCATGCAAGTAGGTGATACACATGCATCATGCAAACACACTGCATAGGTCTGTGCAGCGCTGTGTTGGTGAGTGTTTAACTAAAACAGTATGATACCTAGCAAATACACGGAAAACTGGGTATGCCAGTGTATGTCTCGCTCTGTAACTAACAATATAGGAAAAATTGAGATCAATGCGAGCAAATAATATTTTGGCATTTCAACAGATACTTGGTTAAGCATCGGTCTTTGCCACCTATTGACCTGTAAAGTGATGTAACATCCAGGAGGATTTAATTTTATGCATCAAATACCCTCTCTTTCTTCTTCCTGTCTTTCCTACTGTCAGCCTGTCGGCTGAAGCGTCAGTTTCAAGGATTATGTTGCTATTAAATCCTGCTACAGTAGGTGCTAACACAGTACAGTCATCACGTCCCATTGACAAAGGACATTTTCTGCAGGTACATTTATTCATAGTCTTCAGGTCACTGAACTTGGACAACTGACTTGACACAGACGGTGCTGGATGAGCAGCTGATGTGTCCTGCCTTGAGGTATCATGTCAGACTACTTGTGTTGAGCCTCAGTGCTACCTTGGGTGCTGTGGCAGGCATACTTCTGAGCAAATACCGCTATGATACTTGTTTTATAATCAAAGGTAATGTTAAACAGGATTGGATGTGGTAAGCAGTAGTTTCCATGTTATTCTTTTCTATGAAAGCCTTAAGAATGACACGGATCATAACTGCCCATTTCAGAACTATAAGCCTTGGCCAAGTCAGCAGAAAGAGTTCAACATACTTTCTTTAATGCCTGTTAAACTAGGAGAACTTTGTTACATCTTTACTGTGAAATGGGAAGACATGGTCTTTAAAAAGTATTCTTTTATTACTCATGATTCTGTGGATTCGTAATTCATCACAGCCTTGGTTGATGTTCAAGCTAGTGAAGTTTTGAGAAATGCAGTGGGAAATATAATCTAAAAGAATAAAAATTATTTTGGAGATTTGTACTTGGAGCCCTTATTTCTCTGTTTTTCTTCATCGTGGGTCATCAAAGACAGAACAGGAATTCCTGTGTATTTTTGTATATCTTAGTGGTGAGAGTGGCAGAATTTAAAATCTGAACACCAACTAGCTCAAATTCAGTGTTAATTTGGCAGGTAGAATTTACCTCCTATTAATCAGGTTTCTAACTTAGGTTCCTAAATTTTAAACCAAATATGAGATTCCCACTTTGGCTGTAATTCTCAATTAGTTGTCATTTCCAAGACAGAATTTGTTAAGTAGTGGTGATTAATAGAATTAATTCTTACAAAATAATCTCCAAACTGACCCTTTTTCATCTTAATTCCACTATGTCACTAATGAAGGAGACCAAAATTTTGGTACTTTTAATTAAAACTGCTTCTTAATCAATGAACAGCACTAAGCTAAATAATGGCTTTACGGCTCTGATAACATTTGTGATTGCTAATAACAAAACATCCATTACTTTCTACAAAGTTAGCACACTCAAAGATATGGGCTTGAGCTGCTGATAAACTGACCCATTTCTTTGGTCATCCACATGCAGACTGAAGCCATTATAACTTTTCTGAGCAAAATCTAACTCTTAAAAAAAAAAAAAAAGAAAAAAGGAATCTTGTGGTGTCATTGCTCTGCAGATGTGACAGGCAAAGGCTCACTGCAAGTAATGAAATTATATTGCTTTTACCTTTTCCAGTGCAGATGAGATGACTGCCATCTGTAAGAAATTCCCACGTGGGCTGATGTGCAGCTAAATTTAGTGGTGCCAGCTGGGTCTTGTTCTCAGGCTATAATAACCTTAATATCATAGGACTGTCTTTGATGGGCACATGGTACTGCATCAGAAATGAATTTTTCATTGCCAGTCCTTGGTGCACCAATGACAGCTCCATATTACAAATTCTGTTGAAATAAGCCTGGGATTTTTTTGTTTGTTTGGATCTTGCTCTGCATTTGCCTCTTGCAGTACCTTGAAGGTGCTTTCTTACGCCTCTCCACCCTTCTCATCTCTCGATGGGCCTGTGCAATCAAAAATAGGAGTTTGTAGCAGGATTTATTTCATGCATAATAAGTGAGATCTAATTTCCTATTATTCCTGAAGCAGGACACAATGTATTTGTTTGAAATCATGTAGTCACTGCTCTTTAGAATGGTTCAGTGACTGATATATCTGTCCCGTTCCTTTCCTCATTTCCTTCTACCACTTTCAAATACCATTTTAACTAGGAAAAAAATGTCCTTAAAAAAAGAAATGACCATCCTCCAGGAAACATACTGCTGTGAATTATTATGTAGAGAAAAATCATTCACTAACTCAGAGAACCCTGCCAGAGCAAACCCCAAAAAAATGGCTGAGTAAATCTTTTTATTTCTATGGCTTTGCAAAACTTCCAGAAATCCGAATTTTAATTGCTGGATGAAGAACAGTAAAGGAGAGAAGATGTAAACAATGACTCAGTGATCCTATTAATTTTTTTTTAATGACTGAAATGCAATATGGTGAGGTTGGATTCATTTTATGCAGTTGCTTTGACTCTTGTTTTCACAAGTGAAAGCAAGGAAAAATAATTTGGACAGTGACTTTTGAGCAAAGGGATTTCTTTTACCACTTGATACAAGCCTAGTCCTGGCAAGCAGCCATGTAAGGAAGATGCCACACCATCACAACGAGGAAAAAAAACATCTGTATTGCTGCTCTTATAGCTGTTGGTAACGGTGTCGTTGGCAGATCAACACCCTTTTCAGAACATGCAGTTCTTAACAAGAATGTTTTAAGTTTGTAAAGCAGTTTATTCGCTTGGGAGTAAGATAGGATGTAGTTTTTATAGCAAGCAAAAAAAAGATTCAGCTACTCCTGTAATTAGATGCCTGTAAGGACACATTGATTCATGATGCCAAAGAGAAGTGCTTTGTGTATTCCATTTTTCAGTGTTTATCTGTGTAGCACATTTCACGAAGCTAGGAGGACTACAGAAGAGAACTTTGAAATAAGTGTAGGTACGTACAAGTCAGTTAATAAAAATGTCTTTTATACTTCCAAGTCTGTTTTTAATTTATAAACATATTCTTTGTCACATGCACACACCCCCAAGCAACCTTCCACACTTCATGCACGGAGAGAGTGTGATTAGCGCAATAGCACAAAGAGACAAGCATAGACTGAGTGATAAGATTTTTTTATATCTCAGAAACCAGCTTTTAAAGTGGGACTGGAAGTTTTTTACGTGATAAGCACATTTTAGTGATCACAGATGAAAACAACCACTCAGACGCCACAGTAGGATATGGTCTTGCCAGGCTGCAGGGTAAATCAACAGCTATTACAGGAGCACTTGAAGTCTTTTCTGTAGTCATAATTTTTTGATTGACACTATTATTCCCCTCCCCAAGTTCTTGTGCAGTGTGACGTCTTCACAGATTACAGGTTGGGTACCAATATTTCACTGGACAAGAACGTGGGGCACCTCAGAAGTATCCTGGGCTTCCTGTTTTGCAGGCTTGGATCTGATCCTTTTTTCTTAGGTATTTAAAGAAGGGAGGGGAAAAAAACCAACAAAACAAACCTCCAAAGAACACCTAAAACAACCCCACAGTATGATGGCTTTGAGACTAATCAGCTTGTGTGTGATTTTCGCTGTTTTCATCAGTGAGAGTTGGAAGCAGAGAAATGCCTTGAGCAGGTGACTTGGGGTGCAGTAGTCAAGAAGCAATAGATTTGGCCTGCCACAGTAATAAGCTTGTCAGTTGGACAGTAAAAGGGAAGTCTTGGGGAGCAGGTTGTGTAAGGGCAGAATATAGAGAGATTTAAAAAAAACACCCCAAAACAATAAAAAAACAAATCCATCTCCACACGGAAAAAGAATGCCCCAGTTTTCTAGTCTGATACTTATTGTTCATTGGGACATTTAAACCAGGTGTCAAATGATGGACAGGGTTTCTCTTCATATCCATTCTGCATGTTTGAAGGAGCTGTTTTATTCTTTTTTTCCATGTTTCTCAATCCGCAGAAGCAGCACAAGGTGATTCACCCTGTCATTTCCCAGGACGGACAGACGGACAGACATCAGCAGCAGCTCCACTGTCATTTTTCCAGGTGGTTTGCAGCACACCCCACTTCTGTTTTTCTCTTTCATCATCTGTGGCAGTCGGGAAGAGCTGCTTTAAGTTGGTTCCTGTCCTAGCATTGTAGCTCTCTAAATTAAAAGGTGCCTCAGCTGGTGGGATGCTGTCTCCCAGCATGCATGGGACGCTGGTGGTGCTTTCTACCTGCCTGGTGCTGGGGGAGAGGGGACAGTACCTGTGAAACCAGTTTGGGGGTGGGCTTAAAACACGGTGCAGAAGGCAGCTTGTGACTGATGTGACAATGAAACATATTTAAAAAGTCAAACCTGATAATTTTGAGTGCCAGCTCTCTCCCATCACCTCCGATTGCACTGCTAGGCAAACATCCTTTGTGTCACCTTGAGCAGAAGGAGGGAAAAAAACCCCACGGAATCATAGGTTACTGCAGAGGGAATAAAAGAAAAACATTCCTCTCCACTCATTCTGTTTCTTTTAATTTAAAATGGGTTTAATGTAAGCAGAAGAAAGCAGACATTGTCTCCCTACTATTATTCCAGCTGGCAAGGTTGAACAGCTCTAATCCATAATATCTGTAATATCTCATTAACTTAGAAATCATATTTCTTGTTTTTCTCCTTTCTTGCAGACTCGTTAATTACAGTCTCATCTATAGAAACACAATATTCTCAAATAATGGAAAGGAACATCTTTTTCATATTAATTAAGCAAAGAAATGGGGAAAGAAAGGGAAATAGCTTTATATTGGACATACCAGCAAGGAGGAAATGATGCAGTTGAAGACTGTACAAACTGAGTGGTAATTCATGCATTCTTCCCTTTCTGATTCAACATCTTTTATGTTTTGTAGCTGTTCAGGGACCCAGGATCTGTTCTTTCTGCCCCCCAAAATGTCACGTGAGGAGGGCTGACCTTGTCTTAGTTTATGAGGGATTTATGCAACACTGATAATGAAGTTTCATCTTGTCAGCACTTCAGAGGCCTGAACATGAGATGAGAGAATCTGTGACAATTATAATAACAGCCCGTCTTGACTATATGTTGGGAAAGAAACATTACATCTGTTATATTTATCCCTGTCTTCCTCTGAGCTCTGGATATAAAAATAGCTGTATTTCTATAGTACAAATGTTAACAAGAGGACGACAGCATGTCATCAGAGAGAACGTGCACAGCTGTGGAGATATTCTATACCGTTTCCCAATGCACATATCAAACATTTCACAACAGTTAATGTCTTGGCCAGATTTGCTGGGCAAGGAATTAAGTAAAGATACGTTTGATTCTTTCAAGGTTATATGTACTGGGCCCAAGGCAGGAAAAGAAATGAATTTAAAGGAATAGAGAGCTGCTATGGATTATCTTTTCAGCATCCTTTATTATCATAAACTTCTGTCGCTGACAAAGGATCATAATCAGATGCTTCAAAGGACAAGGCAACAGATTTTTGGATAACATTTCTCTCTGGAAATTCATACTTTTGTTCTATTATCCTCTGGTACCAGTTGTCAAAGACTTGCTCAGATCTTGAAATAGGAGTTAATACTGTTCCCAAAGCTCTTGGTTGCCTGGTGTCAACACAAATTTTAGTTTGAACTAAATTCTTAGGGGAAAAAAGGATTTTCTATTATGAGTGTTTTGGTTTTACTTAGCTATTTAATTTAATGCAAAAGAATACCTGTTTTTAAACACCAGAATAATTCTTAGTTCAATTCCACTATGTTTTTTTGCCTCACAGATAGTCTATAAAATTGAAACATATTTTATTTACTTGTTTAAATTTTAGGTTTTCTGTTTCCATTTCATTAAATGCTTGTGCTCATGTTTTATGAGACAGATAGCACAAAGCTGTTTTCTTTGAGTGTGCCCTTCTTACTTAGTAATTTCTTAAGGTTAAGAAAAGTGAAGACTTCAGAGGGTTTTTACAATATTCTTAATTCTCAGCTAAGGCATTTAGAAACACAGAAGGATTTGTTTTCCCTATTTTTGAAATTAAGTATTTTTTAGATGAGATGAGCAAGTATATAGTTGCCAGGTAATTAGCTGGTTCTTGCGGAGTAATTCCTTACATGTATCTGTGCATTATTGCAAAACTACGTCTGTTGTTTAGATGCTCCTGCTACAGTTAAACACCTTTGAATATGCCAACAACATTGCCACAATTTGTTTCAGTATTTCTTTATGTCAGTTTGGTTTTGACCTGAATTGAAGTTTTAGGGTTTCTCTTGCCAGGGTGGAACCAGGTTAGAAATATGAAGCCAATATTTTATTTCCATTTGACATTTCTAGCAAGAGTGAAGATGGTGAAAGCCGGGGATCAGTTGCATCATGGATTGTTTTTACTTCAGTGGCCAGGAAACTCAAGTCATTTTTAGTTCAGATCTGTCAACTCTCAGGCTGTTGTGCTTACCATCTTGACCCTAATCATTCTGCCACCTTTAACGCAGTGTTTTCTTTGGTAATGTAAACACGGGCATCAAGCAGTTTGCCGGAGTGTGGTCTGCGTGTCAGAATTCACAGCCATGGGGGAGTCATAGGGAAAGGATTTCAGAGAATGACATATCACTGTGCTATTCAAATCAATTACATGTTAAATGTTAATAGTGTAGTTCAAATGACAATTAAGTCTCCCCAAGCCTTTTTTTTTTTTTAATTAAATTGCATTTTAAAACCAGAAGACATACATTTACTTGTCAGCTACCATGTTATTACAGATTTTTATTCACTGCATAACTTTTTTTGTCTAGGCAAATTTATACTCATCAACGAGCAAAGGAAGAAGATTAATTTCTTTTATCCTACATTTCACTGCTTTGTTATCAAATTATGATGGCCTATTAATGACTTAACGCTCTTGAAAAAAAACCACCACAAAGCACCCCAGTATATTTTTCACATTTATGCAGATGCCATGGTAATCACAGCCAGCTTTTGCAAGACGTTAGTCATCAAAGGAAAATTATGAATGTTTACATTACCTCAGAAATTCTTCCCAATTTCCAAGCTTTGTTGTATGTTCTGATCATCTTGTTCAAAATTATAAATTATTTGCTTCAAACTTGTCTAAATATGCCTCCCACAGCCAACTCTTATTTTATGCTAGGAAACGTGCAACTCATTCATTGCTTATCCTCTGTAACAGTGAGCTCCTATGGCCCTTTCCTTGAATTGGAGAGTTGGTAGAACTAGGAACAAATATTCCTCCTTCTTTTTCCATGCAAAAATTTTACCTATTTCACCTGAAATTGTGAGGTGTACTAATGCAGGAGAAACCTAGGCACTGGCACCCTCTCCTCTCCCTCCCTATCCATCAACTTGTGCAGTGCACTGAGGTGTAGAAGTTGTCATTATGGAATGTCAAAGTCATAGGCAGCTCCATATCTACAATAGGAGATGTTGGATTTATTGTTCCTGGGGCGAGGTGCTCAATTCCTCATGCGCCCTACAAAGCTTTTGTACAAGCACCTGTGTTGTAGTCTTGTGTGGCTGGGAGGGTGTGACTTCATCTACGCTCAATGCATTTCCTCGATTATGAGGAAAGGCTGAGTGAACTGGGACCATTCAGTCTTGAGAAAAGAAGACTAAGGGGGGACCTAATCAATGTTTATAAATATCTTAAGCATGGGATGCAGGGGGAAATGGCCAGCCCCTTTTCAGTGTCTGTGGGGACAGGACAAGGGGCAATGGTTGCAAGTTGGAGCACAGAAAGTTCCGCACCAACATGTGAAAGAACTTTTCCCCAGTGAGGGTGAGGGAGCCCTGGGACAGGCTGTCCAGGAGGGTGTGGAGTCTCCTTCTCTGGAGAGATTCCAGCCCCATCTGGACGCCTCCCTGTGCAATATGAGCTGGGGACCTGCTTTGGCAGGGGGTTGGAGCGGGTGATCTCTGAAGGTCCCTTCCAACCCCTACAATTCTATGATTCTATGAATTCTATGATTTCATGGCCTATATTTTGGGTTATCTTTACCCAGTCCTCTGGAATGAATTCCCGTCAGCAGTTGGGGCACCATTGGTGCCCCAGTGGAGAAAACCCATAATTTGGTTTCATCCAAAATGAATCCAGGTGTTGTGTTTGGAGATGACACTCATAACCTGAGGGCAGGTGATGGCCTGGAGATTCACATCAAAAGTATAGTCCTGATGTGAACTGAAATGCTGATGGAGTTATACCTAATGGGATGCATCAGCAGGCTCCCTCGGCAGGAGGTTTGATGAGTTCTTCAGAAAGCCATCACGGGCAGAAGCATACATGGTGAAACTTAGATCAGACTTCTGAAAATTCTCTGGGAGTTTACAATCCAAGGACCTTTGCTCCATCCAGTGAAGTAAATCTTTCTGTTTAATGAGGGAGTTAAGCTGTGAATATTCTGTCAGCTGGATGTAGGTTCTGCTTTTAAGATTTGCATCTACAATTAAGCAGTATTTGGGGTGATTAAAAACCAAGCATATTTATGTCTTCAGCTTATCTTGGCCAGCCAATGAAATTAGTTTATGAGTAGATTCAATCCTGTCAAATTTGGCACATCATCAGCATCATAATAACCCGATTTAGAGAGACTTGAAATAACATTTCTTATTTTGAAATGGAACAAACCAGGGTGGAACAAGAAGTATTTTTATGTTCAAATGTTGTGTTTAGGAACACAGCATTGAAAGTAAGAGAGAAGTTTGAGTTGTGTGAAAACCGCTGTGCAAAACTGAAGGGCTGCATGCGTAGCTAGTGTCTGGATTTCATAGAGGCTTTTGTTTGTATGTTCTGTATATTTTTATATATGCAAATTCTTCACCCAGTTGCATGAGTAGAGCTCTGCCCCTTATCACCTTCTGGGAGAAACTTAATTTGCTAAATGTGCTTAGTGCATATGATTTTGCAACCCAGCATGAGAGAAAGGATGCAGACAGGCAGCATGAAGTTACTTTGTTTGAACCCTAATTCTAAGACATCTAAACTACTTTTGCTTTCATAATATGAGGGCTTCGGTAACATGATCAAAATTGGTTTTAATTTTATTCTGGATTTCATTTATCTTGTAGGTTTTAAAAAGCAACACACAGTTTTACTGCAAAACTCAGTGCTGTTCACTCTGGCTTCAAAACAGAACAGACAGGTCTTTTGATCTGACGAACAATAGTGCAGAACAAGCAGTCTAACCTGAGTAGTAATGAAATAATCCAGTTTCAGGTCTTATTCAATAGAGATTTTCACTGAAGTGGCTGCAGCTGTTTCCACAAGAATCTGAAATAAATAGCCTACCCTGCACTGCCGAGCAGCATACAAAGGGAGGATTCTGGTTAAGTCAGAATGGGTGTTTTGACTTAAAATTCACATAGCTAAACTAATGGGCAGTGAATGTGGGTGAGAAATACACAACTGGAAACAGTTCAGAGTAGCAGAAAATGCCACAGATGCGAAAAAACGACCCAAAACACTACAGACCAATTTTGTTATGATTGATCGCGATCTGAAGTAACTTCATGGAATGAAATCATTCCTCAGAGCAGTCCCAAACATATTCTGCATGCCTTCACAAACACCTGAGGCAAGCTCACATCCAGCCTTTGCATAGTTTTGGAAAAAGCGTGCGTTTTGGTTATAGGACTGGGTAATCCAAGCAGCCTCTCACAACAGAAATGTGAGAGAGAGTGGTGGAGTGAGCCAGGAACTCAAAAGATCTGTGCAGCTTCTGTGCAAAGCCAAGCAGTGCATTAGCTGCTCGAGCTATGTGTGACTGAGGATTATTACATATTGTTTGACTTGCAGAGCACTGTAAC
The DNA here is from genome assembly GCA_027925045.1 of Hypotaenidia okinawae. NCBI lineage: Eukaryota > Metazoa > Chordata > Aves > Gruiformes > Rallidae > Hypotaenidia > Hypotaenidia okinawae. The sequence continues at coordinate 5,961,378 of BSDF01000006.1, forward strand.
AGACATGAAAATGTTGTGAAAGACATGTTGTTAAACTGGAAGGCACCTGCTAAATAAGGAATAGGAGACAGGGTTTCCAGAGGGATTTCCTCCGCAAGGCAGCCCAGCCTTTTGTGAGCACGTGTTACAGCCTCACAACTCAGCATGAAGGGACCAACTATATAGACAGAGACCTGTATATGGTGTTGGGTTCACTGTGGGGTAGTGATCAAAAACCAGACCCTTGATCTGTGAGCTGTTCCCCTTCCTTAACTGTGTTGTGTACTTGTGGCCCACAATAAGTGTTAGAAAGCTGGAAGGTGCCTTCAGACGAGCTGGTGGAAATGACTATGTGGAAGTGCTGACAGTTTCTTTTCACAAGAAAATATGAACAGGAGGCAGAGGGGCGTGATGGGGAGACTCTTGAAGCCTTGCATTAAGATAATTTTTGATAGAAGCAATCCTTCACCTAAAGGAAGTGTGGTTCCTGTTGCAGTTACCCTTCCAGCAGCCAGCATATGTTTTCAAGTTTGCAGAACGTCCTCTTTCAATGTGAGACATGATGTGATGGCATCTACATCCATCCATCCATCCAGCATTTGCAGCTTTTAGGTACAGGTACCATCCTAGTAGTCCAGCCCTGCTCTCACTCCTGGGTGCCCAGGTGCCCCTCTGGCCAGTCTGTTTCTCATCATGGTTAATTGGGTCTGCACATCCCTGTTTCGGGCTGATTTTAGCTTTTTTCTTGGTGTACTCTCTCCAAATAGCCCGAGACAACAAATATAAAAGACTTTTGACAGTTAATTTGTCTTAGAAATCAATCCAGAAATCTCTAGTAACCTACATTAAATGTCCTGGTTCCTTACTAGGATATAAATCTCCTGAATGTCATTAATGCAAACAGACCGACTGCATTAAGTAATCGGCTTTTCCTTTAAAGACTAGGCAGATATTTTCTATATTCTCCACACGTGGCAAAATGCTTTCATTTCATTATAATCACAATCCTGTCCCTCACCACTGATTTCAGTGTAATTTTTATCTTTCCCTGATGCAAGGCAGAAAAATGGTTTTGATGGTTCTATTTTTATGTAGATAGGAATTAGCAGAACTTGATATAAATTGCAGGGAATGCTGTACTAAATTCTTCTGAAGTCAAACATTCTATAAGATTATATAAAGCAAATTATAAACTGATTTTGGACTACAAAGTCAATATGAAAAGTGTGCTGTTTGTAAAAAAGCCTCATGAAATGTACTTAGCAATAACTAGTTTTTTAGTGTTTTCATTTAGAATTATATCTCACTGGAAAGTCTTAAAAACGAATTGGAAAGCATACATAGTGCTTTCAAAATGTCTGTGTGGACAACATGGAGATGCACAGGGACCTAATGATATAAAAAGGTGCTCACGCAACATACGCCATGAGGCTTCTGCATGGACAGTGTTTCTCTGCAAAACAGGCCATCTGCATATAGTTCAGCTTAAATTCCAGTTTGAAACTGCTTAACTATTTACATATATATTTTTGAAACTTGGAGTTAATGTTCTTTGCTTTTAGTAAACGAGAAACTCTCCTTTTAATCACATCATGCTCCGTAATGAGCGTTCAACGCTTGTGAGCCCGTCAGAACTGCTGCAAGAAACACGTTTCTGCGGGGAAAACGTAAGAAGTTTCTTGCTCAGAAATTTTTATGCCCCTGCTTTGAGAGGAGGAAAGTCATGTTTAAAACAGCAGTTTTATTTGTGAATGAGTTTATGCTATGATATTGCTCTATTATGTGACTATTATGCAAACAAACTGTATCACACCACATGTTTTAAGCATCTCTCTTCAGTAACTGACCTGGGCTGGGCCATACCTGTTTACTATGCAATATGTTGGAGGTACTGGCAGTCACTGCAGCGATCAACATGCCCTGTGGGCCAACCTCCAGCCTTAATGTAAAAGGTAAATAACATTAAAACTGCGTGAGCTTCTCCCGTAACATAGAAATGAAAAATATCCCTTTGCTTATTAACAGTAATTCCCCCCAGATTTTCACAGAAATAACTGATCGTTTTACTTACATTAATCATCTAACCCCAACCCAGCGCTGGAAGAGCACACGTACAGTGCGGTATTCCTCAGTGGAAGGGACGGACTATGTGAACGCCGGGTCATCTGCCAGAGCATAACCGCTAAGGGCAGCGTCCCCCAGGAATGTCGGTGTTGCTGCATTCAGGGGATTGCCTGAGAGGTGGAAGGGAAGGACTTCGGAGGAAAGCAAGCTCTCTCACATCACTACACAGAACTGCAGGCAAGTCAGGTGTTCCCCACTGTTCAAGTCTCAAATTTTCCTGTTTGGCGTTTCTGACGCAAATGCTCTATGTTTATTTAGTTCCTATCCGAAACGGAATGTTTTGATCCTGGTGCAACAGGGAAGAGAGGTGGGGACACGCGGGACACAACACAATTCTGGCCCCGTAGACCCAATTAGTGTGTGGGATTCTAGGCCCAAAGCAGAGCTCCTTGTCAGGGACACATTGGCAGTTGTTGCACAGTGCTGCTGACTCTCACTGTGAAGATTTTTGTCTGGGAAACTGCTACTTCACTGGAAAAAAGAGGGAGCAGGTTTCTAAAGACCTAGCTGTGTATGTTCATCCTAGGAAGGGAAGGGGCAAGACGTGTTATTTACAAGGCTGTAAAGACGTCTTGTGTTACTAGAGTCAGGCAAAGGTTTGAAACATTCTATTCTATGACCTCTTATGATTCTCAGACTTTTATTTCTGGACAGTTTGTAAAAGCCAGTTCGGTTGATCTAGTCTAAGGAGTTGAGAGCCGGGAGCTGCTGACTTCAAAGGCAGATAGGGTGAAACGAAACTTGCGTGCCAGGGAGGAGAGGGAACAGAAAAAGAGGAAGAAGCAGAAAGGAGCTTGGAAAGAGGCAAAAATTGGATATAGAGGCCATTGGGATAAACATTATATATTTGGAGGAGGCTTAAAAGAGAATTGAAGCAAAAGAGTATTCACAATATGTTGTGGAAGCAATGAGGAGATTTCCTGTCCCCTAGTGACTGTCTAATAATTCCCACTGACTGCCATGTGCTGTTCCCTCTGTCCATGGGATGAAAACCAGAAGCCTGCTAGGGCTTCTGGTAGGCTAGGAACACTGGATCCCTTGGGCTGCAGATGGGGGATGTGGCATTGCACGTGCCCATCCCACTGCCAGCTGCTCTCTGACCTCTCCTTTGTTTCAGACTCAGCAAACTGCAATTCCCTCATGCCCATTTAACCATGTTGACATTCATCTTCCTCCTCATAAAGGATGACTTTTGGGCAAATGCTTTCCCAGGTGGCTGTCCCATTCATGGTCATCTCTTAGCAGCAGTTGGGACTAAGGAGATTTTGCCAAGGGTGAGAACTCCCACAGATTTACAAAGTTATTTTTATAATATAGTGGGGTTTTTTTAATAATACAGTTTATTTTTTAGGCTAGTTTTACAATTTTCTTTAAATAAAACTTGAATTAAAAAGTTCTTTGGCTCCTAAGCAATGCTTTGTAAAGATTGTAGGCCACACTCTTAATAGGGGAAGACTGAATCTATTCAACCGAATAAATTCATGAATAATTCCATGAGCTGTTCTGGAGAGAAAGAATACATGAGCAAAATGCACTGGACGATGCTGTAAAGCAGAGTACAGTACACAGAGTGAAGTGACACATCTTCTGTGGTTAGGGGGTCTCCCGGAACAATTTTGCCTGGAGGGCCTCTAGCCAGTGACAGGACAATTTATCACCAACCATCTTCTGCAAAGGACAGCTCTACATATTTCTTGGTTTTAAGTATTCCCTGCTCTACCGAGACCTGATAAAACCTTATGTTCTGCATCAGGCACCAAAATGAACAGCAGTGGGGGGTTTCTTTTCTTCTCTTTCCTTCTATTTCATGGGAAGACTCTACCTGGATCTGCATAAATCTGTTTTCAAGTCATGCCTGTGCTACTGTGTTCTGATCACATCTGAGTATCTTGTTCATTCACATGGTATATTCTTTGAAAAACAGAGACTATTCCCCTTTCGTTTTTTGTTTCTGTCCTTTTTTTCTGTTAGCTCTTACTTAATGGGACAGAACAAGGCTATGGGTTTTAAGATGCTACATAGATGTGTCACGTATCTCTGAGCAGTTCTGGAGACCCTACAACATATGAAAGGTCATTTTGAGTTTTGTGCGTTTTGGGGAAAAGCCAAGGGGTACCCATATGATACACAGTTTAGATTTACACTTGATTTACGTGTGAGTTTTCATCCCATGGACAGAGGGAACAGCACATGGCAGTCAGTGGGAATTATTAGACAGTCACTAGGGGACAGGAAATCTCCTCATTGCTTCCACAACATATTGTGAATACTCTTTTGCTTCAATTCTCTTTTAAGCCTCCTCCAAATATATAATGTTTATCCCAATGGCCTCTATATCCAATTTTTGCCTCTTTCCAAGCTCCTTTCTGCTTCTTCCTCTTTTTCTGTTCCCTCTCCTCCCTGGCACGCAAGTTTCGTTTCACCCTATCTGCCTTTGAAGTCAGCAGCTCCCGGCTCTCAACTCCTTAGACTAGATCAGTCGAACTGGCTTTTACAAACTGTCCAGAAATAAAAGTCTGAGAATCATAAGAGGTCATAAAATAGAATGTTTCAAACCTTTTTTCAAACACACAGTTGTTTGAAAAAAAAGATGCCTCTGGCATCTTGACAGGTTGAATCGATGGGCAGAGGCCAATGGGATGAAGTTCAACATGGCAAAGTGTCAGGTCCTGCACTTTGGTCATAACAACCCCAAGGGAGCGCTACAGGCTGGAGGCAGGGTGGCTGGACTGTATGAGAAATAGCATAGTCAGCAGGACCAGGGAGGTGATCATCCCCCTGTACTCAGCTCTGGTGAGGCTGCATCTCAACTACCATGTTCAGTTTTGGGCCCCTCACTACAAGAAAGACCTGGAGGCCCTGGGGTGTGTCCAGAGAAGGGTGATGAGGCTGGTGAAGGGTCTGGAACACAAGTCTGATGAGGAGCAGCTGAGAGAACTGGGACTGTTTAGCCTGGAGAAGAGAAGGCTCAGGACAGACCATATCACTCTCTACAACTACCTGAAAGGAGGTAGTGCTGGGCTGGGGTTCAGCCTCTTCTCGCAGACAGGTAGTGATAGGGCAAGAGGGAATCGCTGCAATTTGGATCAGGTTAGAAATTAGGAGAAATTTCTCAGAAAGAGTGGTTAGGCACTGGAACAGGTTGCCCGGGGAGGTGGTGGAGTCACCATCCCTCGGGGTGTTCAAGGCAGGATCGGATGAGCTACTCAGGGACACGGTTTAGTTAGTAATATAGGTGGTAGGGGAATGGTTGGACTAGATGATCTTGGAGGTCTTTCCCACTTTAATGATTCTCTACCTCATGTTTGTTATTTTTTACCATCTCCCCAGTTGGAAAACATTTATTCATTTTAGTATGTTTCCTCCTGAATAAGAAGCAGAAAAGTACTTTCATCATTGATAATGGCTATTGTATTATATTCTTTTTTCCCCCTTCCCTTTCTTTGTGGTATGTCCTGACTGTAATGTCTTTATTTCAGAGATGAAATTACAGAAAACTGGTCTGGAGCACGTTCGGTTTGCAGTGTGCGCTGCCACTGCTTTCAAGGACTGTCTTTCAAGTGAAAGCTAGCTATGGTGTTTGCTCTCCCCAGAAAACTGGAGCAACTGCCTGTTGTTAGACTCTAATCTCAGCATGTAGAGATTCAGTCATTAAGCTCCTGTCAAGGTTAATTAAAATTTTGAAGGCAAAGGTTTGAAATGCAGACATGTTAGAGAGAAACACATTTCCTCTAAGGATTAAATACAAGTCAGTGGCTGGAGCTCTTTTCAGGTCCCTGCTAATTCAAGTCTTTGTCCAGGTGATTTTTACTCACCCAGAATAAGACGTGGAGGGCACAGAACACACACTCGCTGAGCTGGGACCCTAAATCTAGCTCAAGCCCCATAAATTAGCCAGGAACTGTCAGCTAGCACAACACAATCAAACAAAAATGTAACAATAAACTGTTTAACAATTTGAAGATACACAGCAATGAGAAGGGAATCAGCACTCAAGATAAAATTATGCACTGTGATCTGAGAGCATTTGCATAATCTTTTAAAAACAAACTAAGCACTTTTTCCATTCAGGTTGTTTTTTTTTCCCTTCATTTGTCAAAATTGGGTGAATATTCATAGAATTCCATTTCCACAGATCTATTACACCAGCTTGGTCTTTCTAAAATGAAACAGAAGATTCAGCGTTTGAAATACCAGGGAAAACGGGTATCAGCTAACTGGATGCTAACAATTTCATACAGATGTCTGCTTATCATGCAAATAGTTTATTTAGATGCAAAGACACATTAGATTCCACTGATCAGAAAGTGAGAAATGGTAGCGGCTTCATGTTGTTCCGGTGTATGTGATCAGAATTACAGTGTGTTTTCCCTCAGCAGCACTGAAATAAGCACCAAAAATGAGGGACGCACAAACTGTGTACACAAAGGAGGCTTGATTTCTAATGGAGTGAGTATTAGTGGTAGATGATGGGCTGCAGAAGAACAGATGCCTTTAAATCAGCAGACCATTATGCAAAGAGCTGTTAACAAGACAAAGCATCTAATTTCACCTACCATACTCTTTTAATTTTACTCCTACCATGCAGATCACATGCAGGTTTGGGTATGACATTTAAAAGGAGGTCTCAGCTGGTTTATATAGAATGTTATAACCCCTGATTTGTAAAAGGCCAACTGAATGATATTACTTTGGAGTTCTAGAAAATAATACAGCTTACAGCCTTCTGTGGAACATGAAAGGGCTTCATTAAATTTTAAACCTTAACTGCTTCTTGACCTTTCCCCAATATCATACCTATTATTTTTCTCTCTAAATGATGCTCAAACCCTAAACGTCGCTACATCACTTTTATCTATTACTATTGCTGAAGATGGCTTAATCATCCTTATATCTAGTGTAAAGGTCTTGCTTTTGCAGGGAGCTGTTGATAGGATGCATAATGAAGGTCCTCCATTTAAGGATGGGTCAGATAACTGAGTGTCTTATCAATGCACATATCCCATAGGAGAACACAGTTCTCTGTGCTAAACAGGCTATAAAATATTTCAGCTCCTGGAAAACCTATCATTTATTCATACTAGAGCAAATTATTTCTGAAGGCAGCAGATGAAAGCAGAAGTCTTTTCCTTGACAAAGATGGGCTTTTGACCAGTGCCAGCACCTGCAAATAGAAAAAAAAAAAAAAACCACAACCCAAAACAATTTAGAAAGGCCTTTCTGATATGTCCCAGTGATTTTTATGTTGTAGGGAACAACTCTGCATGTCAAATTAAAGAGTATTATTCAATATAAGTATCCAATTTTGTTTTCCTTTCCTCCTCTATTATTGCTTATCAAAGCTTAACTATCATGCTGTCATTGAGGGAACGCCTTCACCCGCAGCAGACAGCGACCATGCAGGAGGCAACTGCTCTTGGATCACCACCAACAATCACCACTCAGGCAGCTGTACTGGCCAAAAAGAACATTGGTGTCGGAGGGGGCTTGTGGCCACACCCCAGCTCTGTGCAGCGAGGGGCCTTTCTCCATGTGTCGTGTGTCCATGCTTACCTCTCTGCAAGAAGAACACGCTGTACTTGTGTAATTGCATGCTCTCTACCTGAAAGTCTGAATACGTGGCCTGGCCTGCTTCGTATTTCAGTGGTGCCAAAAGGACAAGAGTAACAGATGGCACTTCATCCTCTGTGTAAACGGACAGTTGGGGAACGAGCTGCAGAAAGATACCACGTTAAGAGTGTGCTACATTTTCTGCTTTTCACAATTGTTTTGCAGAGTCTTGGGCAGCTGCTTAGTCTTTAAGTTTTATCTACCACTGCTGCAAATTTTTCTCCTTGAGCATGGAAACTGCCAAGGAGGAAAAAGAGAAAAGGCAAGGAATTGTTCTTCTTGTCCAGGTTACTTTTTACGACTCCCTGTTGTTTATTCTGTAGTGTACACCCAGTATCAATTACTATAATCACAGTGGAGACCGTGTGAATCCATCAGAGGGAAGGTCTATAAACATGATAAAATGAAGTCACATTGTCCTCAGTATTGGTTTATCTCTTTTTTTGTTTTGTTTTACTCCCTCATAGGTGACGGTGGTAATAAAAAAAAGCCCCAACCTTCTGAGGCAATGTGTTGTCCAAACCCCAGTTGTTCTTACTGGGTGTTTGTGTGGTTAAGAAGTCAACAGTGTCACCAAAGGGATGACTAACTGAAAAACAGGGTGATTTATTGAGGTGGTATAGAAGGACGTAAATTTGTATCTAACTTTTGTGGGTTTGCACCTTACTAATGAATAAAAACCAATTTAACAGACTTCAAAATAAAAATATGTTTATCAAAGGATATTTTATAAACAGATATATTTTATATATAGATATCTTCATATATATATACATACACACACACATGCGCAGCTTATTTTCCTTGATTCAGGTCCATGGAAACCCTCATGGATTTTACTCATTTGGGGATCAGACTTGAAAGTATGGTTGTAACACCTGTTATTGACAAGCATAGGAACCACGTTCCTCATCTGACGTCTCTGACAGTACCAACAGAGACAGAAGCGTTTTTCAGAGGGAACAGGTATTGTTCTCTTGATGTGATCTCACCCTGTGCATGAGTATAAATAATTTTCTGCACATTCTTCCTGAGGAAGAGTTGTGCCTGCAACATGATGGAGTAGTTTTTGCCCCAGTGAGAACGTCTGCGTGCAAAAGTGAAATAACAGCAGGAAGAGCTGCATGCAGAGATACCATTGCCTCAGAACCATCCCCCAAATGTTAAAGTCATCGTTTGTGTCTTTATTTTAGCATCATTTATGTGTTCTGTTTCTATCTGGCTGTGCTTAACCTGGCACTATGCACACTGTGACTGATACTGTCTCACCTAAGTGCCAGCTTTTGCCAGGTTGGGTGCAAAAATTGTGTCCATGAGATGCTCAGTTGATTTAAGCAAAATTGTCCGGGATGCCAGACATAAGCCAGCATCAGACCCGAGAGACGCTCTGTGTACATGTCTGAACCTTGGGGATGCTACCCTGAAAGCTGTGCAGAAAAAGCAAATATTAAAAAGAGCACAGCAACCACAGCCAGATTTTCAGCGTGCGGTGTTAAATATAGAAAAAGGTGTGTGGGGACAAACAAAGCATGAGTGCCCTTGGAGAGAAAATGCTTCTCTCTGTCATTTCTCCTACTGGTGTTGGTACTTTTCCTATCATGCTGTGCCTGGTCCTATAGTGATGTTTATCAAATTGGGATTAGGACCCATCCTCCTGACCCAGAAAGCTTAGGTTTAATTGAGATAATGCAAACAGTCAATAAGCGAAAGGCCAGAGACAGGTTTTACAATAAGGTAATCAGGCTGGTGGAGAGGTGGTGAAGCGTGACCTCCTTGTGCTGTCAACACTGCTGCTCTTTGGCAAACGCTTTTGTCTAGCAGAGACTTTTATTGCACTTGGAAATCATAATCCAGACTTACGCTTAGGTTCAGTGCATTTGAAACCTCGGTGCTGTAAATCACTATGGTTTTAATTGGTTTCACAATTTACATCACATGCGCATTTATTTACTACCTGAGCCAGCCAGCCCATAAAGAACCATATTTGTCCCAAGGGATCTGATTAGTAGGAGAGAAGGTGCCAGTAGGGACCGAGAAAAGAGCTAATATTATTGGGGAGACTTTTCATTAGGGCTTGATAGGAATCAGAAACAAATCACTGGGAGTCCTGCTACAAAGCAAACTGAAAATGACTTGGGGCTTTGCCAAGGGGGGTTCTTGGGACTGGAGAAAGTGCATTAGAGAAATGTGTTAATGGCATTCCTTTTATATTTACTTAGAAAAGCTGCAAACGATTAGGCAGAAGAGCAGCAGAAGTGTTGCTTAGCAATGTCTCTTCCAGTGCTGGACTGGAGGGCAGCAAAAAAAAAGAGAAAAGGCAGAAGAGAAACCCCAGAAGGGGGATGTAGATAGTTGCTGTATTCAATGTAGGGGAAAGATACGCTTCTCCAGGGAAGAGGCTAAGAGAGGGTGGATGAGGCACCTAATTTTGCTGTTAAAGCACTAGCCAGCTCCCCAGGCAATGGGATTTTTGGTCACTTCTGGGATTCAGCAGCCTTGTGCCTGGTGAGGTGTAACAGGTACAGTGTTTTATAGCTGATGCCTGTAAAGTCTGTGCTTGTTTTCCCACTGTCTTCTGCTCTGCAAAAAGCTAAAGGTGATGCAGTCAGGAGCAGTTCCCCTGTTGGTTGAAGATAGAAGGTTTTTGAGGAGCAGCTTCTGGTACAAGCTCATGCTTGCACTGTCCTAATGGACAGTGGGACAGGGACACAACCTCACCTCCCATCAGAGGTCATCTGCCCGAAAACACTGTTTTGGACAGGATGAATTCAAGCTATTCAAGATGGAGTCTAGACACACAAGTAAAAGGTGAAACAATAAACCACCAACAGAGCGTATCAATTCTGGTGGTTGGAACCTCTACTAAACTGGAGAGGAAGTGAGGAGAGCAAGATCAGGTACTACAAGAGCAGGCAAATATGAAAATTCCTTTCTAAAGAGCTCAAGTTTCAGAATATAATCAACAAAATCTCCTTAAATCACATGAGATGTAATTGTCATGTACCTCACAGGTCATCTGGGACTATTTCTTTTACCAGTCAAAGCTCCCTCAGTTTTATTTTCTGTATGAGGGATTTGCATTTCAATGTGGGGATTAAAAAGAAGTTTTCATGCTAGCCATGGAAAATAAGCTGCTATAAATGAATCCTTTGGTCCATGAGGACCATGGGAGAAAAAAACAATGAAGAAAACTGCTTGCTGAACTCCAGCCCTGAGAGGTTTCTCCTGTCAGTGCAGGCCAGGTATGCTACATACTTGCTCAGGAAAGATAAACTTAGGCTGTACACGGGCCAACTGGACTGATGTCTTATTAGCAAAACCTCTGTCCTGAAAACAATCATTTCCATAGTACCCTGGCCATGAGGTACCCTGGCACAGGGCAAGGGTTAGGGTGGGCACAGCATAGTGCTCCTGGGCCCTAAACTGTGCTGAGCTGTGCTACCGGCAGCCTTCAGCCAGGGATCCAGCCTCAGGTGGCTGAGTAACCTTGGAGGAAAACAACACATCCTCTCAGGTTCGGTAGCAACCTCCAAAGTCACCTTTCAAAGATGATGAGTGCTCATCTTCATTACCCAACACAAACGAGATGGCAAAGCAAAATTGCAACCGCCTGATGTCTCTACACTGCAGTAGAACTAGACAAAGTGAACAGAAATTAGGAATAGAAAGAATTTGTTTTAGGGGATACTGACCTTATTTTGTGTGGAGAAAGTGAGATTCCTGGTTCCTTGTAGTAGGACATCTCCCTTGAGCCAGACGAGCCTGACCTGCTCGCAGTTTGGGGTGCCTGTGACTCCCCTGCTCCCTCAAGCTGAACAGAACAAAAGCACTTACGATACTTCCTCCCTCCTATGGCTTTTATTTCTCCTGGACATAATAAAGATCAGGATATAAAGGAGATGGATTGTGTTCCAACTGTTCTGTGTATAAACACACTACTTGAGTCTGCAGGGGTTTTCCTTTGGTATCCATCACAATAAGCATGCAGTGAAGAGGTGAAACGCACACAGAAGTAACCAGGCCAATGAGAGAGTGTTCATTTATTAGATTAAGAAATAAAATATGAAGGGGTTTGGGTCTTTTTCCTGGGAAATATGGAGTGGAGTTGGCTTCTAAAACTTGTTATTGGCACCGGCTCAGCAAGTGCCAACTGAATAAGGAAAAAACAAGCTGAGAACAAAATGTTTACATCAGTGGTTCTTCAAATGAAGAAGTAATACCAGCTGCAATCTTCAATGTGCTTGTAATTCACTAGTGCTTAAACAAGATATATCAACCAGGGCTTTACACATCAAATACAACACTAAACTGTAATTTTCTCTATGATAGGCCATTTAATAAAATATTTCTACTCCATCTCCAGTCCCAATTAAGGTTGCAGTCAACAGGAGATAGAAAGCAATTTTGTTCCTGACACATAAATAAGTTTTAAAGTGATTCGATATGCTGATTAGGTTATTCATAACAAAAGAAATGCATGTATTTCTCATTAATTTTACCTTGAAGCACCAAAGTACAGCCACTTGAGTACATATAGTATTTTGTTTTTATTTATTGATATTACAAGGCTGCTTTGAATGCAGCAGCTTTGGTATGAGCCATAAAACTCATCTGTAATAATCAAATTGCAAGCAGCTGTGGATGCAGTTTAAACTGAAAAACATTCCATTTAATTATCTACATTATCTTCTTTGGCAATACACACTGGATCCATTATGTGTAGAAAGTTTTTACCAGAATTCTAGGAATTGCATATGCAGGTAAGAGCGACCTTTGCTTTAAATAAAGTGACTAGTAGCCCAGCATCTCATCAAGGAATCTTGGAAAATGTAGGCTTGAAGAGCCCTTTGGAGGTCATCTGGTCCTGCCTGATCTGCAAAGCTGGGCCAACGTGAAAGCTGCTCAGGTTGTTCAAGACATTGTCCAGGGAAATTCTGAGTTTCCAAAATGAAGACTGCACAAGAGAAAATTTTCTCCTGGGGAAACCTGTCCCAGCACTTGCCGAATCCCTGTCATTTTGCAGTTTGGGGTTTTTTCTATCTTTTCCCCTTCCCAACTTGGAATATCCTTTGCTATGATGCAATCTTTTTTGACTTGCATCTTTTTTTCCCCTGTATGTTTAATGTATAATATGGAAGACTTTGCATTTTCCCAGGGCGTTACATCATAGAAAAACTTCAGTTAACTAATTCCCATTCTACTAATGACAGCATTTAACACCGATTTCACATTGATTTCTGATTAGTATAGAATTTAGATCCACAGAGCTCTTGTACCTATTTGGTTTTTCTGACTGGACCCACGTGGGGCTTTTTCATTGTTTTTTACATAATGGGTCAACAATACTGTTGGCTGAATTAATTTTCATTTACTCAGAGAGTACATTTTTTTTTTTTTTTTGGCATGCTAAATACTACAGTATGCTGTCTACATCTTCATGTTCTTCAAATTTTTGGTTTCCAAATGCACCGGTCAAGCTTCTAAAGGAATTTTGCAATGACTGCTCCATTTCAAATTCTGCTGTACCTGTAAATAAAATGAAATTCTGATACAGTATTTAAACCGAAATAAGTTTTGTGACTAAACTGAGTTTGCAGACGAATCAGGTCTCTTAAATTTGGGGTTTTTTTCTTCACAGTTTGCCATGCATGGGGGTAAGTTCACTAGTGTGGAAGGAAAGCATGATGATAGCAATTGACCCAGGAAAAAGGTGTGGATCTTCTTCAAACAGATTGGGATTTGGAACGCAGCCAAGGTGGTTTGGTCCATGGCTGTAGGTGCTGCTACAAGGGAACACGTTCATTGTTGGTGATCCTACTTGTCATCACACTGCAACTCCTTTGTATACAACCTGAGCTCAGGGCATCTGCTAAGGATGGAGAAAAGGGAGTGACTGAATAAGTAGAGAGACCTCCCTTTTTATTTGCAAATAAAACTATTCAGTGAGAGGGAACAGCTGGCAGGAGGTTATAGCCAGTGGTGGGGTGCAGCCAGATTTACAGTTACAGCTAAGTTACAGATGTACCTGTGAATTTATATTCTGCAGACAAGCTTTTATCGCTCTAATGAGAAGCATTATTGTAATGTTAGTTAATAAAAATTCCATTGATAGTTCTTCCTTTTGCCTTTCAGTGTGACTAGGGTATTTTTCTTTTCTTTTAGCCATATACTTTGTCACTACGGCTGATGTTATTTGCAAGTCTGTTGCATTTCAGGGAAGAAATTACTCCTGGATAAGAAAGCAGCTCATTACCCATGGAACACAGCAAAATGAAAATTGGAATTTTTTGTCTCAAGGCTCTTTGCTATCTTAATTCTCCAAATGGCTTACATACCACAGTTGTCTAAAATAAGTCATGCTTGATAACATGTACAAAAAATGGTTGCAGCTACATCTTTTAAGGTGCTTACTTACACATATCCTTTAGAAGAATTTATGCTAACTTCATAAGAATTTGTTTTATTTAAAATATCATGGACATTTATAAAACTGTGCTTAATTAATATATGCCCTATAAAAATGTGAGTAAAAAAAGAAGTTTAAGAACACGGTTAGAAAAATGCCCACGATAACAGTGATTGGAAATCTATTAAAGTAAAATCCATCTGGTTATTTTAGTAACCTAATAAATTTCAGCACTTCTGTCTGAGAGTTTATTATGATTTAACATATCTGCCTTACCGCATTTATGGTCTAGTTTAACACTGTAACATCAATTTCTATGAATGATATGTGCTGTAAACTGAATAATTCAACTGTAACACTTCAGCAATGGATGTCTTAAGGTTATTGTTTTATTTTTCATAGATTGTTTTCCTGAGATTGTGGATTTCAAAACTGTAAGAGAACTCTATGAGTAAGTTTTTCGCGCTCTCTTTAAAAATGTTAAGATTTTTGGTAAGATAGAACAGGAGTTTTGACAAGCAGTTGTGTTGTTTTTTTCTTGGTGAAGGACTATCTCATCATAATGCTTCTCTTCCAAATTGTGGTTTTGACACATCCTAAAAACAGACCACAAGATAGAAAAGCATAATAAATCTCTTTTTATTTATGAGTGTGTCATTTCAGTGAGTGACATCTGAACCTAGGGGAAGTTTATTTAAATTCCCTTTAGTGGTGAGCTGGGTAATGCTGTCAAAACCTATTCACTTCTGTCAAATGTACGTAGTGATGTTTAATTTTTTTCTAGTAATATTTTCTATAACTGTGCCAATTTACCCACTGTCGTTCTTCTTGGAAAGTATCTTATTTTGCAGAATCTGAATCTCCAGTGACTAGAAGAAAGGTGTAATTCCACAGAATGAGTAATTATTTCTCTACATTAAAACTCCAGGAGTTGTTATACATCCATTAAACAAGGATGCATATTCCTTCAATAATATTTTAGGTGAGAAAATTATATATAAAGAAAGGAATTGGGATTAGAATGAGGATTAGAATTAGAAAGAAAACACCTGTGCTGTGAGATTAGTGCTGACCAACTAGAAAAGCATTACTATCTCAGTTCTTGAGGGCAGTTGCATGTGTATGGATTTCCCAGGGGATTTCAAGGACTACCATCTCCATTTATAGCAGAGTGCTGCTCTGCTATAATGTCCAGAAAGGACAAACATTATGCTCAAACTATTTTATAATTCCTCCACTTTTCACTTGCCACTATAAATTTGTCAGAAAAATCAGTTAGATTTGAGTGTCTTTATCTGTGTTTCTATGGCATTAACACTCAAATAAGTAAAATGCTGAATGAAAACATCCAACAAAAAGGTTTATTGGAATGAGAAGCCTGCTCTCATTAGGAAGAACAAATCTGGTTTTTTATTCTCATTTTTTTCACAGTATTTCATAGAATCATAGAAAGATAGAATAGTTTGGATTGGAAGAGACCCCAAAGCCCATCTAGTTCCAACCCCCTGCCATGGGGAGGGGCACCCTCTACTAGACCAAGTTGCCCAAAGCCCCATCCAACCCTTAAGCACTTCCAGGGAGGGGGAAGCCACAGCCTCTCTGAGCAACCTCTTCCAGGGCCTCACCTCCCTCACAGAGAAGATCTTCTTCCTAACATGTAATCTAAACCTACCCTCTTTCAGCTTGAAGCCATTTCCTCTTGTCCTACCACATTTGCTGGTGAACAGTCCCTTTCCCACTTTCCTGTAGGACCCCTTTAAGTATTGATAGCCCCCGAAGCCTTCTCTTCTCCAGGCTGAACAAGCCCAACTCTCTCAGCCTGTCTTCATAGGAGAGGTGCTCCACCCCATGATCATATTTGTGGCTCCTCTTCTAACAACTCTATGCCTTTCCTGTATTGGTGACTCCAGATCTGGGTGCAGCACTTCAGGTGGGGTGTCACAAGACAAAAAAACCAAAACCCAAACCACCACAAACAAAGCCAGGCTGACTGAGGATACAATTTTACATAATCTATCATTAAGCTTCACTTCGATGTCCTTAGCATCTGTAGTTTTATTCATCACCTGTCTCTTCAGGCCTTAGTGACTGTTAATCACATCATTTTAAAAACAATGAAAGCAGACAAAAGAAGCTGAACTGTGGGTTTCTGGTTTTAAACATAAACTGCTGTTGTGGTTTGGCGTGGCAGGATTCTGATGTAGAGGGGAGGACTGCAGGGGGGCTTCTGCAAGAAGCAGCTAGAAGCTTCCCCTAGGCTGACAGTAAATAGCAGCTGGGCTTGAGGCCAGACCCACCACTGATCAAGGCCGAGCCCATGAGCACCTCTGTGATAGCATATTTGAGGGAAAAAACCCTCAAGTGGACATTTTGCCACCAGAGAAGGGAGTGAGAAGATGTAAGAAACTGTGCAGACACCAAGGCCAGTGAAGGAGGGGCTGGAGGCACCTCAGGTGTCAGAGAGAAAGATTCCCTTGCAGTCTGTGGAGAGCCCCCATGCTGGAGCAGGTGGAGACATGGAAGATGCTGTGACCCGTGTTGGAGAAAGGCTCCTGGCCGGACCTGCAGCCCGTGGACAGAGTGGCCCATGCTGTACCAGGTTTGCTGTGGAGGGAGGCTTGTGACTCCATGGGGGACCAGGCTGGAGCAGTCTGGGCCTGAGAGACTGAGAGACATTCTATGATTTGTGACTGCACCCCATAGAAGTGACACACACTGGGGCAGCTGGTGAAGAGTTGAAGCCCTGTGGGAAAGGACTCATGTTTGGAGGACTGTCTCCCATGCTGGAGCCAGTGAAGAGTGTGAGGAATTCCCCATCCCACACCCCTGCTAAGAAGGAAAACAATTCACAAGGACCTGGTCAAAACCCCCATTCCCTGTAAGAGTGGAAAAGAAAAAGAGCAGGAGAGAAAAAGAGGGAGAGAAAGTGTGTGTGTTTCCATGTGTCTGTGTGTTGAGTCAGTTTTGCCCATGATAGTGATTGCAGAAAGATCTCTCCCTGTCCTTATCTCAACTTCTAAGCCTCTCAATATATATTTTTCACCTCTGTCCAGCTGAAAAGTGTAGTGATAGAATGACTTTGGGGGGCATCTGGCCTCCAGCCAGGGTTAAACCATCACAGCACCTGAGAAGACATCAAGGCCCAAGCAAATCTGCTGTGAAAAATTCATCATAGACTTCTTTAGTAAAGCTTTTTTCTGCTGGAAGTACATTTTAATTAGCTTTACTACTTGAATTAGAATAAACTCTTGAAATGGGAGAAAGGAAATAAAACACAGCACAGTATAGCACTGACAGACTCAGAAATCTCTGAAAATTATCCAAGTTCTTATCAGCTTTGTAGGTTAATGTTAAATTATTAACTTTGACTCATAACTGTTATTTAAAAGGCAAAAAACCCCACAAACCAAAAAAAAACCCACCCAAAAACCAACTTCGTAAGTTTATTTATTAAAAGATTTCATAGCAACTTCAGGATGTGAAAACTCTTTTAGGAGTAGGAAGTTCAAAGTTAGAGCTAAGATCAAAGGGGGTAGATTGTTTTATATATATATAGATATATACCATCATGATATGAAGACTCACAGTTCCTAGGGACTATGAAATACAAGCTCTGGGAAAACTCAAAGGAGCCAAGTAATGACTTGGTGTTTAGACTGTGAGATTTTCATCTCAAAGAAAGCTAAAAGACTGATGTCCTGAAAGATTGCCTGGAAAGTTTAAGCTCAGTGAGGTTTTTTTTTCCCCCTAGTCTCAGTACATTTGAAAGCATTACATGCTGTATGGGCCCATAACAGTCATCTGATAGATAATTAGCTGAGGACGTCATCCTCAGACATAGCATCATACACGTAAATTTGACCGAAGTGAAAATGGATTCACTGTAGCTTTCTGATGTTTTTCCAGCTGATAGTAGACTTAAAAATCTCATTAATTCTACTGGGCTTCTTGGAATGTAAAAAAAGAAGGAATGAAAAACATAGAAGAACCACCTGTTCTGTTTATTTTTAATTACAATGTGCACTGCTCTTACATGACAGGCAAGAAAGAGAGCACTTTTTGGCTTTGAACCAAAGGAATTGATTCATAGGGCAAATGCATCAGGAAGCACACACTGCAGCAGAGCTTGATTTTGCTGTATGTCTGTGATCAGAAGTGAACAAAGTTTCTATACAGCCAGGAGAAACCCATTCTGGCAGCGTTAAACCACACAGGAATTTTAATTCACATATTCTTATTCGTATCTCTTCAAGGAAACAGTACGTACTGGTCACCAGTTACCTAAGTCCTCTTCCTTTTAAGCATTTTGGTTTAACTGGTTTATTGTTTGGAGTAACCTGCACCCAAGGTTCATACCACATCCTGACTACTAATTCTTTGCAACCACCTGGATTTTTCTGGGAAGGTTCAGGCACTTGTTTTATACTGTACCAGTCTCAGTGGCTGTGGAAGTATGATGGAAGCAGACTTGCTGTGCAAACCTTACCTATTTTTATTCTCTATCCTGCTGGAATATGCAACCCCTGAAAGACTCTTTAAAGAAAGGTGTATGTTATGGCCCAAAGACATGGGAGCTCTGGTATTGAGCTAGGAGGATCTGTATTCAGCCTCCCATTCTGGACAGGACAGAATACTGCCTTGAATCCTCTCTCTCCCACTTCAGAGGAATTTTCTAAGGCTATGCCAGGCTAAACTGCCTCTCCAGCTGTAACTTCAGGTTCGTTCTTCAAACGGTTAGATGCTTCTGTTGTCTAGTCTCATTACGGAGGCTCGTTAGAGTTTAGGCTAATAGTAAAAATTAGAACATTGCTGTCAAATTAACATATGGGGGAAAATGCTAATCATTTGACATACTAGAAATTTATCTTCTAAACCAATGAAGCATCTCTTCTTAAAACTTTTGTGCAGCTCTAAACACAAGTCGGTCACACTGCATGTAAAGGGAGTAAAGCAGAATGACATGCAAACAACATGTACTCAGTCCAAAACCAAGAAATATTAACTGTCCCACATCCAGAAGACAATATTTGATTAGATAATTTCCTTGTCAAGATATTGGATGCCAACAGGACAGGTGTGAAAAATGAGTGAGGTTATCTTCTTGTTGCTGTGTAAAGCCCTGGTGTGCTTATGGCTTGAATGCAGCGAGCAGCTCTGATCTTCTCACCTCAGGAAAGGTCCCCACGGAGCCAGGAAAGGGACAGTGAAGTGATGTCAGGGATGGAACCGTTGCCTTAGGATGAGAGACTGAAAACTCAGGATTCCTGGTGACTGGAGATGGCCGAGGAAGGGGGTGTCTGAGTTCAGGAGCCCCGCTGTTGGTGGAGATGGGGAAGGCACTGATAGTCACCAGATCACACTGGGGATCTGGTTTGAAGCAAGGAAAGGAAGTGCATGGCATTTAACAAATTTCAGCAATATGGGATGCTGCTGTGGAGGTAGGCAGTGAGAGCAGGGTCACAGAAGTACTGGAAAGGGGCCACCTCCATGTGTGCTGCACTAACACCTGAACACAGATGCTTATCTCCTGTGCTGGGGACAAGGCAAGTCTAAGTGGGCATGGGGAACATGTCTTAAGTTCTTCTATTTTTCCTTTAAGCAGCACAGCCCCCAGGGTGAGTGCATGCTGATTATCAGCTGCAGCTGTGCTACCCAGGTGGGTGCAATATTCCCTGATGCCACCCACCCCTGATGCAAAGTCCCACAACCTGTGCTACCCAGAGGTTGGGGGGATGGACACACCCACACCCCACCTCACCTCACCTCACCTCACCCCTTCTTCCACACACACACACCCATACCCCGCCCCCATCCCCTTTTTCCCCCACCCCCTTTTTCCCCCACACCTACCCCTACCTTCCCCCCTGCTTTCAGAAGTGCCTCTTGGAGCTCGGTGTTTTCTGTAGAACCCTTGTACTGGCCTGATGGTGAGTGTGCTTTTGCAGAGCCTAGTTTTTGTTGCTCATCTGCAAACAGGTGCCTCAAGCTAAGTTTGGTGGTTGTAATGGAATTGTTTCTACTATTTCTGGGTTTTTTAAGCCATGCTGTGTTCTCTCAGTGCTGGAGAGAAGTCGGCTCTCCTGTTTCCTGAGAGCCTTTGCTGCTTTCTGTCAGTTGAGCTGTGTTTGATTCACCTCTGTTTATTGTGCAGAGCCTGGCTTGCCTTGCTCTGCTTGGTTTGCATGTCCTTGCTCCTATGTGAGCTTCACTTGTTTCAGGAAAGTCTTGTAGTGGATAAATTGCTTTTCCTGTAGATGGTGGGTGTGTGTATGTGTTGTGGACAGACCTCTCTTTCTTCTCCCTTCTTAGTTATAAAAGCCTTCACTTTAATAGATAAGCAGGGTGTAAAAATCTCCAGAGCAAAAAACCCCAAACACTTGCTACAGAGGCTTGAAAATCAGACTGGTCTATGCATATACTAATTGTTGTGGACCTTATTTTGAATTCTTGCTTTCTTGCCTTCAAAATGCAGCTGTGGAAATGGCAATATGCTGACCACAGTCTGTCACAGATTTTTTTGGTTAGGGGGGACTCTGATACCTGAGAGCAGGCTGTGCTGCAAAAAGTGCTTTTTGATGTCCTCCTCCCTCTGTTTTTTTTAACTGGTAGTTGTGATAATGGAGACAGTGAAGACTGTTTAACATGGCAAGCAAACTGTGCGTGAACATCACAGATTTGTGGCTTTGTGCAACAAAGTCACATTTTAGGTGAAACCCTCTACAGATGTCAGACACAAATATATGTTTGCCTTATCTTTCAAAGCTTGTATAGATAGCCTTTTACAGGCATAGAAAGCAGAGATATTTGCATTGACTGAATGTTTTCTGTGCAAGTTCCTCTTAAAAATATTTTTTTTTATTCTATGGTACCTTGAAAACTTGTTTGGATATCTAGTAATGATTGCTGCATAAATTTAGCTGTGCTTCCCTGCTAGTGCCTGCCAATCATGATACTTTATTTAAAAATACCTCAGTTACTATCAGCATGCTGCTGATGGGCAGCAGCATTTTAATGTGCAGCAGCAGAATCTGGAAGAGTGGGCTTTTTTTTTAGGTTTATTAAGTGTTGCAATTAAAACTGCAATAGCGTGAAATCCTTTTGGGATAGGAAAAGCTGTCTGTGCTGAATTAGAACTGAGTATTGTCCCAGGCAGGTGGCCTGTGGTGTTTCATTGCAGCCCTGGGTATGTGACTGACAGACTGTGTCCAAAAGGCAGGTGGGAAAGGTGATACTCATCTAAACAAGTGTGTGTTTTCAGGCTACAAGCATGCTATCTCCTAGTCCAGGATGAATTCTTAGCAACTATAAGGACTGTCTAGAAAACATCAGAAGAAATCTTTTCTTCTATTAAAAACAAATGGAGGAAAAACAAACCACAACTTGATCAGCTCCCATTTTACACTTTCACTAGGGGAGTATTGTCCTTTGCTGGCAAATGCAAACATTTCTGTGCAAAACTCTAACTTCATAGCCTTAACTGTTCTGTGTGCCAGGTCTTTGTCATTATAGTACCCAGAAGCTTTAAACACACCTGTTAGTGAGTTTTGATGCAGCTCATGTCCTATTCCTTAATCCTTGCAAGCTGACTATTGGAAGTCACCAAATAAACAGTGTTTCAAGGGTGTATTTTTAATATTCAGAGGAGTTTCCATGACAGTTCTTAATGAATGTGTTTTCATTGTAATTTGCCAAGTATCTGGAGCAGAGGCTGGGGATCCATCTCACTGCCTTCTTTTTCAAAGGTTATTTACCTATGGTTTGTCATGGAGCTTGCTCCTGACAGTGGAGCAGAATCTGACTGGAGGCCTGTGACTAGCAGTGTTCCCCAGGGCTCGGTGTTGGGTCCAGTCCTGTTTAACATCTTCATTGATGACCTTGATGAGGGAACAGCATCCACCCTCAGCAAGTGTCAATGATCCAGAGCTGGAAGGAGTGGCTGACACACAGGACACTGCGCTGCCATCCAGAGAGACCTGGACAGGTTGGAGAGCTGGGCAGGGAGAAACCTAATGAAGTTCAACAAAAGCCAGTGTAGAGTCTGGCACCTGGGAAGGAGCAACCGTTCATATCAGTACAGGCTGGGGGATGACCTGCTGGAGAGGAGCTCTGTGGAGAAGGACCTGGGGGTTCTGGTAGATGACAGGGTGGCCATGAGCCAGCAGTGTGCCCTGGGGGCTGAGAGAGCCAATGGGATCCTGGGGGGCATCAGGAGGAGTGTGGCCAGCAAGTCACAGGAGGTGATCCTCCCCCTCTGCTCTGCCCTGGTCAGGCCCCACCTGGAGTGTTGTGTCCAGTTCTGGGCTCCCTGGGATAAAAAGACAGGGATCTCCCAGAGAGAGTCCAAAGAAGGGCTACGAAGATGATGAAGGGCCTGGAGCATCTCCCCTATGAGGAAAGGCTGAGTGAACTGGGACCATTCAGTCTTGAGAAGACTAAGGGGGGACCTAATTAATGTCTATAATTATCCTAAGCATGGAATGCAGGGGGAATTAGCCAGCCCCTTTTCTGTGTCTGTGGGGACAGGACAAGGGGCAATGGCCTCAAGTTGGAGCACAGGAAGTTCTGCACCAATATGGGGAAGAACTTTTCCCCAGTGAGGGTGAGGGAGCCCTGGGACAGGCTGCCCAGGGGAGTGTGGAGTCTCCTTCTCTGGAGAGATTCCAGCCCTGTCTGGACGCCTCCCTGTGCAATATGAGCTGGGGACCTGCTTTGGCAGGGGGTTGGACCGGATGATCTCTGGAGGTCCCTTTCAACCCCTACAATTCTATGATTCTATGATCATATCATTCTTTGTGCTTGCTCCTACTGGTATGGCTCTGTCAAGCATCCGCCCTGTTGGGGGTTCTGTCTGTGTGGGTCCAGGTTTTGTAGGGGCACAGTGGTTGCTTTTTCTTGAGTGGTATTTGTGCCACTTCTCAGAATGTGTCCATACTGTTGTATTATGGAGTATGTTAGTCTTAGCTCATGCTGCCACATGTGTAGGTGAACTGAACTAGCTGGTTGAGAATACTCCGATTTTCATCTTAAATAATTGCAGTCAGCTTTCAGTTTTATTGACAGTGTACTGCTCAATATGTGGAGTCATGCCTTCTGAATTTTATTTGGATGATACTGGCAATAAGTGAAACTTCTGTGTGCTCTGAAGTCTCCAATTAATATTACTTTTTTTACTTTATAAAAGTATGGTGACTCTCTATTTCAGAAGTCTCATGAAAGATATTACCAGTTTGGGGATGCACGTGGTTGGGAGAAAACTGTTTCAGATTTTCATCCCCACAAGAAAAAGAAAATAGCAGATGCTTTGTGAGATGGCATCTCTTTTAAATCCCTATTTTTTTATAGGAGATAAATAAATCAAAAGCTGATCCAGACAGGTTAGTTAGGGAGTGGGTGGGAGGTAACAGCAACAGTGAAAGAAGCATTACTATCTCAACTGAAGGTAAGCCTTGTCTCAGGTGGCCTTCCATCAATAAACTTCATTCAAAAGTATAAAAGCCTCTTCATAACTTTGCATTAAAAGCTAAGCAATGTTTCATTGAATGGGCACAAGACAACAGGTCACTTAAGTGTTTGAGTGTACATCGTTATGGTGGAGATAAGAATGAGAAGCATTGCGTTCTCTCTCTAGGGCCAGATTGATTTCTTGATGAGCCAATAACTTAGTGCACTTCTCAGGATGATGGAGGTCTGCAATTTGCTCAGGATAGAGAGCGGAGGAGCCTGTCTCAGGAGCTGCGTGGGGACTGAGATTACAGTTTATGTGAGACAGCAGGTTGATATTATAATGGAAGTTTAGAAAATGAAATGTTCCTCAAGTTGAATTAAATGAATCATTCTAAATAAACCTAGGCAAAATGACAGATTGTGATTCTATTCATCTGCACTGACAATGGAAAAAATATTCATTTTTCTTCTATAATTCATGTGGAAAACATCTGACCAATTCTGTACCTAATTTTTATGCTTTATCTAACAAAACTACTGTATTTTCAGCTGTTTAATATCCAGTTGTGGTTCCCTGCCACATTATTTTTAGAAGAGTTTTTCATTACCTGAGTTCTCAGTAATTCTCACAGATGGAGTGATGTGTTGCTCAGTTTTTCTCCTGGTGGCTTTAGTTGGCACTAGGCAGCAGACTGAACACATTTTACATCTGGCTTTGTTTTCCACTTATCCTTTTAATAGGACAGAATCTGCAGCAATGTGTAATGAACTAAACTATTAAAGATACTGTATTGTCCCACTTCCAAGGATAAAGAATGTTTAAGGTATTAAAGATTCAAATCTCTAAAATTCTCTTTTGTTAGAGCTAAATGTCTGTAGAGAATCTGAAATAGTGTATTTCTTTTGTGGCCCTATTTTTTTTCTTGTCTGTTTTACATATTAGTTTCAATTGTATCTGTAACTTCGATTTTTCTTCCTTGGACATTCTTCTTTCACTGTTTGTTACTCATCTGTAGCTGCTCTTATCCTACTTTACATTCTGGGAAGGTACTCCTTAAATGTATTAGGGGATGTAGGATTTTATTTTCTACCAGTTTATCCAATAACTATTCTCCTTATTCTGTGACGTGGTATTAAAGTTTTTCTACAGTGTCAGTTTTATTTAACACTGCTCTTCTCTCATGCTATATAGAAAGAACTGAGGTCACTGTCTTCCATTTCTTGGGGCTTAGGTTTTGCTGTCTCCAGCCGGAAAATGCTACCTGAAACCACTTCAAGCTCATGAGTGTCAGGAATGTTGACTGGGAACCGGATAGTTGGATAGTTGCTCTTGAAGTTACTGAGGGCAAATTGTCCCTGCACAGTTTGATGTGAGCTGGGGGAGACCTGTGCATGCTGTGTGCTTGGCTTTATAATACCTTTACTAGGCTTCTGTAGGTGACCCTGCTAGCCAGAGTGGTGAGATATAGGCTGGACAAGTGGAGTTAAGTCGATGGCTAGTAAATTGGCTTGGCTGTCTGGCTGCAAGGGGTTGCTATCATTGTAGAGAATCCAAGTAGTAGCTGGTTACTAGCTGCAACTTTTCTGGTACTTTTACTGGGGACAATGTTGCTTTACAGCAAGTTTTGAAACAGTGAAAAGAGGGAGGTGGTTTGTTGTTCAGAGGAACACCAACAGGTTGGAGAAACAGGCTGGCCTGAACCTCATGAAGTTCTCCAAAATTCAGTCTGTGTGGAGTGATTATGTGGGCTTGTACTGGCTGAGTTGGAAGCAGTTTTCCTATAGAAAAGGATTTGGGAGTCATGGTGAACAAGTCAAATGGGAGTCAACAATGCAATGTTGGAGGGAGGAAAGCTTGTTGCCTGTTGTGCTATATAAGCCAGGGTAGATAGCAGGAAGGTAATTCTTCCTGTTCAGCACCTCTGAAACCGCACCTGGAGTACTGTGCCCAATGTAGTGCTCCCCAGTGAGAGACTGATATATAGGAGCAAGTCCAACATTAGGCCTCCAAGATATTCAGGGGGCTGGAGCAAGTTATGCATGAAGAGAGGCTGAGAGCTCCAGGTGGTTTCAGCCTCAGGAAGAGAAGTGTAAGGGGTGACTAGAGCACTGCAGTGTGATAAGCGACAGGGATACGGTTTAGAAAATTGGAAGCTGTTGTGAGATAGAAGGTTTTCTGAACTAGGAGAGTAATGAAACACCAGAACAGGCTACCCAGGGATGACGAATAACACTGTTGTCATGGTTTAGCTTGAGCCAGCAATTAAGTACTATGCAGCACCTTGCTTGCACCTCACCCCTATTTCCCACGTGGGATGGGGAGGCAATTTGATCCTCCTCCCTGGCCAGTCCCCCCCTTATGTACAGAGCATGTCACAGGGTATGGGATACTGTTTTGGCTAGTTTGGGTCAGTTGTCCTGGCTGTGTCCCCTCCCAGCTGCTTGTAAACATTAACTCTATTCCAGATTAAAACTATGACAACCATCCTTGAAATTATTTCAAACTTACCCAGGAAACTGCTGGAAGAAGAGCTGTGTGCCACACAGGAAGTGACATTCCAACAAAAATTATCCTGTAGAATAGAATAAATGAAAAAAAACCCAATCCAGAGATAATCCTGAACACCTATGAATATAGATTTTTTTAGTGCTACATTTTTTTTAAGGGAGGAGGTAATAGGAAACTGGTCTTTGTCTATGAAAAATTGACCATTGCTGACCTCATTGCTTGGGCTGTGTTTTTCATGTTGAATGTTAAAATTCAAACTCTAAATTTCTGCAGGGGAAAAATTTTACCAACAGCACTTTTCTTTCTCAATTCAATGCTCTGCATTAAAGAGAAAAAAAATCTCTAGCTTGGATTTTATTTCAGACTTGAGATTCTCCTTTGTTGCTGGAGCTGTGTGGGAGAATAAGTACTGTTGATTTTTTGAAAGGCCTCTGGGCTAATTTTTTATTGTATTTCCACAAAGTTTGGACCAACTATAAAAGTGACAGCCATTTATATTCTTTTATTTTTGATGTGGGCTTTAGATGTAGAAAATAAGATCCTTTCTCCTCAAATGAGTTTATAAAATGCGTGTCTGCTTTGCAATTAGGGCGGAGAGAAGTATGTATTTTCAAAAGCATCTTGGGGAAATCCTGTTTGGATTTGTCAATGTGAATTTCAGAGCTTTAACTGATACATGCAACTTAATGAGTATGTGTTGCTAGAAATTGGATTTTGGTTTGCAATGAAATTACAATGTTGACAAGTGCGGTGTTTTAAAGCACTATTTTTAGGGTTCCCTATAACATGTATATACAGTGAGAATTTAACTTTTTAAAATTATTCCTCTATTTTCTAGGTGCTTACAAGGAAAAAACAGCAAAAACACACATCAGTAAATTTACTATGTTCTTTCTAAAACTTGATTTTTGTTCCTCAGATGCTGACAAAGATGTTTTTTGTGGGAAAACAGCTACAAGAAAAGATCTATTGGTAGTGGATTCGCTGAGACTAAGAGAAGTCTTGAGAAAAGACTGGTTTTAAGTACATTTTCATGCAGTCTACCTCCCAAAAGCTTTTCCCTTTTATATTCCTCCCTGGTGTGAAGTACTACTAAAGACCTGAAAAATAAGCTTCAAATTTCCTCAGTTACAGTGTTTCATCATCACTTTAGTAAGAGAGAGAACATAATCTAAATAAAATTTCCTGATACTGCAGGATGTTGTCATTCAGTGTTTTGCATCACTTTACTAAAAAAAAAAAAAAAATTCTTAAAGCTTAATTTTGCAAGATACAACTGAGAAACTGAGTATATGATATGTTCCTTGCTCTTTTCCATCTGCCCTCATAAGTGGATGGAAAGCCTTTTTCATTGCCTGAAACACATACATAGTTTTGCCAAGTCACTAAGCAGTGGAGCTGCTACAAGTGTTAGTCAGTGATCTGAAATATCATATCCCATTCAGTAAAAGATCACTCTAAAGTATGTACAGGCAGTGCTTTTATTTTAAGGATCTTTAGGATGGATCCTATTATACTGCAGTACAGCATTATTCATTATGGTTGAGGAACTTCTGTTTAATAAGTCTTGTCACGAATACTGGAGGAATGAGGTGTCTGCAAGGTGGCATAAACAAATATTGTCCGATCCCATTTTATGAAAACTGTTAAAAAAACCCCTAATTTCTGTAGTATTTTGCTCCTGGAAAAAGTTCATCCTGAAGCAATGCTTTACTTGAGAAGCTGTTCTTTGGCTCTATGCCATGTGCATTTTATGCTTTTAAAGAATGCCCAGGCCAGATGATTTCCTACAACTATGTTTTATTCCTATTTGCTCTTAGCCAGTAGTTGCAGAAGACAAGGCATAACTATTTAGGAGTGACAAGGCTTCTTTGGGTAGAAACAAGGAACTTTGCTGTCCCACCTTAGGAGGAAAAAGGCAGAGTGAACTACCCTGTGATTTCCTCATTTCTTCTGGAAAGAGAGGACCACGTTATTGATATTCTGGTGACCAAGGTGACGTGAAAGCTGCTGCCTGCCTCAAGACAGACCTTACTTTATATATGCATTCAGAACGTCCATCAAATGCATTTCATTACCCTAAGCACATCATAAATATTACATGCTCTGGACTAGAAATGTAAGATGCTTTTACTCCAGCCTCATAAAACATTAGAGAGAAGTGAGGACTCTGAATATTAAGTCTGAATAAACTGCCTGAAGTGTGCCTGACTGTCAGAACCCTGTGGTATAGTTCCCTCATAAAGACAAAGCAGACTTCAGAGGAATTTTGGCATCTGAATTATTCTACTTCTTTCTATTTAACATCCTTGCCACCCCCAAATCAGCCTTGTTCTTATTTCACAGGAGCTGTGTCAAAGTGACTGTATTGGTGTTAGAAATTTGGTTGACTTCAGTGTCCTGTGGGTAGCTGCTAAACAAGTATTTGCCAAAAGATGCCTTGCTTTTTCTTAGTAGAAGATTCAGCACTACAGAAATTAGATGATCTATGGTATGGTGTTTCTTTTAAATCTCAAAACGTACTTAGAAACCTGAGACACACATTTTTGTGTAGCATCAATTTTAGTTGACAAGCCTTGTTGCAATCTTTACTTTTCTCTGATATTGGTTTGGACAAATGAGTTGGATGGGACTGACATTTGGTTTTCCAAAGATGACTTGTAGAGTGCTTAATAGATTGTCATCCCACATAAGTGCTTTAATAGTGTTTTAGTGTATTTGAAATGAGTACCAGAGGGGTGACAGCCTGACAGGTAAAAAGCTTAAGTGTCTAAGCTCTGACTACTGGAAAGAAACTTTCTCAATTTGTTAAAGCAGTTATGTGTCATTGGTTGCTAAACCAAACTTAAGACCCTGCTGTGAACAAATTGCTGGAGGGAGTTGTGGCTGTATGTTTCTTAAAGCTCTACTTCTGCCCTTCACTACAAATACTTACCCATATATTTATTCACCAGAAAGTTGAAGTCAAGCTATGCAAAAATCTAAACTTCACCCCCACAGGAGAGTGGATCTTAAGTTTTTCCCTCTGGAGAAACTGTTATTTCTGTGATGATTTTTCCAAGCCTGGCCTCAACAACAGGGGTATATGGTGGTGTTAATGGAACTCTTACAGCAGGACCAAACAAACAGCTGGCTTTGTGATGAACAGCTTGTGAAGCAGGTCACCTTCAGGTAAGAACAGTGTTCTGCAGGGGTCTAACCTAGCTCTGCTTCTGTTGAATATTATTAACAGATGAAATGGGTGAGGGGCCAGGAGATTGCTTGTGAGGGGTGTAGGCAATACAAAAGGAGGAGTTGCATGAAAAGACAATATTAAAAATGGAGGACATGGCCTTACAAATTATGTGTAATGCCATTTAAAATGGGATACTTCTTGTGAAGCTGTGACAGGAGGTTTAGGTTGGCTATCAAGAAGAGGGTGGTGGGGCACTGGAACAGGCTCCCCAGGGAAGTGGTCACAGCACCGAGCTTGGCTGAGGTCAAGAAGCATCTGGACAATGCGCTCAGTCCCAAGTTCTGACCTGGCTGGTCCTGTATGGAGCTGGACTTGATCCTCTTGGGTCTCTTCCAGCTCAGGATATTCTATGATTCTGTGAAATGTCATACTGAGAACAGCTTCTTGCTAAAACAGAAGTGCAGATTGGAAGCAGTTCCTTTTAAACTGAAACTTTTTTGTAACAGAGCTGAATGGATGACCCTCTTCAACGTGGGGAAGTTGATACAACAGTGGCACTGCAACGGTATTTCCTCAGACTGAAGTCACGCAGAAAGTCAGTATACTAATGCATTTTGATACAGTATTTACCGTAAATGAAAAGCAGTTCTGCTTCTAGGGGTGCAAAGGAAAGAACTGAGATAAAATGCCTGCTAAGAGTTTAAAGACCTTCAATCATGATACTGTCTTTGGGTTGAATGGGCAGAAAATACCTAACTGTGGTGGCTTTGGCCCTGGCCAGAGGCCAAATGCCCACCAAGCTGCTCGCTCACTCCCCCTTTCAGCCGAAAAGGGGAGAAAATATGTTTTTTGGAGGCTTAGGCCCTGAGATAAGGACAGAGGGATCACTCTCCAATTAGTGCAATGGGCAAAACAGACTCTGCACAGAATAAAGGAAAGAAAAGTGATTTATTCCAACTACAACTAATACACCCAGTGAACCGGAATGAGATAAGAGTAAGAAGCGGCCAGGTCTTAAAGCGCCTTTCCCCCACCCCTCCCCTTCTTAGAAAACTCAAACTTCATCACGATTTTACTCCCTTCTTTCCCACCCAACATGGCACAGGGAGGGGCAGGGAATGGAGAGTGAGGTTCCGGCGGTACCAGTTGCTTTCCTTCCCCAGATCTTAACACTTCTACTTCCCCCCACCCCTTGCCTCTTAGCACCCTTAGCTTTAATCATCAATTTCACTCCCTTCTTCCCTCCCATCGCAGCATCAGGAGGGGCAGGGAATGGGGAGTGGGGGGTTTCAGTCCGTTCTGTCTTCTGTCTCAGCTGGGGGGGGGGGGCCGACACATTCCACACACACACACACTCTCTTTCCTTACAGCGCCGTGGGGTCCCACCCACGCCAGAGTCGTATCCATGAACTTCTGCAGCGTGAGTCCTCTCCATCTGGGAGTCATCTCCTCACCACAGGCCTCTCAGCAGGACTCCCTTCCATAGGGTTCTGACAGTTGGGCCCTGCGCTCCCCCGGCCTGGCTCCCTGCAAAAGTCACAAGCAAACCTGCTGAGGCGTGGATCAATCTCTTCACAGGGTGTAGATGTCTCTGCTCCCCGTCCTCATCCATGGGCTGCGAGGGGACAACCCGCTTCACCATGGTCTTCTCCACAAGCTGCAGGGGAAACTTTCTTTCCACATTCCCTCCCGACCCCCGACCCCATTCTGGGCCTGGCCTTGGCTATCGGTGCAGCTGGTCACATCTTCCCACTCTCTGTTCCGGTGGCAAAGTGTGCCAGCCAGGAGGTTTTTTTCTCGAATATGTGATTCACAGAGGTGCTATGAATCCATCTGGGATTGGTCAGAGGTAACTCTGGCCTTGAATTGACCAGCTCACTGTCTGGAACTTGCAGAAAGCTGTAACTGCTGCTTTGCAAAAGCCATCTCAGCAGCACAGCTACACCAAACTGCAACACTAACCGAATAAATTGTATTGTTAAACTCTCCTTCAACCAGTGTAATGTTAAGAGTGGCAGTGGAAGCAAGTAACAATATTACCAGAATAACAAGCTTTGTAAAGAATATATTTGAGTAGTCTTGAAAGGGCATTCAGAGTTAATCTGTAATTAATCTGAATGGAACCCTGCGCTTCATTAGTGGTTTTGTTTTGTTTTTTAAATTGGAACATGACAAACTATCTAAGAATTATAGATGTAATGAGCTCTGGGTTTAGATACTAGACTAATAGGAAATGTGAGAGGAGAGACTGTTGTTATTCAAACTTTAGCCCATTTATTTAAACTCTAGATTGTTTCCAAGCAAGATAATGCCTCAGAAGATGAGTAGTGAGGGGCTGGAACAGGCTGCCCAGAGAGGGGGTGGATACCCTGTCCCTGAGGGTGTTCAAGGCCAGGTTGGATGGGATCCTGGGCAACCTTGTGTAGCTCCAGGCCTGGAGGTTGGTGGCCCTGCCTGTGGCAGGGGGATGGAGCTCTATGATCCTTGGGGTCCCTCCCAACCCACGCCATTCTGTGACATTAGTATTTTTATCACCTTTTTTGGTGATATGTTCTTATCCTGTAAAATGGGTGCTTACAAAAAACAAGCCATCATTATATTTTTCTCTTAATCTAGTAATAAAATCAGACGTGTAATCAAAATACCGGCTGTAACTAACCTCAATGGGCTTGGCTACTTCTACTTTCCAGGCTTTTTGGGGATATTGAGAAGGAATATATGTATTTGCTACATCATACTTCATTCCAACAAAACATTGTCATTCTAAATAAGCACACAGTGCTTTCACTGATTTCTTACCATCTGCCTTCTGGGGGAAAAAGATGCTGTGCCCTAGTGATTATCCATTGATAGGTATATTTTAATTGGTATCTTGTTTTTAGACATAAAAAGCTATGGTTGAAATACAACTAATTTTTGCCTGGAACAGTTTTTCTGGCTTCTCTGTGAGCAGCTGTATTAATGAAACCTGTCTTGGCTTATTAGAATTGATGATGTTTAGGAAACAGAAACAAATATGCTGTTCTTGCACACAACTAAAAGGTTTAAAAAAAGCAAACTGAACGAAAGTCACTATGGTCTTAATGGGGGAAGAAACTAAAACAGACACGTCTCATCAAAATGCAAACTTATTTGATAGATGTGCAACTTGGATAAAATGGACTTATTTTAATGAAATATGGAGGAGAGTACTCTGAGTGGGTAAAGTGTATCTTCCCAGAGAAAGCAAGAAAAGTTACTTCAGTGGGAGGTAACCAATATACAGTAAATAAATAGATGATGGAACACGGACATTTTAGTACAAATGGTGTAAGCTGGTTTTTTTGGGAGTGTTATTCCTTTTATTTGTACTGATGCAGTGATAGGGAAGACAAATTTTTTGAGTAGCAGACAGGGGATGGGTCTGAGTTGGAATTACAACAGCCACTGGTGGAAGTAAGTTGTTTTCTTATCTATGGTATGTATTCTATGTACTGTTCTGTCTATACCAAATTAGTAGATGTATTGAAATAGCAATTTTTCTTTATCTTAGCTCTTGATTTTGAGGGATGATAATTAATTTGAAGAGCCTTCAGCTGCATCTGCCAGCTGGGAAAACCTGTACTAGTTCACTTGGGAATTTAGGGTGATTCAACTGTCTTAGTTTAGAATTCTTTCTTTTCTCAGTTTTCATCATTAAAAGATAAATTAGTCTATTCATCTTGTGGTTTCTGTTACAAGTAGGAGTCTGATGAGAGTTCTGTCTAACAATGGCATTAATGAACTTAGCCAGTAAACTGGTCATAGCAAAAATTACCTCCTTTAAAAATCACTTCAGATGAGAACTCACACTTTGCAGGTAAAACCCTAAAACACATCTAGCTCTCATTGAATCTGTGCTCTGTATTAATCCTTTCAGTGGGATGTGGGGATGAAGATCAGTGAGGCTTTCTGCCCTCAATGGTACAAATTTCACTTTGTCTTATATTGGTCTTGTTTGTTATTATATGCAGAACACTGTCCTGGGGTACTGTCTTGCTGGTCATATTATTTTAATTGTCATAGTTTTATTAGATTCATACGCAATGTATTAATTTTCTGTAGTACATGTAGTACCATACATAGTACCATAAAGGACTGGTTAACAGAGCAGTCCCCATTTAAAATTTATTTTGGAGGAGTATGAATAATGTGTGTAATCAAATCAACATAAAGTCAAGGTAAAACACCATTGGTGAAAACTTCAAAATTAAGTGACTCGAGTCTTTTTTTTTTTTCATTGGACATCTTGAACTTTCAGCACACTTGATGAAATTCCCCTCCCCCTTTAAAATTTTCTACTTATACGCATGCTTTATATAAACCTTACCATCTTTTAGATGTAGAAGAAAGAAGAACAAGAGTATTTGATTGTATGAACCTTCCTGCCATCGTTATGTCCAAGAAAGCCACCTCATTGTTCAATGACCTGCTTTTGACTTATGCTGTATGATTAGTGTCTGGTTCCAGGTGCTATCACATCATCAAGTTCTTACTGACAGATGGTTATCCATCAGTTCCAAAAATGTTATTTCATTGTTGTGTTTGGCAGTGGAATGAAGAAAAGACAAAAAACCCAGCTTGTGTTTAGACTCAGTTTGAAGTTTTACTAGCTGCTTCTCAGTCACTTTGTCCTTAGCCTTCTCTAAGTTCTAACAGTCAAAGACTGAAGAATTTTAGGAGTACTTGTACACTTTGGTGTGTGTGTGCTACGTGAGATTTAAGCCTCACTTTGTCCTTAATGAGTTCTTTAGTATCATGGCCACAGCTGTGTTTTCTCTGAGTGCAGCTTAATTCTGTTGTTCATGGGTTTGCTTCTGCCTGGCTGCATAGGAAGGAGCAGTGTAGCTCATGTAGCTTTCAGTCTTGGGTACTTCCTGTTTCCATCTCTTTTTCAAACTGACAACACACACATCCCAAATCATCTTCTCTTGACAGGCATTTTCACTACTGAACAAGCAGATGAGATGACCAGCCTTTCACACTCTAACCACAGTTGAAAAGGAAAACAGGACCTCAGGTGTCCAGTGAAAGATCGACTGAAGCACTTAAGCATGAGCTCAAGGCTGTGAATATCAGACTGAACGGTCAGTTTAGCATCTCTTCCACAAAGTTAAAATGCTTTGTTCTCAAAGCATATTTTGTTTCCTTTTGGGAGTTCCCCCTCTGTAGCGATGCACAGGCTACTTGTGGTTATTGCTCAAACTGAATGGTTTAGGATACACCATACTTGGTTTTGGTCATGATATAAGAACACTGAAGAATGAGATGTTTCACTTCAAACAAGAGCTGAGGTTGATTTTAAACTTGTGCGTTTTACTCACAGCTACTTCTGCTTGGCAGGGGTGTAGGGGACAAAAGGTCTACCTCTGATGCAGGCACTGACTTGACTTGTCAGCCCTTTCTGCAATGCCTTTAAAGATTAGAATAGTTAACTCAATGTCTTCAAGTCTCACTTTGGAAAGAAAATTAATTTACATCCAACTGCATGTGTGATAATTAAATATGAATTTGAAAATTTTATTAGCACATCAGGCAACCTGTATTTCCCTATTCTGTATATGTTGCAGTGCACACTGATAAGAGCACTGGAGAGCCTGGAGAAGCAGCTAAGATTAATGAAAACTATGGCATCTCTTCCATAAAGTATTGATGCTACAGTGGAGGAGAAAAACTATAAAATAGACTGTGAGAGCTAAAGACAACCGAAATTCAAATTATTCTCTTCCTTATGGTTGTGAAGGCAGAAGTTCTTTATTTTGTTATACAACTATGCTGCCTGGGTGTATTATCTCAAGGATAAAATATCAGATATTAACACTTGGTGTATCTAGTTTACTGGTCATCAACTTTTTTTTTGTCAGTTGATAGAATTGAGAATAATTATCAACAACTGCTTAAAATATTTATCTATCTTCCAAGGATAAGTGTGTTCTATGTGGTGCTTGTAAATAATGAAGTCGCAGACTGAAAAATGACTCTTACAGTAATAAATCCATGTTTCATACTGGGAAGTTCTTTTTTAAAATTACCATTTGTCTTCCCATCAACTCTATGCAAAATGGTCAATGTCAGCGCTTGGACCTTGGCTGAACTGACATTGTACTTCCAGTGTTGTGGGCTTTATAGCAGTTGTGGTTCAACTTGTTTTCAAAATCTTTCATTATGGTTTTTACCACCTTCTCTCTTAGCCTGGCCCGGTGTGTTTCAGAGGAATTGTACTCAATTGCTCGGGGGCTAATGAAGCACGAGCACTACAACTGCAGATACACCCGGAGCAAGACAGAGGGGAGTTGCTTTCTGTACGTGCTGGTTATATAAAGACACTGTGCTGTACAGTCTCCTTTTGGCAGACTTGTCTTGCTCATTCCCTCTTTTTTTTTTTTTTTTTCTTTTTTCTCTCTCCTTTTTCATCTCTATTCCCTGTTCTGTTTACTTTTCCAAAGCTTATATCAAGGTAGCCCAGATTCTGGGGGAGCTGAATGGGAACTCAAGCCAGAAACTAAATAGCTTTGTACCCAGGAGTCATTAGCTTTCTTGGATATGGGCATCTGTGGGAATAGGGCTTTATAGGTCCCCTCGTTTGTCTGAAGGTCCAGAAGTCTCTACCTGTTATAACCAAGGAAGTAGGATTCTGCCTCCCTGGACAAACAGGCAGCATGTTCTAGCTCTCTTTGCTTTTTCTCTGGCTGTGCATGTTGGGGGTTACAGATATCTTTTTTAAATATCTGGCCAAGATTAACTAAATGAAGTTTTAATCACATTTTCTCTTAACTCTACAAGCAAATTTGGATCCTGAGGAAAACAGATCAGTCACAGATTTTATTTGCTTTTCTTGTTTAAAAAAACTCTCACTTTAAAATGTTGCCTTTTTCCCAGGGATAAAACTATCTGGCAAATGCAATGCAAATCCATTAACAGCTTTGGCCACTTTAGAAATGTCTTTTTACCTCCAATGAATAAATGGCTTGCCAAATGTTTATTCCAGGTGTAATTCTGATCTGAATATTCTTTTAACTTTCAAGTGCCTCAGCAAAAAATAGTAAGCCCAATCCAATAACTATTTTTTCCCAGCAGGATCAATAAAAGAAAGGATGACGAGGATAACACAGCTGATGAGAAATTGTTTTGGATAAGTGGAAAGGACCTGACATGTTTTTGTAGATCAACTGATGTTATCCATATGTACAAACACCCTGATGTGTTTTCCTGAACACACACTGTAAGAAACCTGTCTGAAATGACTCTTGATTTGTTTTTTGCCCAAACACCCACTGGTCATACATGGCAGGGAGTTTGCATCATTATTGGTTCTTGATAAGGTTTCAGACCAGATTACGTCCAAATACTGATCAGAAACTTGGTGCTGCTCAAGTGCAGAGGAAGAGTCAAACAGTAAATGTAAACAGTCTTGTAAGAAAATGTTGAAACAAGCAAGAGTAGTGCCTCTGTAAGATCAGTTTGACAAAATATTCAGGCCATGCAACCTTTTTCTTAGTGTTTTCATTTCTGCTTGCATAACACACAGGGAGGGAAGTAAATAATTCAAGTGAAGATTAGTGAAAGAATAGCTCTTTATTGCCACTTTTGTAATGTACTGCAGAATGTTGTGTGATGACTTTTTAAAAATGGTTGCCCTAAGATTATGTCTCTGGGTGGCTGCACTGTCACTGAGGGAAGGCATGGAAATCTCACTGCAGTCCCAGTCACTCACTAGAACTCATATCTAAAACTACTCAAATTAATTTCATCCCTGTGTGCAAAATAGGTTTAAGCCTGTTACACAGCTCTGTTGTGGCGTTCTTGTTTCTTTCTCTAAGAAAATAGATGTACTAGTTTTTATATGGGCCTTTGGATCTTATTCCTAATTATCTGTCCAGCCCTTACTCAATCAAAACTGAGTTTGTTTCAGTAATTGAGGTTTCAAAGTAAAGGTTTCATCAGGCTTCTGAGAATATTGAATGTGTATTTAAACACCAGAAGAGATCTAAGATTTGGATTGTAACAGCATCTATTTTCTTCAGTGCATAAAAAAGTCAAGGCACAAATGACTTGTTGATTGCATGTTGATTGTTGCACTAAGTATAGAAACTCAGCAATATACACATGAATGCTTGCTTACAGAGGTAACAAGAAAATTAGCTAGAAAATAACTCTTTATATTGGTTTTATATATTTAGAGGTTTTAAGTTGTTGGTAGTATGAAAACCTTACGTTTTGGAGAGAAACAGTTCAACAACATTTGTCAAAGTGTTTGTAGATGTTATCTTTTTCTTGTTGATAATGGAAGAGGCAAAATATAAAATGTTTTCTCTTAAGCTGATGTAGCAGTACCTCAGAGGAGAAAGATACAGTCCAGGATGCTGAAAGTACTGACTACAGTACTAGGCGGGTATGTGACAGCTGAGAGGGTTGCTCACAGTATCTGTGCAACAGGAAACATCCAGGGACTCTGCAAGTAAATTCCTAAAACACTAACCTGCTGCATTAATACCTGGCTATCATTGCCAGTACTAATACTTGGTCTTTTTCATTTTGCAATACTTTTAAGGAAGAGCAATCTGAGAGAAAGATACAAAGATGTTCTAAATAATGGGATAATATCTTAAACTGGTTGTCAATGAGGGCCACTGCTGAAAGTGTGTGATGGGACAAATAACTACTGCCAGTACTGACTTTTACCCCTGTGCTTTAATTCAAATGAAAACTGGTGTCACATACCACAGTGTACTCCTTCCATTCTTTTCAACTCCCAAAGGCTTTTTTTTTTTCCCATTCACCCTCTTTGAATATTTTTCATCTTTATCTTGTTAGCTGTTACTTGTGAGATTCACTCTTCCTCTGCTGGTATCAGCAAATAACTGCATTGAAGTCAAATCTGCGTGCTGTAATCTAGAGCTTCCATTGCTGCATACGTATTCTCTAGGAGTCAATACCTAGTATTTGAAACAGATTTTCAAAAAGGCTCTGGCTCTTGTCTGGGCACCTCAGCAATTCACTTAGACTTTTACCTGGTGTTCACAGTACAGTTACAGTTGCACATCTTACATTTGTGAAAATGTGCCCTTTTATTTTAAGAGGGAGCAGAATGAGATAAATGCTCATAATTTACATGTTTAGTTTTGCATGGTTTAAGGGATTTTAATTCTCTGAAAATGAAAAGGAAAGCTGCAG
Source organism: Hypotaenidia okinawae (assembly GCA_027925045.1). Taxonomy (NCBI): domain Eukaryota; kingdom Metazoa; phylum Chordata; class Aves; order Gruiformes; family Rallidae; genus Hypotaenidia; species Hypotaenidia okinawae. Next base: position 5,999,817 of record BSDF01000006.1, read on the forward strand.
CTGTGTTGTTGCAAATCTGTCTTGACTGTTTCTGCTCCTCTGTTACACACCATAGCAATCAAATGTTGCTGTTGTGATTAGACCTAATTTAATCTGCCCTGGTGAGTTGGTTTTAGTTTTCTTTTAGGGGTTGTGTTTTTGTCTAAAAGTCACAGTTTTAGATCTGGTCTGTCTGTATGGAAACACAGCAAGAATCTTGCAGCTGAAGGTAGTTATGTGAATTCAGCACTAGTTAGGAAGAGAGGGCTAAGTTGAATGTGCAGTATGACTATTTGTATATTTACTTGTATGTTTTCCCCCAGAGATGTCCAGCTTAGAGCAGATTAAAAAGAATTTACTGAAAAAACGAAGCCAAGATTTTGCATAGCTGTTAGTTTAGTACTTTTTTACTATTGTGAGGAAGGAATCAGTTCTTCCTGTCAAATTTTTCTTTTTGCAAAGAAATGAAAGTGTACACACTGTTTTACCAAGAATTAAGTACTGTAGTAAATGCATGCACTCATGAACATTATGAACTCTATCTCATGCAAAACACAATAGAGCAAATAAAACACACGTCAGCACTTCTAAAGCAAATGGGAAAGAAGTTATGATTTCCATAAGCCAGGTATCATCTCTTGGTGCAACACCTAATTCCTCTTCAAGAGAAGAGGGGATGTTTGTGAAAAGCAACCACGATGAACTAATGTGCCAAAAGAAAACAAACTGCAAAACAAGTCCTGCATTCAATGCCAACATTTTGAACAACACAAATCTTGCTCTCCAGCTTGTCACTGCTTCTTGGCTCATTTTAGTTATTAATGAGATAATTATATTCAGCTTTGAGTATATAAAGCAGCAAATTGCTCCCATGCCTCAAATAACTTTATTTTGTTACAGTTTAATGGTTCCATGCACAGAGTGCTGGCTGTCTAAGCCAGTACAGTTGTTTTGTCTCCCATACTGTTGACCAGACCATAGAAAAGGTTGTGCAGTTATTGACAACCCCCTTAACCCCTTAAGTTTTACTTAATTCATGAATTGTTTGTTTGTGTAAAGCTGGATCTCTGTGTCATGGCTGAAACAGGAGAACAAAGAGAGTTAGTTATACCCAGAGAGACTGTGGATTCTCCATCCTTGGAGATATTTAAAAGCTGACTGGGCATGATGAACAGATGGCTTTAAGTGTCCCTGTCTGAGTGGAGGGGGAAGTTGGACCAGACAACCTCAAAAAGGTACTGTCTGGCCTCAAGCTTTCTGGGATCCAGTGAAAGTAAACAATCCCAAACTAGCAGCCTGGGGTAGGGGAGGGACTTCCCAGACTCATCTGTCCCCCTGAGTACAAAATGGGAGCAAGGTAACACCAGTGATGCAGTTGTGCCTGGGTTCTCGACAGGGTGTGGGAGAAGTGGGATATGTTTGGAGGACAGCCTGAGACTCTACTGCAGACCCTCTCACAGGTGATTGCTGAGGACAGGGAGAGTGAGCATGATGTGGAGCTCTGGTATTCAGTGCAGCACCAACTTCTTATACCCTGTTCCAAGCCTAAGCCCTTGCCTATGCACCACCATAAACTCTTACAATAGAGGAGATGTTGCAGCCTTTGACAATGCTTGCCCTCTCTCTAGACAAGGATGTAGAAGGGAGGGGAAAAAACCTGTATAAATTCTATCCAGTTCATTCTTGGTTTAATATGCTGCCACCCTGTGGGCCCCCTCCTTCCCCTCCATCTCCCAAAAGAAGTTATAAATAAACACTAGGAGTTGGAATTGTGTATAGGGCGTTGAATCTGAGACGCAGTGCTTTCATGTATTAAATCTAGTGAGAAGTCTAAAGCAGGGTTCCTGTCACTTTCTTTTTGTGTGTCTGTTCTCATTATTCTCTAAAATAGTTAAAACAAGTAGGAGAAATACTGTAGGCTTTGAGGCAGCAGAGAGGATGAAATGTACCTGAAAGATAGGTACTTTGTTTTTATGTATGTATGCCTTCCAAGAGACCTTGCTTTGACGTGGGCCTAATCTTACAAGGATATAGGTGTCCCCAAGACACAGTTGAGTCTCTCCTCTTGGGAGAGAAAAGCATGCCACCGGGTAATGACTTCTGTAATGGAAGTCATAGTGATTTCTTGATGAATCAATAATTTTGATCATTTGAAAAATGCAATACAGGCAAATAATAGTATATGTGAGAGTGTGTCTACTAAAATTATGAAACAGCATTTTCTTAGTGAGTTTACTGGGAATTGTACTCTGGCTTTTCTCATTGGAATAAGTTGTCAAATCTTGTAAGAGGTTTATTAGGACTTGGAATATAAATCAGTATTCATTGAAACTGTTTTGACAGAACAATGATACCTCTTTGTCACTTGGTACATCCATAATGTCTACAGTTAGTGTGTAAAAGGAAGCCTTTAGATACCATGGTGATGAGTGTAATACAAAATGATTGATAGGCTCTCTAAAGCAAGGGTTGTCTTGTGCTTTGTTCTGAGCTAACAGAACCTCCAGAAACGGTTGCAAATGTATCATTTATTTTCATTTTAAGTCTAATGAATAAAAAAAATTGCATTTCAAAGTAAAATTACTTGCTAATAAAAGAACTATGAAAAAGATTTTTTAAAATAAGCATGATGATAATGTCAAAGGGAGTATGAGAGGCTACGAAAAGGCAAAGTCTGGGTGGGAGACAGAGTGAGAACTTTGTTGAAAGTGGTTACTGAATACTTGTGACAGCAGGTAAGATGAGAGAGAACTGAAGTATGTCAGTCAGTGAGGAGATCAAAGTAGCTCTAGGTAAAATTAATAAATTATCATGTTTGGTTGTTTAATGTTACTTTAAGAGGTGTTGTGAAGGGGAATATTCCTTGAATATTACTAAAGATGGATGCAAGCTCTCCTAATGGAGGGATTACAATACATAAAGATCTGTGGTCTGAGGTAATTATGCTCAGATGGATACTACTGAGAAAAATAGAATGTGTGGAATGAGCAAGGCATTAAATTGAGGCAAACTAGTACACTAAATAGACTCCCTGTACTTCAAACAAGTACAAATTAAAAAATGTATAATCTAAATTAGAAGGCATTTTTCTTCTGCAATTGTCTCTGCTTATATAGAACTGGGAAATGATGCAGGCAACATGAAATTGTTTAGATGGAAAAATCATCCCATCTATAGAGAAATGGAAAACAGTAAAAGTGGGTTTCAGTTTATTTTTAAGAAATATTTTCACCTGACTGTATTTTCATTAAAGATACCAAAGTGAACTGAAACACTTCAGACATTACCACTGTTACTTATCTTTCTAATATTGCAACTAAGGACATCTTTAATTCTGTCCTGTGTACTTTCCAGTTAAAATGTAGCACTTTGTTTTAATGATGCAACTATCATGGGGAATCAGAAATTGGGTGTTCCTTAGAATTGGATTAATTTTTTAAGTTTATTTGGCATTATCTAATCACAGAATCACAAGGGTTGGAAGGGACCTCCAGAGATCATCAGGTCCAACCCCCTGCCAAAGCAGCTCCCCACCTCATATTGCACAGGGAGGAATCTCCAGAGAAGGAGACTTCACATCCCCCTGGGCAGCCTGTCCCAGGGCTCCCTCACCGGGAAGAAGTTCTTCTCCAGATTGGGGGGAACTCCCTGTGCTCCAACTTGAGGCCATTGCCCCTTGTCCTGTCCCCACTGACACTGAGAAGAGGCTGCCCATGTCCCCTGTGTCCCACCCTTCAGCTATTGATACCCATTGATCAGATCCCCTCTCAGGCTGCTTCTCTCCAGACTGAACAGCCCCAGCTCACTCAGCCTTTCCTCACAGGGAAAATGCTCCAGGCCCTTCATCACCTTCGTAGCCTCCTCTGGACTCTCTCCAGGAGATCCTTTTTATCCCAGGGAGCCCAAAACTGGGCACAACACTCCAGGTGGGGCCTGACCAGGGCAGAGCAGAGGGGGAGGATCCCCTCCTTTGACCTGCTGGCCACACTCCTCCTGATGCCACCCAGGATCCCATTGTCTCTCTCAGCCCCCAGTGCACACTGCTGGCTCATGGCCACCCTGTCATCAACCAGGACCCCCAGGTCCTTCTCCACAGAGCTCTTCTCAGCATATCACTCCCCAGCCTGTACTGATTCAAATGATCGTTCCTTCCCAGGTGAAGTGCCTTAATGTACATTGCTCTTCAGGAATGATAAGATTTTAATGAAATGCGGTTTTACACCATACAACTAACATTCTGGTCATGATGGATTGACTCTTTCAAGCCCTGAAGGGAAAAAAGGTTTTAGTTGGAATCATATACATAGACTTTACTGTTCTTAGTTTTCCTCACAAACAAATTAAGAAGAAAAGTGAAATGTATTTTCTACCTTTTATCAGCTTCACAGTGTATAAATAATTTTGATTATTAAAAAAATGTCTCAGTTCTTGCTTTTGAATTTTAAGTGTCAGAATAATTGATATATTCAGTTAAGACCAGAAATCAGACTAAGTTAAACTACTAAAGCAGCATAAGGGATTTGAAAAATTTAATGATTATTTTTTTCTACTGCCCTTGTAGGAATAGTGTAATATGTGCATGTATGCATTTATTCTGTCTCCCTTGGTATACACCTTCAAGTGTATAAAAATTTAACTCAATCTCAGAAATTATTAGGAAAGAATAATTGTTTATATTCTATGAACTAAGTAGCCTAAGGATTAGTTTTGGAAAGAAAACCAAAACTCCCTACCAAATACTAGAGGCAAACACCTGAGACTTAAATCAGTGTGACACACTGAAGTAAATGACTGCATAGCCAATAGCTCTTATCTCTGAAACAAGGTCATTGTCCATTAGCATGAGTCAGGATGGTTACTTCTTTCTGTGCCAGTATTAGAAGCACCACACTTATCATTTTAGCATAAAAACATGTTTTATAGATTCAGGTGAGTTACAAGTGACAAGCTACTCAAAATGTTTAAGTATTAACTATTTTAAAGTTAAAATCTAGAAAACAGAGGGTGTAACTCTATTTGAGAAACTTCTCAGACTTACTGAAAAAAGGCAAATAATGGTGACAGGAAAAGGTATTTGTGAAGTAAATAATTGAAGATGAGCAATTTAACCTTTTAAGGGGAGGGGAAAAAAACCCCAAATTACATAAAACAAACACCTATGAAGTAGGGAAACAAAGGGGAGAAGCAGCAGTGTGATAATGTTCTGATCACTTAAATGGCTGAAATATCATTGCAGATGCTTCACTGTGGTGTACTGGAAGCTGGGGTCTAGGCCAATACAGTCACTGGTGTGGAAAATGCTGAATTGTTGCTTTTGCAGATTGAAATTTTGTATTGTATATTTTGTATTGTATATTTTTCTGACTTGGGAATTAACACTGCCTTATCAGAAATACTTTGTAAGGAATTTAGGATAGTACATCAAATAAGATGGGATATTGTTAATATAGTTTTTGCTGTTAGTTGTGTTAAAAGAATTATTGCAAAATCTCTCTCAAATAAGGGTTCAATTCAAATACATAGCTCTGCTAAAAGATAGATGATCCTGGAAGGAGTTAAAAAGTGACTGAGGTCATGGGTTGGAACCTAAGGAAATTTGGCTCAGCAAACAGGCCAATTGATACTGGGCACAAAATTACCATATCAAGGCAAACAGGTAAAGCTGTGGGGTCTTGATACCATCTCTCTGGGACAATGCCTGTCTGCCAGATTTCAAAATTAACCCTATATGGAGCTTTAACTTCCTCCAACCCTAGGCCTCTGCCCCACTACTCAATTGCCAGGACATCTGCATGTTCAAAGGGCACAGACAAGAGGGATATGCAACAGTTTGGTGTTGTATAAGATAACTTTGTATTTTAAATAAGTAAACCCAGGACTGATAAGGAGGAAGCATCCCAATGATGACTGTGCACATCTGGAACAATCACAACTACGCATGTGCCAGGGAAAGAAGGTGAAAAGTTCAACCTGAGGAAGACTTGGAGCCTTCATCACTGAGACCCCCTGACGACCACCACCACAAGACAGTGCGCAGGCGCAACTGGGAGGAGTTTATGGAAACGACTTCTTGGGACTCATTTTAATACGAAGCGGGACAGGTCATGAATATGTATAGGTACAGGAGATAACCTAATGATTTTGGACAGAATTTTGTATAAAAGTGCCACGAACTCCGACCAGAGGTGTGCCTACTTTGTGAGGTCACCCGCTCTTGCAAGAACGTATGGTAAATTACTGCTTCACTAACGTGTCTACCTCGAGTCCTTTTTTTTTAGGACCCTTTTGCATTTCTAACACTGGTATGCTCACCCACCTCCTTAAATGTGTAGCATATTCTAGAGCAAGAACAGACATCATAAACCAAGACATGTTTAATAGGGTTTAAATGGAAATGCAGTCAAGAGTAGTATTGTTGATTCACAAGCCTGTTCATGGAACTTCCTTCATCTGCCTTCAAATGTGCAAATTGTGCTGACTTTTTTTTTCCCTCCTTGTATTTAGAGGGAAATTAGAATAGTTCTTAAGCATATGCTTAACATTACTGCCTATTTCAGTAATACCATCCAATTCAAGATTTTATTGATCAGGAAGAGGTCAAACTCTTTGAGTTCTTTAATTTTAGATTTTTTCTTTTCAGAGGGAAATAATGCATGTCATCTTTTACAAGGTGTTCAGAATTTATGAAGTCCCAGAAACTGCAAAAATGGAATGTATTGTTACAGATAAACTAAAGCCCCAAAAATACAGAGACTTTATAAATTATGATCTAAAAAGGAGGCAGGGGAATATCCTTCAAGTTACAGCTTGGCATAGTGACTATAATGTGACAATATCAGGACATTTTATTATTTCTCTGTAACTGAAAACAGTGTCACAAAGCCACTTCAGTGCTCCACAAAACTTAGAATATGCTTTGGAGCAATGAATCATTAAATATGTGGAAGTGAACAAAAAAGTGGGATTAAATTATAGCCTAGCTTTATCAAAAGGAAAACAGTGAATACCTTGGGACTTTTACTTCATTCTTATGTACAAGGAATGCAGTGCTACAATTCAAGAAAGGTTGAGGCCATTCCCTACAAATTATTGTTCAAAGCAGAGATTAAGGGGATTAATGCAGGGAGGATAATGATTTGGTTGGACAGGAAACTGCAATAGGTTACACCAAAACCTTGCGAGAAATCAGTGTTATTTTTCTCTAATGTTGGGAATCTGAATGTTCATTAGTGACCTAGGAGTAGGAAAAGGTATGTGCATGTGAAATCTGTGGACAAAATCCATCTTGGGAATATTTATAGTGTTGAGGAGGAACTCATCTGCTCATATTGTGTGACTTTGTCACCCCACTAATAGGAATTGGAATGAAGCTAATCAAAGGGCAACTTTCAGCTGCTAATGAGATGGAGCTCTGAAAAAGCACTAATATGACTTTAGAGGACATCACCAGGGCATGTCTGTTAGAGAGTGAAGTTAGTGCTGCTGTTTGAAGATATGCAGGACCTGCTTCGAAATAATATCTACAGCTAGGTTAAATTTTTTTCAAGATAAATATATGTGAACTGAAACTACTGATGTAACTGGAAGAAATATAAAATCTAAGTAGTTGACGAGTTATTAAAGTGGAGATTGCCTTGTAAGCTAATATAAAAGTATGTATCCTATAAGTAATTCTTCTCTCTTCTTATGTTAAGGAAGACTAGTGCTGTAAGAGTAAGTTCTTGGAAGCTGTTTGTCATGCTGTTTAGAAGTCTTCTAAAATTTCAAGTAGCTGAATAGTATTTCCAGTGTGGCTGGATGTGGGGGGAGGCAGCAGGGGGTCTGCTAGCCACCCGGCCCTGATGGCTGAAGGAATTGACCTTGACAACATTCCTGCATTCCCTTGAGATAGGGAAATCGCTCCCTTTGTAACAAGTTCACAGAACAGGGTGATGATGAAGACAGGGTGCAGACTGCAAGAGGAAGGTGGAAAAGATGACCAATGGACAAAGTGTAAAACGACCCTTTAGCCTATAGCGTTCTTATGTGGTGTTTGGTTAATACTACTGAGAGTCTGTGCAGTTGCAATAAAATGGCTGGAGCATTCTAAAACACATTGATCACTGAATGGTGTGTTGTGTCCATCTCTACAACAACAGCTGGAGGCAGGGTACAAGCTAGGAACTTGATAACTTCACAGGTAAAAAACAGAATAGGTAAACTGGGGAAAATTAAATTCAAATACAATACCCCGAAATCTTTAAAAGATTGTGAAAGAATCAGGCTGCACTTTCTTGTACCACTTAATTCTGTGATTATCTCTTGCCCTGTAGTAGGCAAGAAAGGATTATCCTCTGTTGTATGTCGTAATGAATAGTTCCTCAATTATTATTTTGCCCTGCCTGTCTCTGTAAATTGGGAATTTAATTTCTGCCCATGACCACAGAGGACTCGACTTGATGACTTGGGTGGTTTGTAACATCTCTGTTTGCTGGCACTAACCTGTCAAACCCCGTTTTCTGTTCCCTTGGTTGCAGAGATAAATATGTCATTCTGAAACAGTTTCCAACAGTTGCAATAATCCTCTTGGGAGGCAACTTAGGCGCCTAAGTTTCAGGAAACCAAAACTTGAGCTCCTTAGGTGTTGGCTAGGTTTTTGAAGTCTTTCTGTTTTGTCTGTGATTGCCTTAGAGGTTTTTGTCACCGAATGGAGGTTAGCTAGGTTAGCTAAGCATATATGGAATGCCTTGGGCAGTTCTCAATAAATATGACACGATTCATAGCAGTTAGCTTTCTTTTGATTCTTTCCTTCCCAAGCTATTCAGTTCTGTGTTCCTGAAAACATTATCCTTTCTTATGCAAATTAATAACCTGAATTTAACACATTATACTTCTCTTGCTTTATAACCTTCTCTTCTTCTTTAGCTCCTTCTCTGTGATGAAAAATGTTCCATTTTCTTCAGTAACATTGACAAGGACTATTTGTTAATTGCTAACGCTATTTGTAGGTGTCTTTCTGATTTCTCAAATGCTTACTTTTTCCTCTTATTTTCGAAGGACTTGTATGTCATTAAAATTTCTTATTTCCTTTGCTTAATAAAGATCTCTGGTACACTGGACTTCTATATCTGTGTGTCTTATTGGTTGATTTTGCTCATACCTGAGACATCTCTTCTTTTACCATTACATGATTTATCTCCCTTACAAAAACAAAAAGCATTGTATCAAAGGGGTCAATCAAGATGGTCAATTCTTAATAAGAGCACACCTTCAATTGTTGGCTCTATTTTCTTCTGTAATTAACATCCCCTAATACTGTGGTGAACGTGAGTGAGAATGGAGGAATCTAGCCTTACTTTTTTGCAGCACTGGATCTGTGCCCGTGGCCAAAGGGATGCTCATCACAACACTAGGAACTGACACAAGGGCAGAGTAAATGTTGGGTGTTTTAACTTGCCCTTTTTTTCTTTTATATTTAAGACTTCAGAATATCAGTGCATGGTGCTGTTGAAAATGTGTTACTCTAATCTTTCGCTTTTTAACTTCAAAAGAACCTCAATATTATTGTAATCCTTGCAGTTAGTATTAAAAAGAAAAGGTATATGTGAAGAGGAGGAAATAAAGGTGATTAGATCTGGCAGTATCACTGATGCTTTTGATCTTTCCCTCGCACCTTTACATGAAACTATGGAGCTCTAGCTGCCTGTTCTTCTCAGAGAAAGGGAAAGCAACACCGGGCCTGGGGAAACACCAGAGAACAGAGGTACTGACATCTCTTTTAACATGAAACTTGGTTCTCCAGCTGGAGCTCTGCTGTGGGTTCTTGCCCAGAAAAAAAAAATGTGATGAAGTTTAAAATTATAAAACTGTCCAGAAGGTTTGTTTGAAACACTATTTTTTTTTCTTGATATCAGCCAGCTAACTCTGTGAAGATATGAAAGTAGATGTTTGGCCTTTTCTTTAGATGAAGCCTGGTATATTTTAGTGCAGTTATCGAATAATACCGCATTCAGTTACTCAAGCAGTTATTCAGACCTTTCTCTGAATGAGAACCTGCTCTTGAGGAGCTGTTGTAATATTGGTTTTGTGTACTTGCATTTTCAGAAAGATATCAGCAGCAGAGCCAGCTGTGGTAGTTAGGTGTGAAAGAAAGGGACAAAAAAGACAAAACTGCTGGCACTGCAATATCCCTTTCAATACAAGGGCTACAGGGCTGGGGGAAGGCTAATATGGAATTGTTATTCCTACGCCTTAGAATGTGAGAACATCCCTGAAATACCAGGTCTGACCCTGACGCTTCCTTTTGGCTAGTGCTAAGTTCCCTGTAGGGGGGTCAGCTATGACCACCTATGTCAAATTGGGTGGCATGGCTGCTTCCCACATCTTTGTGTTATCCAAAAGGATTCAGACACAAATACCGTAAGCTTTGCTGTTAATGAAAGATAAAGCCACATGGTATATGTTTTTATATATATGTGAAAAAAAAAAAAAGTTTTCTTTCAGGGCAAACTGTGCTCTGATCATTTTTCTTTCCTTTCTGTTTAGCAGCAAGCATATCCTGTCATGAAGCGAGTCAGACACCTAGTGTCTAGTTCAAATTAATTTCAAGTCTCTGCAATTCAGATGCTAAATATGCTCACAGTTATTACTTGACACTGGAGAAATATGGTGCATCTAAAAGACTTTGCATGTTAATTTTTAAAGGATTAAAAGTGACTTCTAGGACACTTGGTAAATACAAATCTTGCAAGAATATGCTGAATTACAGTAAAAGTTGCGTGACAGTGCTTTGAATGATTGCTGTAGTTGTCTGTAAAGAGTAAGTATTGCATTTTGCAATGTGGTATCTTCAGTTTTAGAAGTTTGAGGATTTTGTTTAGTCATCTGCTGCTTAGGGAGTACTTAATATGTTATACTTCTACGTGTCAAATTCCTTAACAGGTAATCTCTTAGAATTTTTTAATGAAGCTAGGCAGCTGTAGATTTTGTCTCAAATACAACATCTTTCATACATAAAATGAGGACTCATCTTTCTATTACAGTTCATATAAATGAGATCACGGAACTAGTATTATACCTAATGCTTTGCTTAGTTTCAGAAGGTCACATACAGAATCAAAACTTCTTATGTACAATCTCAGAAAAAAACCCACAAGTCAAATCATGTGATTGTATTATGACAATATTTTTCATGAAGGAAAGGGATTTAGGTATGTCCTGCCCAGAACTGTTAAAATGCCAAACTGGTAAAAGAACTTGTAATAATGAAAATGCTATTATTTATCCTTGGAGATTTTGCTAAATTTATACACATGAAAAAATGTCAATCTAGGTGACTGGTTTGATTCTTATATCTGCAAGCTACTATGAAATGCAAAAAAAAAAAGTAGAACTTTTCCATATATAATAAATTCTTGGTGTCACTGTTCCTGTTTGAAATATGACTGATGAGTTTTTGTGAACCTACATTTGTGTCTGTAAACAACTGAACTGCTCTAGACGGATTAAATCACTTGAGTGATGGAGTTGGATTATATGTGCATTATCCTGGTTAGATTGTTAGGGAATGACTGGAAAGAGCAACTGTCTGAATTGGGCAAGATGTCTTCCTTTTGCTATTGGCTTTCTAGCCTTTACTTTAGGGTATAAGCACGTGGTATTGGTGGAAACAGCCCGTTGCTTTAGCTACATCAAGATGGTTTTATATGTTAGCAATTGTAAATGGGCTTTGTCTAATAAAGCAAAAGACTTTCCAGTGCATTAGAGAAACAGTCACTTATCTATGTAAGTATCTGATACCACAATAAAAACATCTATATATATACAGAGAGAGCTGGTTATTATGGTCTGCCTTTCCTGTATTCCTGGGTTTGGGAAATATTTTTTTAGATAGCCCTGAAAAATACATATTAGAAAAATATTCCTGAAGAAAGATTGACTATTCAATATTGCTCTGAAAGCTATTTTTCAAAACACTCAAGTGTGTTAATTCATCAGCAGAATGTAGCTAAAAGGGCCTCACTTCTCTACCAGTTCAAAAATGACACGGATTATATAGTAAAATAATTAAATTCCAGTTGAGCCTGCATTGATTTAACAGACTGTCTGAGGTATTCCTGGGTTGCTTACAGAAAATAGTGTATTTTCTTTGCTACCTCTTTGCCATAACTTTTGATTGGGTCTTTAGTATTAGTTGAAGGTTTACACATTTAGATTTCAACAGAAGCAATTAATCATATTATGCCAAGTATAAATGGTTTTTTGCTACTTAAACTACCTTGATTTATTACAGCATAATGTCTTTATGGTCTCTCTCTATTAAGACAAGAATTGCTCATTTCTTGTGAGTAAATAGAACCCCTTCTCTATTCATTGAAGCTCAGTATGGTTTTTTGCTACTTGCTTGCAGAATATCAATGGTTTTGAAATCACAGATGTTCTGATGTACCTTAAATTTCTTCCTAGAGATCAAGTGTGTTGCTGTGGAGTTAAGTAATCCTACATTTTTTTCATGCTAACCAGCTATTTAGATAGTCTTCTGAAGTTGATATATGCTAATTGGATTTGGAGAGTAAAGTAAATCACTGTGATGGGTAGATCTGTGTGTGAAAGAAGGAAATTACCCTTTGACCTGTACTCTTCTGAAATGGTCACTGTGTAGGAAAGGATAAAAACTCTACTACTGGAACCCGGTTGGGTAGTTGGGTATTCAGGAAATTCCTGATTTAGAAGCCAACCAACAACAGCTGGCTTTAATGCTGTGAAAAAACAATCCTGGAATAGCTCTTGTGTAACCCTTGCTAGATGTGAAATCGTCTGTAGTGTATATGCTATAGCCCAACTATTTCTGTCTCCCCCTTATTTATGTTATAGCCCAACTATTTCTGTCTCCCCCTTATTTTTAGTTCAGCTTTCTGTCTCTTGAAATTCTTAGCATGACCCCTGGGAAGGAGACAACTAGGCAAAGACATTTTGGGTCAGGTATTTTTCCCTTTCATACAGAGCAAAGGATCTGGTAATTCAATCTGACTCTTGGTGTGGCAGGTCATTATTGTCTGTGTGACTGAACCTGTTGAGGATGAGATACCAAAACTAGGAACAAGGTCTTGACCTCTTTTATACTTTATTCATTTGGGTTTTTTTGTAAGAGTTGAACTTGTTTGGTTTTCTTTTTCAAGTTCCAGGTTGTATCAACAACCATGTCTAGGAACGAGACAGAAATTTGTGGAACTTAAGACTTGGATTTATTGAAGCTTCTCTTGCACAGATCTTTTAATCCTGAAAACGGTCAGGTTTGTCTTCACTGCTAAGGCCTTGAAAACTGCTATGTGGGTAGTGTTTGTGCTGAAAAATTTAATTACGATTAACAGTGATATGAGAGAGATTATGTTTTGTATTTATGTTCCACCCTGGTGCTGAATATGTCTTCAAGTGTAGATACTGCATTTCTGAGCAGATGCCAAGCAACAAAATCTGTAGGCTGTTTCCCAAATTCTTACTGTTACGGCGTTTCAACCTTGTAATGAAAGCAAAAAGTAATTGGATCATAGCAAAAGAAATGTAATTCTGTGTTACTGTCAGCCCTGATCTGGGAAGGTACTATCTCTTGCTCCTTTGTTTTCAATATTTGTTTATCTGTAGTTCAAATAGTTGTGATGAGGTGTTCAGCATAACATATTCTTTAATAAGACTACAGTATTTAAGTGCAGGCAGAGGGAACAGGCACAACTCAGCTCAAGCAGAAGGGGTTGTTAAGCTTGGGTCTACCATTATATGAAGTCCTAAATACTGACAAAGGTAAAATGATATTGACACTTCTTAGAGTACAAACAGTCTCTTCTCTTGTATTGAGCCAAATGACCCACAAATACCTTGCAAATGAGATTGTACTTTTCATACAAGTTGGAAAATTCAGTTTAACATCAAAGTCTACTTTTTTAAGTTTTGGGAAAAAGTATTTTTAAATGGACTCTGTGAATTAGATTTAACTTAGCACAGTGTTACAAGTGGAATGATTTTGAATCTTTTCAATATAAATACTACATTTCAGATATATTTCACAGCGTGCAAATACTGACAATTTGGGGGAGCAGCCATATTTTCAAATATGACAGGTACTTAGAAGCATGAGAATTGCAAATTGTTAAAAACTGTGTACAAGTGTCTAATGGCTAGATTTATTGAAGACAGTTATTGTTTACAGGGCAGTTTTATGATAACAGTCAAATAGTTTAGACAGTTTGGAGGGAATAGCAGGTTCTGGTGGTAGGGTAGGTACTGTCTTTAGGCACCTAAAAAAAGTTCTGAAAATGACATGTTCCCATGGTACTTACAAAAACACTGTTCAGATATCTTGCAAAAAAATGAAAGTCTTTGATAGAGCAGGAAGTAAGAAATAGAAAACCTCAAAAGTACTGGAAAAAAAATGTATTAAAGCCAAAAAATAGCTCAGGTTCCTAGTTTTTGACATCTATTTGAGAAGAGGAAAAAGGACACGAAGGAAAGCAGGGGTACCAAATGAAACAGGGCTTCAGCTGCTCACCAGGCAGGCTTAGCTCTGCAAGATGAAAGCAGATGTTGTGTCAGGCTCTGTACTTCTGGCTTGCTTTAGCATAAGGGAAAGGTCTGGAGGCTTTTGTTGCCTTTCAGGTGGTCTACTGACCACCAACAAAAAGTATGGGTTGTCATATATTACCCCTAGGAAATTGCTTTCTACAGAGCTGGAAATAAAAAGAAATTTTAAATAATTATTTACAATATGTAGTCATATTCTCTACCATAATGACCCTTCCCCTTCAGCAGAATTTGTTGGTACTTCAGGGTTTTTGCATACACTACATAAGGTGTGTTGGGAATAGAACAGTTTGGGGACTGTCTAAACTGCCAAGGATAAGTGCCTTGTCTTTTGTCATACAAACACATACATAAAACCACAGAGGAAAAAACCCCACAACCTTGTACAAATGAAGAAATAGAGATTGATAATGACTTATATGACCTTGACTGATTTACATATTCAGAGTTACCTGGGAAAATTAGCAGCAGTAATAGTAATGAGATACTTCTTTAATCTCAATGTGATTTAATTGAAAAATGTCACTAGAGAAATACAAAATCTTTTCTGAAGGTATTAGACAGGAAAAGAAATTGCTGATGTATCAGGAAAAGTTACCAGCACCCGGATAAGGATATTGTGAGTGAAAGAGGGAGGCTGGGAGGTGGACTGGGTGTAGAGGGGAGGCGGTCCAGTAGGGTGGGAAGGGGAGGTGGTGGGGTAGGATAGGGAGGTGGTGGGTTGGGGAGATTGATTGAGAGATTGTAAGGTAGGGCAATTGATTGATAGAGAGATTGTAAGGTAGGGCAATTGATTGATAGAGAGATTGTAAGGTAGGGCAATTGATTGATAGAGAGATTGTGAGGGAGGGCAGGGGACTGTGAGGGAGGGCAATTGATTGATAGAGAGATTGTGAGGAAGGGCAGGGGACTGTGAGGGAGGGCAGTTAATTGATAGAGAGGTTGTGAGGTAAGGCGATTGATTGATTGATTGGTTGTGAGGTGAGGCAATTGATTGGTTGTGAGGTTAGGTGATTATGATAGAGGGTAATTGTGAGGTTAGGCGATTGATTGGTTGGGAGGTAAAGCGTTAGTGAGGAAAAGTGATTGATTGATTGACTGTGAGGAAAGGCAATTAATTGATAGATTGTGAAGTAAGTCAATTAATTGAAAGACAGATTGTGACAGAGCAGAGGATTGTGAGGGAGGGTTGTTGATTGATATGTTGTGAGGGAGGGCAGTTGTGAGCAAAAGCAATTGATTGACCGTGAGGAAGGGTGACTGCAAGCAAAGGCCATTGATCTATTGTGAAGTAAGCCCATTGTGAGGAAAGGCGATTTATTGATAGATTGTGAAGTAAGCAGAGTGCTTCATCGATTGTGAAGTAAGGAGACTGAATGGGCGATTGTGAGGTGTGGCGATTGTGAGGCATGGTCTTTGAGGCAATGCAATTGATTTTGAGGTAAGGTGATTGTGAGCTATGGCGATTGATTGTGAGGCAAGATGATTGTGAGGTAAGGCGATTGATTGAATTTCATGTGAGGCAATTGTGAGGCAAGATGATTGTGAGAGTGATTGTGAGGTGAGGTGATTGAGAGTTAGGTCGATTGTGAGGTAGGGCAATTCTGAGGCAACGCGAGCGATTTGATTGAATGTGAGGTGAGGCCATTGTGAAGGTAAGGCCATTGTGAGGTATGGTCATCGTGAGGAAATGTGATTGACAGTATGTAAGGTAGGGCGATTGATTCATTCATTGATTGTGAGGTGAGGCCATTATGAGGCAGTGTGATTGATTTTGAGGTAAGGCAATTGTGAGCTATGGCAATTGATTGTGAGGCAAGGCCTTTGTGAGGCGATTGATTGATTGATTTGTGAGGCCAGGCGATTGATTGATTGATTTGTGAGGCCAGGCAATTCTGAAGTAAGGCCACTGTTTGAATGATTGTTAGGAAAGGCCATTGTGAGATAAGACAATTGTGAGGTAAGGAGATTGATTATGAGGAATTGCAGTTTTGAAGTAAGTCAACTGATTGATTTTAAGGTAGAGCCATTGTGAGGTAAGGCAATTGTGAGGTAAGACCATTGTGAGGTAAACCGTTGTGTGGAAAGGCTATCGAGGTTGATAGCGATTGATAGTGATGTAATCTGACTGTGAAATAAGGCGAATGATTGATTGATTGTTAGGTAAAGGCGATTCTGAGGTAAACGGATTGGTTAATTGATTTTTAGGTAAGACAATTGTGAGGTAAGTTGATTTTGAGTTAAGTTGGTTGATTGATCAATTGTGAGGCTAGGCCCTTGTGAGGCTAGGAGATTGATAGGGTTGTCAGTAAGGAGACTGATAGAATCTTGAGGTAAGGAGATTGGGAGGTAAGTAGATTGTCAGGATTTTGAGGTAAGGATATTAATTGATTGTATTCTGAGGTAACAAAATTTATTGATTTATTGGATTGTGAGGTAACAAGATTCATCGATTGGATTGTGAGCGTCTTGGGACGTTGAGTGGAAGAATAATTCTCCCTCTGCGCATTCATGATGCTTTGTCTTTGTAGGTGATTAAGCTTTTCCTTTCTTTAGAAGTTTTGGGCTTAAATGAGTATCAAATCTATGTAAAATAAATATTTTGCATATTTATGATTAGGTAAGTGCCATTTAAGCTACAGATTTTGTTTGGGATACATTGATAAGACAGTCACCTGTAAAATTTCAAACTAATTTAGCAGCCAGCAATGTCATTTAGGGCAAGTTTATTTCAGAAGTCAGTCAGATTACTTCAGCCAACAATAATGGCATCATTTAACTTTACTTATTTAAAAGAGGAACTGAAATAGAGGACTATTAGAGAAGATGCAATGCAAGACTGGTTTCCTCGTTTCCCCCCACCCCCTTCTTTGTGTGAATCCTGCTTACTTTGCCTTCCAAGATATGTAACACTTGTTTGCTTGTTTTCTTCATTATATAACCATTTCTAAAGTTTTGCTGAGTGTTTTGACGTTTTGACCAAGCTGTCTTTTTCCTACCCCTCATGTGCATTAATTGAAGTGAAATGAAACACAGACAATTGCCACATATTATTTCTGGCCTCCTTAGAAAGCTGCCATTGCGTTGCCCTTTCCATGTTGTTCCACTTATTAGTATTAGGCTCGTTACCTCACTTGGGTTCCTTGCTTCAATTGTAACCCATCTGAAATTACCTCTTACGTATTCTTTAACTTAGAGAAGTATGCTGTTGGTACATTGATATTTTTTTTCCCCTTTATTTTTAATCTATTTTTTAACACCTGGGGCCTGGTTGAGGAGAAGTATCCTGTGCAAGCACATGGGAGCTCCATCTGCTTAATGCTTGTGTAGACTGAGGGTATCACCAGCAGTTCAGTTGCAACCTGACTTGCATCATCGGGGCAGCCCTGAGAATCCACTTCTCTCAACATGAGTTTAGAGATTTTTGATTTTTTTCCTGTTCTTGCAGGACAAGGATATGTTTAGTAAAAACTGCATGGCTGCATAGATTTTTCTTGCATTATTTACTGCTCTCTCCCACCAAGCAAAGAAAAGCTAAAGTAATAGGGACCTAATAGCTGACAAATCACTGCACTGCATTTTCTTTAGCCATTTTTCCTAGGAAAAGCGCTAGTTTGATACATTTTTGTAAGTGACAATTCATGGCTTATCGGATCTGCTGCTTTTGAAAGAAATGCAGAGTTGGCAGTGCACTTTAAAGGCTTCCTCCTCAGCATCACCCGCCTCAGGCCTGGCTCAGCTTCAGCGTTTCGTGGCTGTGTAGTTTCCCACAGTCACCAGTGGGTGACTCCCTTGGCACTGCTTACTGTACTCTCTGGCTGACTGGAAAGAAATGAATCCTTTCCCTGTCTTGAGTTCTGTTAAGGCTTACTTGCACCTAAGGAAAGTAAAAGAATAATAAATATAAAGCTTAAAAGATTAAGATGCTTTCCTTAATATAGTAATAAAGCATTGATTTCCCTAGAAAAACCTTTTAGACTCAAGGCTGTCTGAAATAGCTCTCTATTCCTTATTTTATTTGTTTTCAAAGAATGATGTAGCTAGTGGTTGTTTATCTTGCAGCACATAGCTCAGACAAAGACTAGAGTGTTCAGAGGAAACTGGACTGTGGCACAAGTAACTTCTAGGGTGTAGCTGCCAGTCTGGCTGCTGGGCTGGTGTGCAGGATGCACTTGTTTCCATTGGTATTGCTTAGCCCCTCCCAGCTGGACCAGTGAGCGATGAAATGTGAATTAAAAACAAAGTTAGTAAGTCCACAAGTTAGCAGACATACAGATGTCTCCACGTACCCCTGCTATTTTTGTAGCAGCTACACCAAAATGTCATGATACTGTTGTCACGACAAGAACAGAAGAACTTTTTAAAGTGGTGTTTTTCTACCTTACAGAAGAGCTGGAGTATTTAGCAAATGCTGCTGAGCTGTAAGAACAGCTTCATGAAAACACAGTTTCTCAGTTGTTGACTTAAAAACATTTTTTTACAATACAGCTTGAGGAAGCTGAGGCTTTTTTTTTGTGCTAGAAAGTTGTGTTTTTTTCCCAGACTGCAAGTTTGGGGAAGCTGAACTTCAAGTGGGTTCTTCAGCTTTGTTTTTATTTTGAGTTATACTGAGACTATCTTACAATGTCAGCTGTGATAATGGAACTGGATACGCTGTCTTCAGATGAGATTGAGACCAAAAAGGATTCCAAGTCAGATTTTAAGGAAGGCAAATTCAGTGAATCATGTGTCGATTATCACGGTTTTCAACTTCACTGCTCACATTCTGCACCAGCTGGTAAGCATGAATTTATACAAACTATTTCCTCAAATATGTGTCTATTTACTCGTGTAATATGTTTCAAGGAAACTGTTAGACCAAATAAAAAAACCACAGGATCCTTTGCTGCCACATGCATGCAATATATGAAGGCATGTTTAATTTAAAGGATAGAACATATGCTTCTGTAAAATTGTCTACTGAGCACACCAGCACAGAGTATTGCTGGAAGAAGAGCCCAAGATACTTACTTTTGCACTACCTGGAAGCTGAGCTTTCCAAAGGGGGTGACATAGTTTTTGTGTAACTTGGAGCAGCTCCAGAGGCTTCTCTGGTATTAGGCTTTGCAAGGTGTGTAAGTAAAGTGTGCTCTCTAGTGTTTAGCACTGTGACTCCTATTCTGCTCTGCTCAAGTATTTTTTATCATATCAGGGTTTGTAAAGAGAGAACTGCATATGCTGTAAGATCTTTTTTTGACCGCTGTGGCTCCTTCATTGTTTTTATTTTGAGGCAGGTGTTATAGCCAGAATAGCTACCCCAAAATCTCAAAAAAGCATCATTAAACTAATTTCTTCGGAAATTCATAGTCATGAAAAATACAGATTGTGGCTGCCTTGGCATCTGCAGTTAATCAATGGAATATAAGTTATGTCCTTAAAGCTTTCTGAAGTTACTGGATGGTCATTCATCTAGAAAATACCATTCAGGAATGACTACTGTGATAGTCATTCCTAAATGTTGTCACTTGCTTATGATCCCTGAAACAAAGCACAGACAGGAGAAACGGAAGCACAGACAGGAGAAACGGAGACTGTTTGAATGTAAGTGATGCTTTATCCTGTGACAGGACAACTGTAACTTTCCCTTGGCTAAAGTAGGTAAATATGTAAATAAAGCTTTGATATTTTTAATGCTGCACAAATATATAGAACTTTTTAACTTAAAAATTCAGTTCTTACACATGAAAAAGGTCAAAGGGTTGGGATGTCATGCGCTCTCTAATTTTTCAGGGAAAAACATGTAACTTGTGCTTTCCCTAATAGAAATTTTCTAATTTTACATCCTCTAAAGCCTTCACTAAACTTTGTAAAATAGAATTTTCTCAGTAGGTGTACTTTGGAAAGCTTATCTTCTATGTTAGCAAGTTTTTGTAAGCTCAGGAACCAAGTGCTTCTCTGTTCCCCTGGGATTCTATGACATAGTTTCAAAATTACCTCTTCTACCCCAAAGAAATGCCACTAAAGAATTTATGCCTCTGCTAGCTGATAGTTTGCTATGTTCTCTAAACATCATAGTAATCTTTTCTAGCCTACCTTTGTCAATCAAGGGTAAAATGAACTTTCATCATGGACAGCATATTGTTTGTTGAACTATACCATTCAGAGTTCTGCAGGAAAGAGGTACTAAAAAAAATTATCACGTCTCTTTCTTGGGTCTCTTTCATTTGGAAAAGTATTTATTTTTGTTTTAAAAGAACTGTCTTGCAAATATTTGTGAACAATGCTTACTATTCCTAAAGCAGGAACAGCTTTAGGAAGCATCTATGACATATGTATCAGTTTGAAGACTATTTTTGTGTTGTTATACCATGGAAAGAATTTTAAAGGAGCTAATGTATTTAGTATTTTGGGGGTTTATGAATGATAACTTAAAACAAATGCAGCCTCATCTTTCTTCTAATATTTGCTGTGATTTTGCTAGTGTTTAAAGTAAGCAAGCCCTTTGTAGTTTCTAGTGTTGTGTTGGGTTGACTGAAGGCTGAATGGAACAGTGTAAACAAGTCCTATTTGGCTTCCACATGTCATTTCCCAAAAGGAACTTCCACTTGTTCAATACTGGCTATTGATAAACAGCTTTTGCTTGTACAAAACCAGGGGGCTCTGTTTCTTTATGAGTAGATTATTTCCCAGCAATGTTGTTTCATAGACAAAACAAAAGCTTTGAGCTATGGAAAGCAACAGAAAGTTTGCTCTTAGTTTAGTGTTTTGGAGTTTTTCCTCAGATAGCAATAATAGTATGAAAATCTTCAATGAAATCAACATCCTCCATCAGGTTGCTGCACTAAGGTTTGTTGGTATTGGCTCTTCTGTCCCACAAGACTCCACCCTCTACAGTTGCAGAATTGGGAATCTTACGTTTAGGCTCAAAGCTTTTTAAGGCTTTTAATGTCTGGGCTTTTTTGAGGAGGAACTATCTTCTAAAATCACTCAAACCAACAAATGATAGTGTAATATACATCAGATATTAAAACATAAATCTTGCTGAATGGCAGCACAGCCTCTGGTGTGTCAGCCACCCTTCTCAATTTTGTTCTGTCAGGTAAGGAAGGAAAAGGGTCCCAAAATAGCTGGTCCATATTCAACGACCACTTTTCCAAGCTCAAGATCAGAGCATCCCAATGGGAAAGAAGTCAGGAAAGGGAGGCAGAAGGCCCATGTGGGTAAGCAGGGGACTGCGGGGCAAACTTACGTGGAAGAAGAGTCTACAGGTCATGGAAGGAGGGGATGGCCACTTGGGAGGACTTTAAGGCTGTTGTCAGGGCATGTAGAGTGGAAACTAGGAAGGCTAAGGCCTCTTTAGAATTAAACCTTGCAAGGCAGGTCAAGGACAACAGAAAGGTGGTCTTGAAATAACTTGGAGACAAAACTAAAGCTAGAGGCAATGTAGGCCCTCTGTTGAATGAGGTGGGTGCCCTGGTGACTGAGGATAGTAAGAAGGCAGAGTTACTGAATGCTTTCTTTGCCTCTGTCTACACTGCTGGAGACTGTTTGCAAGAGCCCCAGATGGCTGAAGCACTGGAGGAAGTCAGGATAAATGATGAGTCTGCCTTGGCTGATGAGGATTGGGTCAGGAATGAATTAAGCTGACTGGACATCCACAAATCCATGGGTCCTGACTGGATGCACCCAAGGGTGCTGAGGGAGCTGGCGGAAGTCATTGCTAGGCCACTATCCATTATCTTTGCTAAACCCTGGGAAACAGGAAAGGTGCCCGAGGACTTGATGAAAGCAAATGTTGCACTCTTCAAAAAGGGCAAGAAGGAGGACACGGGTAACTACAGACTAGTCAGCTTTACTTCCATCCCTGGAAAGGTGATGGAAAGGCTTAACCTTGTGCTGTCTTTAGGCAAGGATAAGATATGTCAAGGATAAGAGGTTTTTAGGAGCAGTCAACATGGTTTTACCAAGAGGAAGTCATGTTTGACTAATAGCCTTTTATGAGGATATAACCAGGTGGATAGATGATGGTAGATAGGATAGTAGAAGTGGTCTACCTTGACATCAGTAAAGCATTTGACAGTCTCCTGCAGTATCCTCATGGCTAAATTGAGGAAGTGTGGTCTGGAAGGTTGAATAGTGGATTGAGAATTGGTTGAAGGGAAGAAGCCAGCAAGTTTTGATCAATGGGACAGAAATATAACCTGTATTTGGTGGAGCCCCTCAGGGGTCAGATTGCTACTGGGAAAATAAATAATCTACAGGTTTCAGGGGGTTTTTTGGGGGGAGAGGGGGCAGAATTTGGATTGTAAAGCTCCATATAAGCATGCCTGAAGTAAAGGTATTTGTCATCCCTGAAACATCAAAACACTTCTGTTTTTTGAATATCTGCTAAATCAGTGTTTCTTCCTAATGTTTATAAGCAACTAGTTTAATTGCTAAACAAAATTTTCTCTATGTATTTTGAGAAGTGTGTCAGTCATTAGCTGCATCACAATGTTCAGGGAACTGAATAAACAGGTTGCAGCTGTGTGCATAAATCTGTGCCACGCCACTGCTTTGCCTTAAATACCTGGATTATATAACAAAACCAAGAAGGGAACAGACACAATACACAGAATTCCATCGGAGGGTTACAGTCGAACTAAGTGCTTCACGTGAGCTCTGTAGGCGGCTGCAGTCCAATGTGGAATTAGGACTTGAAACACTAATCTAATTCTTGAAGCTGTCTTTACTTGGATTGAACAAATCTAACAAAGTAATTCTTGCACAAAGATTAGATGCTATTTTTCTACTTTTCTCTTCCAGAGAAGAGAAACAGAAGGTCAGGAAATGCATTTTTCTCTCATTTCAGGAAGCACTTGAGAGACTCCTGTCAGGAAGATCAATATTCAGAAATAATCCTTCTACTTGTTATGCCCTGTCAAGCTGCCATTTAGTTGAAAGTGACCAAGAAACATAATTTAGCAGGAGAACAGAAGCATAAATTATTAGTGGTCTCCTAGCCTCAATGCAGGAGAGCATATTTCATTTTTTTCTGATGGATAGCCCTCTTTTTAATTCTAACTTTACCTTGGAGGCAGAATTTACTATGTTCAAATTGCCATAAGCAAAATGCTGCCAGTTTTGCAAGTGTAGTGGGCTGCTTGTGTGGTGATTACAGATGGATAGGAAGTAGGGAGAAAGTGTGTTTGTTCATATGTGCACCGAGGTTGGGTCACAAAGTTCCATAGTAGGTCCTCTGTTGAGCTGAGACTTCAATACTACTGAGAGTCAATCTTTTTGCTATTCAACTTAAAATGTGCTACAATCTATACCTGGAAGATCTTTCTCTCTTTGGTGTTATCCTCTGTACCAAAATGTCATTAATAATAAACAAAAATCTGTAGCTAATGAATAATTCAGAGATTTCAGAGAGGCCTAATGTACTGAGGCATTCACCTCTGACCCCAGGGTCATGACTTCTATCCTCACATGGCCATAATAAGTGGAAACTAGGCTGGATATAGAAATGCAATTTTTCCCAGAGGCATCGTTTTTCTTCTCTGCTCTTCCTTCCTCTAATGAGCTATTTACTTTCAATTCAAGAGTGGGGTAGTTCAACCAACTCTAAGTAAAGACACTCTAATGATTCATAATCATGGATTTTTATTTCCCAAATTACCTCAGTAGCAATAGATGGAAGTATGTCTGCATAAAGAATATGTTGCCCTTGTGGATATTACTAAAACTTTCCCTGATCTGGAAGGTGAAGTCAATACTTACAATGAAGGTTCGGTAACAAAGGTCAAAAAATCTGAACAAGAGTTGAGTCTTTACAGTCTTCTTTTAGCACGATGTATCTTACACCTGCAAAGCTGGAATGCAGCAATGAAACACTTGTAGATTAGTTGTTAGAAGTGGATATGTATGCTTGAATAATGGGCCTAAACTTACAGACAGGTCTCCCGTATAATATAGGATGCAAGACGACTCAGTGTGGATGGGGAGGTCACCGAGGTATTTCAGTTCTCTTAAAAATTGAAGTCTAGGGCTATGTCTCTGTGTGCTATAATAACAACACGTATTGAAAGAACAAGCGTGAAAGTTGAGTGTTACAACTGGAGTGGGCTAAAGGCCATGTATCAATAACATTGATAAGGGAAGGATGCTCCATTGGTGGTGCAGAATACAGTTGTGCTCTGAACAGAGAATTTGCTATAAGGTCTGGTGCCTGTGTCTAGACAGTACTCAATGAGAAAACAAATTATGTCATTTAGTACATAGTCTGTAAGATATTGCTTACAATCAGTTTCTTGTTTTGCATCAATAAAACAACTCGTATTTGGGTTTCTGTTACATATAGATATTTCAGACTCGTATGGTATTTGTATCAGTATTATAATATGACCTAAGGCATTCCTATTCAGGAAAAAAAAAACCCCACAGCTCAAAACTTCCTGAAAATGCAAGTTCAGTAATATTTAGAAGGGACATCATGGGAGTGAGAGAATTATACACAGAATTATCTGTGCAGGCAGATGAATGTTATAAATAGAAGGAGTTCTGAGTGGTGCTGGAAGAGACAAAGATGTTTTTCCAAAAGCACAGAGAGAGAATTTGGCTGCACATTAGTCTCATTGCTAAAATGTGCAGGCTTTCTGGTAAAATAATAAATTTACATAGCATCTTTAGGAGATCTGTATGTATGAAAAAGTATAAGTAACTATTTAGGTCTTTATCTGTTGTTTGTTCTGCCTTTGGAGGGGCCTGGTGAAGTCGCTTAGATCCAAATACATGAAATTCTTGAGCCAGTACAATTATGCTAAAGCTTTGGCTATGTATTTTTTGTAAAGAGAATTAGCTTCAGGTTTTTGTTTTAATCCACTGAGCATTTAAGATGATTAATTCTGAAATACATGCATCCTTTTCTGTATTAAAATGAAATAGCACTACAAAACAGCATCCTAAATTAGATCATGTGTCAGATGTTTTAAGTAAGAAATACTCTTTCTTATTTTGCTGTTATGTTTCTCTTTTGCTTTGTGATGCAAATGCATATTGTAGTCAGCTACTAATACTGATTATTTCAGTCTGTTGCTAACAGGAACAGTAGTAAAATGTTTAGTGAATTTGGTTTGAAAGAACAGAATGGTGTTTGTTAAACTGTATCAGTCACCTGAGTCCCAGAGTGCAAGTTGAATCCACTCTGCCTTTTTATTGCATATTTTGAACCAATTTTTTCTACTTCCTATTAAGAAGGAAATTATTTATGTTCATCTGCATGTTTTTTTCCTGGTGGTTGCATTAAATACTCTTTTCATTTCTGTGTTTGTTTCTATTCTTTCTGTGATAAGGAATAGCAGGTCAATCATATTGAGTGCAGCAGTAGGAATGTGAATAAGAGCTTAAAACTGATTTCTGCTTTTCCTACCTAAGCACTGAGAAAGGACTAAATACCAGAATTCCATGAAGTTACTAAAATAACTTGAGTCAGTCCACACTGCAAGCTGTTTCTTCATCGTAACATATTTTTGCCTTTTCTATTCCAAAATTTCAATTTTGACACTCCAAAGCTGGTCCCACATCTCTTTCTGTTCAAGAGTTTTCAGTTCTGCAAGAAAATATTATAAAATATTCAAGGAAAAAACCCTTGTAGGGGTATTTATTTATTTAGTCTTCACCTCAACAACTTTTGCTGAGCTGGAGCAAGGAAACTAATGAAGTGTTTAACTGAATCGCTATCAAAATCTCATGCTGCTGTGTCACAGATTTACACTTCAGATTCCTGCTGAATGATTCTATTTTGCTAGAGGATGAGACATACATGGTCTGCTTCTTTTTTGTCTTCCAGGATCCTCACGAAGGCAAGCTCTGTTAGTGCAGCTTTAGGAAGACAGAAATTAATGACTAGAGGTTCTTGCCCTGTGGGCCTTGCCAAGCTGAAATGGCTTTTTTTACTCAATGGCACTTTGACAGCCTAAAGATGGCTAGTCTTTTGAAAAAACCAGTTTTTGATGTACATCAATCAAGAGTATAATTATATTAGTCTGTGGGTTTCTTAAAGTGACTGTCTTGAAAAATGCAGGGACCACGGAAATTTTTTCTGAGTAAACAAAGGCTGATGATGCTTGAGCTGGCTCCTCATCCTGTCTCTGTGGAATGCCTGGTATGAGGTGCCAATTGTTGCTCACTTCTATTGACTAAACTTAATGCTATTTTAGAAATAAAAGGTAGTAAAAATAGCAAGTGTATTCTGGGATAACACTGATTTTTTTTTTCTTCTGTCAGAAGAAGACAAAAGATTGAGTCATTCAGGATTAAGGAGCTGTGAGTCTCTATATTTATGTGACCTTTTTCTTTTTGTTTATAAGAACCCAAGGAGAACATAAATCTTCAGAATTCAAAGAGGATCAAAACTAAGTCAAATGAAGTTTATTCCAAATGTTGATATCTTATTCTTCTTGAGTGACTTGGCCTTGTTGTCTGACTAACTTAACTGACTGATGTAACAAACGCGGGTTTTCTATATCTGGAAAAATGCAGTTTTGAAGACACTATTCATGCAGGCTGTATTACTGGCTTGTTTGCTTACCTCAGGAATGAATTAGTAAGGGTCGTTCAAAGTGTAGTACAAATCGAGGTCACATTTTGACATTGTCATCCTCAAAATTCACAAAACTTACTACAATGTATTTTTGGCATGTTCTATTTCTCCTAATAGTATCTGTAGCAGTAGAATTAAACATAATTATTCCTTTCAGAAAAGTTTGTTACCTACTGTTATAATTTTGAACTCTATATGCTTTCCTTCTGATCTCTGCTTTGCTGAGAAAAGCGAAGCACAGAAGACTTGGGAAGTCTTGGGGGGAACTGTTAGGCTTTTCTGTCCTCTGTAGGACTCGTAGGAACTCCCATACTGGCTTGGGTCAGAATCTACCCTGTTTGGTATCCTGTTTCTGGCAGTGATCAGCATCTGCTATATCAGAGGAAAGGAGAACAGGAAAGCAACTTGACCATGTTTCCAGTACCTCCTCAAGGATATCCTACTCCTTCATCAAACTAAGCAGTACGGAAGTCCTGCAGGAGGTATAGCACTCAGCTCAAGAAAAATAAAACCTCAGTTTCACAAATGCAAAGTTCAGTCACTTGAGACAGAAGTTCTCAAACTGCTGCTTTTAGCTAGTCCAAAACTGGGGTATAGTGTGCTGAAATGAGTGTGAAAAAGTCCAAACCACCCTCTAGAACTGATCATCTTAGGATTTTCACTGAAAACCCTCATAACTAACATTATAAATTTGACTTGTAATCTTGTATTTACATTTTGGCACCAGTGTTGATTCCTTTCTCTGCAGCTCATATTTTTTGAGTTTCCTTAGCAATGTTACTCTCATTCGTCTTCACAACTAGAAGATATGCTGCTCTCTTTTGATTTACCCCACATAGAGCATTTGAAAAAGACTTTCCCCTCTGCTCAAATTGCTAACTTTTTTCCTGTCCTTTGCACAAAGGTCACATTTCACATCTGTCCATCGATACCTTTTGATTTGGTTTCCTCTCACTTACGACTTTTCACTTCATATCACATGTCAAATTTTTTAATTTTAGCATCTGTTTTCTCACTCATTCCTTTACACCTCTCACTTTAGGAGTGATAACCATTTCTAAGCATAACACACTTCAAACATCCAACTTCAGTTTCTTTCTTAAAACCAATTGTTTACATTTCAGGTACTTTCAATGCCTTAACTTCTCTTACCCCCCTCTTTTAGTATTCTGGCTTGTCTTTAGTAAGTTGCTTTGTGACTTTCTCTGCTGGCGCCAATGGTATCTTTCTGATGCTATCATTTCCATTTCTTTCATGTTTTCCTTCTCAATCTTCTTTCAAAAAAGAAAAAAGGGAACTGTTATTCTCTCCTTTTTTTTTAAATTTGCAAAATTTTGCTTAATACATATTTTCTGCAAAGAAGAGAACTAAAATTACGAAGAGAGTTTGAAGATATTTCTAGGTATTTTTTGTGAGTGCAGTTGACAAAACTATGCAAGGTCTGATATGATGTATACCATCTATGTAAATTCAGATGTCTCCAGAAATGAGTAATCCTCTCTGTTGTTATTTAGGCAATTTTTTAAAAAAGGAGGTGTGAAGGCATTGCGGAGTCTTAATTAGAAAGAATCAAACACTAAAGCTCCTTATTTTTCACAGCAACAGGTGCACTTAGCATTTCTGGAAAAATAGGTCCTGACTGATGTGCCCAAGACTATGAAGGTGTTGGTGAGCCATAAACTCTGTAAAGCACCATGTGATTTTGAAAAAAAAGTTAATGTATTTTTCAATTTTTCTAAATTGCATTATTAATTTATGCATGTCTTATAAATCTTACTGGATTTAATTCATCAAGAATAAAATATAACACTTTCTACTTCTAGATAGGAAAGTTGTTTCCAAGGAATCATAAAATAGGAAAAATATACATAAAATCAGGGTATGATCTGTTAAGTTCAAAGAGAAGGCCACTGTGTGAGCTTGAATGCCATTTTGATTTCCAAGTAGTAAGTGTTATCCCTTATTTTCCCAATTTTGAAAGAAAAGCTGTAAATCTAAGAGCAGCAGTTCCTTCACAGAATTGCACCTGTTTGCTTCAGCTGGGGGATTTACCTCAAATTTGTAATGCAGGCACACACCATTTTTAATCCTGTAAAATATTGCCATAGGGATGTTCAACTGTGAACATAAAAATGGTCTTGTCTGAATGATGTAGTGAAGCTTCTTGTGAGAAGTCATTTGGAGGAAATGGGGAGGTATACAAAGACAGTCCCACTGTTTCTTCTTCACCAAGAGAAGGCAATAAAGTGTTAATTTACTCATATGGTTATGCTTTAATTATTAATCTTTCTGTTAAAAAATATAAAGCAACTTTGAGCTACTGTGAAGGAACAGTTGGAAGTAAAAGATTTTTGTTTTATGGGAGTACTGCTTGCAGATAGCTCTGCAGAAATTAATTTGCAACTAACACTTAGAGTGAAAAACTGGTTTAGCTGCTTCTCCTGAAGAGATGAGGGAGAGAACCAAGGAATCTCTTGGATGTGCCAAGCTTGTGGCAATGTGCTTTTCAAGGCATTTTATGTGGTGATTTGAGATCTTGTTAAAACTTGGAGCAACTCTCAGTGCATACATACATATGTTGACTTCTTTGAGAACAGATTGGGAAGGCAACCACTTGGCACTGTCAGAACTCCTTTGTTCACTGCCACGTGTACTATGTGTGAGTGAAACAAAGGTGTCGGTGTGATCCAGGCTTTGGATTTGTAACAGCTCGTAGGATGTAATCATACACCCAAATTGTCCCAAATGATCTTGTATAAAAACCAGATTAATGTAACAAATGTGAAGTTACCACATGTTCCAAGTTGGCCTGTTAGCTTTGTTCAAACTGTCCTCCAGAAATAGCTCGGATGATAATGCCATGAGTTTAATTATGCCATGGGACTAGTTCTTTCTGCTGCTGCTGCATAGGGCAGCAGGGCAAAGATTTTCATATTCATCTTTTTTTCTTAAGTGGGAGAAAAAGCCTTAAATATGCTCTTTGAACACATGAAAGAACACACCATCTTGTTAGCTAATTAGCAAAAGTTCTGCAGGCTTGTTCTGCAACACCAGCTTTTATTAGTAAAGCATTGGGAGTTTTTGTAACAAGTTAGAGCAGCTACTTGTCAGACTACCCAAGTCCTGACCAGAAGTTTCCTCTCATTTACAAGTACAATCAATAGTAGAAATGCGATTCAAATAATTTCTATAAACTTGATATAACTGTCATGAACCTGATACAAGACTGTAAGACTTTTAAGGACTTTCCATGCAAAAGTACCTTTTCCATAGAACACGGCTACCAACAAACAAGGCATCTCCTTTCCTCTCTTCTCTAACAAAGCTCCCAGAGTCCAAATCCACTCCAAATGTGCTTTTGTTCCTCAAGCTGAAGATGACTAGATACGAACAAAAGCTACTGCACAGACCTCTCAAGAAATCCAAACAGGTTTTGGAAGAATTCTTTATAACAAATCAAAGGTTTGAGGGTTTGGACTCAAGCTGATAATTTTGTTCCCAAAAGTGGAATCCTATTATTATCTCCCTTTCCTCTTGCCATTCCAGTATGAATTACATTTTGATACACGTTATAACTTTAAGCAAATTCCCACTGCTAACACCACAGCATAGCACCCGGTTCTGTCTAAAGCTCTTGCACTGCTCTGTTGCGCATCTAAATTTTCCTATGAAAGGGGCACTGAGCGGCCTGAGTGCACGGAGTTCTTTGTTTCCCCCCTCCGCACTGGCACGCACCAGCACTGCCTCTGAGGCCGCTTGTTTAAGAAACCCGGGGCCTCGCTCTGCATTCCTCAGTGTCAGCCTCGGGTAGCTGCAGCACAACACGGGGGGTTATAAGGTAAATTGAAACTGTGGTCCTGTTGAGTTCAGTGTCAGTTAATGCTTAAAATGTTCTCCAGTAGATAGTTGCACAGCATCAGTATACACTGTGCCTTGAATTTAAAGCTCCTCTGTTGATTGTTCCTTTCTGGAACTTTAATTCCAACCAAAATACAATGCTCAAGTTTTACTCAGTCACACAATAATTACTTATCAGAATTTAGCCATTAAATATGCGTAGCTGCACAAGGTGTCAAAAATTAAATTATCACGACATTTCAGCTCTGGTTAACATCCTCATTGACGACCTTGATGAGGGAACAGCATCCACCCTCAGCAAGTGCTGATGATACAAAGCTGGGAGGAGTGGCTGACAGGCAGGACACTGCGCTGCCATCCAGAGAGACCTGGAGAGCTGGGCAGGGAGAGACCAGATGGGGTTCAACAAAAGCAAGTGTAAAGTCTTGCACCTGGGGAGGAATAACTGTCAGTATCAGTACAGGCTGGGGGGTGACCTGCTGGAGAGGAGCTCTGTGGAGAAGGACCTGGGGGTCCTGGTAGATGACAGGGTGGCCATGAGCCAGCAGTGTATCCTGGGGCTGAGAGAGACAATGGGATCCTGGGGGGCATCAGGAAGAGTGTGGTCAGCAGGTCACAGGAGGGGATCCTTCCCCTCTGCTCTGCCCTGGTCAGGCCCCACCTGGAGTATTGTGTCCAGTTCTTGGCTCCCTGGGATAAAAAAGGC
This sequence comes from Hypotaenidia okinawae, assembly GCA_027925045.1. Classification (NCBI taxonomy): domain Eukaryota; kingdom Metazoa; phylum Chordata; class Aves; order Gruiformes; family Rallidae; genus Hypotaenidia; species Hypotaenidia okinawae. Next base: position 6,031,475 of record BSDF01000006.1, read on the forward strand.
AGGGATCTCCGGGAGAGAGTCCAGAGGAGGGACAGGGAGATGATGAAGGAGCAATTCCCCTGTGAGGAAAGGCTGAGTGAGCTGGGGCTGTTCAGTCTTGAGAAGAGAAGACTAAGGGGGGACCTAATCAATGTTTATAAATATCTTAAGCAGGGGATGCAGGGGGAATTGGCCAGCCCCTTTTCAGTGGTCTGTGGGGACAGGACAAGGGGTGATGGCTGCAAGTTGGAGCACAGGAAGTTCTGCACCAACATGGGGAAGAACTTTTCCCCAGTGAGGGTGAGGGAGCCCTGGGACAGGCTGCCCAGGGGGTGTGGAGTCTCCTTCTCTGGAGAGATTCCAGCCCTGTCTGGACGCCTCCCTGTGCAATATGAGCTGGGGAGCTGCTTTGGCAGGGGGTTTAGACAACCTGATGATCTCTGGAGGTCCCTTCCAACCCCTACAATTCTGCAAATCTGAAGATGACTTTTAACTCAGCCACGTTCTCACAGCATATGCTTAGGCTAAAATCCGATATCCGTGTTTCAGTGTGTGCAGCTAAAATTAAACATCACAAGGTATAGCGGAATTAATTGCAAGCTTAGTGATCTCAAGAAGTTTGACCACTTCTTTTGTGAATGTTTTGTTGTGTGGAAACAAATAGTAAAGATTACATTATTTAATGATAGAACATGGATGTTTCCTGATGAAAGTGTTTCTCTTCTGTTATTTTTTTTAACTGAAGTATAACCCACCCCACCTCCACTAGAAGTTAATGGGTTTTCAAGAGAGAGCTGGTTAACCACCACCATTTCACTGGCAGTATGTTAATTAAATTTTTGTGGTCCTTGGTACGTTTCTCATTCTAAATTCCTTTGCAATTTTAGCCAAGAAAAAGGATGAGGATTTGCAAGCTACCTTAATTAAATATGAAACCTTAATAGAAATCACTTCTGTGATACGTGTTGTATTTTAGAACTTATCTTAAATTTTATCATATTCAATGACACTGGCAAAGTGAGTAATGTGAGCTTTTGATTTTTTGTTTTTATTTGTGTTAATGAGGAGTGTTTCCTGGCATTGCAGTATCGGGATCCTGCATGTACAGAAACTATGTTAGCAAACCTTTGGGGGGATTGGGAGAGCAGACCACCCTAGAAATTCAATAGTACAGCAAAAAAAATAATCTTTTTGCTCCACAAAATTAATTCAGATGGCATTTACTGCAGAAACTGGACACTGCATATGAAGAATAAAATTAGTGTCTGGGATGTGAAACAATATTTCTTCATCTTTGCTGCTTCTGGACTGTTTAATGCATTTATTTCTCTTGGGTCCAAGTTAGTACTTATAAGGAAAAACATCAGACTGCTTGTTGATGTAAGACTGCCAACTAATTAAACATAAAAGGTAGTTTTATAATCTCATTCATTTGTAAAAGCTATTTTTCATAGTATCTGCTTTGAGCTGTAGAATAGTTATTTGCATGCTAAAAACTACTACACTAGAAGGTTATGCCCTTTGATAACTATCTCTCCTTTTGAAGAACACTGGAGAACCAGGTGTAATATGTAAAAGCTGAGTTGACTTAGCTAAAAAGTAGGCGAAAGTTAGAGGTTTTATTACTTCTGCAACCATACTCTGAAATGACTAGGGCTCTGTGTGAGCACTTTTTTACATAGTGCTCTGAATCCTTAATCAAGCCTGCTGCTATAGTACTCTTCTTGCAATCTTCTCATGTTACTTAGAAACCACTGGGAGATGTGACCGCAACTGCTTTCAGGATGATTAAATTTGACACAGCTTTCAAATAGGAGAACTTCCACAGAAACTGGGAGGCTTTGGGGCGGCAGGCTAGGCGACAACTGGACTTAAAGCTTTGACTTCCTTGGTTACTCTTCAACCTTTGCCCATTGGCCTCTTCCACACTGTTTCTGGGATACTGATAAGCTCTATGTTTCTTAGTATTATTGCATATATAACAGGAGGAGCATGACTGTGGGGGGCATTACATTCTTTTTGCAGTCACCTGTCAACACTTGAAAAGCTGAAATTCCTTTTATTTTACATTGGTGTCTTCAAGGCTTGCTTCTTGTACCTGTATGCAGTGATGTATCACAAGTTGGTTTCTCACTGTGTATCCTTTGGCATGAATTTACTTAAAATCAGACAGGCAGAGTAATTGGTAGTCCTTGAGATGGTGGACAAAGCCAGTACTGTTTGCACATTTTCTACTATTCAAATTATCAGAAGTAATTAGTATTGAGACTAGGCTTTCCAGTATTGTCTTTACATGGAAATAGCAGTCTTGCAGTTGCACTATTAGATGAAGGTTTTTGAGGTGGTCTCTGTATTCTTTAAAAATAAAACTCAGATTAAAAATTGTTTCTCTTTTTTCCTTTCTTTTCTTTTTTTCTTATCAAACAATGGCAAATTTGGTAGCTCAATAAGGAATTTTGAGGACAAAAACTAGAGAGTGGTGAGGAAGCTACTGGCTATTGATGGTGAAGAAACACGTCTTCAACACTGAAAACATGAATGCACAATCCCTACAAAGAAATGAGCCTGTGATATTTGTCACTGACTGATAAACTTTGTATACAATCATTAAAAATAAATCAGCATCCTGTCTCTTAGCTAATGAAATACATTGCTATAAATTCCTTTTTATTTTTTTTATATTCTGAAAGCCCTCTTTGATTTACTTAACCAGAACTGACTGTGGTCATGCGGTGGTTGTGAGACATTCGGTCTGTTCTTACCGTGCAATCTTTCTGCAGAACATAAAAATGATCAACGTGGGCATAACTTCATGGCTAATTTCTTTTCATCTTGTGTATTTCTCTATCAATAACCTTTCTGGCTTTCTTCTTAATAAACGTGATGGAAGACTTGTACCTTGAAGTATGACAATGCAGGTCAATAAGTACCGGGTAACATGTGCTGTGCCTGGTTTTATTTCTCTCTTTGCAGTATCGTTGATTAATTTCTTTATCTGAAAAGTGTTGTTACAAGAAACAAAATCTTGGCCTTTGCTTCTTTGAAATCTTGGAACAGTGAGTTTCATACTCAGCTTATCTGTTGTACAAACAATGGCATTTTCCAGAAGGCCTAGTTTGGACTAGCTAGCTATGCGATGTCCAAGTCAAACAAGAGTGTAAGGAGAAGAAACAAAACTGGTATTCTCAGTAAAGACTATTGAATTTTGTGCTAAGTGGTGCATTAAAGGTTCCCACTGTGCAGTGGCTTCTTTGGAGTCCTTTGGTTTTCTTACATTTATTGAAGGATAAAAGGCTACTTCTAGTTTGGCTTTTCTGGGTTTCTCTGGTGGTTTTTTGTTTGCTTTGCTTTTTGTTGTGATTTTTTTTTTTTCCACCGTAAACTTAGCCTAGAGGAAACCTGGGGAATCTGCCTCCACCAAGTGGGTCCAGTAGCTTAGTTTTAAAAAATATTTTCTGCTATTTATATTATTTTCCCCCTTGATGTTCATATTCTAACTCCTGTGCTGTGATTATTACCTTCCTTAGAAGCGGAAAGAAGAATGCAAAGAAACTCGCTTTTCCAAGGGTGGATTTATTTTTCTAGCAAAAAATCTTTTCATATCAACTCTAAATTTCTGCTACAGTTGCATATAATCTTCATACAGCATCGTCAATTAGAGAGCAGTTCTTTATGTAGATAGTGGGGTCTGTTTACTGTGTTTTGAACCTATTTAATCTGCATGACCTGCAGCAATAATCCATTAGCTAGATTTTAATTTTCAGCCTAAATTATGATGACTTGAAATGTCTAAGTAATTCAAAATATAACTCACCTGCTGTTTTAGGCAACAAGGTAGACACACCTCTTCCAATGTACTTTTTCTCTGTTCTGCCTTGCTTTTCTGTATTCTTCCTCCACAATCATTAGTGCTGTTCAGAAGTCAGAAAAAAATAAGACCTCTTCACAGCTTTCAAGAGTGGAATTTTTATAGGATCATATCAAGAATGAGTTTGATTGTGATTTGAGATCCTGTAAGTGCTTATGGGGTAAAGGTATCTCCTGAAATAGTGTTAAAGGACAAACCTAGTAATGTGGTGGTGGCATGGAACCATTGAAATTCACGGTTAGTAATCACTGATCCACGTTAATATATGATTGGTGCAAAGAACTTGCTTGGGAGTACTGTGAGAGCCATTAAGCATGCCACAGACTATTCTAACAACTTGCCATATTTTATATTAACAACATCATAACAAAGACAAACACGTGCTTGTGCCCAGAATTGTTTAATTTGCTGGTGAAGACGTGGTCTCAGAACCTCGGTATGTTGAAACTGCATGGAAAGTATGTTCATTCAACCAAAACGCCATTGACAAGTATTCTTTCTTCCCAAGTTTCTCATCTGGAAAGGAGAGAAAGTAATTATAGCATCAGAGTTTTGCTAATGGGGCTTTTTGTGCCTTGTCTCATGCTAAACACCCATTTTGTACCACCTAGTAATCTGTGGAGGGGGGAGAAGGTTTTTTTTACAGTAATAGCTACTTCACAGAAACACACATACTTGCTGTTTATCTACAGTATTTATGAGAAAACAAGATGATCTTGGAGAAACAGATCTTGAAACTGTACTTTTCATGCCAGATCTGTTCTCCTAGAAATTGCCAGATGGGATTTCTTTCTGCAGACTTAACTGCTTCTTTCTCTTCCCCATCTTCTTTTCTTAAGCCAAGTGCTTAAACAGTCCAGGAAGTTTGGCTGCTCAAGTGCACTTCTTACTGAGTAATGGTATGTTTGTTTTATTCTCTGGTCTTGCTTAGGGATGATTCCATAGTACCTGGGTAAGGTTAGCCTTTTCATTTCCAGAATTTTGAATCTAATATTTGTGTTAATACATTCCTGTTTCAGATACCAGAGGGATGGCGTCAGAACTCTTGTTCAAATAATTTTTTCAGTTGAAAATGGATTTTCTTGTTTTTTCACTACCATTCCAGTCTTTGTTTAAAGTGATCTGACAGATCCCACTCCATAAACTGGAGGGCTTGTTTGTTTTAACCTGAAGGTAGACTCTGTTGAAGTGTAAAAATGTAAACACACTAGTTCAGTGGGAATTGAATATTTAGATGTTTTGATTATACCATTTGCACTTATTTTTAGGGACCCAAATAACTTGAGTTAATCTCACATTTGTGATTAAAGATGTAGCTGTGCTACTAAGTGCTTTGGGGAAAAGCACAGGGCAAGTATACACTGTAGTACCTGCTCTGGGAGCTGCTTATCTGTGGTCTTCCTCTGCACTATAGTTGAAAATTAATTACCTTCTCTGTGAGCTGAATGTGGGCATGAGGAGTTACCACTACTCTGTACTACACCCTTTTCTCACACCAAAAATTTCAAAAACACCAAAAAGTTTCAAAAAACAGCCACTCTTGCTTTCTGTGTCTCTTGACGTGAACAGTAAACTGGAATAACTTCTCTTTAAAAACTTGGTGATTAATGCTTTGGAGAGAGACTTATTTTCATCATGTAAATGTTCTGTAGAAGGCTGCTTCTTGCTGCCTTGTTTGATTTTGAAATGATATAATTATTTGATAATATAAATATTTGCCTAAGTATGGAAATTATTTGCTTTTACAGTCTTAATCTTGACCTAGGTCCTTCTTTAAAACCTAATTTCTGCCTTACAGAGATCACAGTGCTTTCAGTCAAGTCTTCTGGCAAAATTGCTTATAAAGATAGAAGTGCAAAAATCTATAGTTTCTTACATCTACTTGAAGTGGGTCCCCAGTTGGTAAATCCCCAGATCCCTCCCCTTCCAAGAAAAAAAAAAAAGGAAAAAAGTCTGAGTAGTTTTCATAAGCCTTCGCTTTTTTTGAATCGCTAGTAAAGATTCAAATGGCTGTTACAGGTAAGTATGTTCATTATTCCAGGGTATTGTTTTCCTTTGCTCTCCCCATTTTCACTCATTTTTGGTATTGGTATATTTTGATCACACACCACAAGGAAGTTTGGACAAAATGTATGAACTTATCGAACAGACAAGATCTATAAACTCATACCTTTTCATAGCATCACAACAGTATTCAATATATTTAGTCTGATTTAATTGATATTAATCCTGACAAAACAGTAAGTTGTAGTTTACTCTGGCCTTACAAAGAATAATCAGACAAGTAAATCCTATAAAAAAACCTTTTTTAGCATTTGGATATAGGAAGAAACACCTGAAATTGTGTTAAAGAATTCAGTGCAGAGGGGAACATTTATTACGGAAATTTTAACTGCTTGAGTACAGAATAAGGAATAAGCACTGTTAATTATGCCAGGATTGATTGATTGTAAACATAGCAAATAGATTCCACTTCTGACTGACAACAAAACAAGTACTAAATTAAGAAAAGAGCATGATCTAGAAGAATAGGCAATAATATGTAACCTGTGGAGTAAGCAGATTGTTTCTATCACCATAATATGAAACACATATGACACAAAGGTATAGGAACAAGATTGTTTTGATTCCTTGCTTTGAGAATAGGTATCAAAATGTGTACATAGTTGAGGAAGACTGCCAAATAAAATCCAGTTCCAAATACTGCAAAATGCAAATAAATTGTCTGTTGGAAATATTATGCAGAATTTTTGAATATTGATAAAAGGTAAACTAAGACAAAGGATTAAATGCAAAGTATGATTTCTGGAGGTAGACTGGATCCGGCAGAACTCTTAACTTTTGCTGTTTAAAACAAGTTTCTTTAAGTAAAACACAAAATGAACTGACTTGGGAAATTAGTATTTAAGTGAGACGGTCAATCCCACTTAGTTGAGGAATTGTAAATCCTGAGGTACATTTAGGAAGAACAAATGTTGCCAAAATAGTATGTCCTGTTAAACATTATGGGATACTTCCCATTGAGCTTATTCAATGTGCAGGAAAGTAATGGAGATGTTTAGGACTGCCGAGGTTTGGAACATAAGAAAGAAGGATCTGTTTAAAATATTCTTTATCTTTTTAACGCTTAAAAAACCCACACCCAAAGTACTTCTACATGTGAAAAGGTTTAAATCACTTTTTTGTCTAATAAGAAAAATTACAGATTTTTCTGTACATTTCTAAATAGGGATGTATAGGGAGATGGGATGCCTGTCAGCAAGTGGAAAGGCTTTTATTGTATCTATGTAGCACAGCTACTTCAGTGTAAAACCCCTCAGTTCTGTTACATACTTGTATTCCCCAATGAAATGAGTAAGTCTAAACAAATACAACCAATATGACAGCACTTTTTTATTATCTTTATCACACATAAGTCCAGTTCCCAGGCTAACATGTTTATTTGAGGCACGTACGTCTGTTCTTGACTCAGTATTGCCTCCAGATATATATGACTATAGGCTGTGAGCGGCTAGTGACAGTCCCTGGATTAAGGAAAATACATTTTATAAAGTGTTTTGTCTAGCTCACTATCAGTGGATCTCGATCATTGGTCTCTGGAGGCCCTTATGGTGGACCATAAAAACATTGCTGTCAGACAAATAAAGTGGTGCCAAGAATTAAGATGCCGGAGGGACACTGGTCCAAGAAGTGCAGGTTCAAATTGGAATATATTTAAGCGTATTGGTAATGTAAAATTTTCATTGACTTTGATTTGGCCTGCAGTTATTCAAGTCAAATGTGTCAGTGTTACAGAGAATTTTTCTGGCTCCTTCTTGACACAAGAGAAATAGTTTGCACTGCAAGATTTCCATCAGCCTTGACCATGTTGCATTAATTTAACTTCTTGTATGACACAATAAGTGAGAACTAAAACTTGAGTTTAGTCAAGTTTTAACAGTACACATCCAGAATATTGATATGTGCAAATGAGAACTGAAGAGTGTGGAACAGCTTTTAATTCTGTGGTGATAAACACATACTAGTTCTCAAAGCTTGTATATTTTTACTATGGCAACTGGGAATACAATGTGCAAGCTGCTTATCTGCAAGGAAGAAAAAACAACCCCAAACCTAACATTAAAAACTCTTTCTCAGCTGAGACGTTTACTTTTTGTTATCTTTTGTTTTGAAGGTGGAACAGATCAAAGCAAGGAGAACGATAATTCTGGGCAGAGAAGGATGCCCTGCTTATTAACAGGTTCTGTGTCTTTGTTTCCCAATAAGACTTCTTGGGGAAAAAAGTCATATTCAAGGCTAATCTGGATGGACCTTTTTTCACATCACAATAGGGTTCTTTGGTTTTTAATTTCTTCTAGCTCTAGACATATCAGTTGTGATGGGTTTTAGAGAAGACTGGCATTCCACCTTTCCACCACTGCAATCCCACCTTTTGTGCTACACTTCTGGTATTCCTGGATAAAACAGCAATTTCAGCCAGTGTTAAATTCATCTGTGGTTGCTTAGTAGAAGGGACTTTTGCAGAAGATGGGTTCTCATCTGTAGTGTTCTGCTTGGCTCAAGTTTGGGGTTGATAAGTTAGATTTCTAAAAAGGACAAAGAATTGCTTTGTCAAGTCATTCCTGCATTATAGTAATTGTTTTTTATGTAAGTGGATTCTAAAATGCTATCTTTTATCTTTCATGTTATCTTTGGTTTTTTGAATGCTCTCTTAGTGACAAGTTGGTTATTTTTAGGGGACCTGGGAATCAAGATGACAGGGTTCTGTTGTTTAGAACAACTTTCTAATTTTAAAACTTGTCCTTTGTTATGATTTTTTTTTTAAATGGGGTTTTTCTGCAGAGTACAGTTCTGTAACTTTTAATATTCTATTTGTAATATGGAAGTAAATTTCACTTATTGTTTCTGTGCAGCAACCTTTCTTGATAAAAGGGATTTCAAATATACCATTCTACAACTAACTTTGCAACTAAATTGTACTTCACACAAATAGATCTCATGAACTAATACCAAGGATAACATCAAAACTTTAAGAGGTATTTGATAACTTTTTGTGGTGCTAAAATTTTCTTTAGCTAAATTTTCTTTAGAAAAATGTTGGCTGTCAGAAAAAGGATTTTTTTCCCTATTTTTATTACTAATTTAAGTTTGGTTTTATTCAAGAGAGGCTCAAGACTGTTAATGAGTATCGTTTCGAACCTCTGCCTTCAAATTCTGTGTTTCTTGCATATAATACAAATTATCATTATTGCTAGTTTTATGGGGTGTTTGGGTTTTTTTGTTTGGGTTTTTTTACAATAGTATTCCCTTTCTGAAGGAGGTATTTGTGACTAAGTTACTTAAATACTGTTACTTTGACTACCTTGAGACAGCTGTTTGTGGATTTTTCTCTTGAGCTTCTTTGGCAACATGAAAGTGGCTTTAGGAGAGGATGGAAAGAGTTCACAAGGCTAGCTGGATGTCACCTCAGCTACTGCAGGGCTGATGGGAGGTTTCTCTACTGCCCCTACTCTTAGTCCTTACCCCTGGAGAGGCCTTGACCAGGCATCATCAGCCTTTGGCTATTTTCAGTTCCCTGGAATTGATGTGACAGTAGCCTGGAGGCACAAATCTTGAAACTGGTTAAAAAAACATCTTTTTCAAGTTCTTCCTGATCCAGGTGACAGAAAGAAATAATTAAGAATTTCTTCCTAGGGTGCAACTGGACTTGGCTTGATAGAAGTCGTGTTTCAAAAGCCCAGGCCTGTCAACGGTTGATAAAATGCTCTCTCTGTCTTCAGAATATACAGAAACTCTTCTGGCTTTAGTTCTTGAAGGGAAGAATTGAATACAATTAACAGTTTATGCATTATGTAAACCACACTTTAACCTTTTAAACCTAAGGTTCGCAGCCTTTAAACAGTTTAGAAGATTTCTCAATAAAATTCTCTGCTTTCCTTCACTGTACGTAGAATGCAGAGAGATAGTTTTCCAAAGGGCACTGCTCTGCTCTTGCATGCCTGAAGCCTGAGCTCACTGAGCAGAGCTCCTCTGCAACTGCATGTACACAGGACATCTGCCTGCTCATTGAAGCTGCTGTCCCAGCACTGCTCAGTGTCCCAGTGACAGAGTCCTCCACAGGGCTGGAGCTTCCTTTTTGGCATTCTTGGTAGCATTAGTGGCTAAGAGAGCCAATGGGATCCTGGGGGGCATCAGGAGGAGTGTAGCCAGCAGGTCACAGGAGGGGATCCTCCCTCTCTGCTCTGCCCTGGTCAGGCCCCACCTGGGGTGTTGTGTCCAGTGCTGGGCTCCCTGGTATAAAAAGGACAGGGATTTCCTGGAGAGAGTCCAGAGGAGTGACCTGGGGCTGTTGAACCTTGAGAAAAGAAGACTTGAGAGGGGATCAGATCAATGTTTATCAATATCTGAAGTATGGGATGCAGGGGGAAATGGCCAGCCCCTTTTCAGTGTCTGTGGGGACAGGACAAGGGGCAATGGCTGCAAATTGGAGCACAGGGAGTTCTGCACCAACATGGGGAAGAACTTTTCCCCAGTGAGGGTGAGGGAGCCCTGGGACAGGCTGCCCAGGGGGGTGTGGAGTCTCCTGCTCTGGAGAGATTCCAGCCCCATCTGGATGCCTCCCTGTGCAATATGAGCTGGGGAGCTGCTTTGGCAGGGGGTTGGACCTGATGAGCTTTGGAGGTCCCTTCCAACCCCTGTGATTCTGTGATTAGAAGGCTTTGGGTAAAAGTGTGGTCTGCTACAAACAGTGCTCAAGTAAATTTAAACCCTTCAATGGATTTTGGATGAGACTCAATGTACATATATAATACAGACAGAATGATTGATGATGGGATGAAAACCCTTAAAGAAATTCCCTGACATCTGGTATCGCTGATAGTTTGCTGGCATAGTGTCTTGCAGATTCCTGTACATACTGCCTTTGGAAACTGGTGTCAATATTAGTCTTTGCCACTGTCGTTAAAAGATGTAAATACATTTGGGAGTAAGGATGTAAAAATCTCACCAAGATAGGTTATTTGCAGAGAAAAAGAAAACAAGCTCATCTTGAGTAACTTGTAACTATTATCTACTAACAATTACAGCTTTGACAGTTAACTGTTGACAATACTTGGAATGTAGAACTGGTTACTGCTATTTTCCAAATGCAATTACAATTTATATTACTATGCTCTCAGCAAACACCATTTTGAGTTAACAGAAAAAAAATCAGTAATCTCTCTGGCTAAACCACTTTGCATGGAGCAACCAAGGGTAAGAGACTGAATTTTATAGGCCAGGGTTGTGGGTCTTTTGGTTTTGGTTGTATGAGCCATTATTATGATTTTATTAATTAATCAAGTAAATATATATATATATATATGAGGTGGAAAACATGTTTCCAAACTCTGATTTTTATTAAGGTAGATTGCTGCTTCATGCTTAGACTTCTGTCTCAGCTTTTATAGCAAAAGATCTGTGTGCAGAGGAATTTCAAATTCAGAATAACATGACAGTTTCTAAAGTCAGAATTACTTCATAAATTGAGTTGTTTCATTATTACTGGCAGCAGGCTTCAAATGCTCATTATTGTAGTACAGGTATGGTGTGCCACAGTTAATGTGGCAAATAAAATTTGTACCAAAACTACCTGACAAATACCAAGTGCCAAGCTCAGCAGCAAACAATTTTTAATCATGTCACTATGTTATGAAAGTAGGTATAATTTATACTGCATGTGCATTTTCCTCAGTGGAGTGCTCTTGATTAGAGGTAAAATGTATGTTACACAGGTTTAAATTATACCTTTACCAAAACCACCTGATCAGTTATATGCCTCTGCTCTGATGAATGGTAGATGTTGAGTTCAGTCTACTCTGCCTGTGTAGATGGCAGGGAAATAGTTTCAAGGACATTGGCTTTTGTGAAAACAGATGTATCCAGTGTACCGAAACAGATTGAACATGCTGTCTCTGTCCTCAAGATCAAGTGCATGGAAGTAAGTTTCCCAAGACAAAAGAAATAAACTAGTATATGCAAAATGAAACAACTGCAAAAAAGCAGGCAAGCAATTGCAACAAAATAGGCTGTGAAATGTTGGAGGTCTGTTTGTTATGCATCTATTTTGATCTTGACCTTTTTTTCATTAGTCAGTAGGAATGGAACTCCGCATTGGTGTTCATATGCATGTGTTCATGTAACTGTTTACAGCTGGTGAAGCTGTTGGTTATGAATTTGGGCAAGGTAGTCCCCTTCATGGCTCTATACCACAGCTGTGACTTTAGCACAGCCATGGTACTGTCAAGCTGAGTAGAATATAGATTTTCTTTCTGAACATAAAAAATTCAAAGGGCATAGGGATGCCTTATGAATGTTTAAGTCAATAAATATGGTGTGGGATGTTTTTATATTGCAGAAATATGTAGCTAATTCCATGACTGTCATAGCCTTGTCAAAATCAGTTGTGGCCAATTTTTCTACAGCATGGAGTAATTCATTCTATTTGGTAATTTCTTTCAGTAACTGGTGAACTATAGCATCTTGAAGTATCTATGAACATAGTATCTTTGAAACCTTTTGTGAAGCCATTGGGTTACTCTATCTTCAGTTGTCTGTCACCAGCACGATGGGGATGAGACTGTGTAGGATTATTTGCTTTAATTTTTAGTGTTTTCATGGTCAACATTTCTGTTCACTCCTCCAAAACGGACTTATGGAATAGAGGTAAGGGTTTGTTTGAAAAAAAACCCCAACCAACCAAGCAAATAAAAAACCCACAGGCAAACCAAGAACCCCCAAGCCTCAAATTACTTAACACTAAGCTCTTGTTATGTTCAACTCTTGTGGCCCCTGTGTTCACACAGCTATACTATATCCTTATTAATATTTTAGGTGAACCCTTGCAGTTTTGGATAGAAAGTCAAATACTTTGAAACATGAATTCAGATGAGCCATAGATATGTAGGGGAAGTGGTACAATATGTCCTCACTTAATAATTTGGTGGTATTTGTGATTCCAAAGTTTTACTGGAAATGCAACAAGATTTATGGGAACTTAAAAATGTCTATTGCAAATAACACTCTAGTGATTTTAATTGTGATTGGAAGTGGGGAAGCCTCTAAACCTGGTATTTCCTCTAAAAGTATTATGACCTCAGAATAATGGCACTAGAACTATCCCTATTTATTTTTAATCCCGTATAAGGGAAACAAAGGAAAACTAGCACCGGTAGTATTATGTAAACTATCCAGACTAAAATTAATTCCAGATGCTTTTCAATGCAGCAAAGCATTCCTTTAATCTACTCAGTGACAATTAGAAGTGAAAGCTGCATAGTTTATTCAACAGCCATCTAAGCAATGTCTGAAAATATTACAAGCAATGATAGAAATGAGTGGAGTTTTTTCCTGTAACCAGCTACCCTAGTGTCCTGCCTGCTTCGTGTGGCTCTCTAATTTAACAACTGAGATATTTAATGTTTACTTACTGTGAAAAGGAGAAACAACACTGTAAGGTCCTGTCTAGTAAGATTTTATCGTTGTTTTTAGGTGATGTGTGAAAATGCGTCGCCTATTTAAGCAATTGCTTTGGAATGAAGACACAGATAAACCAGAAAGATTTCCTCAGATAAGGAGTAGTAACGCTCTGCATCCTTCACTCAAGCATAAAATGCCTGAAGCATCTCAAAGAATATTAGAAATGTTAATCAAATTGAGCCTTGCATTGTGCCTGCATAGTAGTGGTTAACTGAATACAGATTTTGCATAACATCACAGAATAGGATGATGATGATAAGGACAACTGCACTCTTTTTGATTGCTCAATTCATTCAGGTTTAATAGTACCAATATTAACAAAAATGCAAAATTAATGGAAGCTCAGTATTCATCTGGCAAGATGTCAATGCCTTTATAGAGAAGAACAATCGTGCTGTATCTTGTCAAACATTCTGGGCCTGATTTTCTAACATGAAAGATTTAGATTTACTCTTATAATGTTGAAATAACACCACTAGAATAATATAATGTAGCTCAGTGAATTTTCCCTCTTTTCATAACCTCATTTAATGCTTTGCAAGGTTCTGTCCTTTGGGACTTTTTAGATCGCTGCAGTGCCATTATGTTTCAGATGCCTCAATGAAGATACTCGGAAACTACGTGCTGTGGGTCAGAGACACTATCTCCAAAAGCCTTTAATGCATACAGCAATACTACAGAAAGTATTTGGAATGCTTCTAGGATACTGTGAAGCTACTAGGTAGAAAAATCTGCCTGTTTTCTTTGTAAGTGTTTTCCCCCACTATTCAACTGAAGCATAAATATCAGAGCAAACCTTCCCATTGGCTTGCAAAAAGTTTTAATGGGCAGATTAGCACCTTGCTAGCAAAAATCTACATGAGGCAGTCTAGGTATTTCCATGGCAAATGGTCTTTTCCTAGGTCCTGGTCTCCCTCCATGGTGTATCCTGTGGTGGGATATATGCTATCTAATGGCTTTTTAGAAATATGTAGATGCACCTTTCCTTTCCAGTCCTAGGCTGGGACAGCTGGGGTTATTCAACTTGGAGAAGACAAGGCTCTGGGGAGACCTTCTGATACCTGAAAGGTACCTATAAGAAAGCTGGGGAAGATCTGTTCATGAGGGCATGTGGCAACAGGATGAGGGATAATGGTTTTAAACTAGAAAAGGGGAGATTTAGGTTGGATATTAGGAAAAAAAATTCTTCAATATGAGGGTGGTAGATCACTGGCACAGGTTGCTCAGAGAGGTAGTGGAGGCCCCATCCCTGGAGATATTCAAGGTCAGGCTTCACAGGGTTCTGAGTGATCTGATCTAGTGAAGATGTCCCTGCTCACTGCAGGGGGTGGACCAAATGACCTTTAAAAGTCCCTTCTAACCTATTCTATGATTTAAACCAAACCACAAATACCTACACTCTCTTGGTATTTGAAGGGAGTTCAAACTTCAGGACTTCTACTCTCTTTATACCCACAAATGTATGTATCTCTCTGTGAACACAAGGGCATACACTTACTTTAGCATTATTTTTCTACAGCTTCAGAAACAGCCAGTAAGGTAGCTGTCAGGTCCCTCTCCTAGGTCATCTGAGACTCTTGTTGACTTGTCACATTCTGCTCCCTGAAAATGGGAGACAGGGGGAGCTCCCAGGTCTCTTCCTCTTTGCTCATTAAATTCTGTCTTTGAATGTATGACACCTTGGTGGGGGTGGGTTTATACTTCGTAGTAATTTGGATTTCCTGGCATATTCACATCCCAATCTGTCACCATAAGGCATTGTTTCAGATCACTTTATCTTAATTTTTTGCTTAACAAACTCTAATTCTTTTGTCCAAGGTGAGACAGGCTCGCTGTCGTAGAAGGTCAGCACTGTTGCTAACACAGCTGTTTGCAAACTGAATGGAAATGGGTTTATGAGAGGTGGCTGCGAGCCCCTTTTCTATGATAAATGTCTGTTTTCCTAGGCAGCTACTTAGTTTACATTAAGTTCTCCAATAGTTTAAGAGAACCAATGCCTTTTCCTGGGGTTAAATGCAGATGTTTAAAGGAATGTTAGTGTCCTCTCTTTGATCTGCTTAGATATATTGGTTTTCTGTACCATGCAAATTTAAGTCACAGAATCACAGGGGTTGGAAGGGACCTCCAGAGATCATTGGGTCCAACCCCCTGCCAGAGCAGCTCCCTAGGACAGGTCACACAGGGAGGCATCCAGATGGAATCTCTCCAGAGAAGGAGACTCCACACCCCCCTGGGCAGCCTGTCCCAGGGCTCCCTCACCCTCACTGGGAAAAAGTTCTTCCCCATATTGGTGCAGAACTCCCTGTGCTCCAACTTGCAGCCATTGCCCCTTGTCCTGTCCCCACAGACTACTGAAAAGGGGCTGACCAATTCCCCCTGCATCCCATACTTCAGATATTTATAAACATTAATAAGATCCCTCCTTAGTCTTCTCTCTAGGCTGAACAGCCGCAGCTCACTCAGCCTTTCCTCATAGGGGAGATGCTCCAGGCCCTTAAGCATCTCCATAGCCTCCTCTGGACTCTCTCCAGGAGATCCCTGTCTGTCTTATCCTAGGGAGCTCAGAACTAGACACAACACTCCAGGTGGGGCCTGACCAGGGCAGAGCAGAGGGGGAGGATCCCCTCCTGTGACCTGCTGGCCACACTCCTCATGAAAGTGGAGGATTTGAAATAGGAATTAATGACTCTGTTTTTAAAGTGGTTGTTGGGTCTTTTGCTTATTTGAGTAACTCATGCTGTTTCTGCTCTAGCTAAGTTTTCAGCAGCAAACGTAGCGAGTGTTTGTGGCACCAGAATTGTTTTATGAAAATCAGTAAACGCTGCTGTTTAGGCTGTGCAGGGTTGTTGAACTGTAGCTGTGTTGATGGCTTGGAGTATAATGGTGCATTATGAGAGGAAGGCATCTGGTCTAAAAATTACACCAGGCCTTTGGGGTTTCTCAATTCTCTTTTCAACTATTCTATGCTCTCGCTTGGGTGGCTTTGAGTAAATCACTTGGGGTTTTTGAAGCTCAGTTCACTCATTCATAAAACTGCCTTAATACCTGTGTTTCTAAGGTTGCTGTCTGCTTCCTGCTATTAAAATAAAAAACTTAGTTACCACTTATTTGTATGCTGCTATTACTGGTAATTATCAACATGCTCCAAAAATGAGAGGGGGAATCAAAAGTGAACAGTTGATACCAGAAAATAACACAAAATGTAATTTCAATTGCAGATAACTAATGCAATGAATGTAGTATGGTACTAACTGCCAGTGGTACAGCACTGGAGGTCCAAATCAAGAGAAAATATAGGGTTATCTAGAAAAAAAAGTTAATAAGTATTTATTATACTTTACAGCAGTAAAATGGGTGTTAACCTTAAAACTTTTGGTAGTTTGTTGTCATTCTACATAAGTATATTTTAGTCCATTTCAAGGAGTGTAGCAGAATTCACTGTTGTGAAATATGTTTGGCTTTTATTGATGAAATGAAAAGTTACTGATGTTACTTGAAGCTGCTCAGCAAAAGTTAAACTGTATCTGAAAAGCCTAGCAAGCCATACAGAATAACTTCAATTTTGTAAATGTATTTTCTTTTAGTATTTTTCTAGCATTTAATAGGAGTTTTTGTGTTCTCCCATTTAATACGTGAGAAGTATGGATCTTACAATCAGTGTCATGAGATGACACGTCCCTAGGACTTGTGACTCTAATTCTGGTGGGTGTCACTGATGTGAGCAGCAGCCCAGTCACAGCAGAGGGATATTCTCACTCCCCTCCTCTTCCCCGTGCTTGCTCCCACCCACAGCACACACTGTGCACAGCTCTCACATGTGTGGAGCTGTTTGCTGAGTTACTTCAACTTCAAACCTTGCAGGCAACCTTTTTTTTTTTCCCTGCCAATATAATTTTCTGTTATGTTAGCTAACTGAAACAGCCTGAGGAGGGATTTGATGGATGCCAGAGCAAGGGAACAGGCAGGGGCGTGGGGCTGGAGGTAGGGCGGGGGAGCAAGTTTGGTGGGGTGCAGAAGCAAAATGCTCTTGTGACCAGTTGGAATGACTTACTGCTGCCAGAACTGTATATAGCTTGTTCTTCTCTACCAGTCGGCAGTTTCTCATGTTGTGGCAGATGTCAGTGTTGACAGATTTCAGAGTCTCTTTCCTTAAGTTTGCAAAGAATGTTTTTCCTTTTTTCTTTCACTTTGTCTTATTTGCTTTTTTCTGGTGTCTTGCTACAGTGATCATTAAGTAAAACAATCATGCAGGTACAACAGAGCTTATTTAATAATCCCTTGTCTGTTCACAAAGGCACTCTTCTCCTTCCCCTTTTTCATACCAAACATAATCTCCAGAGGGAACCCTGTGGTACATCATTTCAAGTGGGTGGTCAGCCTGTGCATATTTGAGTGCTCCCAGCTTTGCCTAGGGAAGCCAGAATGTCTGCAGTGTAGGCTCTATTGTTCTCTCCACTTTTTAGAGACTTGTGGACAACTGCATGACACAATATTAAAAATATTCCTGATCACGAAACTTGTGTTATCTAACCACATTGAATTTAGAGCTCTTTTCCCTTCTTATGAATTTTCTACACAAATAGCAGGCTAGATAATAACTGGAGCTATACTTGGCCCTTTTGCTGTCTTTTTCTATGAACATGTGGGTTAATCAGGTGGGACTCACAAGGAGTTAGCTGAAAGATACGACAGCAGGGATGGAAGTTACCCTGCAGAAATGCATGAGATCATATGGCAAAGCAATTATCTTTATTAGAAATGCACTTTAAAAGATTACAATATGCTGATTTATGGGGCAAACTGTAATGGAGCAGCTGTTCGCATTGTTTCTATTATCCTTTTATCTCTTTTATACTTTAACACCACTTAAAACCATGTTTTCTTGGTACCATTATACAAGCCAGGAGTGAGTTCAGAGCCATATAAATTCAGTTGGTGGTAAATTAATCCAGTACTATGTAAAAGTTTCTTATTCAGAATTTCTTAATAGCTCATGTTGAAAGCATTTTCTCCCTGATAGTCTAAGTGAAGCAAAGGGAACTGTTATCAGCCTGTGCTTCCCCACTAACAAAACGCTTGTCATTACCAAGACTATTCTTGTGAACACATCCAAGCCCAGAGATGAAGAACTTCATACACTTGTGCTGTGCTGTTGACTCTGTGCTCTCTGTGGCTCAATCTAGGATGTAAGAAAAGTCCTGGTGACATCTATTTGCTTTATGCTTCTCTTCTTGGCAAACTCCTATGCTTGCAGTGTACTGAATGGGAAAGCTGAGATTTTATTCTACTCCTGGAAATGTTGAACACTTCCATCTAGGGGAACATCTGCTGTCCTTGTAGAATTTTGGATCAGACAATACATGAAGATACTCACTCCTTCAACCTTTAGTTTTTTCAGACTTGTCAAATCTTTCTTAATGCAGTGAAATGAGTAAAATTGTTGGCTTGATTGGCACTAAAGATACTCAACTTCCAGTTTGCAGTTTTTAAAACATACAAGGATTAGATTTACAATTCTTTATGAAAAGATATTGCTGATAATTTTTCTGTCCTTCATTCTGCAGGAGATACGTGCTTTTTGTAGGGATATTTTTTCAGATGTTAAACTTCCCTTTTGTAGGTCACTAGTATTTTCCCTCAGCCCAGTGATTTGCTAGTTCACACAAGTTTATTGTAAGGACTGAAACTCTCAGGAGTGGTGAGAGGATGTAATACTTGTTGGACCCCTGCTTTTCTGACAGGATCTTTAAAGCAAGATCTCCTAACCAAGCAATAGCAATGTCTATAAAATGTCTCAAGAGCTTAGTCTAACTCAGTGCTACTTGTCTGCTCCCTGAGTCCATGGTGCTCTCATGGTGCAAGTGAGTATGTTTTTAACTCTGTTCTGACTGTCATCTTGTTCTTGTGTTTAGGTTATTTTCACCCAAATTACATTGGACTGTCATCCATTAATTTTGAAAATGTTAATTAAGGGCATTATTATGCACACTTGGAATCTGAGTAATGTAGGCTGGCCAAGCCCTGGTGAAGTCTCTGCTTGGGTTGATGCTGAGGTTGCCTGCTGGGACAGACTTGGGATGTCCTGGAATTCCACCAAGGACAAGAGCCCCTTTGGGCAACCTAAGCTGCCACCTTATTGACCTCATGGGAAAAACATATATCCCTAGTCTAAAACTCTGTTTGAAAGTTGTCTTTTGTCCTAGTTCCATGCACCTCCACAAAAAGCCTGGCTCCACCTTCTCAGTAATCTCCCTGTGGGTGCCGAGGGATGCTGATAGTCATCTCCAAAGCCATCTGCTCTACTGCTCAAGCAAGCCCAGCTCTCCTAAAGCCCAACTCATAAGGCATGTGCTCCAGCCATCTGATATGCTCGTTCAGTAAAATTGCTGCAGCCAGTATTTTGTTTAGTAAACATTTTTCCTGGGTTTTGGTATGTACTTGCTACACACCTACTTTGAGGCTATGCATTTGTGTAAAGCTGTTGTAGCTAAACACAACAGCTGAATAGCAAAACCTATTGGATTACCTGACGGATTACCTCAAACTGCATCAGCTTCTAGGGTGATAAACTGCACTCAGCCATATGATGCAATTGCTGCAAAAAAAGTATCTTCTGTACAGTGCTGTATTCTCTCTGTGGTTTCAAGGCACACACTTGGCTTGATAGTAGAAATGTAGGAAGCTTTATGTGGTATTTTGAAAACATAGTGTCCCAGGTATTCCTTATGGTATTACTAGTGATAGTAATTTTAAAATTTTCATTGCTCAATTTCATATCTTAAGTTGTTTCAAAGTATGCTCTGAAATATAAAGTTTATTAATTCTACAATATAAAAACTGCATGAATATTTTCCAGGGTTGGTTTTCTTCATTCTACGCAAAATATCAGAAGTAATAGCAGTGATTTTTTTATTTTGCTTTGCTGCTGGAACAGACTATGGAATATTTAGATCTTCATTAAAAATACATCAAACTAAGTGAGAGCCAGCCTGTCTGCATTCATCCTAACATAAGCATTGATTTAACAACAAAGTTACTTTGTACAGGTCAGATTATTTGGTTACTTAGTTGTAAAAGTACAAGTACTGCTTGACCAGTTCCACATGTGATAATGGTCAAACATGTGGATGGCTTGGATTTTGTACTGGAGGAACTCCAGCCAGTCACTTTGACATGTATTTATTTGTTCATGCATTTGCATTAACCAATGTCTTGTTTTCAGTCTGTTTGGAATTTATTGGCAAGAAGAATATAGAAAACAGAAATAATCAAGTATATATTGAAGTGAAGAAAATGTAAAACAACTAAATTCGACCAGTGTTTCAAATTCATGTTCTCTGAAAAATTGAGGGTCAGCATAAATTTATTATCAAATACACATTTGTAATGGAAAAAATGGTTTTGTCCCTATCAAAAAAAAAATAGCTGGCAGTTTGAATCTACATGAGGTTTTATTATATGCATCTAAATCCTTTAAGAGACTTAATCTATCTGCTTTAGATGCTGAGATCTAAAAAATATGTTTATTCTACAGCTAGAATATGCTTCTACTGGAAAGAAAAAGGAGTAAGAATTTTGGTTGTTGAAATGTGCTTTTTTCTTTAATTCACATAGCTTACCAGAGCTTTTCATGTCCTTTTAAAGGCAATGAGTTTTCTGGGGAATAATATGTCTTGCTTTGAACTGTCCAAATGAAATACAGGACTTCAGTTTAAAAAGCTAAAGTCTGTCAGCAGAGAAATCAATCACATCCTGCGGCTTTTCAGTACAATCCATGCATGAGTTGGGGTAGGCTGGAAATAAAGGTGAGGTGGGCTTGAGTATTTCCAGAAATACCACTTGATGGCACAGAACAATGTGTGCAAGCTATACTGTTTTCCTGTGTTACCTGTCTCCTATACTTATCTGTGCCTGCATCAAGCTATTTTTCCCATCACGTTCAATGAAATGTGAAGTTAGGCACACTTAAGCAAGAAATTAGCCTGGTGAATAAAGGGCTTCCTGCTGACCAGGATTCAAAAATTCACCATATATGAAAAGCCTTTCATCTGGTTTAATGGTGTTTACAGCTCAGTAACGTTAAGCCTATGCCATCATCCACTATGCCATATAAGGCTTCCTTGAATAGAATTACTCCCTGCCATTTTGTTCTGTTAATTGCTTTGCAGCATTACTGGGTACTTGAAGATTTTAGATGATTATTTGTCTTCTACTACAATTGCAATGAAAATTATACTCATTGCAATAAAGGAAAACTAAGCTTCTTATGATGCTGGATTGCTTATCTTACACTGTGAACACTTTAAGAATTCAGTGATGTAATTATATGAGGATGGTTGAGCTAGCTTCACTTTGGATAACTTCAGCTATTGTTTTCTGCTGCTTGATATTTTTCTTAAGAAAAAGAGAATCCATATTTGTCTGCCCAATTTGACTGTAATATTTTTTTGGGCACACCTGTCTTTATTTTCTATTCTTCAAAAATTCTTTTCATACTCATGGAATAGTTTGGGTTAGAAGGCACCTTAAAGATCACCCAGTTCCACCCTTTACATTGATCTGAAATTTTTCCTGTGTAGACACCTGCTACCAGTTGGAAAAGTATTCCATCAAAATAATACTGTTTCAAAAATAAATAACCTTCAGTGAATTTTTTTAGTATCTAAATTAGAAGTTTCTCAACAATTTTGGGGAGAGTTCTTTTCCCTCAACTGTGTTTGTACAGAATGGTCACATACCCCATAAAGAACCCAGATTGTGGGGTTTTTTTCTCCATAGGAGTCAGTGATTTCTCCCCTTTAAAACACAAATCATTGAAACTTCTCAATTCTACAGCCCTCCCCCTCTGTGTACCATGGTACAAGTAGAACCGTAGGGGAGTTAATTTTGTAAGCAGCAGGCGGACAGTGCAAGTGAATGGCAGTGTGCTCTGTATTCTGCTGTTGTCCAGGCACAATGTTCCTGGCAAAGCATGGATCTAATGTCACTTCAGTTCACCAAGGACGGTGAAACATAATGTTAAAAGCTATTTCAGCCTTAGATAACCTGGTATATTCTTTTAGGTTTGAATCACTCTATGATTAAAAGGGATGTTTACAAAAACAGAAGCTGTTACACTTTAGAAACAGCTTACTTGGGAAGGTTGATGAGTGAAGAACCCCCATGAATGAGTCAGGTATGACACTGTAGTCCCACGTGTCTGCTGTGTCCTTTCGTGAGCTCCCACTCAGAACTCTGAGATGTGGATATAAACTTCCGTTAACTAAGTTTATGCAAAATTAACAAGTGTGCTCAGAATAACAAAAAAAATTCCCTCAAAGCCTGTGGCCAAATACTGGAAGCAACACATGTACAGATTCAGAAAAGAATAGCACTTTGTTAGGGTATGCAATAGTGGGATTTTTACAAGTGTTTTCCTTACTGTGTTGTGAAATGTATCTGTAGTATTAAAAAAAACCCAAACAAACCTGAAATGTGAAATACGAATGAACAGCACCTGGGCTCAGGACTTCAAGTTTTTAATCACTAGCTATTCTAAATCATGGAAACACACAAGCTGCCCAGAATGTGCATTGTCCATATGGGAAATTTCATGCAAAAATTAGAAAGTAATGTTCTCTGTCCAGTAACTTTGTGAATTAGATCATGAAATTTTTGGTTGAAATCCTAATTGCAAAGCTTAAGAGATATGGTTATTTTGGAAAACACCCCACAGAGAGGGAGCAGCATACAGATCTGTATTTATAGGTGCTTAGACCTACCGAGTCGAAGTTATTTACTGGCAGCTAGCTGGAAGAATCCTGCTTTTATAATAGATACATTTGTGAATTATGTGAAAAACGAGACGAGCAATCTTATGCTATTGCTTATGTGCCAGTGGAACTGTGTCAGTTTTGAAATCAGCTGAGGATTATCCTGGTGGTCTTCTGTTGTTCAAAGTTTTTCCGATGTAGTTTAGAACTCACAGGCTCCAGAGAACAAAAGGCTAAATTCTTTAACACATGATTCAACAGGAGAAGAAGGATTTGTTGTAGGTTAGTCAGATAAATCTCTGAGGCTGCAGCTTTGGCTCCATATCCTAAAATGTCATTATTCATTGTCTTCCCATATTTATCAAGTGCAGTGAAATCTAGAGTGCTACTAAAGTTTGTGGGACATCCCTTACCAGCGCTAGGAGAGGTGACCAAATAACAAGGCCACTTCAATGAAAATAGATTATGAAGGTATAATATTATTGGATATTAGAAAGAGGCTCTTTACTGAGAGGGTGGTCGGGCCCTGGAACAGGCTCCCCAGGGAAGTGGTCACAGCACTGAGCCTGACTGTAGTTCAAGAAGTGCCTGGACAATGCACTCAGTCCCATGCTCTGACTTGTCTGGTCCTGTGTAGAGCCAGGACTTGGACTGGATGATCCTTATGGGTCCCTTCCAAGGTAGGGCATTCTCTGATTCTATATTTAATGTTTGGTGGTATACAAAAGATATACAGATGGTGAAAGCACCTAAAGCTAATAAACTAAAAAATATTTAAAATATGAAAAAAAGAAATATAAAAGACTAGACTTAAAAGAATATTCTACTTTTACTAGCAATCTTTTCTGATGTTGAACTTGCCAGTGAGAGTTAAAACTAAAATCTGAGCTGACATGACTATTACAAAAACAATTTTTGTGTTGCCCGTTTGAATTCATTTGTTTGTGGCTACTGATTTTATTGGTACTGTGATTTGAAATTGATCTGTAACTGAGCATCTTTTAAAAATTGATAAATACTGTGTGACAAATAGTAACACAGACTTTCTGGAGCAACATACGAGTTAGTTTGGTCAGTGTGGTGCTAGCAGTCTGACCGCTTAATATTCATCTTTGAATCCATCACTTGATAAAAAACAAAGCAGCCCTGGGGGGACCCTTTGTATTTTCTCATAGTATTGGAAGCCTTATTTTTTGAACATAAGTCATTCCCAGAAAACAAAATGGGAATAACTGCAGAAAAAAAATATTGGAGAACTAAACAGAGAGTGTAACTAGGCGGTACCATGAAGCACAGTGTACAGCATGCTCAGGGTGCTGTGTGGCCCTGGAGTCCTCACCTGAAATACAGCACAGCAGAGCCAGTTGTGCCTGAGGAAGGGCTGGATCCAGAGGATGGCCTCTGTCCCAGGGAGAAAACAAATGGCTAAAAGTGGTCAGGTGGGGAAAGGATCCATCAAACTAAGACTGTAAAGAAGATGGCAAGCAGGGATCCATTATTTACTCTCTTCTAGAAATTAGGCATTGGAAGATAATCTACGATAGGATCAGATGAGCAGAAATAAGGCAGAATGGAACAGAAGGACACATTTTGCCTTTCTACTATACACTGTAAAGTTCAAAAGATTTGAAAAAGGGGGTTAGAGAAACTTGGAGGGTGTGTCAGGGCAACAGAAATCCTGGAGTTATCAAGGCCACGCGCTGTGGGAAGTCAGCAGGCCTTGCTAGTGGAATAATTAGTCTCCAGCAGACCTTTTTGCCTCATGCTCTTTTTCTCAGAAATGTGGTATTAGGCTAAACAAGCATTCTGAAGAGCCAGTATGCCCAAGATTAAGTAGTTAAGGCTTAATGCTATGTTAGGTCAGTCTGGCACCTGCTGTTTCTGTAAATCTCATGTTCCCCAGTATCTTCCTGCCTGTCCAAAATCCTTCAGCATCACCAGTGGTTATTGGAAGAAATTTGTTTTACCTATTGCTTCTGTATGACCATTCCCTATGCCATGATCCTGTCATTATGTGGCTCCACGCCATTATCTTCTACGTGCAATGCGGGACAGATGATGACAGCATTTATTTGGGTGTTCCTTTGGAGGCATACTGTACTTAAACAAGTATTTTTATCTTAAACCCTTATTTGTGGCAGGTTAGGGTAAAATGCTGTCAAAGACACTCCCTCACAGTGAGGTCTGTTATGTTTATGGGAGCTTGGCTGTTCAGCACCAGCGTAGCCAGAATGCCACATTGCTCTGCTGCAGAAGACAGGAAAGATTGCTCAACTGTCCCTTCACTCTAGGGTGTTTGTGAGAGAAAATGTGCAATGGAGGCCTACACTTGCATTTCAGGGAATTCAGCAGAAGTAAGCAGACGTGTCTGGAAAGGGGGAAGCTAGAACATCTTAAGCTGCATGCCCTTCTCTACAACGTCTTTACTAGGACACTGTTCTTCAGGGATGAGCCTCTGGGTTTTGTTCACACTAGCAGGACATAGGGAAGCGTAGGTTCAGAATAACAGAACCTGTGTGTTTTGCTTTACAAGTATGATAGATGACTGGACTTAAAGGTCTTGCACAAAGCTTTCTTGAAATCAATGCAATAATTTAAATAAGCTTTAGCTAAAGTGAACATCTCTGCCTCCTAACTTCATGTCACACAGAATATAGACACCAACAACTGGGAGTCAAGACAATCCCCAAGGCATATTGTGTATATATATATTATACATATATGTCTCTTTCACTAACGTATTGGTATAATTAATAATGCATATAAAATTAGTCATATTTCCCAGGTTTTGTATCAGCTATTTATACTTCTACTTAATATTTCACTTTTTAGAAGAAATTAGCTTATAGAATGCCACTTAAAATCATCTGAGAATATAACTCTAATAAATTCCCCTGTCCTGGGTTTGACCATGAAAATGAGATGGAGAGAACTCTGGAGCCATAATCTAGTTTCAATCAACATCACTGACATTTGCAAGACTGAGAATCTGTGTTTCCCATGGGAAAAAAAAAATCTTCTTTTGGAGGAGCTAAGTGGCCTCGGCCACTGACTCTTCTGACTTTTGTTGATTACCCAATCTTTTTCTGTTTATACTTGTCTTAGAGAATCACAGGAAGCTCTCCTACACCATTTGTCTTTGCTTTCTGTCTTTTACACATGATCTGAGGTAAAAAGAGTCTTCTCACTTAAATAGTAGTGTATAGGTCTTATCGAACTAGACTCTATCATAAGGTAGGTGTTCATATTAAACCAATGTAAACACCAAGTACAGATTTTTAACTAGATACAGTAGATCTTGCTTGAAAATCAAAGGAATCAGTTGATAATCAACTGATTTGGTTTAGCTATAGCAATACTCAACACACTTCACATAAACACGTCTTAAACAAGACAGGGCTTCAAACTAGATGCAAAGGGGGAAGGGAATATAAGCAGGCTTGCCCGTGACAAAGTGCCAAAGGACGCTGTCTGGTTGGAGGGAAGAGGTGTAGTTATGGGCCCTCCACTTGTTGCCTTAGGGCATGTTGGGGATTTTTAAAGCAAAAATGGTGGGTTTGGCTTGCTTCCTGAAATGCCTGTACACCAATGCACGCAGTATGGGCAATAAACAGGAGGAGCTTGAAGTAATTGTACAGCAGGAAGCCTATGACTTAGTTGCCATCACAGAAACTTGGTGGGATAATTCTCACAGTGGGAGTGCTGTGATGGATGGGTATACACTTTTCAAGAGGGACAGGCAAGGAAGGAGAGGTGGTGGGGTAGGCCTCTGTGCTAGGGATTGTCTGGAGACTAATGATATGGTTGAATGCTTATGTGTTAGAATCAGAGGGAAGGCCAACAAGGTGGATATCCTGGTGGGAGTCTGTTATAGACCACCCAGCCAGATGGGTGGGAAGAAGTAGATGAAATATTCTTCAGGCAGCTGGGGATCAGATATCAGGAAGTATTTATTTACTGAAAGGGCTGTCAGGCATTGGAATAGGCTGTCCAGGGAGGTGGTGGAGTCACCATGCCTGGAAGTATTTAAACAGTGTGTAGATGAAGTGCTTAAGGACATGATCTATCTAAAGGTGGACTAGGCTGGGTTAGGCTGTGGTTGGACTCGATGACCTTTAAGGGTATCATCCAACCCAGGTATTTCTATGATTGAAAATGCCTGTTCCCTTTTTTGAGGCGAGTTGTGATTCATAGTCACAAATAACGGACTAGAAGAGGTTAAATAATTTGCTTTCTTGTGCAGCATGTTCTTAGCAGAACCAGGAGAGGGGTTCAGACTGCCCAGCTTCCAGAGTTACTGTGGAACTAGTCCCTGACCTGTAATCTAAATAAAGATTATCCACAATTCTTTGATAAAATAAAATGTAATGTTAAGCACATCTATCTGTGTGAGTTTTCATTGTTAGAATGAAGCAACTTCTGTGTTTACTGTAAATCATACTTAGGCATTCAATTCTAGCCCCACAAATGCCATAACTGACCTTTAGAGGCACTGAAGGAATCCTTGTTTTTTAAAGCACCAGCTTGCACATAATTTTTGCTGCATCAGCTGACAGGGAATATGGTCTGAGGTTCGCAGACCTTAATTTTTCACATTGGTGATGCTGTTTAAGGTATAATTAGCACATTAAACTTAATTTTATGTTGGAAAAACGAGAGAACTACTCATTGCAATGAAATTTCACTATGCCATCATTTTACTGATTATCTAAGAATTTAATATCAATACAATTCACTGTGCTGGGATAAATTTTCGGTCTATCTTAAAGACTGAAGAAATCTTGTTTGATACATAAACCAATACAAAAAGAAATAAGTCATAGTGGTCCTCAGATTTTTACAAATAATGAAGACAACTCATACACCTATCTCACTTTTTTGTTATTGTTTGAAGAGGAAAACAAAAGTATTCCCCAGAATAGTTTATTCATTTTCATATGAAAAATAGATACCATTTTACTACAAATACTGCTTTGATTTCAGATTTGGGAAGGTAACTCTCTGAATGCTCAAATGTTGAAAAGATTGATTTTTTTCTAGACTTTTCATTGTAACTACCCTAGTTTTGTTTAGGAATATTTAAATATAGAAATTACCAACCTGGATTTAGGTTTACTATTAATGTAACTATTCTTTACCCTGGCAACAAAGTTAGTGTCATGTTGGGTACTATTTGACCTATTAAAATCAGAATAATTAAGTTTATTTTTTATGTTTAATGTTACTATCTCTAAAATGTTGTGAGAACAGCTTAATGTCAAACCCATGAAACAGAAATATAAGTGCAGAAATAAAAATATATTGACTACAGAAATCTTTTTTTTATGTAACTATAGATTTAGATGTGTTAAGCCTTTTTTCCAAAAGATGATCATACTAGAAGACTACTTTTGGTAGGATGAAAATATTTTTATCATCCACTCCCAGTAACTATTGCACATTAAAAGATTTCACTCTGAAGAATTTCTGGTTTGATTTTTTTGGGGGGGGGGAGGGTGGGAGAGGAAAAATATTCATCCTGCTTATCCTAAATTTGCAGGCACTTAGTGAAAACAAACTGAGTTTCAATGAAGAGAGCTTTTGTTGGGGAAAAAAACTTGCTATGGCACTGCTGTAACCAAGGCAGAGAGTCAGTATGTTTTTATATGATCAAATTCAAAATATAAATTTTAAAGCTTATGCTAAAATAATTTTGAAAAATCAACGTGTCTAAAATCTAAGAAATTGTGCTTCTAAAGTTGACTATGAAAAACAATTGAGATGAACCATAACTGCATACAAGGCAACATTTTTGCACTACGTGGGTGAAAATATGTGCTATGCAATTGCACATTGCATCACAGCAGATGCTAATTCAGCTTCTAAAAGTATCTCTAAAGCTGCCTTTCCCAAGCTTTTAAGGTACTTGGTTTTTCAGGCATGATAAAGTTGTTAATAAAGTTTTTTTCTGGTTTTGGATGGTGTTTTGTTTGGTTTCTTTTAAAACTGAAGGTATGTGTCAAATCCAATACTGATTTTTATCAGCCACCTGAAAAGTATTTCAGGATCTCAGATGTTTCTGTGAGAAATGTAGGCTGTATAATAAGGATGTGTAACACTAAATTTTGTGAGACTTGAAATGAAGGCAAACTGCACAAACAAAAAAAATAATAAAAACCAACTAATGCAGGCCTATTAAAAGGCAACAAGAATTCAGAAGCACTAGAGTATCTGCTGCTTCTTGTGAAACCTTGTTTCAACACTTATTCATTCAGTGTGGGAAAATAACTCAGCAAGGGGTGTACTTTTTTATGGCCAAGGACCCCTCTCGAGTTGAATTTGGGTTGCTCTATCTATATATTGTGATTTTTCTTTGGTTTTGATCTTCAATAATTCCTAGAAAGACTATAAGCCTTTGGCAGTATTACGTTGAGAGATTATCTCGTTTTAGTTTTTAAGTTGATGTGACAAATATGACAGGAACTGTTGGACTTATGTGGTGAAGTAGGATCGTGTTATCAGAGCCTAGTGTGAAGAAACACAAGGGAAGGAAATGATGAGCTGTTGGGGAAATTCAGCACTTTTGGATCTCACTTTTCCCTTGTTTTTTTTTTTTTTAATCTTTACTGTTCCAGAAGGCTATTGGGTTTCCTGTTAATTTTCTTTGCTTTTAGGTGGTCAGAACATATGTCAGTAGAGGACATAAAAATAAACGTAGGTCTTATCAGTAGCAAAAAATGAACTGAAACAGTTCAAAGTTCAATTTTTAGTTTCATCTACAGGTCTGCTAGAGTACAGAACTGAAGAAGTGAGTGGTACCAAAGCTTATGGCTAGAAAAAGGATGAAAATTATAGCAAATGCACCTAGTGGGTGATTTAAATGTTCTCCAATCCTTTACAAGTTCACAAGTGTTGAAGGACTTAAAACCATTGTGCTATGAGGGAAAAGGAGAACTAGGATTTCATTTCTTTTTTCACGCTGGGTTTAGTTACTATTTTGTATAATGCACCCAAAGGTACTCAGTTTGAGATGTTAAAACCCAGTTCTGTAAGAGAGCACATTACAGTCTATGATGAAATCCATGTCTGAGGTCAAAGGAAGGTGGTCTTTGCCTCATTTCCAAATCAGTTTCATTTGTGTTTATTCTCAAGTATCCTAGGGTGTGGATTTTGCAGTCTGGTCACAATCCTGTAATTATTTGGTCACACATGAGAAGAAGAGATTGATCAGCACAGGCTGGGGGTGATCTGCTGAGAAGAGCTCTGTGGAGAAGGACCTGAGGGTCCTGGTAGATGGCAGGGTGGCCATGAGCCAGCAGTGTGCCCTGGGGGCTGAGAGACAAAATGGGATCCTGGGGGGCATCAGGAGGAGTGTGGCCAGCAGGTCACAGGAGGGGATCCTCCCCCTCTGCTCTGCCCTGGTCAGGCCCCACCTGGAGTGTTGTGTCCAGTTCTGGGCTCCCTGGGATAAAAAGGACAGGGATCTCCTGGAGAGAGTCCAGAGGAGGCTACGGAGATGATGAAGGGCCTGAGACATCTCCCCCATGAGGAAAGGCTGAGTGAGCTGGGGCTGTTCAGCCTGGAGAAAAGAAGACTTGAGAGGGGATCAGATCAATGTTTATCAATATCTGAAGTGTGGGATGCAGGGGGAATTAGCCAGCCCCTTTTCAGTGTCTGTGGGGACAGGACAAGGGGCAATGGCCTCAAGTTGGAGCACAGGGAGTTCTGCACCAATATGGGGAAGAACTTTTTCCCAGTGAGGGTGAGGGAGCCCTGGGACAGGCTGCCCAGGGGGTGTGGAGTCTCCTTCTCTGGAGAGATTCCAGCCCAATCTGGACACCTCCCTGTGCAATATGAGCTGGGGAGCTGCTTTGGCAGGGGGTTGGACCTGATGATCTCTGGAGGTCCCTTCCAACCCCTGTGATTCTGTGATTCTATGATCCTTTGATCATTAAAATGCTGTTCCTGAGGCTTCGAAGGATGGCTCAGTTGGTATTGCTGGAAAAGAGCCGCCGTGCCTTACCCTTTCCCAGACAAGGAAATGCTCCTATTCAGTGAGGGCTCTTTCCTGTTTAGCCTGTGTGTGGTTTGTGTTCTGACTTCAGTCTTTATCATATCCATGAGACAAGGAGATAACGACTCAGTTAAATTTTTCTGGAGGCCGTATAACGTTTGTACTTCAGGAAGGTGTTCAAGGCTATTCCAACACGGCTGAACAGGTATCAAGGGCTAGAAATTTCTACTAATTCAAGTGATGGGTATGGGAACTGTGAGCTCTGATTAGGAGGCAAGTGAGGTGATCTTTGTGCATTCAGCAGCTATCACATCATGCGGTCACTTCTTTTGAGCTCCATTTCTCAGAGGATGTGAAAATCTGCCTTTTCCAGAAATTAGGATGCAGATGGATAGTGATGAGCAATTTTTGACTGCTGAACAATTCTTCTACAAATGCGTTTGTTGTTAGTCTTTAATGAAATAGAGCCTAAACTTTAAACTTGATTCAAAATTATCTGGTTTATAAAAAATACATAGATTTCCATATTTAGAATTGCAGTACTTCCTTGTCTCTGAGTCTTCCCACACAGACTCCTATTTCTCTAAGGTACTTGCTCTGTGTGTTAGAAGAAACAAAAATTATTGTAAAAAAATTTTTATTTTATTTTAATTAGTGGAAGTTGCTCAGACATGCTACAGCCTTTCATCCCTAGCATCCTCTGCCCAAATATTCTGCAGGGATCCTCTCTTACTTTTCAGCTATGCAGACTGCTCAGGAACTCGGGTGATTCTTGTACTGTAACTTGTAGGTGACAAGGTGCAGATGTTTTACGTTGTGTACTCTGGAAAGACCATCTTCAGCCCAGGCGCTGCCGAACAGGCAGCTCTGCATTATGCTGTCTTTAATTACTGTCTGCTCTGACTGCAAGTTCTTACTACATTGGGCCTGTGGATGAAGATTTTCTCTGAGAGTGTTGCATTTCTCCAGCAACGATTCCTGGCCAGAGGAGAGCTGTTGTACAGAGCACTGCTGGGGGAACTCAGGACCACGCACAGGGATGTAGAGCCAGGACATGCTAAAGCAGCTTAGCTACAGAGCAGTGTATCACTGAGATAACACACACACACACACACCCCCCACACACACCCCTGTTTCTTGTCTCTTGGCAGATTGCAGAAAGATGGCATTTGGAAAGAAGCAGGAGCTTTTGCACTGTAAGAGGTTGTGCAAACCTCTTTTAGTTTAAGGAATTTTAGGGAATCTGAGTATTTGTCTCCAGGGAAGCCCTGGAGCTGCTCTGAACATGTCAAGGGTGAGCTTAAATCTACATTGGTCTTTTTACCCCTAAATCATGTCTTTTGTAATAATTATTACCCAAGGTGTAACACAGATGAAAAAACATGTAAAAAATCCTGACAGGGGTATGTTTGGTAGGACTGGGAAGCAAGTACTGGTCTTATGCAACTTCCTATTCTAATTTGCAAATGATGTTAGAAAATCTATGTCATAGTTGAAACATGAATTCAGATTTGAATTCAGATTAATTGTGACTATTTAAATTTAACAGGGGATGTAGTGTAGAAAAACCAATCAGGAATAATTAAATATGTAATCCTGTAACTCACAGAATCACAGAGTCACAAGATTGGAAAAGACCTTTAAGATCATCTAGTCCAACCATTCCTGTCCTGTGCTAAACCAGATCCCTGAGCACCTCATCTACCCTTTTTGAAACACACCCATGGAAGGTGACTCAGCCCCCTCCCTGGGCAGCCTGTGTCAGGCCCTGACAACTCTTTCAAGGAAGAACTTTCTCCTAACATCTGCTCTGACCCTGCCCTGGGGCAGCTTCCTGCCATTTCCCCTTGTCCCATCTCCTGTCCCCTGGCTGAAGAGACCATCTCCCACCTCTCTACACCCTCCTGTCAGGTAGTTGTAGGTAGGGAGAAGGTCTCCCCTCAGCCTCCTCTTCTCCAGGCTGAACACCCCCAGCTCCCTCAGCTGCTCCTCAGAGGATTTGCCCTCCAGCCCCTTCCCCAGCCTGGCTGCCCTTCTCTGGACTCGCTCCAGGACCTCCATGTCCTTCTGATGGTGAGGAGCCCAGAACTGGACCCAGCACTCGAGGTGCAGCCTCACCAGTGCCCAGTCCAGGGGCACAATCGCCTCCACAGAACTACTGGCCACGCTATTTCTGACACAAGGCAGGATGCCATTGGCTTTCCTGGCTGCCTGGGCACACTGCTGGCTCATTGTAGTCAGTCCCTCTGGGATTTCTTTGGCAATCTGGGATATTCTCCCACAGCCAAGTTTTGTGTCATGGTGGCTATACGATGCCATGCTTCTGGCTGAGGGAGTGTGGGCCTTGTCTTAATATCACAGAGGGGGAAAAAACCCAACAAAACTATCCAGAGAAATAACAAGGTGCCTGTAATGTTTCACTGCATTCCATGAATATTGGAGTGAGGCTGTGGGTTATTTCTTTTTAGCTTGGTTTTGTTTGATTTAATTTTATTTGCTTAGTGAAGTAATTGGATAAAGAGGAAACTATTTATTCAAGCTGGTAAAACGCTACCAAAACAAGATCGATCCTATAGATGCTGGCTGTCCCAGCTATAAATAAACTTAGAGCTCCCTCTAGTGAGAGTGAGAATATAGTAACGTGGGTTTTTTCTCATAACTTTTAAAGTAAAATTGTATATTCCACTCATCCATCAAGCAAAAAATAATTCAAATAATGTGGTTAATTAATTTAAATAATTTAGGAGGTGCAAAAATGTGCAAACACTGCCTCTGCAGTTCTCTTTTCCTTCCTTCCCAACATGTTGGAACTGATTTCCAGTCTGCTTGTCTCACAGTTTCTTTTCTCTGACTGCTTTCATAGTCTATTTATAAATGAGTTCAGGTTCACCTTGGGAATCATAAGCAGGTTTGCTGGGGTTTTTTTCTCTCTGCTGAAGTACAGTATAGCAATGAGCCCATGCACTTGCCAGATGTGTCTTCTCATGAGTTGTTCTTTATTTCCTGATCCTAGTCCTTAGCGTGCAAAATGCCTTTCCATGGGATATTTTGGTGGTTCAAGGCCTGAGTTCAGTAGGACTATGAGGAAACTTTGACAATGGTGGAGATGAAGAACTGTCAAGGAGTCCTTCAATTAGGTTAATTTTGGCTTTGTTTTGAGAAAATTGGGAAGGGGGGAGAAAGAAGGCTCAGATAATCAGTAAATATAAACAAACTCTATTTTAGGCCCAAATCAGATCTGTCCCAAGTCACTTAGGGAGGAGCAGTATCCGCTCTGCTGCCTATATCAGGTCTCTTATTTTCTTTTCTCACTCTGTCAATGCCCTGAGAGCCCAAAGGAAATCAGAGGCTCACTATAATAGGAAAGGCTCGTGCATTTTGCATGAGAAATAACCAGTGCTCCAAAGTCCTTATGAGCTAAATATAGCATAGATAAGACCTGGAGGAAAGTGGTATTATCCCATCAGATAGTAAAAAAAAAAAGTTGCCAGTACTTCTATAAAAGAATTGGAAGTTGTCCTCACTGTTGGGTAAACACACAGACTTGCTTTACTTAACCCCGAGCTTCCTTGTCTGAAGAAATAAAACCTATTGTGTAGGCTGGCCAGTCAGTGCATTTAAAAATCAACTGGGCCACAGCAGATTCTTGTTTCAGTTCCTTAAACAGACGAATCAAGGTGTTTCTTGACTGCATCTGATTTAGATGTCCCTCTCTGCTAATAGACCTTCTTTAGTCTTTATGCTGCCAAAAATTTGTTAGCCCTATCTTAAAGCTAAATCCAGCCTATTTCTAGCTGTCCTGACTGCAGGCTTTGACCATGATGGCCTTCACTAAGTATGCTTCTCTTACTCAAAAACCTCAGTTAAGGTTTTGTTAGGAAAGTTCAGAATTGAACTGCAGCTAGTAAATGCATCACTGAAACTGCACATATTCTAGGTTTCACTTTTAAAGTGAAATCATAGAATTGTAGGGGTTGGAAGGGACCTCCAGAGATCATCGGATCCAACCCCCTGCCAAAGCAGCTCCCCACCTCATATTGCACAGGGAGGCATCCAGACAGGTCTGTGGAATATCTCTCCAGAGAAGGAGACTCCACACCCCCCTGGGCAGCCTGTCCCAGGGCTCCCTCACCCTCACTGGGGAAAAGTTCTCCAGATTGGGGGGAACTCCCTGTGCTCCAACTTGAGGCCATTGCCCCTTGTCCTGTCCCCACAGACACTGAAAAGGGGCTGGCTAATTCCCCCTGCATCCCATGCTTAAGATAATTATAAACATTAATTAGGTCCCTCCTCAGTCTTCTCTTCTCAAGACTGAACAGCCCCAGCTCACTCAGCCTTTCCTCATAGGGGAGATGTCTCAGGCCCTTCATCATGTCCGTAGCCTCCTCTGGACTCTCTCCAGGAGATCCCTGTCCTTTTTATCCCAGGGAGCCCAGAACTGGACACAACACTCCAGGTGGGGCCTGACCAGGGCAGAGCAGAGGGGGAGAATCCCCTCCTGTGACCTGCTGGCCACACTCCTCCTGATGCCCCCCAGGATCTCATTGTCTCTCAGCCCCCAGTGCACACTGCTGGCTCATGGCCACCCTGTCATCTACCAGGACCCTCAGGTCCTTCTCCACAGAGCTCTTCTCCAGCAGGTCACCCCAGCCTGTACTGATTCCAGCAGTTACTCCTTCCCAGGTGCAAGACTCTCCACTGGCTTTTGTTGAACCCCATCTGGTTTCTCCCTGCCCAGCTCTCCAGCCTGTCCAGGTCTCTCTGGATGGCAGCGCAGTGTCCTGCGTGTCAGCCACTCCTCCCAGCTCTGTATCATCAGCACTTGCTGAGGGTGGATGCTGTTCCCTCATCAAGGTCGTCAGTGAAGATATTAAACAGGACTGGACCCAACACAGAGCCCTGGGGAACACTGCTAGTCACAGGCCTCCAGTCAGATTCTGCTCCACTATGCTGAATAAGTTTGGATTGTCTGTCTCTACCAAATTAACTCGTTAAGGGGGACAGGATGTATCAAGAAGAGTTCTGGTTTGTGGTTTGTTGGGGGGGGGTGTCTGTAATAATGTTTTAAATATGGGATGTTAATTTCTTCTCTACAGCATGTTCTTGCTTAAATTTGCTTCATAAAGCTAGTCTGTGTTAACTGATGCTTTCAAAGGCTCCTTTCAATTTGAACTGATTTATACGACTATCATCATAGCACAGCTCTGCAGGATAAGCAGAATGTGCAGCTCAGCCATTCTGATCTTTGACCCCAGGATATCGTTATGTCAGAGAAACGGGAGTAGGATTTTCAGTAGCTATTTCTTCTAGATAGGTTGCAGTACCACATTCTCCTTTTCGGGGAGTTTTTGTTTGTATATCTGCAGGAAGACTTTGTCCCTCCCTTTGTTCCCTCTGTGATCAGGAGATATCTAGAACCATAGAATCCCATCTGACAGTCGACATTATTTAGGCTTCAGCATGTGATGCTCTATAATCTTTTTTTAATCTGGATATAGTCTTGGAAGAACACCCGTGAATTTGATGGGCTTATGATATGTTTTCCTTAGGAAGTATGATGTACTTAGAATGAAACTTGGCCTTTAATGTATATTCTTTGCCCTCTGTTCATTTTTTAAGGTTGTGTCTTGCATCAGAGCTTGAAATGTAATCTTTTATAGTGGCCATTTCCCAAATGCTATTAATAAAGAAATCTATGAAGAACTGATACAGACTGGGGCAAGAAAAAAATTGTATTGGGAATAGTTGTCATGACCTTATCCTACTGATTTCTTTCCAAAGATCCCTCTGAAGACTCTTTCTTATAAGGTCATGACATTCAAATGATTGTATTTCTGATGACTATTTTTCTTTCCTGTCCAAAGGATCTGTAGGAATTGTGCTGCTGCAAGCTATCTCTTTAAGTTGTT
The DNA here is from genome assembly GCA_027925045.1 of Hypotaenidia okinawae. NCBI lineage: Eukaryota > Metazoa > Chordata > Aves > Gruiformes > Rallidae > Hypotaenidia > Hypotaenidia okinawae. The sequence continues at coordinate 6,068,492 of BSDF01000006.1, forward strand.
CAACAAGGGACTAAATAGACCTGTGCTATTTTACACAGAAGAATTTAGAGAAATTTTTGGGGAAAAATATTCCAGCAGTTTTCTTTGTTGCTGTAATACTATCTCTGGGATAATGAAGTAAGTGTATGCTGCTTAGGGAGGTAAGAAGATGATTAGAAGTTTAAGTGTGGTTTTGCAAGCTATTTATATATATATATATAAATAAAATGTCTTTCAATAAATTTCTGCACAAAACCCAACTTTCTGGCAGGTTTCCCAAGAGAATGGCCTTTAGACTATTTTAGATAAAATAAGTCAGTTTATGTAATGTTGAAATAAGAATTAGAAAATACACAAGGTGATGTTTTGCTTACATCTGGATTTGATGCTTTCATACATTTTACGATGGAGTTAATTTTTTGACTAATGAGAATCCAAATTAAAATGATTAATTTTTCTTTTCCTTTCTACATATAGAACCATGAGGAAAAAAATATTGTTGCTACTGAGCCAAGCATCCTGGTAAACAGAGGCAGCAATTTTACCCATGGTAACACAAAACTACGAGGACCTGATGCTTTCCATTAGCACCAGTGCAGGCAGAGCTGTTAATTTAATTTGATGTTTTGATCTGCTGCTGTAAATTTAGTGATAGAGAGTGGCTATAAAGCTTTCCTTATGTTCTTATTGGATAGATAAATCAGAGACTAGTAGAATTCCAATCAGATAATTGTGCAATCAAGAAAAAGAACATGTACAGAGTACAAAAGGTCAACATTTGTCTTTAAGTGAAATGCAACTTCTGCATTAAGTAAAATAAAAACGTTATTCTATTTCCAATTAATAAAGGAGACCATTTTGGTTGATACTGTTGGAAGAACAAAAAACATGAGAGAAACACAAGAGCATTCTGAAGAGCCATTCCTTCCCCCTGAAGCTACGGTCTTGCAATTTTCCATCTAGTTGATAGGAGAGGAGTAGAAATCACTTGGCTTTGAGGCAAGAAAACTCTCAAGGAGTAATAATTCAGCTGCTCAAGCCAGTCCTGTTCATTTCTAACAATTACTGGGTGAGAAAGCCAGTTTTAAAACTTGCACTGTTCCCTCATAATTTGTTCTGAAATAACCATTATATACCCATTTTACTTAAATCATTTTTCATTTAATAGAGTAGCATTTCATATTTCTCCATTTTCATTCCATTAGCCTACATGTGGGGATTAGATTCAATTATCCTTTTGGGTGTCTACTTCTAGATTTAAGTTGTAATTGTGATAATGGATAGTATCAATCTCTTCAATTAGCCTCAATGCTTCTAAAAAATATTCAAATGAACGTAGGGGAAGATTTACTGAAAACTAAAGTGTAATGTAACCAGAGCAAAAATATTACATATGACAGTAAAAAAAAAAACCAAAACTTACTATACTTCTCTGTTCTTTGACATCCTCATTTTTGACCATATCAGCTGGGTACACCCTCACAACTCTGCAGATTTCATAGGCAGAAGTCAAACCTGTACGGCTGAAAAGAATCTTAGGGGATTTAGCGTATCGTAGTTTCTTGTCCTTTGTGCCACAGGCTTTCTGGCTTGCCAAGATGCCAGCAGCCCCATTTCTGTTGCCCTTCATGAGACAGAATTATTTAAATTTGCTGATCTTTAGCACTGCAGAAATTATTTTCCTGTTATATTATTTACAGAACACAACATTTCTAAAGGAACCAAAATTTCATCTATTAGATTCGTATTACTTGTTCTACCAAAGTATGCTAAGGTAGCATCTGTGACTCTTAACTTTTATCATCCTAGGATGACAATGTGTTCTGTAAATATTGAAGCATGTGAAAGAGCATGTGTTTTTAACAAGGCTGCTGCTGCTGGGAGTCCACCTGAGCTTCTACATTTTTTTCCCCCCAAAGTCCCAGGATGGCTCATGTTCCGGCCTGTGATTTTTATTGACTTATTTAATACAAGTAAAGTTCTTTGAGAATCCTAATTTTATTCAGATATGCTCTTCCAGCTATGAATGCTCTCTGCTTAACCCAAGCAATTAATAATTACAAATGCTGGACACGCTTCTGAGACGATCCTTTCCTAAAATGCCTCCGATAGACATTTCTGTTTCGGGTGGGGGAAGCTGAAGCAGAGAGAGAAGGAAGTGTCATATCAACAGTACGAATACGAGTTTGAAGGTTGCTGGTAAAATGCGCTTTGAGTGGTTTTCTCTGGCTACATTCTGAGATCACTTACTGTACCTGGGGTGGGACTGCCAAGGTGACCTAGACCCCAGGACTGAGCTGTTCAGACTTTTGACAGCCTGCACTGGTATAATTTGTTCCTGGTGGCTCTGCAAAGAAATATGAAGCCTTTTAGCTCTGGCACAGGTATTAAAAAGGAGCCCAAACAATTAGTCTTAGCACGGGGAAATTAATTGGGTTTTAATTTTGGTTTTATACTAGTGCTGTGACGTAACTCCTTCTCATCTCATGCTGTGGGGCAATGTGTGCTTGGTGTGTTTGCAGCAACTGTGTTGGCTCCCCAGACTAACTCAGGACACAGCTGAATTCTGCAAGTGCCTGTGCTAAGGGGCCTGAAAAGAAATTGTGGACTTCTGCTTGTCTGCCAAGAGTGACCTTACAGGAAGGACCGTGGGAGGGTGGAAGACAGCAAGGTCAGAGCCAGACTAGACTTTGCAATTAGACTTTTGATATTAATTGAGATGTCACACACAAATTAATGGCTTAGTATTTCTTTCACTGATAACTTGGAGAACTCCCGGTGGAAATGCTTCAAAGGACATGCTGATCCACACCAGTTGATAGCCTACTGGTTAGGCTATCCTCAGGGGACAACTGAGGCTGGTGGTCCTTGCTCCATATCACAGTATGAAGACTTACAAAGGCCTCCCACTATTGTAGAAATAGCCAGTCTTGACAGATTGATACAGCTGCCAAGCACACAGCTTACTTGCCAGCGGCCTATGATATCCACACGCAAAGGCAACCATGGATATAGCAGTGTTCAAAGCCACTGCCATGAGAAACAAGGATCTACTGCAACCTACAAAAAGGTAGTCTTACAGAATTTTACCCCTCTACACAAATACGTGCTAACGATGTGTGTTGAATTCCTGTTGCTTACAAAGTTACATGAAATTAAAAAAGCTGATTTTTCATTTGCATTTGAGCAAATTCATGCATTTAATTTTCTGTAAGGTGCTATAGCACTGCTTCTCATGAGTCTAGTTGTCAAATACAAGGTAGAGTTTTTAAACAGCTATCTTCATACATTAAGAAGCTAGAATGTTATACATGGTGGTGAATGACAAATTCCATGCTCCAAAGGGTGATAATCTTAAAACTACTACAGCCTGCATCCGACTGGTCTTGTTGCTAAGGGCAGCTCAGCTTGTGACAATACCCAGCAAGTCACTGTTTGTGCACCTTGTCCTCGTACACCTGCAACCATGGGATGAAGGTGAGTGTTTCTATTGGCCTTCTGATGGTCGGTGCTTGGTACAGCACAACAATCTATTTTCCTAAGTATTCAGCTTCTTCACAAGTTATCTTCAATGTTGTGTATTTTCCACATCCTATCTCTCTTTTTGTTTCACCTTTGCAAATTATGACCCGTGTATTTGGAATGTGCTTCAATTCCTTAAATTGATAGGATGTGAGGGACTTGCACGTGTGTGCCTCAGTGAGTGCATCATCAGCTTTTGCTAGTAATGACAAACGATAGTCAGGTAGTTTATCTTTGCCTTGCTCTCCAAATGTGTCTATTTTTCGGTATATATTAACAAGAAAAATGGTATTGGATAGATTCAAGGGAGATTTTTTCAAAGACACTGCCAATAACTCAATTGAAAATGTAAGTTAACTTCCTTTCAGACTTTGCTGATCCTCTCTGCACTCCCTATGGCCTGAATCCAGCTGAGTTCCTGCTCCGTTTTCCCCTTCTGTGAGCCCACACCCCCACATCATCCCCAGGCTTGCAAGTGGGCAACCCCATGTCTGTTTTACTGATGGAGCCTGGTGCTGTTGGTGTGTTTACACGGTCCCTCCGTTGAACATAACACTCTGAGCACAGCTCCTCGTGAAACTGCTTTAAAGCTTTCAGCATGTACATGCCAGCATTCCTGCTTCAGTGAAGCAGCAGGGGTAAATCATGGGCCAAGAAAAGAAAAATGTAGAAGCTGTTGTAGCTGTCTGCAGTAGCAGGGGGACGTCATCTTTATCTTAAAAGACTGAGTACTATGTCTCAGAGCATATAGTGCAGTGTAAACCTCCCAAATTCCAGGTGTGTCCTATCTACCAGAAGTTCCCTTTTCACTTACCAAAGCTGTTCTGGGAGGCCCTAGTTCATATAAATTATTAAGTATTTATCATAGGAGCCATTTTCACCTGTTTGAAATCATGTCCCTTCCAACACCTTCTCCTCTGGTTACATAAATATTTAATTGATGTGACAAGGGCTTGGGGGGGAACAGAGATTTGAATTATTTCTGATACTTTCAGAGAAGAACGTTTATAATGTGTTGTGCCTGTTTGGTGCTGGTAGGTGCAGTTCTGTTAGTAACCAGGGAAAAGGGAGGAAAACCTGGGGCTGACTGCCCACCTGTGGGTAAGGAGCAGGCAGAAGGCAAGGGAAGACATAGAAATGAAACAGTTGGGTTTTTCTGAAAATTGTAATATCCTTAATGTCTTGTCTGTCAACTGTTTGTTAAAATAGGGATAAACTTAGCAGTGTTGATTGCTAGAGGACAGAACTCATGGATCATGAGCTCAGCTCAAGAGCTGGCAAGCCTCATTGACAGGGCTTTAAACTAGGTAGGAAGAGGGGGGAAGGGGATATAATGAGGCCTGCTAGGGTAGAGCAAGTAGCCTCTAGCTTTATACTAGATTTAGAGGGGGTGGATGCCCCGTCCCTGGAGGTGTTCAAGGCCAGGTTGGATGGGGCCTTGAACAGCCTGGTCTAGCTCCAGGCCTGGAGGTTGGTGGCCCTGCCTGTGGCAGGGGGTTGGAGCTCTGTGATCCTTGGAGTCCCTTCCAGCCCAGACCATTCTATGACACTATGCATTGAGTTGTTCCTTGCAATTACTTGTAATTAGATTGTTTTCATCACTCTTGGTTCTGATTTCTGTCTTCAGCAGCTTCTGTTAAAGAAAAAAAAAAGTTCAGATTTTCACCTACTGGTATCTCTTTCAAAATGCAAAGTGGTGATTGCAAACCAAGAACCAAAGAAGTTAATGCTCAGTATTTTTTAAATCAGACCAGATAAGGAAACCAAAGCAGGGCTCCTTTGCAGAGAGTGGAGTAGTTCCTATCTGGCCCTGCCTTATGCAAGCAATGGTGTGCTTCTAGCCCACCTAGCAATGGGGGAATCTGCATCTGTGTTATGTCGTGTTATGTCTGTGGCATCCACATATTCCTCTCCTTCTAGGCTTGTAAGGGCACCTATGTCAATCTACTTCATGGGCTGCTTCAAGACCTGTCCCTTACCTTGTTTTGAGAATAAATCCATCTCTGGGTAAAATGCTGTAGGTGCCAAGTTGATAAAGCTCCACAAGCACAGAGGCAGTGTGTAGAGCTGTCCCCTAGAAAGGGGGAAGAGTAGTAGCTGTCAGCTGGCCTCTGAACGGAATAATGGTTTTATTTTTATCACTCGTGCTCTGGTCTGTTTACACTGGAAGGAGAAACCCACCGCACAAATAACCCAGACAAATAATTAACCGATTCAACCAAAATAAATCTCAGGCTCTCCAGGGAGCTGCAGTAGGCTTTCCCTTTCCTGATGCCTCTCCTGAAATCTGCATCCCAGACAAAAGCAGCGAGACAATTTCAAGTTCTCATATTCAAACCAATGGCTGTTGCAGGGAGATATCAGTGGGCATTTTCCTCCCGCCGTACTTGAGCACTGTTTGGCACATTTTGTTTCTTCAGTTCTGACAGGACAGAAATGAAAGTCAGAACAAAGTTCAGCCACCCAAGCCCACATTCCCCATTTACCTCCCAGGCCCGCCTGCCGCCCTTTCCTGTGAACACAGGCTCCTTTTCACAGTGTAAACAGTTTCCCCACTGGGATTCCTTTCCTGCAGAACAATTCCTCAACACCAAGATTAACTGATTTATGTTATTACCATTTTCTCTGCCACGTGTTACAAGGGTGGTCCTCCCTTTTAAATCCAGGGAAGAGGTCCAGATACACAATGTTTGTAGCAATAGGGCTTGTCATTATTTGTGTACATTCCTAACAGGATAGAGAGTTTACAGAGAGTATGCTGTGATTTTTCTTGGGGGGGGGGGGGTATGCTCTTGCTCTGGCGTATCATGCTAGTGTTGTTATGTTGTTACATGCTAGTATTATCTAGCACTGGTATAAATTTATCCTTGCAAAAATGGCTTTTTTGTAATATCTAGAACTGAGGTCCATTCTAACTTGCCAAGAAATTCTACGTGATTATTTACTTGGAGATAATGACTGAAAAGCAGATGTCCTCTGCATAAGTAAATATCTGCTTGTAATCTTTTTGCAGTGACTATTTCTTTGCAGACTAGGTTTTTTGGGGGTGTTCAGTTTTTATTTTTGCTTTTTGGCTTTATTTGTTTTAGTTTTACCTCTTTACCAGACGAGACTCGGCTCAAACACAAAATCTTTGGTACTACAGTAGCATAAGCTCTAAAATAATCCATGTTTTACTGGACATTGAAAAATTTGATTTGCTTTAATCCTAAGTAAATCTAATTAGGCTTTAAAAACCCCTATCAGCTTTTAGTAACTAAGGGGCCTATTCAGCAGAAATAAACCTGATGCTATTTACATTGGCCAGAGGATGTCACTGTTACAATGCAAATATAGCCACGGATAACTGACTGGTGACCTCAATGAATTAAAAAACAAGCAAACAAACAAAAAAAAACCCCAACCCTCGTGTTTCTTAACTCATTGTTGCTGTGATTCATTAAAGTTGGGGATGAGAAAAAAAGAGGAATTAACCTATTCCAGCTATTAGTTGGGATGGTGTTACTTACTCTGTGTGGAGTGCAGACCTGAATCACCGGCATCCTGCTGCTCCAGCCTGGTAGACACCAGGCAGAAGCAGACTGTGGCTGAAGGAGCAGCTCTGACAATCTTCTTATAGCTCCACCAACGTGTTGTGATATACATCTAGTCATGTGATGGGAGCCATCTTTCATTCAAAGGCTATGCTTATGTTTGAAAACTATGGCATTGGATGCCATCAGAAACTATTCCACAAATACTGGGCAACAAACTTGTTGCATAGGATACAGGGTGCTAAAAGCAGAAACAACGTGGGTTATCAGGCTTCCATATTTTCAATGTGGTTTTGCTTCTTTTGCCAATACACCCAACTCATAGAATGCTTTGGGTTGGCAGGGACCTCAGAGACCACTTAGTTCAAACCCCTCTGCCATGGGCAGGGACACCCCCTACTAGACCAGGTTTCCCAAAGCCCCATCCAATCTGGCCTTGAACACTGCCAGGGAGGGGGCAGCCACAACCTCTCTGGACAATTTGTGCCAGTGTCTCAGCACTCTTACAGGTAAGAATTTCTTCCTAAGGTTTAATATAAATCTTCCCTCTTTGAGTGTGAAGCTGTTACCCCTTGTCCTGTCACTCCATGCCCTTGTAAACAGCCCCTTTCCAGCTTTCCTGTAGCCCCTTTAGGTACTGGAAGTCTGCTAGAAGGTCTCCCTGGAGCCTTCTCTTCTCCAGGATGAACAAGCCCAAGTCCTTCAGCCAGTCTTCATAGGAAACACGCTCCAGCCCTCTGATTCATGGCCTCTTCTGGAATCATTCCAATAGTTCCATGTCTTATTTTGAGTTTCCTAGACTTGGATGCAGTACTCCAGGTGGGGTCTCAGCAAATGAGAGTAGAATCCCCTCCCTTGACCTGCTGGTCATGCTGGTTTTGGTGCTGCCTAAGATATGGTTGGCTTTCTGGGCTGCGAGTGTGCATTACCATCTCATATCGTGAGCTTCTCATCCACTGATACAACCAAGTCCTCCTCAGGGCTGCTCTCAGCCAGTTCTCCACCCAGCCTGTAGTTGTGCTTGGGGTTGTGCCAGCCCTCGTGCAGTGCCTTGCACTTGGCCTTGTTGAACTTCAGGGGTTCGCAGGGCCCACCTCCCAAACCTGTCAAGGTCCCTCTGGATGGCATCCCTTCCCTCCAACGTGTCTGCTGCCCCACATAGCTTGGTGTCATTGGCAAACTTGCTGAGGGTGCATTCCATCACACTGTCCATCTGGCCAAAAAAGATGTTGAACAGTGCTGGTCCCAACACCAACTCCAAGGAACTCCATTTGCCACTGATTTCCACTTGGCCATTGAGCTGTTGACTGCACCTCTTTGAGTGTGACTGTCCAGCCAGTTCCTCATCCACTCCACTACTGATCACAGCTTTCATTGTTCCCTGTTGTTACAACAGCAGTAAGGAGATAAACAATGCTGGTTTGGAGTGATGACAAATATCTCACACATGAGCACATGTATATATATACAAATGATACATATGTATGTATAAAAGCATGGGTTTTGTCTCAACTACTACTGCATGACTCAAAGTGTTATACTTGGAGATGGAAATCCAGCAAAGGGTAGTCAAAATAAAATGCCTGACACTCAGAGGGCTTTGCAGATTATTTTTTGCCTTTCCCCTTTCCTCACCTCCACCTGCCTTTCCCAGAACCTTCACTCCCTACACAATCCCTTGCAGCATCCCATAGCACAATATGCTCCAGATGCTCCAGCATCTCCTGGGAAAAGTAGCGAGAAATACACGCCTGTATATTTGTTATGTGCATGTTTGAGTAAATAGGTGTGTATGTATAGATACGGACACACTGAGCTCCACTTGGCAGCTGCAGAGCCAGCCTGAGCTATCCAAGCAGAGCAGATTCCTTCAGGCTGGTACTGACTATGGGTTTTGCAGCCCTAAAGTTTCTCAGATAAAATTCTTACTTGATGTCGAATTGAGCTCTATTTGACTTGTAAGGCAGTTAATGACAGAAACATGAAAAAATATGGGTCTTCTCACTTAGGATAATTATTTAAGGCTAAAGTTGCTAATAACATGTCCTACCTCTCTTAAAATGTACATTTTGAATTGACCGTGCTTCTGCTCCAAAAGCACTTCGCCGTCTGTTTTTTTAGGTTCCATCATGTCTTGCTTCAATCACACCAGTCCACACACCTTAACTGACCTAAAAAGTAGGTTTTGCCAATGATCTAGCAAAGCATTTCCCCAGAGTAGTTAACAATGTGACACTGCTCCTCTGAAGAGAAAACGGGTGGGTAGAATGGGTGAAACCTTCCTCCCAATGGGCGCGGGCAGGCGGTGGGAAGCAGAACCCTTGCCAGGGTATCTTCTTTTCCTCTATCCTGGCATATTCTACTGTGCTGCTGAGCGGAACAATGGATCTGGTTCACGTGACACAGAGTATGCTGGCAACTGTGGAACTTTTGCAGCCTTGCTGGAATATGGTTTCCTTATACTTCTGAAGGAATAAAGGGAAGACTGCCTTAATAATCATCCTAAATGTTTTCCCCTCTGCTCTGAAGCCTCTGAGGGCACATCCCGAAGCCACCGCGCTCTTCTCCAGCGCTGGCAGAGTCTGCTTTCCTGATAAACAGAAAAACCAGAAGCTCGTGACAGACTGAGGTGAACTGGCATTTCCAGAAACTGCAGTCCTCGCATTTGGATAATGACATGCAGAACTGCTGTACTACATATCTCTTGGTTTCAGTTCGTGGAGGGAAATGGTGTCAATTGATTTCAAGTGCAAAGCTTTTGTGTACGTTTTAAACCCAGTAAGTTAAAACAGGCATGTGGAGACAACTTGGAGATTTTTTTGCCTCGGGTGCATGAAGACTGACAAGTCTTTTTCTGCTCTTGACAGCTTACTTCATCTGTGTAGTTCTAAATGATGCTGAAAAAAAGATATGGTACAGTCAGTCAGTTAGTTCACATTACTTCTGCAGCAGTAAGAGTCAGGAGCAACACTCCCTTAAAGAGCAGGATAACCAACCGCTGAACACTACTGAACGGGCTGCTGAGACGAAACAACTTAGAACATGTGAATTTGAAAACCTTATATACAAGCAAGAAGTAAGTACGCACAGGTTTGGGTTTTTTTTTCCTATTTATTTTTTTGGGATGGTCATGGAAACAGATCTGATTACTCATGTCTCTTTGTGCACTACCATATATGTTTTTCAATAAGTAAAATGCATGCAAATAAATGGGGAGATCAAAGCTGCTGCTGTCTTCTAGACAAGGATTTCTTTAAAGTTTTTACAGGAATACATTTTCAGAGTAACTAGCTTGGGTAATTTAGTAAAAAAAAAAAAATGAAGTACTGTGAATTTGATCAGTATAGTTCTGTGTTAAGACAATAATCATTGCTCTTTGCATTAGAAAAACGTTGCTGTTTCTCGCGATTTTAAATGGCCAGACTCCTACCTAGTACAAACAGAAGAAGTAAGCTTGGAGAGACATGTCTGTGTAGATACATGATACTGATACTTTAGTTTACAACCATTTAAAACAAAATAAATTTAATTCCGTAGCGTGCAGTTCTGCTGGGACTGAAAATAATTCAGCCTTTTTTCAGGTTGTTGAGAATCAGGTGTTGAATAGCTATCAAAATGGATGTGGAAATGCGGAGTCCTGAGTTGTCCTACCATTGAAAAGCAATTAATCGATTGTACTTGAAGAAACTGCATGCAGGGCTTCCCGCTTTCTGTTGATCCAGCCCTGCAAGTCAGCATAAATGCATGTCAGTGGGATGAAGCAAGATGGAAACCCTGGTGTGAATTGATAGAGATGATAGATTCGGTTATTCAGTAGCTCTACTTATGCACGTCATTCTATTGGTTGTGTTAAATGAAATTAAGATAGTTAGCTGTTCTTAATGCAGACAAAAGACTTTGAACTTTTATCCTAATCTTGAACTCCAAACCTCTTAGACATTCTTGTGCTTTTTCATCAACCCAAGCCCACCTCAAAAGCTAGTAACTATAAAACAATAAGCTAACAAATTTCCTAATAGGCTTAGCAATTCAAATAGTAGACAGTAGGTAGAAACTTCTCTGTTGAAGTCAGACAGAATTGGAAAGTCTCTCTTCCCCTGGGTGGGCCCTGACAGCAAGCTGGTCCCCACACCACCCCCAGGAGCCTACAGGAGTGCCTTTCCTACCTTACATCCCATAGAAAGTCTGTAGACTCTAGATAGACATGTAGATAATACTTGTGTGTACTCCTTCCTGTTCTGACTCCATATCATGTGTCTACGTTTCTTGCATTAGATGCCTTACGAGAAAAAAGGGAGAGGAAGGGAGGCAGAACAAATGCTTTATGGTTTTGCTTTGTCTAAAAAATACCATGTTAAATGTGCCCTTCCATCTACTGTAAAAGCTAAAATAAAAATACTGGTTTTCTCTCAGGAAAAAACAGAATTCCTTTGCATTGATATTTGCATTCTTTCAAAAATAAACCAATTTCCATTTAAAAGAGGAAAAAAAAATGTACACCTAAGCTAACAATGCCCTCTTCAGATAAGAAAACCTTTCTTTTACTGTAATAACCCAGAAAATTATACCTAAAGGTATATGAAGCTGATTGCATTTTGGGGTTTGTTTTGTGGGCACGCAAAATTCATTTTTTCAGTGTGCGACATCTAAATTGAAAAGATTCAGCACAAGAAAACTAGAGGAATGCAGCACTGCCTGAAACTGAAAAGAAGGCTTTAAATTGGAAGAGGAGGAGAAAAAAATTAAAAAGAAATCTGGTTTTTGGTTAACTCTGATTTACATTTGGATTTTGCAAGTGTTTCTGTCCACAAGTCTCAGCATTTATACTCTAGATTATCATTATTCTTTAACAGTATGTGCTATGTATTCCAAGAGATTCTTTTTTTTACAGCATTTGGCATGTAATTGCTATTTGTCCAGGATGCAAATAACATGCAGATATCCTGTCTGCAGTGGGTTCACTTGGCTCACATCAGAGGCGTAGAAGTAAATACATTTTCAGAGGGTAAGCCATGCTTTATAGAATAATAGACTATCTGTGTATGCACAGGAACAAAGTGTAATCTCACTATCGTTTCAAATAAATACTGGAGAACATTTACAGCTGATTTGACTCAGGTCCTTCCAGCTCATATGGAGCCCATGATAGTGCCATTAAATGAGTGTGGTGCTTGTCGAAACAGAGAGAGTGGTCTTCTCCCGTCACCCGCTTCATGATGTCTAATTTTTGCTTAGATATCATGCGTTATGGCATTACTTTAGCTTTGTGGGTTGCAAATTCAACAGGAGAGTATTTAAATTCTGAAACATTTTTTTCTTCATGACTCTTTTAAACAAAAATACATAAGCTTCTATTCTTCTTTAATTAAATTAAAAGCAATTTGTGATCACAGTTGAAAATCTTACCCTTCTTTTCAGTCTTACGTATTTTGAAAATACTCAAGTTATGGAACAAAGCACTGTACTTCTGCTCTATAGGGTCAAGGGAAAAAAAAACCCCACCTTTTTTATTTTTTTATTTTTTAAGACTACATTATTGCACTTGGATGTGACATTAAGGACACTCAGATCAATTTTATTCAAAAAGGCGTCTGCACCGTTACTGTTGCTTATCTTCTTGCCATTCAATAGTACATTTCTTCCCAGGTCAGAATATAGAATCACTAGGCCAGGTGCCATCATGCTAATTTCTCTTCAAAACACGGTCTGTAGCATGAATGCTAGGAGGCATGAGTCTTGTGGGAGTTCACCTGCCATGGGGAAGCAAGCAAGCAAGTTCTGTGGTGGTGAAATGCAGAAGTCCGTGGGATGGGGTAACCCACCTCAGTATGTTCCTTCCAAACTGACGGGGAGGTGATTGATGCATGGTAAATATGTGTGTGGGCTTGCAGCTCACACGTTTGGCATCGGTCCACTCTCAGATGCAATGCTGGGGAACATACGTGCCATACTTTACTGGAGAGCTGGAACGAGGGCACAGCACCGGGCAGGGCCTTATACAGCCTTGAGGGAGCCTAGTCATGCAATGGGAAATAAGGCCAGAGCTGCACGATGCTGAAGAGAGAGGTTTCTCTGAAGATGCAAATCGAAACATCCTGTTATGATTTCATTGATGCTTGCTGCAAGGAAGAAGCAGGCATCCCTGAAGAAATTCTCAGTAGTTCCTTTTGGTTTGGAAGATGGCAGGTCACCTGACAAGGCATGCAGGCGTGCTGCGAGGCAAATTTAAAAGTGAAATGACTACACCTGAGCTTGGGTGTTTTACATGGGTTGGAAAGGAAAAGTCTGATACGGCTGGGCAGTGACATGATGTTACTGTGCTAGATGCTCCAAAGGATGTCCTAGTGTTTTTGTTGGACTCTTTTGTTTGTTTTACTGAAACGCCAGGACTTTGAGCTTTGGACTTGGACTTTGCTGTACTGAGTTCTGTAAAGAAACATATATAGGGCTGCGAAGATGATTAAGGGCCTGGAGCATCTCCTCTATCAGGAAAGGCTGAGAAAGTTGGGACTGTTCAGCGTTGAGAAGAGAAGACTAAGGGGGGACCTAATTAAAGTCTATAATTATCTTAAGCATGGGATGCAGGGGGAATCAGTCAGCCCCTTTTCAGTGTCTGTGGGGACAGGACAAGGGGCAATGGCTGCAAGTTGGAGCACAGGAAGTTCCGCACCAACATGGGGAAGAACTTTTCCCCAATGAGGGTGAGGGAGCCCTGGGACAGGCTGCCCAGGGGGTGTGGAGTCTCCTTCACTGGAGATATTCAAGACCCATCTGGACACCTGAGTGATATGTCCTAGGGAGCTGCTTTGGCAGGGGGGTTGGACCTGATGATCTCTCGAGGTCCCTTCCAACCCCTACAATTCTATGATTCTGTGATTCTATATAGCAGGAGAGATTACCATTCCTGAATGAACTGTATCAATTAACTTCTTCCTCACACACAGGTAACGTACCAAGCACATGTACCTTTGCCATACCGTTTCCATCCACGCATGGAAATAACCAAACAACGTGTAGGTAGAGGTTTTACATAGTAAGGGGCTGGTCATGCTCATCCCTCCTGTGTTCACACCTCCCCCATTTTACCTTTCATTACTTTAATAGTTTATAAAGCACCTTTTCTTGGCATTTCTTTTTTTTCTTTTATGGGACTGGTGGAGTAAAAAATGCAGTTGGGAAATAGAGGAGGTATGTGGCCAAAGTAATAGTGAGAACTAAGAGGTTCTAAACAGAACTAGCTTGGATGAAAGACTTGCCTGTCAGAAACGCACTCAGCAGTAATAGAAGGTTAATCTCTGAACCAAGGAATTGATAGTAAATCAATAATTAATCCAGGATCAAATACCCGAATATTTTTTTAACTGTAAATTCAGACAATTCAGATAAAGCACTATAAAGTTCTCTAAAAGTTTCTGCTGTTGCTCTTGGAGATCCTTCATGTGGATTTGCAGAGGAGGCTTACATAGTGGAAACGTAAGTTAAATGAAAGATTAGGAGGAAGTTTTTTACAGAAAGAGTGGTAAGGTGCTGGAACGGGCTGCCCAGAGAGGGGGTGGATGCCCCATCTCTGGGGGTGTTCAAGACCAGGTTGGATGGGGCTCTGGGCAGCCTTGTGTAGCTCCAGGCCTGGAGGTTGGTGTCCCTGCCTGTGACAGGGAGGGTTGGAACTCTGTGATCCTTGGGGTCCCTTCCAACCCATGCCATTCTGTGATTCTGTGATTCTATGAAAGATGAATTCATCATTGACAGTGGTTATTCAATATTTTTTGTCAATCTAAATATTTTCTTCTTTACAAATTAGGCTGCTAATCAGAAATATAATTATATTGTAGCAGATTGGTAACTGGTACTGCAGAGTTGGATAACAATAATCTTTCTTGCCATTTGTTTCAGATAAAATGTAAAATAAGAGAACAGAAATGTAGAGTAAAAAAGGTATGACTTGTAGAATTTTGCCTACCTGGGAAATTTGAATAGACATATATACTGGATGCTGCTATTATAATTCTGTTTTTCCCTCTTCACCTGTTGCACCTATTTCTTGAAACTAGCATTTTCTTTATAATCTCTTTGCATTATTATAGATGGATTTTTTAGCAAACTGACGTTTCACCTTCTTTTCACACTTTATTTCAAGGATCCCAATGTGTACTGGGCAAAGAATGAAGAAGTCCTTAGAATTCTAGTTTGACATCTTGACCCAAATATTGTAGAACAAAATTGAGCTTCCTTGTTGAGAGAAACGAAATTTTCCTGAAGATATAAACTCAAAGTTTCTTTCTATTTCTTATGTTAGCTGGATAAGTTACAGATAAAACTGGAAAAGTAACTCTGTTCAGGGAAATTATTAGTTTGTAAATGTGGATCTATAAAACATAAGCTTAAAAATAAGCATGCAATTACAGCGAGCGATAGAATCAAGCCCCAAACACTTCATATCAGTCAGAAAACACAGTCAGTTCCATGGATATTGGAAAATTCTATGTAGCCAGAGAAAAAAGGTGTCTCAAATTGCCATAGAAATGAAATACTAAAATATGGAAATCAGTGGGATTTCAAGGGTTAGTGTCTTAGCAACACAAAGAAAAATCTTTATAGCAGTGTTCAATTTTTCAGTTTGTGTGCTCCACACTTTAGCATGTTCCATACTCTGCTTTCCAGACCTCTCCATAGTGACTGACAGCTTTCTCACAGCTAAGGAAGGACCCCCTCGTCGTGCTAGTGTCTGTGGCAAAATTCCCATTGTTTTCAGTAAGACCAGAATACTTGTAAACAGTTTTCCTGCAAATATCGAACATGATGATTTTGCACTGCAGAGCATTAAATACTACAGAACTGCCCTCCTTGAAAGAGGTAGACTCAACATTAACTTTTCAGAGTGTCTGAATCTATTACATAACAGTTGATAGAAAATCAATAATATTGGATGCAGCTGTAAACTCTTGGTGCCCTTACTGGGACAGGGTTTCAGATAAGAAATCACCCTGATCTCAAAAATCTTCTTGCAAATAGTTTAGAAATTATACTTTACGAGAATTTGAGAAATTGGTTTGTTTGAGAAGGAACATTTCACTTTGAGTTTCTATTAGAGGCCGTTTAAAATCATCTTGGTATTTTGTGCTCAACAAAGTCTTTCACTGAAGGTATAAAAAAAATAACATAGCTTTATAGTTCAGCAACAGTTCAAAATTGTGGGTCTACCTCCTGGTTTGAATTAATCTGGCTCCAACTCCTTTGCATTTGCTTTTTATTACATCCTCTGTTATAACCACTGAAGGTCATGTAATCCAACTTCCTCTTCTGAAGCATTACCGTTGCCACCACCAAACCAGATCAGACATAGCTTGGTCAAGTTACAGTTTGAAAACTCCCAAGGATAGATATCCCACTCCTTTGTGCATAATCTGTTCTGATGGTGCACTACCAATGCGGAAAAAACTTACTGCTAGTGTCCAACCTGAACCTCACATGCTCGTATGTGTGGCTGTTGTCACTAATCGGACTGTCTAGCACTCAAGTGTCTGGTACTATCAACTTTGTAAGTGAATTTCAAGTAGTTGTAGGCCACTGGAACCCCTTTATTTTTCAGGTTAAACACATTTTCTCCAACCTCTGACAGTTTATATATTGTAACCCCCTGACCATGCTGTAGCCCTTTTACGGACCTTCTCTAGTGTGGCGGATGGAAGACAGGGATTCCAGCAGCATAGAATCAGCTTTATTACACATGCTACTCCTTAAATACCTTCCTCTAAAGAGAGGCTCTGCTTGTTCCCCCAGTGACCACTCGACTCGGGTCTCTAAATAGCACAGAGTTAAACACACCTCTTTTCCCAGACCAGTGTTAGACAGTCTCCTCCAAGCTCCCTTTCACTCCCAGATTTGTGCATGTTTTGCTGTTCCAGACCCTTGCTCAACACACACTCCCATGTTCTTTGTTTAACCCTTGCTTCTTGGCGCGTCGCCTGGACCGGCGTTACCAAATATGTTTCCATTCTCTACACTCCAGGTTTCCAACACCTTTCCTGAAAGGAGAGGATGTGAAATGGGAAAGCTAGACACAAAATTGCAGGTGCAGCTACAGTGGTGCCAAAAGGATTAATAACCCTTTTGATCTGCTGGCTACGTTTCTCCTAAGGTTAGCCTTATTTGTGATGGGAGTGCACAGCTGGCTGGTATTCAGGCTGGTGTTTCCCATAACCTTCAGGTCCTTCCCGTCAGAGCTGCTGCCCAGCCTGGGCTGATGGATGGGTTTCTACAGCTGCAGAATTTTGCACTCTTTTCTAGTATGTTCAGTTTCCTTTCTTTCTGAGCAACAGCTAACACCTGGCTATAATTAACTTTTGAGATGACTGTATTTCTTTAGGAAATAACTAGTATATGCCACTTACCATAGGCTAATTAGGTTTTGATTTGATTTCTATTTTATGTGATGTTCTGAAAAGCACTGTGAAAGTTCAGAATTTAACTTAAAACATATCCCTCCCACAGCCTGTTTTACTAGCAAACAACTTCCTGATAGATAGTAAATCTTGAAACCCAGTCCTTGGTCTTATCAGGGAAAATTTTTACAGATTTCAAGTAATACAGGTACGCGTAGATCTACACGTTATTATGAAGTTAGACCAAAATAGCCAATCTTAACTTCTAGCCTCTCCTGACAAGGACTCCATCTCATGAAAATGGCATATCTATCTATAACACCGAGTTAACCTTAATGCCAGAACTGATTAACTCAGACCTGAGCACAAACTCAATCAGATGTTGCTGGTACATCAACCTTAAGATTGTGCATCACGATTTTTGTTCTCTTGACTTGATAGAAGGTTTAAGTCTAGTTCCATTTATTCCTGACCTTTTCACTAAATCCAGGGTTTTGATCTATTTTAGAAAAGGTTTATAAAGTGCTACAGAGGGATAATGTGAGACTTAGCTTAATATAACTAATGATTCCAAAATATAGATTATTCATTAAACAATGAGTGTGAGGATAGATTTTTATTTTAATAAGCTTCAGTGCCAATGTAACTTTTGCATAAGATAAGGATGCTTTTCCTGCATACCTTAGCTATAAATTTGTACTTGTTCTGTTGTCTGCACTCTAAAAATACTAGTAATCTCTCCTTATTCATTTAAGAATTATCTTTTTGGATATTATCGATTTTAATATTATCAAGCTTAGTTAGTTGGCAGCATAAAGGATTTAATTTAAAACACCTTTGTAGAGGTACTTTTTTCTTCTCTTTGTAGACCTTACCCCCAGTTGTTGTATCTGTAGTCTTATGTGTATGTGTTATCTACTACTAAAAGTAGATTTATTATTAAGAAACAAGTAGAAAAATAATTTATTTCTGTTCTTCTGCTGGGTTTCTGAGCAGTACTTTAGCCTGGATTTCTCTCCCCATTGCTCTGTACATTGGATAAATCTGTTTGAATTCAGGAGTTCTGTGACTCTCCGTGGAGGACTGTGGCTCTGAAATCAGAGAGGACCTTGCATACCATGCAACTGACTGACGGGGTCTTTTTCCAGCGTGTGCAATATAATCTCTTTAGGCTGTAATTGGACTTATCAGCACCTTTTCTTCCTCTCTGCATGTCATAGATTGTTATTGTAGCAGTAGATAACTGTTCTGTTTGCCTCTGGTATGAAAGGGAGCAGAATGCCCGCTGCCCTTCTGCTTCACCTGCGAGTCAAAGAAGAGTATCAGCCAAGGTCTCCCAGAGAAATAGCTCTGGTCTAGAACCTCACAAAGGTTTAGGTCACTACAGTGAAAGAACTGCATTTGCTGTTTGCAGACAACGTAGGATTGTTAAATTTATAGTTTGTATTATGCTTCTTTCCTCTGCTGACTTGCAGTTGCTCAGTATAGATTTCAGTTTTAATCCCTACTTATCCATTCTAGCATCTCATTTAAGCTTGAGAGTAAGCAACAAGCACTTGATTCTGCCTGTTCTTTTGGCTCACTCCTGTTTTTCCAGCATTTGTTGATCAACAAGAGCCAGTCTGGCTGGTCTCCACTTGCCTTATGCTGCTGTGCAACATCTATAGCATGAGTCTCTCAGCACGAGTGAGCTATTCCCAGCAGTTTTCCTGAAATTGCAGGGATGGAGAGGAATGCCTCATCTGTTACCTTCAGTGTGCAGAAAGCCACCAGAGACTGATAGATGTGTAGGATAATGTCTTCACAGCACCGTAGCTTCTGCATCTCTTCCGAAACTAACTGACAACAAACCTCTTGTGCAAGTATTCCAAGCAAAAACAAAATTGGGTTAGCTATCCTGAGGAGGTAAGTAACCCTTATGGTAACAGTTGGATGTGTCAGCTTTGCTTTACCTAGGAGCAATCTCTGATATACTCTAGAAAAATGTGCTGGAGAATACCTCCCTGGCAAGGATAGAATTTTATTTATCTACCTCTAAGAGCCCTTGTATTGGATGCATCTGTTTATATATGTCTGTTCAGTATGTTTTTATAGTGGAAAAGATGCTTATAGTAAAGGATACATCCATTGTGGTTGTTTAACTAAATTGATACAAAGTAGTACAGCTCTGTAGTACTGACTGGCCTGTAGTAAGGGGTGGCAATCACGTAGATTTTTAAGCAGATGGTATAGTACAAACCCCAGACAGCTAGAGGAAAGTCCTAGCTTTTTGCTTTAGTGCCAGAGGAAAGCTCTAGTACAACTTCCAGCCCACGGTCATACATATTTTGCCACTGGCTGCACAGGTTACAATAGGTGATTTAATTAATGTCTGTCAAGTAAATAACACGTGTATGCCTAAAGATAGGTATTGCTAGTGACAGGCTGGAATATTGGACTGACTGAATTTAGGAGGATAGGAAAAAGAGATCACTCTGGTAGAAAATTTGAAACCAGAGCATTCTACAGGAGCTGAATGATGCCATTGTGAAGCTTACCCATAAACCAGAGAGAATAGTGTAAGTGGGAAAAAAAAAATTAAAGCCTTATAAATTTGAATCTTTTATCATATGGAATGGGCCTTTTGGCATATGCTATGGAGAAGAGGGAAATTACAGCAAATAGCACAGAAATGGGCCACATCAGGCCTTGAATGGATGTTTAAGCGTCTGTAAAAAGCTGTCTCCAGTACGATTAAGACTGTTAAGTTTTATAACTTTGATGGAAAAAAAGCAGCCAGTGACGCTGATGCAGGTTTGTTGTGTGAGGACAGGACGGAGGGGCTGAAATACAAACTTAACATGACGCCTCTGCTAGATGTAAGGGGTATGCAATTTGCAACTGGCTCTAGCTCGCCAGTAGCACCTGATGTCTTTTTTTTAAGAGAGATAAGCGTAGAGGGAGGCACCCGGGGATAACCAAACCAGTCCGATGATGGATTTTGGGGCACGCCGGTGCCGCAGTCCCCCTCAGGGGAGCCCGCGCAGACTTTCGCACCCGCAGCCGGTGCACGCTCCGCGGGAGCAGCGAGGACGGGCGGAGCTGACTCGAGTTCCCCCTCACCGGGGGGTGGGGGAAGCCCCGGGCTCCGAGCCCGCCCTTCGCCACCCCGTTGCCGCCTCTCCCTGCCAGGCTGCTGCCGGCGTCATTCCCTCGGCCTCCGCTGCGCGGCGGGCCGGGCTGGGCCGGGCCTCTCCTCCTGTTACCAGAGCAACGGCGGCGCCGGGGGCTGCGGGCCGGGGCGGGTCGTGCTGGGCCGGGGCGGGCCAGACCTCTCCGCTGGGTTCCCACCCCCCGCCGCCGCCGCCGCCGCCGCCGCCTCCGCAACCGGCGCGCTGGCAGGCTGCCGTCCGCCAAGATGGTTCACCATTCGGGCTCCATCCAGTCCTTTAGGCAGCAGAAAGGTCAGTAGAAACCCCCTCTCCCTGCGGCGGCCACCGGGGCAGCCCCGGCGCTGTTGCCCGCCGTGCAGGTGCTCGAGAGAGACCCGCGTACGCAAGCCCGCTGCAGCGGGTGCGGGTCCGGGTCCCCGCGCAAGTAACGCCCCGGGGGTGCCGGGTGCATCGCGTGTGCATGCCTACACACGTGCCTGCGGATCTCCGCATCCGCATCAGCCTGGACTGCGCTCCCAGGGGGTGTTGATGCCTTCGGATGCGGTGCCGGTATTTCGGGGAACGAGGCTGCAGCCCCCGGGGAGGACGCCCGGCGGGATAAGCCGGGCCCCAGCGGCTGGCGGGACCCCGTCCCGGCCAGACCCTCCCCCGGCCCGGCCTCCGCCCACCGCGGGAAAGTTTTTCTCCCCGAGAAGCGGTGCTGGCTTGTTGGTTCCAGCTGTTGTGCGGGTGACTTTACAGATGCGGACAGGTAGTTCACCGTCTGGAGTTCGCTGCTGTTGTTTCTGGCGGTGTCTGGCTGTAAGAGTCTTCTCAGCCAAGACGCGCCTTGAGAAGGAATTAATAGCTGTGGCTGCGAGGGCGGCTCTGGCGTTGCAAGTGTGAATGCTGCCTTGGCTCCCGCCTGGCTGCTTGGGGTTTGCCATTGCAAGCCAAAAGCTCTTCCTTGTCAACACACGCAAAGTTGAATTCCCAGTTATGTTTACAGTGGTTATAAAACCACTGCGCTTGCGGTAGAAGAAAGGCAATTTTAAAAAGCCAGGGATCTCCTGGAGAGAGTCCAGTGGAGGCTACGAAGGTGATTAAAGGACTGGAGCATCTCCCCCGTGAGGAGAGGCTGAGTGAGCTGGGACTGTTCAGCCTGGAGAAAAGAAGACTGAGAAGGGATCTGATCAATGGTTATACATATCTCAAGTGTGGGACACAGGGGGAAATGGCCAGCACCTTCTCAGTGGTGTGTGGGGACAGGACAAGGGGCGATGGCTGCAAGTTGGAGCACAGGGAGTTCCGCACCAACATGGGGAAGAACTTTTCCCCAGTGAGGGTGAGGGAGCCCTGGGACAGGCTGCCCAGGGGGTGTGGAGTCTCCATCTCTGGAGATATTCCAGACCTGTCTGGACGCCTCCCTGTGCGACCTGTCCTAGGGAGCTGCTTTGGCAGGGGATTGGACCTGATGATCTCTGGAGGTCCTGTGATTGGGTTTTTTTTTTAATATTATCACAGAACTTTTGAATAGCTCCTGAAGGGCCTTGAGAAGGACTCTGGAACTTGGTAATCATTGCTTTCTTATTAATAACTAAAGATTAACATTGCGAGTCCAACTCACCTGGCACGCTCCCTGTGATTCTGTAATTTCCAAAACCCCTGTGATTCTGTAATTTCCAGAATGAACTTTGTTTATTTTATTCTGGATCCCGGTACTGATATTTTTTCTTTATTTTTTTTTTTCTTTCTTTCTAATTCTGTTGACAGATAAGTTGAAACCAAGATTTCTTTCATTTCAAGCATCCCTTCGTACTTGTCCTATTTGGTTGTTAACAAACTTTTTTTTTTCTTAGAGTGCAGTGTGCCATAAATTATAATTTAATATGGTTTATTTCATACATAAATCATGAGCTCACTTATTGGATTTTGCCTCATTCAGGTTCTTCTCTCTTAATGGTTAGTGGCAAATAAATAATTCAAAGCACTTATTCCATTCTGGTAATTCCATAATATATTTAGTTCCTTGCTGCGGAGGCTTTGCACTTGTGCTTGTGTGCAGTAATCAGTGGTGCTGTTTCAAACTGTAAAATGTGTAGTTTAGTGAGGTTCAAAGAAAATTAGTTTAAAAAATATAGTAATTTTTACAACTGACATAGGTATGTGTATAAAAGCGCCAGGTGAGTTGGACTCGCAATGTTAATCTTTAGTTATTAATAAGAAAGCAATGATTACCAAGTTCCAGAGTCCTTCTCAAGGCCCTTCAGGAGCTATTCAAAAGTTCTGTGATAATATTAAAAAAAAAAACCCAAACCCAACAATAACCACCTAAAACTTAACTTCATTATGTTCAAGTTCAGGGGTGAAATTTAGTTGTTTGAAACCAAGCTCCACCATGTGATGTATGGAATTATTTGTATGTGGTGGTCATAAAACTTTGTAATAACCTAGTGGGTTTTGTCAGTTACTTATTGAGAAGTAGATTGTTGTCCTCTCCTCTTTATTCCTGAAGAAATCCTGATTGAGGTGCCAGTCGTTAGGCTTTGGAAAAGAGAGGATGCTGTTCGGGAGCCTGTACAGCATTGACTGGTATGCGTATCACTTCCTGAACATCTCGTATGCAGTGTGATGTGTGTTAAATCCACCTGAATGAGTTTGGTCTCTGGGGTTTTTTTTTTCAACCTACATCTTTTAAGGATGGGGGAGAATTGGCATGAAATCTTGGGCAAAAGGCTACAGAGAATCTAAGCAGCTATAAATCATAATCAAGAACTCATCTGAAGCTGAGTATCTGGTATGCTGAAATTCACAGGCACTGATGTCTTAGCAGCAGCGAGCATGGTGTCATTTTTGTGTAGATTGTTGGAATTCCGTGTTCTCCTATGTTAAGATTTCAGTTTCTGTCATTTCTATCTCACTGTAACTGAGATTTTGGCTAAATGCAGTTTGTTTTCTAGCTGCTAAGGAAACTGCCCTAAATTCCTTTTTTTTTTTTACAGAATCAGTGGTAATCCACATGAAATGGCCAACTGCCCATCACAGCTGTGCCTTGTATGCTTCACTTGCATTAAGACCAAGCTTCATTTCTTTGGGGGGGATTGAAAGGGCATTATTTTTATGTGGATTCTCAACCATACAGGAAAGATATAAATCAGGTAATAGTTCCTGAAAACAAATAGAAATTAATTTTGATGTATTTAGAAACAGAGCCTGTTCCTATTGACAGGCAATGTAATCATAGAATCATAGGGGTTGGAAGGGACCTCCAGAGATCATCGGGTCCAACCCCTTGCCAAAGCAGCTCCCCAGCTCATATTGCACAGGGAGGTGTCCAGACAGGGTTGGAATCTCTCCAGAGAAGGAGACTCCACAACCTCCCTGGGCAGCCTGTCCCAGGGCTCCCTCACCCTCACTGGGGAAAAGTTCTTCCCCATGTTGGTGCAGAACTCCCTGTGCTCCAACTTGCAGCCATCGCCCCTTGTCCTGTCCCCAGAGACCACTGAGAAGGGGCTGGCCATTTCTCCCTGCATCCCATGCTTAAGATATTTATAAACATGAATTAGGTTCAAACTCATTGCTGAAGAGAGGCAACTTTTAAGAAGGGAGGTAGAATAAGAACTTTGTTTCCTTATGTAGGCTGAGTGCTTTGTTCTAACTGAGAAGACAAGGAGTGGTTTTTGGTACCTAAACTGGCTTTACAAGGCTTGAAGGAATAGGACCAAGTTCTCCAGTCTCTTCAGTGTCTAGGAATCCTCAACAAGGAGGAGAAAAGAGGGGGAAAACAAAGAAAAAAAGCATTTATATCCCGAGGACTTGTCTCTGGTTAGATTTAGTGGTGATGTTTTGTTTTTTCTTTCATCTTCCTTTCTTGACAGAGTGAGGAGGTGTTCACAGTGGGAGGCTGCCGTTATAATGTGCAGTCGTGGTTTTGTCTTGTTCTTTGTTCATTTTGTGTCTGCAGAGTGAAACCCTCAGTTTTCAAAAGCTGCAGCAGAGCTCAACATGGTGTTAGAAAAAGACGCAGAGAGCTTTGGAGGAAAAAAAAAATAAATCAAGAATCTCATTCTTCTTCACCCCCACAATTTTTGTTCTTCCACTTGTATCTGAAGGTACGCATATCAAAAAGAGCAGTGTCCTAGAGGTAGGCTAATCTGTGTCTCTGCACAGATCTGTTGAGCCATCTGTATAGTATTTTGTGGCTATTTTTAACCGCTGCTGTGGCAGAAACTGCTTTTTCTGAAATTACTTTCCTCAGTAATATTCTCAAAGATAAAAACTGTATTATTAAATATAGAACTTAAGACTTCTTAAGCCTTAAAAAGGTTATGCATCCTATGGCCTTTGAAGAATTATGTCAGAGGAAAAAGGAAAACTTGTTTCTTACTTACTATTTTTTCCCCCAACCTTCCTTTAGAAAAGAAAGATCTCCATTCTTGGACATATTTAAAACTGACAAGTAATAAAGAGTTATTCAGGGAGGAGAAATAAAAATAAATTAATGTTGCTGAGAACAAAATCATCTCCATAGAAGATTTCTAGCTTAATGATTCCAGGGAAAGACAGCTCATTAGGATTTGGTATTTGATCTCAATCACAACTAAATAACAACCTTTTGAATACAGGGCATGAAATATATGGTAGTCTTACAGTAGATTTTGTGTTCTCTGTAACTGGTACAGGACTGGTGCGGAGCAGTTGCTTTGTTAGGGAGCTCCAGTGAAAGAAAAATAATCCTTTGGAAGGGAAAGTAACCTAATTTGTAAGAGGCTTTTCTTTTAACAGACACTTGATGGTGAGTGGGTTTGAAGGTTTCTGGTCTGACAGAAGGTAAAACCGGAGTCTTGAGTGCGGGTAACTAGGACTTTAGTCCTGCTACACAGACTGCAATTTCCTGCATACTCTGCTGGGTGCTTTTATTGACTATTGCTATTCTTTTTAATGCCCCATCAAAGCTTTGTAATGAAAGAGCCCAAAGCTGGGAAAAAGAAACACTGTTCGTGCCTTAAAATTGAGCTGCTTTTAGCATGGTGCACGAGGTTTAGGAACATGGACTGCCGATTAAAATCCAGTGGCTAACTTGGAGGAGTTTTTGTGCTTCCTTTTCAACATGAGTAATGGGGCAGTTTGATAACACATTAGGTCTGTGATGAGATTGCTGAGTCAGCATCTCAAGGGATTTACCTTAAAACAGCATGACTTCTGAACAAGTCGAGTATCTCCATAAAACACCTATTCCCTAGATCTCACCTTCTGGTCAGTGCCAAATGTTTTGTTTCACTTGATGTGTCAGCCATCTGAAGTTCTAGCATGGGATTCAGAGTTGGGTTGAGAATATCTACAAAGCTGCAGTCCTCCTCCCTTCATAGGGGCACTCGTTACTTCATTAACTGGTCTGGTTAAACTGCCTTGCGCTGCTTAGGAATACCACTCCTGCCGTGGAGTACAGCCTTTTTTGTCACTGTTATTTGTACCGATTTCAAGATCTGTATGTATTGATTTCAATAT
This sequence comes from Hypotaenidia okinawae, assembly GCA_027925045.1. Taxonomy (NCBI): domain Eukaryota; kingdom Metazoa; phylum Chordata; class Aves; order Gruiformes; family Rallidae; genus Hypotaenidia; species Hypotaenidia okinawae. Next base: position 6,094,547 of record BSDF01000006.1, read on the forward strand.
CTGAATGTCCTGCATTCTTGATGATACAACTTGTGAGTTTCATTTGTGTTTAACTTGCGAAGTTGAACAAGGGTTTGTAAATACCACGTTTATTTATATTGCTCCAGAGTTTTCAGTATTCAGAAAGTTGTCATTAAGATTCTTGTGGAGAATTCTCCAAGGGTGTTTGATACTTCAGTGGCACCAGTGGACCTGGTAAGCTTAATAATCTAAAAAGACTGCTGAAATTGCTAGATGTGGTTCTGTCAGGCAAAAAATTTATGAGAGATTGTGAGTCTTCACCGTTGCTCTCCAGAGCAGAAAGGCCAGGCTTCCATGTCAGCATGAGGAAAGGAATTTTTAGAGCTAAGCTCTTTCATTTGCATTCCAAGGAGCGCTAACACATACAGAAAATTTCAAAGCTCTCCTCATCTTGACTCTGAAAGCTCTGAGAGCAATGCAGCTATTAATACACTTCCTTAAAATGATACTGTATTTGAACAGTGCCCTTTATAATGCTCTTTCAGGGCACTGAAAAGCAAGAGCCAGTTTTTAATGAGGTTTACCTGGCTGTATCAGCTCTTATTTTTGTTGCCTGGAAAAGCTGCACAACTCAAGACACACTTCACCTTTTTCAGTCAGTCACCTTAGAAGGGTCCATAGTACAGGTTTTTATTCCAGATTATGCTGTTGTGGGTTGTAACTTCAATAAAATAAACACCTTCTTTGAAAAAAAAAAAATTAAATATAATATATTAAGCCTTACATTGTGCAGGTGCATGAGCGCTATAGAAACACATTAAGTATTGTTTTGTTTCTTTCCCCACTGACTGAGTATTTCAAATGAGAAAGCTAAGAAAAACAGAAGGTTTTGGTGTGTTGCATAACTGCTATCTGACTAGAGATGACGATGCTGTGGTAAGATGTCTGGGCATTAGCTTTCTACCTTCTGATTTAAGTAGAGCTTGATATAGTATTATCTGTGGAAAAAACCTTGTAGCTATTCCAAAGCTTTTCAAAACTTCCTCAGTAAGGACCCACTAAAATAGGCAACCCCCACCAACGCTGATTTTCTTTAGGACTCTTGTTTTACCATTTATATTTCATTTTATTTCCAGTTCTGCCTTCATATTCTGGTTGGTTTATTCTGCTTTTTATCATTTTTTAAATGTGCTAAATGAAAGAACTCAGTATATATCCTGTTGAATATTTATACTAGTTTAAATAGGCCAGATTTTGTTAAAAAGTTTTGCAACAAAATTAGCAGTAGTCAATGTATTTTATGATTAAGGTTGTTTTATAGCTCCAACAACCATGAGAAACAGAAACATCTGAACTATCAGGACCAGGAGTCCTGTGTTCCAAGCAATGAAGCTAGCTAGATGGTAACTCGACATGTAATGATGCTTTTTTCCCTCCCCCACTGAAAAGTGACTAAAAAAAAAAAGCTATTTTTATTTTAGGCACGGTATAATAGCAGAAATTAACCATACTAAATTCACAGGCTTGCTGAGTGAGGATGATGAAGATCTCTTGTTTTCTTCTTGGGCCTGTCAAAGCTGAAGACAGTGTCTGTGGACACGCTGTGAGGCTTTTAGAAAGCATCATACATGAGGTTACCGAGGATACAAACCTTAAATTCCCTTTACCAAGCTTGGTTGAGAATTAGTTCTGTTCTATATATCCTAATGCATATATTACAGTGGATTATTTATCAGAGATAAGTGTAACTCAAAACCAAGCTGCAGTGTACAGCAATATGTTTTAACAACTCTGAGTCTCAATGAAGGAAAATACATCACTGTTTTCTCAGAATGAGATTCTGAGTCTGCCTCAATTTGGGTTATCATCTGGCTTGTGAGGGCTTGAAGCCAGTGCAATTACTTAAGTGAGGAATTGTTCATTTGTCTGACTGGTGAGGTCATGGTTTAATTTGCAATCCATTTGACTATTTCAAATGGGGATTTGAAGAAGCTGGTATCTTAGTTATCCTTTTGGGTCATCTCCAATATACAAACATAAGGAAAATAGTAACATTTATGATGTAATTGTTTGATCTGCTTAAAGTTAGGGTCTCTTGAGCCAAAAAAGAAACCACAAAAGCATGCTGAATTAGATTCCATCTCTGCAGCTCAGGAAGAGAAAGTGTCGTTTGAAGAGCATCCTGTGTGAAGAGTATTTGAAGAAATCCCTCTCGAACAACAGATTGCCACTGTCCATATGGTTTTTGTTTGTTTCTTTAGGAACAACCTAGGACAAGAAGATGCATGGGTTTCCTTGCTTCTTGGCTGTGATTCTTAGTAGATTTCTCTTTAGCACTGGTAGCTCAGAAGGATAACACAAACAAAGGAAACTAGAGCTCTCTCCAATCTGCGTTGAAAAATTCATAAGTACATGGCAGTTAGTGAAGAGCTGTCACTAGTCATGTATGCTCCAGATAGCTGCTGTGATGATTGCAGGCTTTGGAGCTAGAGAATGTTAGAAATGTCATACTCTCTGTTCACCGCTTCTCTGATTCAGTAGAATTACTCTTGCTCAAAAAATGCCTTACTCCTTACTGTTTGTTGGTTTAGTAAACTTCACCAGTGGAATGCCTTTCTAAGCCAGAAGGTCTTTTCTGTATAGTATTTGCATCCTGTTATCTTCCTGCTTCATTAAATCAGAGGAGTTAGTACTTTGAATGAATTAATTTTCCTGGAATGTTAACCAAATTTTTAGGAGGAGAAATTAAAAAGCCCATTTTTATCTTCTGGTCATTTTGCAGCAGTCCTTTAGCTTCCTTTTCTGTGGGGTTGTTCTTAAAGTAACTTAATAGCATGCAAAAAATAGCAACAGAAGAGCAGAGGGGATCCAACAGGGAAAGTGCTAGGAGAAGCAGAGAATCCTAGGAATTTCCAAAATTTGTGAATAAGCAGAGAGATGACAGGGAGGAATATTTAAAGGGGAAAAAAAAATCAAAACAAATATGGAAAAGTGGGTATTGATGCAGAGACACAGGTATGGTAGGTGGGTAAGTAGATAGATAAAATACCAGGTAGTGAAAGCAGATTGAGCATATTGAACAGCTGTCTTTGTGTAAGCAGCACTCCTTACCTTGTTGTGCTGAGGTAGGGCTGTACACCGGGGTTTGCAGATAACTCAACAGAACCCTCTTCACCTAAAGCCATGTCAGTAGGGCTCGCTTCAGCATGGAGTATTGATTTCACAGTCACTTGCTGAAAGAAAAGGGGACAAACCAGCTTAGAGACAGACGGTATTCACATTTCAAAGAAGGTGATGCTGCCAGCAGCGTATGAAAAATAACGTGTGTAAGTGTGCAAAGAGCCCAACACTTCTGAGAGAAACAGATCCCACCTTGAAGGCAAATTCTGTACATATAAATGCTCTGCAGAGGCTGGATCTTTCATCTGAGAGGAAAAAATGCAAGGTACGCATTACCATTTCCTCTCACATAAAGTGCTTCCGATTTGTACTGGCATCATACCCAGAACTGAATAGTGGTAAAATCTACTGATGGATTTTGAATAGTTGAAAGGCCTTGGTGGGCCTAAATTCCTCTTGAGCTGAAAACGTAGATTTTGTTGATACATTTTAACATTGACATGAGAGAGAGGAACATATTAATATTTTTATTTATTTAAAAATTTATTTTTGATATGTATATACACTAAGCATTCAGTAAGCACTTGCACATCTCTGAAGGCCAATCCTGTGCAGAGGAAGGCTGTCATTTCAAAGCTGCTCAGGTGAATCGACACCGAACACTGTTAAACCTGAGGGGCTTTGAATCACTTGCAGTCAGATTTTTGAAAGATTTCTGAAGACCCAGGCAAGTACTCTGGCAGTAGTAGCACTTGGATCCCGATCAGTGCAGTAACTGCTAGGAGTTACACACCTGATGCTGTTGGTGAGGTGTTGGAATTCAGCGTATCCCCATACTTTAAGAAGTGGACCCTAAATATCTGAAACTTTTTTTTTTAAACAAGTCTGTTCATCAGAAAGAGAAATTATTTCTTAGAATTATGAATTTAGATCTGAATAGCTGTTCCTGGTTAGCTCCTTTATAGATGCATCTGTTACCATGTTGTTACGGCAACTAGAGTTAGCCCAGAATTCTGACTTAAGCAAGCTCCAGGCTTCATTATAAGTTATCTAGCCTCCTGAGTGTAATTGGTGGATAGTGTGTGTACATCACTGAAGCAACTGCAAACCAAAGAAGATATGAAAGCCATGGGACCTGGCAGCAGCTCTCTGCAGAACTTCACAGGCTGAGGAATCCTTGCCTAGGGGTATGGGAGACATCATGGGATGTGGGAAGAGGCTGTGTAAGACTTGTTAGGGGAGGAACCAAATCATCATGCTTTAGGATTGGTGCTTTACAGTCACTACTAAACCTTTTTCTAATATGAAAACCCAAGGATTTTTCAGATACAATGTTTTGTGCTGCACTTTGCATATACTAAAATATTATAAGCAGGTGCTGCTCTCTATTCAGCAACCACCAATGTGTTTCTCTTGCTATTGTGTAGTGCCCTGGCATATGGGGCTCCGTGGAAGAGATTTTCAAACGCACAAATAGTTGGTCAGGATGGATGAATAATGCACAAGAGCTTAACCGTGTTGCTATTAATAATTCACACTTTTCAGAAACATGGGACTTTGAAGTTGCTGTTTTAGGAATCCAGCATCTAAATAAAATAGAAAAATGGAGTGGAAAAACAGCCTGTCATAAGAAAGCACTTACCATTGCTGCTCTCCTTCCTGAAATGTGGTTGGACTCAAAGGTATTTCATGATGATTGATTTGGTAATTATCTTGAATATACTTCAGCATAAATAAAACTTTGCCATAAGGATTTTATGGATGTAGTCCATACAGAAGCCCCATGTACTCTCACTGATAAAAATGAGGTTTCAATGGATGTACCTGAGATTTTGATTTAATTTGCTTTTATGCTGTTTCTGAATATGAAATGATGCGTTCTGCTTCTTATTTTCATATGTAAGTTAGTTATATTGGGAGAACACACTAATGAGGTGAGAACAATGCTTCAAATTATGGTCCCAGTTAAAGAGAAGTTCCCTGATCTTTATCTCCTGGCCTGTCATAGGTTTTTCCATGGCTGAGACATGAAGTAATGGCTTTTTAGAATATCGCTCTGAAGTAAATCCAATGTGTTTTTAGGGACCGACCCCAACTTTCAATGTAGGAAAGGAGCATCTCCCAACTTTCTACTGTTTTTATATTGCTATTGTAGGAAATGTACATGACACCCATGAGATTGACTTGTATTCCATCTGAGGAATAAAGTGTTCTGAAACTTGCATTCCTAAGTGCTTGTACTTTTGTGAAAAGACTTTCTTCAGAAAGAAGAATAAATCTTCCCATCTTAATGACAAACCTTCAGATGTGTTTGTCAATCTGACTGGACTGCATTCCATCTTGGTCACCACTTGTAACTCTGTGTCCAGTTCTGGTGTGTTGGTTCTGGAGTGTGTTATCTGAGGGGTAACAGATTTGGTTTCTAAGGTGTTTGGAATCTAGTTGCACTGAAGGGAAGTGTAGTGCCTAGCAGCCAACTGTAGTTGTGATTATCTACTGAAATAAACATTGTTTTACTGTTTTGCCTTGTATTAGACTTAATTTCAAAATCAAAGTGAATTATCAAAGCTTCTCTTCAGTTCACACAGAACCTCCCTAGAGTTTTCTGATGCTGTTGTATTTCTTGGAAGTATGTTTGTTGGTCAGGTGAAGTCTCTATCCTGTCCTGCTCTTCACATCTTGCATCCCTTCTGTATTATTATTAATAAACACAAGCTCTTGGAGGATCTGAGCACAAATCAGTTTCTCTTGTTGTCACATAAAAGCAAAGCAGGAAGCTGTGTGTTACCTACTAGTGCCATGATGTAGTTCTGTGATGGTTTAACCCTGGCTGGAGGCCAGACGCCCACCAAAGCTGCTCTGTCACTCCTCTTTTCAGCTGGACAGGAGAGAAAATATATATTGAGAGACAAGGACAGAGAAAGATCATTCCACAATTAGTGTCATGGGCAGACAAATCAGGAAGAAATAACACTTTTTAAATGCTCCAGCTTTTAACTCTGAGCACTTTCCTTGTTCACACAGAGGCTCCCAGGAGAAATGAATTTTAAGACATCAACTCAAAGTGCTATGCAGAGGTGGAATAATTAGCATATCATGATTTTAATTTTCTTTCTGGTTTTGATAATTGATTCACTTGTTTCTACTGCCACTCACACTCTTTTTACTGATATTATACTAGGCTGGTTTGAAGGCTACTTTAATGTGACTGATGATGAAATTCCAAGAAAATTCTGACCCCATAAAAATTTGGATTTACTGCTGTAGAAGTCCCGTTTGGAGTATTTCTGACTGGTTCTATTGGTAGTGTTAACAGTTCATGACTAGGTAGCTAACAGGAGTAAAATTATAGAAGGGTTGCAAAGATACCTCACTTGGTGTCTGGTCAGCTGGGAAACGCTGTGAGGGAAGTATCTTCTAAAATGAAGGCTTAAAATAGTTCCTTTCTCTTTTTCCCTCTGAGTGGTCAGGTAATCTAATCTTTTAACCCCCCAGGTGGTGAGGAAAAATAACAGATAACACTAGGTAGAAATAGAGAGAATAACCAACAGAAAGTTAGTGGGGATATTCTGTTACTGCTCTTGATGTCTGAAGTAGGAAATGTTTGGAGTGATGAAGTAACACAGAGTGTGTTCCACCACTCCACCAAGCACAAGACTTCATTGCTCTATTTCCCTCCCTAATGTGCAAATACCTGATTTTGATTTTTTTTGTGTGACCAGCATGTTTATATAATTTATTCTTTTGTAAGAGATCAAGCTATGCCCTTCCTCTCCTTCCATCCCAGCTTCCAGATAGCAGAGGACAAAAGGCTTTCCAGTTTCCCTTTCACCTTTCCAGTACTGTAGAAAACTGTGCTATTAGGAAGAAGAGTATGAGAGATATCTGTTACTTCCTGTTTACCAGAGCCCTGGTAAGAGGGAGAAGGTAAGTATTTGCAAAGAAGGTCAAAGCTTTGGTAGCTGCCACTCATTGTTGAATATGTGAAACTGTTTTTAGCTGTGCACTCATCTGGGGATCCTTGAGTCACACTGGGGCCTTGAAACAGCCCACTTCTAAATGGTTATGAGATTATAGTTCATTTGCAGCATGCTTGTTAAGCTGCCAAATGTACATTTATATTTTATATGTCCGGTATGTCCGTCCATACCTCAGAGAAAGGAAGCAGCGATCAGTGAAAAGATGCTAGCCTCTTAAACCATCACTCCTACAATAATGATGGGAACATTAATACACCATGAGGAAGCAAGTGACTGCTGAATTTGAACTAGCAGGGGCTTTATCCAGTTTCATAGATTTCATTAAGAATACCCTCAAAATGTATACTGTCATGAAAAGTAAGCTTTAGTTTAGAGATTTTAGCCTTACTGTTTAGCCTTTCTTAGATTGACTGGACTATTTTCCTCTGATTTTTTCTAATCTCTACATTTGAAATCCACTGTTTTCAGGAGGCAAAGGGCTAGAGAGAGGCAAGGGGCAACACTCCATGTTGTTGCTGCTATTTTAATTCTTTTTTAATCCTTCTGTTTATGAGATGATTATTTAACACAGTTTCTATTAGAACGTGTGTATCAGAGTGGTTGTGTGCTTTCTGTTCCACGCTGTTTCGCTTTGCATTCCATGTGTTTGTTTTTCTTGTGATGATCTATATTTGTAAAAGCAAGGTTTTCCTCACTGATTCTGGTGAAATTTCATTTTATACTTGCTGAAATTATAAAGTATAGAAGTACTGAAGTCACTCAAAAAACCTTTTACTCTAAAAACTGATTAGCTATTAGATGAAGGTATATTTTTTTATGCTACACAATAACTGTTGAGTAACCAATTGGGGGGGGTGGGGTTTAGTTGGGGTTTGTTGGTTGGTTGGTTTATTTTGGGGTTTTTTTTTTAATTGGTTACTAAACCTAGTAATCTGCATTACTATTGCAAGCTTTCCATGGCTAATTCTGGATGTTGCTGGACACATGAGCTTCCCAATTGCAGGACCACAGATTGGTTTGGATTGGAAGGGACCTCAAAGACCATCTAGTTCCCACCCTCTTACCATGGACAGGGACACCCTCCACCAGCCCAGGCTGCCCAAAGCCCCATTCAACCTGGAACACTGATGGGTAGAGGGCAGCCACATCTTCTCTGGGCAGCCTGTGCCAGGATTTCTTCCTAATATCTAATCCACATGGAGCATAGCCTCTCTTGGCAAGCATATGGATTTTGCACAGAGTTCTCTATTTGGAAGCTGTTTCATTGAGGATAGTTGCAGCTGGAGTATTGCGTGTGTAACTGCAGAGCTTAGGCAACTTTTTCGGTGGCCAGGTTCTCCAAAATGAGCATCCACATTTTAAATTAAAAACTGCCAGCACTAATCAAAAGATCAGGTAAACCTAAGATTGCAGAGAAAGGACTTGAATTTCCATTTCTTTTGTTTTACAAAACCCCTAAGTTTTTAGTATACATTTAAAATGAGAAACTATCCCTGAACTACCATACGGTAAAAACTGTATGCTCTCCATAAAGTAAATTTGCATAAATACTATGAAAGTCAAATGTAGTTCAGTGGGACCATCTGCCATATTGACTTGCAGTTTTAAACTTTATAACAGAAAGTTTTGTATTTTGGTAAGTAACTTCCAGTAACAGCCACTTTGACTGGCTGAGTGTCTGACTAGCAAAGGTGTGTTCCTTGCAGACAACATCTCTATTCCTTTGTATCTTTTAATTTCCTTATTTCCTTTCTCTGTCTGGTGGTTTGGCCCTGGCCAGAGGCCAAATGCCCACCAAGCTGCTCGCTCACTCCCTCTTTTCAGTCGAAAAGGGGAGAAAATATATATCGGGAGGCTTAGGCCCTGAGAGGCCCTTAGGACAGAGGGATCACTCTCCAATTAGTGCAATGGGCAAAACACAGAATAAAAGAAAGAAAAGTGATTTATTACTACTACAATTACACACCCAGTAAACCAGAGTTGGGTAATGAGAAGCACAGCCAGGTCTTAAAGTTAAAGTGCCTTCCACCCTACCCCTCCCCTTCTTAGCAAACTCAAACTTCATCACAATTTTACTCCCTTCTTCCCCCCACAACATGGCGCAAAGAGGGGCAGGGAGTGGGCAGTGGGGTTCCAGCAGTTCCTCACAAGCTGCTTTCCTTCCCCAGATCTTAACACTTCTACTTCCCCCCAACCCTCCCCTCTTCGCACACTTGACTTTAATCATCAATTCACTCCCTTCTTCCCTCCCATTGCAGCACAGGGAGGGGCAGGGAATGGGGAGTGGGGGGTTTCAGTCCGTTCCTCCCGAGTTGTCTTCTGTCTCAGCTGGGGGGGAGGGGGGGCATTCCACACACACACACTTCCCTTGTGGCGCCATGAGGTCCCACCCACGCAAGAGTCATATCCACAAACTTCTGCAGCGTGAGTCCTCTCCATCGGGGAGTCATCTCCTCACCACAGGCCTCTCAGCAGGACTCCCTTCCATAGGGTTCTGACATTCGGGCCCAGACTCCCTCGGCCTGGCTCCCCACAGAGTCGCAAATTCCCCAGCAAACCTGCTGAGGCGTGGATCAATCTCTTCACAGGGCATAGATGTCTCTGCTCCCCGTTCTCATCCATGGGCTGTGAGGGGACAACCCGCTTCACCATGGTCTTCTCCACGAGCTGCAGGGGAATCTCTCTTTCTGCATTCTCCTCCCCACACCCCTTCTCCTTTGGGCCTGGCCTTGGTGTCCGCACAGCTTGTTACATCTTCTCACTCCCTTCTCTGGTGGCAAAATGCACCTGCCTGCAGGGTTTTTTCTCCTATATGTGATTCCCAGAGGTGCTGTGACCATCGCCGATTGGCTCTGCCCTGGTCAGCAGCAACTCTGGCCTTGAATTGGCCGATGTTTACTGTCTGGGGCCTGCAGAGAGCTGTAGCTGCTGCTTGCAAAAGCTGTCTCAGTAGCACAACCAGTGCATGAATCCAAATTTATGAAGTCTTTGTATTTATTTAAAGTCAGTTTTTTTCTGATACACCTGAAAAATGAAAATCACTCATATTTGTCTCCAAAAAAAAAAAATTAAATAGAATATAAACAAAGGATTTTTTCTAAGTTAATTTATAGAAAAAGAACTTCTAAACTGAAAACTTCAGAAAAAAAGTCTTGTTTTTAGCCATGCTGAAATTCAAAGTTCTTTGATGCTTCTCTTTCTTGCCTAGGAATGGTTGAATGAAAAATTGCTTGCAAGTCGCTGCCTTTTAAAATTCTCAAACAAGATTGGACAAAGCAGTGACGAGAAAGCTCCCATTTTAAGAACTGAACCTTTCCTGGAGATCTGCAGACCCATGGGGGACAGAAAGGTCACTTTTAAAAAGTTGATTCCCCTCCTGTTTCTCTGCTCCCTTCAGGGACTGGAAGGCTGCAGTGAGGTCCCCCCGCAGCCTTCTCTTCTTCAGGCTGAACAAGCCCAGCTCCCTCAGCCCCTCTCTGTAGGAGGGGTGCTCCAGCCCTCTAATCATCTCCGTGGCTCCTCTGAACCCTCTCCAAGAGTTCTACATCTTTCTTGTATTGGGGTCCCCAGCTCTGGACACAGGACTCCAGCTGGGGCGTCCGGAGGGCAGAGCAGAGAGGGACAATCCCCTCCCTGTAGTTTTGGGTTTTTCTGATAAGATAAAATAGGTAATTATTTCCACTGTCACCAGTATTTATTTGTGCTTCAGTAACTAGTCCTGCAAGGATGTAATCAAAAGAGCAAGGACAGTGATAAAGTATTTCTAATGATAACATGCAAAGTTTTTCTATTGGCAAAATGTATTTGCCTTGGTGTCTGTAAGCAACATGTAAAAATGAAGGCTGGAAGATTGGGAGGCAGACAGCTGGAATCACTGCAGCAGAAAATCTTTAATCTTTTGCCTTCCCTGCAAGTTCTGTGTAAGGTTATTTTTTAATTATTATTATTTTACCTGAAATTGAATCTAAGTGTTTGGTTAAATGTAGTTATATGTTATTAATTCAGAGGCAGAGCTGAAAATCCATTCGGTAACTGGTTCATTTGAGAAATTTGGGATTTGTTTTTATGGTGGAAATAGGAATGGAGTTCTCATTAGAAGACAGCTTTACTGGATCTTGAGGGAAGTCCATCTGAACTTAGAGGTCAAAACAGAAGGATAGCACATTTCCTTACAGAGGAGTTGGCCAAACACTGGAACAGGCTTCTTGGAGAGGTGACCAATGCCCCAAGCCTGTCCATGTTTGATGCATTTGCAGAATGCCTTTAATTACATGCTTTAGCTTTCATTGAACCCTGAAGTGCATCCAGGACTAGATGATCGATGTAGGTCCCTTCCAACTGAAATGATTCTATTGAATATTCTATTCTAAATTTCTTTTCTTCTGATGAGACTAGGAAGGAAGCTCTTTCCTGCCCATTACTCTCTGGGAGTGGCAGTTTTCTAGGTGTTGAAGCTTATAATATGAACCAAGAAGCTTTAGTCTTTAATAATTCCCAAGGCATTTCACTTTCTCCTAATACAGAAACAGAGTGTACAGATTAGCTGTCATCTTTAAGCTTCTTTTACTTCACTGGGCAGCCCCAGGGTTGCATGTTTCCACGTGGTACTTTAGACAGCCTTGGGAATGCACTAGCTTGTGAAAAGACTCAGCTCTTAGTCTTCCTTTTGCCTTACTCTCCCTGAAAATGCCTCTCTCCCCTGCAACCGGCATTGGAAAGACATGGGCTTGGTGTCTTCTGTAATGACCTGACTGGGATAGTCTCTCACTCATCAAAATGGGATGTTTGAGGCTGTTGAAAAGACAGGCTGCTGCTGCTTCAGTGGGTGGGAGGACAGGAAAGACAGGAAGGTCCACAGCTGCATTCTTGTCAGCCTGGCCAGGACTGTGGCATTACAAATCATTGAAACTTCCAGGTATGAAAAAAAAAATATTTGAAGGTATCTTTACCTTCTTAAGTGGAAGACACTTATTTTTGATCATTTGAAGTGCTCTGCATAGTGTATGAAGCAAAAGGAGGCATCTATAAATATAAATTATTAGAAAACAATATTCAGGTTTAGTAAATCCCAGTTTGTTGTTGCTTTGTATGCTGATGCTTAGAAATGGCTGTCAGCTGAACAGTACTGTCTTCAGAATTAATACGTCATTAGGTATTAGGCTTTTTGTTGAAGTGTGCTTGAAAAGAGCCTTTGTGCATTTTCACTCTTTTTCTCTGTTTAGGGATATGTTTCTTTCAAATGGATCATCAGCCTTGATAATTTATTTAGAAGTTCTGTTCCTCCTAAGCTATTATTTGTGACTGGAAACAAGATTGCACAGGAAGAGGATGCACTTGGGATGTGTTTTTTCCACTTATGCTAATTTCATAATTATCATGCTTTACATATCTAACTATAAAAGATATGTTATAACCTCTAGAAAAACAAGAGACTTTTTAAAGTGAGCCTCAAATACCGAGTAAATTTTGGACCCATTTGTGCTGTCCAATCAAGCTGTGATAGAAAGACAGATTTTGGTAGTCAGTTTGATGTGATTTTTAAAAAGCCAATGATTACCTATAGAAAAGCTTTCCATGGAATTTAGCTAAGATTTCCATGGATTTAACTTAGACCCTGATTTTGTGTTGGTTAGAATTCCTCCACATTTAATTACACAGAACAGATAATAGTATTAATAACTAAAACAATGATCTAAGAGCAGAAGTGAGGAAAGTTTTATAGTGGTGGAAATAACATCTTCTATTAGCTAGCATAATGAGAAAAGTTAGATGAGCTTCTAAGCTTATCAATCTGAAATAAAAGCTGTAAGCTTCAAATGTAAATTAAGAAATTGGTGTGAGGTTAATAACCTCTGTTAGGCAGGGTCCAATGTCTTGTCTTTCAGATGCTCTAATTGATTTAACTGAATTTTAAATTAATCAGTGTCATCTTGGTATTTGGTAACTATTACTTGGCTGTGGGCAGAAGTAATTACAACTTTATACTGCTTAATGACAAAGCTCTGCATGGGTGCTGGTTTTCTTATAGGGAAGTCTGACGTTAATGAACATAATTCACATAGTATTGAATACCTCTTGAATCATATATTCACAGAATCACAGAATCCCAGGGGTTGGAAGGGACCTCCAGAGCTCATGGGGTCCAACCCCCTGCCAAAGCAGCTCCCCAGCTCATTTTGCACAGGTAGGCATCCAGACAGGTCTGTGGAATATCTCTCCAGAGAAGGAGACTCCACACCCCCTGGGCAGCCTGTCCCAGGGCTCCCTCAACAGGGAAAAGTTCTTCCACATGTTGGTGCAGAACTTCCTGGGCTCCAACTTGCAGCCATTGCCCCTTGTCCTGTCCCCACAGACACTGAAAAGGAGCTGGCCATTTCCCCCTCCATCCCATGCTTAAGATATTTACAAACATTAATTAGGTCCCCCCTTAGTCTTCTCTTCTCAAGACTGAACAGCCCCAGCTCACTCAGCTTTTCCTCACAGGGGAGATGCTCCAGGCCCTTAAGCATCTCCATAGCCTCCTCTGGACTCTCTCCAGTAGAATCTGTCCTTTTTATCCCAGGGAGCCCAGAACTGGACACAATACTCCAGGTGGAGCCTGACCAGGGCAGAGTAGAAGGGGAGGATCCCCTCCTGTGACCTGCTGGCCACACTCCTGATGCCCCCCAGGATCCCATTGTCTCTCTTAGCCCCCAGGGCACACTGCTGGCTCATGGCCACCCTGTCATCTACCAGGACCCCCAGGTCCTTCTCCACAGAGCTCCTCTCCAGCAGGTCACCCCCAGCCTGTACTGAAATGAACGGTTGTTCCTTCCCAGGTGCCAGACTTTACACTTGCTTTTGTTGAACCCCATCTGGTTTCTCCCTGCCCAGCTCTCCAGCCTGTCCAGGTCTCTCTGGATGGCAGCGCAGTGTCCTGCGTGTCAGCCACTCCTCCCAGCTCTGTATCATCAGCACTTGCTGAGGGTGGATGCTGTTCCCTCATCAAGGTCGTCGATGAAGATGTTAAACAGGACTGGACCCAACACCAAGCCCTGGGGAACACTGCTAGTCTCTTCACTTTGAGCACATGAGTAGTCCTCTCAAATAGCACATGGGACTGCATGTTGTTAAATTAAGGCTCTGTGCTGTGGGTTGCGTGTAGCTGCTGTGGTAAATGCCAACATAAAAGTTAGGTTGAAACTTACTCAGATTGCCTATCTTCATTTCTTGGTGGTTTTGGGTGAATAGAAGTATTGACTTCTGATTAGAATGGTTTCAAAGTGTTTTGCTTTTAGAATGCCTTCTGTTGCATTTTATGTAGCTCTGATTGCAGTGTCTGCTGAGAGCTGTTCCTTGAGCAGTACTCAGAAACTACTTTTTGATGCATATTTGCATTTAAAGTCTGTGAATTGTTCTGCCTATCCTGTACTCCTCACCATAAGAAGGACATTGAGGTCCTTGAATGAGCCCAGAGAAGGGCAGCCAGGCTGGGGAAGGGGCTGGAGGGCAAATCCTTTGTGATTACACTCCCTCAGCCAGAAGCATGGCATCATATAGCCACCGTGACACAGAACTTGGCTGTGGGAGAATATCCCAAAGAAATTGCCAAAGAAATCCCACAGGGACTGACTACAATGAGCCAGCAGTGTGCCCAGGCAGCCAGGAAAGCCAATGGCATCCTGGCTTGTGTCAGAAATAGTGTGGCCAGTAGGTCTGGGGAGGGGATTGTGCCCCTGTACTGGGCACTGGTGAGGCTGCACCTCGAGTGCTGGGTCCAGTTCTGGGCTCCTCACCATCAGAAGGACATTGAGGTCCTGGAGCGAGTCCAGAGAAGGGCAACCAGGCTGGGGAAGGGGCTGGAGGGCAAATCCTATGAGGAGCGGCTGAGGGAGCTGGGGGTGTTCAGCCTGGAGAAGAGGAGGCTGAGGGGAGACCTTCTTCCCACCTCCACTGCCCTGCCAGGAGGGTGCAGAGAGGTGGGCGCTGGTCTCTTCAGCCAGGGCACAGGAGATGGGACAAGGGGCAATGGCAGGAAGCTGCCCCAGGGCAGGGTCAGAGCAGATGTCAGGAGAAAGTTCTTCCCTGAAAGAGTTGTCAGGGCCTGACACAGGCTGCCCAGGGAGGGGGTTGAGTCACCTTCCATGGATGTGTTTAAAAAAGGGTAGATGAGGTGCTCAGGGATCTGGTTTAGCACAGGACAGGAATGGTTGGACTAGATGATCTTAAAGGTCTTTTCCAACCTTGTGAGTCTGTGGTACTCCAGGATATTCCCTAGAGGAAACTTATCGTATTAAACATGATTTGTTTTTCTCCCCTGATTTATCATCTTCTTCACCTCTTGTTAATTAATGCATTTTCTGGTATTGAATATTCTAACTCACAGATAAACAGCATAGTTGCATCAACTGTGATTAATTTTTTCTTTTGATGTTAGATAACAGTATAGCCACGGGGGGGGGGGGGGGGGGGGGGGGGGAGAAAGTAAAGCATATTTCCTCAGGCATTTGACATAGTGTGACATTCCAGCCTTTTTTCTGTGCTCTCATCTTGTTATAGGCTAATGCCATTTGAAGTAGCAGCAATATACTGTATAAAAACGGGTTGAATTCAAATATTGCAAAGAAAGGAGAGGAGCACAAGCTTTTATTTTTAGGTTGCAGTCCAGATTCTTTTGGAGTCAAATGTATTTTCTTGGGCTTTCTAGTATCTTCACGATCCACAGCCTTTGTACCACAAATCTACCCTGATCCTGTGATTTCAAATTAATTTTTGCAGGATGCTAAAAATACAGAAATTTGAAAATATTTTGGGACAAAATTTTGAGTGCTTTCCGGGTCCCCAGTATCATTCTGTATTAATAAGATGATTAAATACAATCTGTGACACTGATCTTGTGAGGTCCTGCAATCTACTTACAAAGGACATCTTGATTATCTTGAGTGTATCTCTGAGTTAAAAGAAGTAATTACGAGTTCTCCAAGTATTTTGAGTTAGAGAGCAAGACAATTCCTTATTTAAAGATTATGTTTAATCAGAGAAACCTCATGCTTACTTTAAATTTGTACTTTTTGGTGGCCATAATGTTATTTTACATAATGTAATATCAGTGAAGCCGATACACTTCAGCCTGTAGTGGCTGTGGGAAGACTGTTCTATAAGACATTTTCAGTCCTGTAATAGCTGAGCTTGTGGCAGTGACACACACTCAAAACCAGACTCTGTAGAAGGTAGTGACTACCACCTCTACCTGCCAGAGGTGGTCCTGTGGCTTTTATTCCTACCCAGGAAGGGTGGAATTAATTGGAGTGAAAGTCTATATGATCTGTGCTAAGTGGGACGTCAGACTGTGGACTTCTCTAAGAAAGAACCTAGAATCTGTATCTTATCTTAATGTGCTTGATAGGTTCAGCAGGATGCTTTGTGGTTACCATATAGTGGGGACAATAAGCTCAGTCTTTGTAGCTGGATCCTGTTACAGCGTGTGTTTGATGCAAGGGCATAGTTAGGGAAGACCTTTTGTTATTTCTTGTGGGGACTGCGTGCTGAGACCCGTATCCTGCAGGATGCAGGGTTCTGCAGCCTCTCCTGGACCTGTTGCAGATTGCACCTTGTTCTGCCACAGGCACTGAGCTGCTTGGAAGGATGTTCTGATGTTGTATGAGAGGAGATGCGGTGGATGTGGTCAGAATGTGTTTGCATTGGGGTTTGAAATAGAGAAATAAGAATTGTGTTCTATATGAACAAATCTGTCACTTGATAAAGTTAAACATTAATGGAAGACATTCTTGATCTGTTAAAAGACACTATTTGTGAAAAGAAAAAATATCTTACAGTAATACTGAAATCTAAATCAGGTGCAAAGACGAATATAGAATACTTGCCCAGTTCTGTACATTTTACTTAATTATGTTTGTTGAAAGGATATCATTTTCTCTTTAAATTGTAGGCTTTGAAAGAGCACTGGTAATTTTTTTTCCAGATATTTAACCTTTAGAGTTTTTAAGTGCTTTAGTAATGATCTCAACTTTTCCCCTGTAATTTAGGAAAATTATAAAATTACAGATTTTTAAAATAGCTCTGTACACCTCCATAGCATGTCTAAAGACACGTGGAGCTGTCTACGTGGGCCTGATGTTCAGGTAGCTGACTTGAGTTCGGTACAAAGGTTGCTGAAGGAGGCTAAAGAAAGCCATCTAATTAACAGGCTTTTCATTGTACCTTGCTTGAAGCAATTTTTGTCACATGCTGAATCTCATCAGTCTGTGAAAGCTACCAGGGAACTGTACCATAGCTGGTATAGCTCAGTTCTTCAGCATCACCACCCGTAGTGATCTGCAGATCAATTCTCAGGCAAACAGTTGCACAGTGATGAAGTCCATATTCATCATGTCTTGACACCTCATATATGGCCTATAAGCACCAAAAGCACATCTCAGTTTGTTTCACGGTGTGCAAACAAACGTGTGAAAACTAAAATTGGATTCCGCTTCCATAGGGGCAAACTGGCAGCTGGGGATAAGGAGAATATTCATTGTCATGACTTGATGCTTCTGGGCCTCAGAGGAACATCCTGCATGCCCCTCAGTCAGCCTCTGTGTGTTTGTCAGTCTGTAAACTCAGACATGAAGTCATCCATTTCTATGTATTATCCAGAAGTGTTTAGGAAAGAAATGTGTGTAGCTCTGCATCTAAATGGTGCTATGTGTTGCTTTGGTTTAGGTCTGTGGTCATCAGTGTTGACTTATGCAACAATTGTGAGAGCTACAAAGCTTCCATTTTAAAAAGCTCAGGAGTTACACTAGGTTTTCACAGGGAAAACTAAACCTCTAATAAATTAATCACGGTCTTAGGAGGGCTTCTGAACTCGCTTTATCATGTAAGGATTTAGAACAATCTGAATCTTCGCCTTGGTCCAGATGGAGCTGCAGTCTATGTAAGGGAATGTTACTCTGGTGCATTAGTATTTAGCAGGACTTCCTGTTCCTTGGCTTTTCAAAGCAGTTCAAAGAGAACAAGGGTGGCGTTGCCCATACTGAATGGAGGATGCCAGCATCTTTGGTTCAGGAAGACGGAAGTCTTGTCTGGCTGAGGATCCTTGGGAGAACAGGTCTGCAGAGTGAGCTTTTCTAACCTCCTTGTGCAAGGTGTTTTTCAGTAATGAGTTGACTGTGAAAAAGATGTCTTTTTTTTGGTCTTTTTTTTTTAATGACATGTTATTAATTAGGGGAAATATATGTTTTCATTACATACTTAATTGGTGTAGCGATTAGCAATATCATAGGTTAAAATCCTTTTAGGGCCGCAGATCCTTGCTATGAACCTTACAGGCAGCATTTTAAAGAAGCAGTAAAATGCATGTATTTTTTCATCAAAAATTCTTTTAAGACTCAAAAACGTAGTGTATTTCAGATAACCCTGTGACAGAGAAAAAAATACCGCCATAAGGGCTGAAAAAGAAACTGCCAATATACAGACTTCTCAAAGGAAAAAACCCAAGAATCTGTTGGATTGAAATCCCTCAAGACTAAGCTTGGCTATTTATCTGTAGCGTGCCACTCAGCTACCTGCCAGCACATACACTCTGGGATCTGATGGATGTTGTTCTGGGGAATGGGTGCTTACTCTGCATGTGACCAGGTGTTACAGCTCAGTCTGTTTGGTGGGTTTTTTTAAGTCAGAAAAATAGGACAGTAATAGAAACAACTTAGCTAGTTACTGAAGCCAAATTGTTACCATGTGCCCATTAATTTTCCTACAAAAGTATCTCTGTCAATATGGGTAGTCTTGAGAGAGAGATGACTCAGAACCAGAGGTTCTTAAATGTTTAGAAAATTAACTTCCCAGTACTCAGAGTAAATGGATCACTAAGGAAAGAGTACATGGCATAGCCCAAGAAGTCATGACGTATGGCTTTGCTTTTACCCCATTTGCTGGCTGCATGCAGGAAGCATGCTAGTAGCAGGTAGGGAAGGACCTAAAAAGTATTTCCTGTTAATGTGGGAAGAAAAATATCACAAGTATGACATAAAAGTAAAGAAAATTCTTGTAGGAGGGAAAGAACTCTGACTTGTTACAGGTTTGTTAGAGATCATAACAACAGAAGTAAAACTGGTAAATATTTCTGTATTCAGAATGAAGCAGGTAATCTGCATCCACCTATGTGATGCCATGCAAGGAATAGGAAGCTTAACTTTTGTAACAAAGGATATTGTCAGAGCTGTTCAAATATTTTTAAACTAGATAGCTTGGAAAATTTAGACCAGTTAATGAGGTTATTTTATACTCTAGAAAATGGGTGCAGATAGTTGCACATTGTCTTTATCTGTGGGATAAATGGGATGCAAACCTGAAATCTAGACCTATGTGGTGTTGTGGCGAGCCTGTGCCTTGCCTTTGACAGTGCTGAATGCTTTGGGATATATGTAACACTGCCAGCAGAAATGTATTGATTTTTTGCAGGAGCAGTCTCTTGTCTGCATCTGGTGGTGTGTCATAGCTGTGATTTACACCTACACTAGGTTGAGTACACACCATGGCATGTGGGGTCAGTCTTCTGTTGCCGAGGCTGGGCTGTGTTCTGTGCCTGAGTTAGTGTGCTTGGAGATAATGCAAATACCAAATATATAGCTGCTATTAATAAAGACCACGGTAAAGCTCCCTCAGTTCAAGGACATGGAACTCCTTGAAAAAGCCTAGCGCAGGGCCACCAAAATACTTAAGGGAGTGGAACACCTTCGTTATGAGGAGAGACTGGGAGAGCTGGACCTCTTTAGCTTGGAGAAGAGGAGACTGACGGGTGACCTTATTAATGTTTAGAAATATGTAAAGGGCAAGAGTCAGGAGGATGGAGCCAGGCTCTTCTCAGGGATGGCCAGCGATAGGACAAGGGGCAACAGGTACAAGCTGGAGCATAGTAAGTTCCATGTGAATATAAGGGGAACTTTTTCACTGTGAGGGTGAGGGAGGCCTGGGACAGGCTGCCCAGGGGGTGTGGAGTCTCCTCCTCTGGAGAGATTCCAGCCCCACCTGGATGCATTCCTGTGGGATTTAGTCTGGGTGATCCTGCTCTGGCAGGGTGGTTGGACTAGATGATCTTTTGAGGTCTCTTCCAACTCCTAATGTTCTGTGATTAAGTGAAGTAAATAAAATTAATTAGTGAATGTGTACCAAGAATTTAGAAGATACTTGTCAGCTGGTTGCAGAGCTCAAGAAAAGTAATGCACTTAAGACATGGGAATTAGAGTCAAACTTAAAATGCCAAATGATACAACTATTGTTTTTCTTGTTGAGAAATTGTAAAATTATTAATGATTCTCAACAATCAGGAATGCCCATGCTATGTCAATATTGGCAATCCAGTGTCTGAACATAGCATTCTATTAAAAAATAACATATCCCTCTTTTTTTAAGTGCTTGTGAAATCAAACAGTAAAGATCCTGTCATGCAGAAGGGCTGTATTGTGGCTCTTAGTTGCTAGCTCAGAGAAGGCTGCTGTGTGGTGCTCTGTTTGTTTCATGCTGCTTTATTTTATGGTGTGGATGACATTGAGGTCCTTGAACGAGTCCAGAGAAGGGCAACCAGGCTGGGGAAGGGGCTGGAGGGCAAATCCTCTGAGGAGCGGCTGAGGGAGCTGGGGGTGTTCAGCCTGGAGAAGAGGAGACTGAGGGGAGCCCTTCTCCCCACCTACAACTACCTGCCAGGAGGGTGCAGAGAGGTGGGCGATGGTCTCTTCAGCCAGGGGACAGGACAAGGGGCAATGGCAGGAAGCTGCCCCAGGGCAGGGTCAGAGCAGATGTTAGGAGAAAGTTCTTCCTTGAAAGAGTTGTCAGGGCCTGGCACAGGCTGCCCAGGGAGGGGGTGAGTCACCGCCCCTGGGTGTGTTTAACAGACGGGTAGATGAGGTGCTCAGGGATCTGGTTTAGCACAGGACAGGAACGGTTGGACTTGATGATCTTAAAGGTCCTTTCCAACCTTGTGATTCTGTGAGTGTCACAGCTCCCTGTGTGAAGGGTGTATTTCAAAATGAGATGTGCGTTGATAATGCTGCAGAGATCAAGGTGCTTTCTGCATGCTGGATGCGTGAGCGTGGCTGTTCCTTGCAAACAGACAAGCTAGCTTCCCTATTTTCTCCACTGCCTCATAGGATTTTGAAGTGGCTGCAGCAGCTCTGCAGCTTTTTCTTGCTTCTTGGTGGGTACAGCCAGGCAGCGATCTTCACAGGGGCCTCAGGCTCATTGTCAACAGTACTGCCTTACAAGGTATGTTTAAAATGGTAAAAGAAAAGCTGCAGAACTCAAACCTGAGTGAGAACGGTATGATCTTGCTTGCAGTGGGTTTCTTATAGGTGCAGGGGATCTTTGTCAGGATGTCTCTGGCTTCTGTTTGAATTCCCTAAGCCACGCACAGCACATTCACCACAGTGCCTGATCCCCTGGTCTTCTGACTGCTGGATAGCAATCCAGGTTAAGTTATCTAGTCAATATCCGTAGTTTATTATTGTTTTATTTGTTTTCCCCCAATACAATAAGAAGGGCTATCTGACCGATTTTTAAAACAGCTTGAAGATGGCTGAGACTTATGCCAGACACAAGAGACTAGGAGATCAATGTGTATGTGGCATGTAAGAGACCGAATGCAGGTTGCAGTCACTCAGATGTCTTTTAAAATTCTCATTCCAATCCAGATGATGTTTAATGAAATGTTGAAGGAGCACTGTATCTCCTAACCAGATAATATTAATAGTGATCGTTTATCATACCTTATTACACATCCCATCCATCTCATATTTCATCCATTTTTTAAATTTTTTTTTTCAAAAACAATGTGCCAGCAGTGTGGGAAGTGTCAGTGATTTAGTTCTGAGCCCTGTCTAATACCTCATCTGAAACAGATGTATCTTACTGGAAGCAGAAGTGTGTCTGCCATGCAAAGTGTCCTTCCCAGACATCAGGCAGCAGTCTATCACGGCTTTAAATCCAAGCACACAGAAGAGTTGTGTAGGAAGGCAAGTCTTATCCTTTGTATAGGTACCCAGGAATCTGAACAGAACTGCTCCACTCTAACTTAGAGGAAGATGTGAGAGGAGAATGAGTTACATAATAGCAGCTCTAAGTCAGAGTAAAGGAAAAGCCTCCTCAGGGGTGATGCTAATGCTTACAAGAGTCAGAACAGACTTTAAAGATAGCCTGGCACAGTCCCAAGCACCAGCTCCCCTTGTCTTTCTCAGAAGCATGGGCACTGACCTGGCTTCCAAAAAAGAGAACTTGAAAAATGCATGCTTAATTGATTTTAAAAGCCATCCAGAATATATTTCTTTTCCATGTGGAAATGGAGATGTCAGACAGTATATGGGATAAAAGTGTATATCCAGCTTTACAGGTTTCACCCAGGCATTTCTCCTTTCCCAGTATTCTTCTGGACATACGTTCCTTCCTCCTACCACCTCAGAAATAATAAAACAAAAATATAAATACCGGAACTCACTGAACCTGAAAATACATGAATAATCAGAACTGATTGTTTAAACATCTCCGCGTTGGCTTCATTTGTTGAATGTGTTTTCTCCTAATGAACACCCCATTATCATGGAGTCTTCACTCTCTGGTGCCAACAGCTCAAGACAGCTGTATGCTGAGGCTCACTCAGGTTTTGAATTTCTTTTCCCAGTCCTATTTCTGCCTGCACACTCATGTATTAATGCTGCCCATGCCTTCAGTGTGCATTTGAGCAGGGATATAACCTCTATCTGTCACTTCTTGCAGAAACTTTCAGAAAATGAGCAGAACTCAAGACTGTGAAAGCTCATAGCTTTCTGGAGCATGTAAACATTCTTTTCTGTGAAAAAAAAAAAAAACCCTAAAAAAATTAAATCTCTTTCAATGGTCCACAGTGTTGATGGGAGTAGTCTTAAGTGGTCCAGAAAGTAACAGCCAGTTTCTGATAAGAGAGCACAGTTTCCTGTGTGTATTCGGATTTTGCTGGAGCAGCCTGCCTCTGTGTGGCACTGCTTTTTTTCTGTTGTTTTAAAGCTACATGGTGACATTATCTCCTGTAGTATGGGCCTCGATATTTCTCTCCTTTCACCCTGATGAAAGCTCTGATACTGTAGAAGTTATGCCCAAATGGACGCATGCATTTTGCCCAGATATACGTATTTTTCAGAAGACATTGAGGATCTTGGTCTGTGCCAGCAACTGATTCACAGTCCAAGGGAACACAAATGCATCTCAGCGATGAGAAAATAGCCTGACTGAAAACAGTCTTGCTTTGAGAGGGTAAAAGTGACTGCTGGAGGTTAAAATCTCAGGAGAGTCAAACCCAGAAGCGTTTTGCATTGCTACGACAACTTCATTACACAGCTGAGTGGTTTGACAGGGGAAGGCAATGGAGGTGGGACAGGCAGCAAGCACTGGGCTTTGCAGGGAATCAGTTTAGCACTGCCATGCTTCAGTCCTTGCAGTGAGGTTGAGTAACCCCCAGCACAGGGGCAGGACAGAAAGGTGGGAATAGAAGCTTTTTAAAGTGATGCTCTGGCTTTCCTCTCAGTTTGGAAAGGCACAGTTAGACCTGTTTGATCTTCTCAGTGCAGGGTAAATTAAGCTTTACATGTACCATTAATTATCCTTTTCTAAAATCACTCATTTAGCTTTTAATGCAATAAAAAAGGACAGCACGAGTAATAACAACCATGGGGAGGCAAAGAACAGAAAATCCCAGCAGGTTTCTGGGGTTTTTTGTTAGTTGTTTTTTGGGTTTGGGGATTTTTTTTAGATGTGAACCATGTTGCTGAGTGTAGGCTCTAGTCATCTTTAACAGGTTTTACTTCTAAGTGTTTTAAAAAGGACATTGCAGATTGCCTTTCTCTTGCACGGCACTTAGAGTCTAAGTTATCTTAGGATAAATTGCTTATTGTATATCTAGCCTTGAAGATTACTAATTCCAATCAGCATTAAATTCAAACATTGTCTGTTCAGATAACCTTAATCATAATTTCTGATGGCAAAATTGACAGCTTTAAGTATATGTGCCTTAAACAACAAAGAAGACATGTGGGAGTAGGATTGTAGTATTTCACTAGTGCTATCTACTCAATCCTGGCTGGCTTTCAAACAATGAGCTAAGCCCTCCTATACACAGAGAAAAACAGTATAGGATGAGTGAAGGTTTAGTCCTTACTTCAGTAAGCGCACAACTAAATTGACAGTGACCTTTATTTGTCCTCAGTAAATACTTCTCAGTATACGCAGACTTCGAATCAGTTTTTCATGCAGTGGGGGTTGTGATATATCTTTACTCATCAAAGATGACTTAAGCCAGTGACAGATATGCAAGAAACCTAGTTTTTCTGTTCCTGAACCCTTATCTTCACATATCTGCACATAGGTAATGGGTACTGTAATTTCAGCTTACATGTTAGTTTAAAATATTACAAGTGATTTCACTGCTTTTGTTGTTCTTTAGCAGATTTGAATTGATTTCCTCTAATTGAGCTTAGTCTTCACACACTTGAGAAGTTTTTCTTTCATCACCAAATCATGGTGATTTGTGGTCTCACTTTTACATACATTTTGTGTACTTTTATTACGTGCTCATTATCATAACAGTATTTGGAGGCATTTTGAAATGCATATGACCATATAAAAATGCATATTAAAAATCTGTACAAAGAGCTTTGAAACCATTAGTGTCACTTTTGTAGATAAGTGTTTAGGGATTCTTAAAACCAGGGATTATTTGACCACTTCACATATTAAGTCATTAAATCCTCATATGAAATGTAATATGAAAGTTTTGCTGATTATGGATTAGCTTATCACTGAGTTTAGCAGCAAACTCATTTGTTGTCTTTGAAAGAAGAGAACTAGTACGCTAAGCAAACAGGAAGACTGGCTGATCCTCAGCTCTTGAGGCACGCACACAGGAAAATGGAGGAAGAACAAACTCTTCTCTACATTTACTTTCTGTCACGTCTTAAAGTTTTTCTGAGAGATTGGTCCACAAGTTCCTTCTGAAAGAGTTAAAAGCCTCTAGCATGCTTGTGGTTGCTGAGATAAAGCCTTCAAGGCTGTGAATCCTAATGGGACTACTGTAAAAACTAGGCCATCTGCAGGAATGGCTTGTATCAAACCCTTAAAAGCAACCACATGAGCACATCTGCAGGGAAGGGTTCCTTTATCTGCAGTCTTTAGTATTTCTCCAAATCGTGTTGACTAATGTATTTTTTTTTACGTTTTGAGTACCAGAGGCTGGAGAAGAACTTTCTCCAGTCATCTGTTGAGGGAAACTTAAAAACAGTATCAAGATTTTAGTATAACATTCAAGGGAAAGGGAAACTAGATGATGTGTGTTGAATTGAAACCAAGGAGTACAGGGCCTTAATTTAGAGGTCTTAAAAGATATAAAAGTTTATAGGGATATTACTATGAAGCTAAATTTTTCATACTGTATTTAATGTAATACTGTGTTAACTCTTATTCAGTTGTTACTGGAATTCCTTTCATATGCTGCTACAGTTACTTCTTTCTAGACCGCACAGTGCTAATCAGTTCAGAAAAGCCAGAACATAAATTGTTTCTGCACCCTTAATTGCAGGCATAGTGTAACACATCCTGTTGAATTTAGGCAGCTTTCTTGCAGTGGGCTGCAAAAGAATCTATAAACTCAGAGGAGCATGATGCACACAGTCCTGAAGGATGCTGAAGTCTGAACCACTACCAGCACACCTAAACAGTTGAGTCTCAAGCCTCTTAAAAAACTGCAGCGTCTCCTGAGCATCACAGCAGAGGCTGAAAGGGTTCTCTTAAAATCGCTAGGCAGTTTCTCATCCACAAGGTAGGATTACTGTATTATTTCTGACCTTTTTTTTAACAAGGAAAAAATATTTTGCAGTCTAGTTTAGGACTAGCTAACCTTATCTGTTAAGATGTTCCACTTAGGGTGTAATTCAGTTGACTTGCAACTTGAGCTCATGGCTGTTTTCCCTGATTGCTGTGGACAGAGAGAACGATTGTCTTCCCTCTAAAGTACACACCAAAACTTATGTATTTGAAGACTGTCATCAGCAGGTCTTTCTTTCTTCCTTCTCTTGACTAAACAACTCTGGTTTGTTCAATACCGCTTCATCATACGTGTGCTTCTTGGAAGCCTTGACCCATTTCTCCTTTCTAAAGTGAAATGCTGTGAATTTCAGTATATTGATCACGTCATGCCTTTCTAAGAAAACAGGCTATTTTTTTAACCTTTGTTCAGAGTCGGACCCAACTGATTTTGGATTTATGCTATGGCAGTTTTGCATAGTCTCTGAAATCAGATTTTCGTGTGACATATAATCAAAAGCCTTACTAAGACAAGGTAGAGAATGCACAATATGCTTCTCTTCATCTGTGAGGTCTATTCTAATTTAGAAAGAAATAGGGGTAGTAGGATCAGATTTGTCCCTGGAAAATACATCCTGGTGTCTGCTTGGCCTTTTGGGTTCCTTCTAGTCAGCAGTATGCAACTGGCCAACTACAGATCCCTGCCATCTGGAGGAGTCATGAAAAATAATTACCAGAAGGGAGCCTTCTTTCAGAGAATTATATTCTCTTGGTGAGCGGTGTTTGCATTCATATGTTTGTGATATTTCTGGGGTATTTTAACCAGAAATTGTTTTTCAGGGCATTCCATGTGATTGCACTCATACCTTTTTTTGCATTCCTCTGGGTGCCAGGAGCATGCTTTCAGTATCTTACCACAGAATCATAGAATCATAGAATGATCTGGGTTGGAAGGGACCCCAAGGATAATAGAGTTCCAACCCCCTGCCACAGGCAGGGCCACCAACCTCCAGGCCTGTAGCTACACAAGGCTGCCCAGGGCCCCATCCAACCTGGCCTTGAACACCTCCAGGGATGGGGCATCCACCCCCTCTCTGGACAGCCTGTTCCAGCCCCTCACCACTCTCTCTGTAAAGAACTTCCCCCTCATATCCAATTTAAACCTTCCTTCCTTTAGCTTCAATCCATACCCCCTTGTCCTGCCATTGTCTGCTCTTTTAAAAAGCTGATTCCCCTCCTGTTTCTCTGCTCCCTTCAGGGACTGGAAGGCTGCAGTGAGGTTCCCCCGCAGCCTTCTTTTCTCCAGGCTGAACCAGCCCAGCTCCCTCAGCCTCTCTCCACAGGGGAGCTGCTCCAGCCCTCTGGTCATTTCCATGGCTCCTCTGACCCCTCTCCAACAGTCCCAGATCTTTCTTGTACTGGGACCCCAGCTCTGGACACAGGACTCCAGCTGGGGCCTCCGGAGGGCAGAGTAGAGAGGGACAATCCCCTCCCTGTCCCTGCTGCCACCCCTCTGCTGATGGAGCCCAGGATACCATTTGCCTTCCGAATCTCCCAGGACATGTATTAGTAAAGCTGGGCAGAAGGCCTTACAGCGCACCTCAATTAGTGTATTGGTTTAAAAAATGCGAAGGGTGGAGTGGATGAAGGTCACGTGGCTTTGGAACAAAACATCTATCACGTGAGAGATTTTTGGCAGTGTATACTTTGACCAAATGTGGGTGTATTTTTCTGTAAATTTAAAAAGCAAGGCTTTTGCAA
This sequence comes from Hypotaenidia okinawae, assembly GCA_027925045.1. NCBI lineage: Eukaryota > Metazoa > Chordata > Aves > Gruiformes > Rallidae > Hypotaenidia > Hypotaenidia okinawae. The sequence continues at coordinate 6,122,167 of BSDF01000006.1, forward strand.
ATTCCTGTATCCATTCTAAACGCTGAAAATGTCAGAATTCACTTTAGCATTAGCAAATACATTTTCCCCCATCTTTTAAAACAGCTAAAGCACTTTTTCTTTTTTCCTTTTTTTCTTTTCTTTTTTTTTTTAATTGAAAATGGCAAAACAGAAAGAAAAAAAAGGCCTGGGGCACACGCCTGCTGTCAACATGGATGGAGTTAGTAAAAGATTTATTATGAGACTTAAAACCTGGAATTTTTGGCTGTTAATCTGTAGGAGTTTTTAGGTATCGATTTCTTTTGTATTGCTGTATTTTGTAATTCATCTCTGGTCTTGGAATATTTTAGAAACACGTACATACAATTGCTACGATTTACTGCAAGCTGTGAAAGAACAACTACCTAACAATGCAAGGTGGATAAGAAAGTCTGTATTAGAAGTCATGTTTTCCTTTCCGTGGTGTTCAGTAGGAAAGATCTCACCCAGAGTGGTCAGTACTTTCTGCAAGCCAGGCCTGAGATGCAAGTGCTGTGGGAGGATCCAGCACCATCTCAGATGTGTGGTGACCTTCAAGTTCCATTTGCCGTTACAGTAAACCTTAGGTTTCTTGGAGGGGCCTGTAAGGTAAGGCTCTGCTTAGCAATGAGTAGCCATCTTGTTTTCATTACCCAAGTAATGTATCTAAAACCAGGTTGTGATCTGCTGCCTCCTGCTGCTGTTGTTGAAACCCATAGACCCTTTGCCTGCATAATATAAATGGCAAATCAGCATAAAGGTGCTAGCGGACTTCCATATCTTTTCCTCTTAACAGGTAGATGACCAGAAAAAAGTTATTTAAAAAAAAAAAAACCTGACTTAGAAAAGCAGTAGAGTAGTTAATATAAAAGAGAAGAAATTACGGAATCACAGAATCGCAGGGGTTGGAAGGGCCCTCCAGAGATCATCGGGTCCAACCTCCCTGCCAAAGCAGGGTCCCTAGGACAGGTCACACAGGGAGGTGCCCAGATGGGTCTGGAATCTCTCCAGAGAAGGAGACTCCACACCCCCTGGGCAGCCTGTCCCAGGGCTCCCTCACCCTCACTGGGGAAAAGTTCTTCCCCATGTTGGTGCAGACCTTCCTGTGCTCCAACTTGCAGCCATCGCCCCTTGTCCTGTCCCCACTGACACTGAAAAGGGGCTGGCCATTTCCCCCTGCATCCCATACTTCAGATATTTACAAACATTAATAATGTCCCCCCTTAGTCTTCTTTTCTCCAGACTGAACAGTCCCAGCTCACTCAGTCTTTCCTCATAGGGGAGATGCTCCAGCCCCTTCATCATCTCTGTAGCCTCCTCTGGACTCTCTCCAGGAGATCCCTGTCTTTTTTATCCCAGGGAGCCCAGAACTGGACACAATACTCCAGGTGGGGCCTGACCAGGGCAGAGGTCTTCTTTATTGCATTAGTATAGTGTTCAAGTAACAGATTGTGGTTTCGATATCTTTAAAAGTGACTTGTTTTGGCCTTGTTCATGCTCATTAGTTTAGCCTTTTGTTCAAGAATAACTACATGTGTTACTGTCCCGTAGAAATATCTCCTTAAAAAGTGTGTTAATTTGCAACTTGATTTAACTTACAGTTAGATTTAACTGCATCTTAGTAATTCTGTTACCATAGTATAACCACGCAGGTGAAATTAAAAGCAGTAAATGTGTATGATATAGTAGTATCTTATACCAAATTTCATCTTTCTTTCAGTAGTTGTTTATACATATTTTACTATTCAAAATGATTTAGGTTGTGTTTATACTTGCATTTAAAAATAGATTATTTTACACTACGGTGCTTTATCCCCTGTATATTGCATATTCTGTAATGTTCCTGGCTACATGAAATACTTCCATGCTTGGCTTTTCAGGTGCCTGTTACAGGACTTGACACCAAAGTACAGCAACGTGCAATGCTTTTAACTTCTGCTCTATGCAAAACCATCGATTACTGTCTGCTTTGATCTCACTTCACCATAACATTTTTCAGAAAGCGTCAATATATTCAGATCTTTTTTATTAGCAGTGTTTGGCATCAAAAAAATGTTACATTGATTTTTTTCCTATCATGATTTTCAAAGTGCATAATATTTCTGTTTTTCCATGATGGTTGCATGAATCTGTCTGCCAAGTATGTACTAATCATCCTCAAAAAATACTTGTTTTTTTTTCTCTGGGAATACTACTTTTATGGTTATTCTCTGTAACACTTGGGTATAAAACATAGCAGAATATTAAAACAAATTTATTCCGGCATGAATTCAGTTTTTTAGTCAGTTTTATTACACCACCTTTCCCATGAAAATACTCAGCCTCAGTAAACCTCAGTCTGGTCATTGAACTCAGCTCCTTCTGCCTACCCACAGCTCTCAAGAAGTTGTGCAGTCATCAGTTTTTCAACCAGCTCACAGGTTTCAGGTTTATTTTGAATTGGAATAGAAGGACAGAGAGCTTTGCATTTGTTACAAACTCCCAGCTAGGTCTGTCTCTGTCAAGATAACCTGTTGGCCGGGGATGAAGTTTTTCCAGATCTGACTGGAAATCTATAGAGCAGTATTGCTTGCAGTTGAAAATACAATGACCAAAATAAGCAATATATTTTTGTTTTATTTTTATTTTTTTAAATAAGTTGCTAAATGCCTAAGCGCTGCTCTGGGTAAGACCTGAAGGGCCTCTGTCTACCTGATATTTATGTAGTTAACCAGTCATTCTTAGTTTTGGATCGATTTCTGAAATTGAAATACAAGTTGAAGTCATCTGCAGGTTGATTATTTTGTTGTTGTTATTTTCCAAGTCTCTTGCAGAACCAAATTCCAGGTAGATTTGCACTGAAGTCTGAGGGGTATTGGTCCATTTGTACTCTACTGACTGAGCATCTCTTTTTAACTATGATTTTCTCTGTGTGATTTGCTGACCTTTTTACTAAAGGCAAATCTCATACAGGTTTTATGTATTCTGCAAAGATATATGCAGAAAGCTGATCAAAACCAGAACTTTGTAATCCTATTCCTATTGACTTTTTAATTAAGTATACAAAACAGCATGGCCTGAAAATATGCTGTGCTTTTTGCCTTACCTGAATGCTGTAATCATTGCATCAGCTATAATCTGAATTAGGTCATAGACACTGCTTCTAACTTGTTGACTTCTACTCTGACCAACTGTGACAGAATTCAAAAGGTTGCTGTCAGACCTTTCATCTCCTGAGGTGAATAGGGAGTGGAGCTGCTTGTATATGCCAGTGAGAGAAAGCACCAGTATCTTGAATTTTATGCCTTCTTGGGTTGATCAGGTTTTTTCTCATTTGTTTGGCTAGCAAATAAATATTACACCCTGGCTCAAAACCCTTGATACCTATTCCTTTTATGCTTGGTGCATTTAAGCCCTATCTTGCTCTATTAAAAAGCAATAATGCGCTTTCTTCCTTTTCCGTAACCTCATTAAGCTGTTGCTAAATCAACTCAGTTGTACCAGTGCTGGTCTCCTGAGGCTGCTGGGAGAAAGCATTTTCTGAAGAATTCCAAAAACGAGGCCTAGGAAATAGGCTACTTTGATGAGGACCTACAGCTTTGTGGAGATTTACTGTGTTACTGGGTTGGGGGGAGAAAATAGAATATTTTCTTGGATTTCTAATGCTTTCTGGCAGATAAATTTGTAACAACTTTGGAGATCTTCCAGACTAGTCAGCAGGCTTCTGAAGCCTTGTAATTCCCATGTTTAATTAAGCACAGAAATATTTTGCTTTGTTTGCATGCAAGTATTATTGAATAGTGCAGCACCAATTTTATTTTGTTAAAATTAGAGCTTAAATTGTGTAAAAACCAGATAATCATGGAGATAAATTTCATAAAAGGTATTGCATTAAAGCTTTAGAATTCAATAACTATTTAAAGCTATTAACTTTTCTTAACTGTGCAGCCCTTAAGTATTTGCAACTTATTGGCTGCTTCTATAAATCTTAAAATTTGGGGCCATTTTTCTACAATTTGTAGGTATATACTTTCAAATCACAAATGAAACGATATTTATTCTAACTTTTTAATTGCGATTTTCTCATCCTGCTAGTTAATTATGTAATTTTTTATCAAGGTTTAAAGGAATAGACCTCATTTTAATTTTACAGCTGATCATTCCAGGAATTGTGCTCCATGTTGGAGTAAGGCCAACCAAGCTCCTGCTGTACTTAGAAGGAGGAGTTTGTGCAGCTTGCAAGCAATTCTTGAATTCCAGCTGATTAATTTCCTGCTGCTTCCACAAGGAAATAGGTCTTGGCTTCATGGGCCGGAGTGCAAGAGGTATATAATGGAATAAAAGTAATTTCTCATTCTCCCTTAAAGCGCTGTGTTAGGTCTGTGCTTGGGTTTTGGGGTTTTTTGTTGGTTGGTTGGTTGGTTGTTGTTTACTCTGCGTTTGATACGAGAGAAATAAGGCCATGAGTGTTTGGAAAGAGTTTGCAGTCAAAGGTGAAAAACCAGAGAATTTTGTTTGCAAGTGTAATTTACGTGGGAGGAATGTCTTCAACGTTCTTTGAAAGCTTTGGGTTTGTTGCTCTATTGGTTTGCTTCCCCCGGCACTAAGAGCCAATGACTAGGTAAAGATGATGGTGGTAGGGAGTAAAGAGAGTCCCATATTAGTGGGGATATCAAATGCCAACCCAGACACAAATATAAAACTTAAAAATAGTAAAGCACTTGTTCATGAGTTTACCAGTGGAGCCCTCTTGGTATTGCTTATAACCCTAGTGGGTATTTTTAGTGGTAGCCTAGAGGTATACATAAAATAATCCCTGTCATAGGTAGTATGCAGAGGTTGTGAGGCCTGAGCATCTTCCTGAATTCAGTGCTGGCCAAATACTAAGCGTTTCAGTACAGGAGTTGGAGAGTTTTCCTGGGAAACAGTGTCTCAGAAAGGGAGTTTTATTTTTGCAGGGTGCAGCTATTTATAAAAGATAACCACTCTCCATGGAAGGCCTATAGCCAGAGGGGCTGACATGACTTTGAAGCCTTTGTGTTTGTTGTTGTTACAGTGCTATTGGAAAGTTGCGTGACTCTCTGCTGTCAAGTCAAGAAAAAACCCTGAAATACTGATGGGGTTTCATTAGCCTTCTGTATCGTGCTATACTGAAGTAGTTATTTTGAAATAGCTCATCAGAAAAATAAAGAAAGTTTTAAAAAGTGATCTGGTATCAAAATCTTTGCTGTCAAAGTAAGAAATAGCTTCATATTTTTTCAATTTAGTGGATAAAGCACTATAAAATATAAAATTGGGAACTGAAGCTTGCACAAAAGTTTGATTCTATTTCAAGATTTATGGGGAAAAATTCACCATCTCTGAAAACTGTGAAACCAGGATCCAGTGGTTTTAAAATAATCTCCAATTAAGCTAACCATTTATTTTTGAAGTCCTTCTGTGTGTGTTTTCTTGGAGAACTTTCAGATAATCCTACCGGTTCCTTTCCTGTTCATTAGGTATGCTTCTGGATTGAAGGTTATTTCTCACACATCTAACTTTGGAGAAGAAACTAAAGCTAGCATGAGTACAGGCCTTTACAGTTTACTTAATTGTTTGTGTTCCTCTCTTCACAATACAGCTGGAAAAGATTGAAGTAAGATCATGGTATTCAGAGGCATGATTGATGATATCATTAAACCTCATTATTTCATAAACTCCCTTCATAAATCAAGGTTATCTGTGTAGTGAGATGAAATTGAAAAATGCCATCACAATGACTTACAATCAGCTAGGATGTATTTATTGGCTGGTCTAGGTGGCTGCATTTCAAACATTTAATAGGAATAATGTTAACCTGTTTGCTTCCTAATGCAAAAAGCAGTTAAGGTGATTTGAGAAAATAACTTTAGAAAATTTGGATCCATAAGTTTTCATGATAGACTTAGAGTAGTGAAGAGAAATAGGGTTTATCCTTGAATGCAGTTTTCTCACATGATTAGTATATGTCCTGTTTTTCTTCTTCACAAGAAAGGGATTGGTTAATTTTCTCCATTTTTTATGAGGTTTTTTGAGTGTGTTTGTTAATATTATAACAATACTTGATGCTGAAGGGTTTGGGCTTTTTTTTTCCTGTGAGCATGTTGAACAGTCAGAAATCCAGTTTGATTCTACCTTTTATATAAAAAGAAAAGTATGGTGACATCTATGACTTATTCAAACATGGCTCTAATACATGAAACCAAATACCCTTTGTATTTGTTGAGCTATTAAAAATAGATAAGAAAAGTTCTGCTGTTACTGAAATAACTTATTCTTTCTCCATTACTAAGTATCTTTTCGTTATAGTTTCTCAGATTTAAATAGAGTAATTATCCTACACTAAATTTTCTCTAGTAAATTGCAGCTGCCAATCAGAGTAAGCTTATTCTTTACCTCTAAGTGCCTGTTACATCCATTGAGTATTAAAAACTAAATGTTCTTCAAAATTGAGCTGTTTTATATACTTGGAATATATATTCACATAAAACTTACATGCCATGAAAACCATTGCAAGCTTTTCTTCATATTTTACATGATTAAAGATTCTAGTTAGCATGATGCTGCTGGTAGAAGTGTTTGACATTTATTGGTTCCCCAGTCTAATATGTTTTATGAATGGCATTTCATTTTAATTTGTGATGTACAGTATGTGAAGCCAGAGGTTTTACAGAAGATTTTTTACAATTAAGAAGTTATTTTTGTCAAGCAAATTTGTGATGGCATGGGTAGTTGGTAAGACCTCTGTGTTGTTGATATTAATTGTGGACATTATGATATACCATATGTCTATAAAGCTGATGCTATAGATTTCACTTATATAGTAGCTATTCCTGTTATATGCTAAGGTTTTTACCAGATTAAATGGGCAATAGTTACTGGAATGTTCTTTTTGAAATTAAAATGGATTTGCCCTTCCTAAGCGTGGTTTCAGCATCAGGTTAACAATGTGTGTGCACTGTCAAATTTGACTCATGTAAAATTAGGAGTAAATGAAATACAGTTCCCATTTCTTTGCTACTAAGAAAAAAATAAGGTATCTATATTTCACAGCGAGGCATAGGAGAATTTTTCCTTTATGTTTCTGATGGCCAAAACCTGGAGGCATCTGCGAGCTGGCTTCATTTAGAGTCTTTCTAGATTGCCATAATGTTAGGCATGCATTAAATTGTGCATACTGATGTAGCGATCAGAAAAGCTTATCATATTCTAGCTCCATCTTTCCTGCCTGCTCTGCCAGGAAGCTATGAGAAGATGTAGTACAGCTGGCTATTCTGGCTTTGAGCCATGTAGGGATTTGCCTACATAACAGGAATCCCCAGCTTCCCCTCGGAAACAACACTTTCCAAGGCACAAGTGCTAAAATAAAAGGCAGGGCCTGATTAATCCATAAACTTTAACCGCCTTTTTCTCCAAAATGAGAATTTTTTTATATCCACACTATCCTCATTTCCATGCTCATGCTAAGTGGCAGAGAAATATTTTGTAGGGAGAGAACCAATAAATGCAGTTTGAGTAGAAAAACAAGTGTATTCTTTTTTTGCTATGTGTATACATGTCTTTTATGTTCCAAGTATCCCTGAACAAGCAAGGTCTGTAGCATATTCCTTGTTGGAAATCTACAGATTCTAGAAAACACCCCTATGGAGAAGAGAGGAAGAAATAAAAATAATTCCAGTAAATAATTTAGTGACCCAGTTGATGATGTCATCTGCAAGCTGTTTCTGTGCCAGAGCCAGGTAAGCCTTGGTGTGCAACAGCAAATGCCCACAAAGCTACCGTATCATAGAACTGGGCTCTGACACGCTAGCAGAGAATGAATTAACTTGTTAAGCTTGAATCACAGAGGTAGATCACAGCACTAGTGTAACAGCAAGTGTGCTCGGAGGCTACTTTGCCGTGACTTGCTCTCTCCGAGCAGAAGTGTCATTGTACTGAGGCATCTGTTTGTCATGTCACAGAGGAATAGACAGTGAGAGAGACAAAGGGAGTAGTTTTCGTTTAAACTGAGGCAGTGCCTCATAAAAGAATTATTCTCTTTTTTTTTTTTTTTTTATGGATCACTTGAATTGTTGTTAAAATTGAATGACAGTGTGTGGTATTTGCATTACCATAACTTTATTTGGTAATAAAGTGATTCATGCTACACACAGTGACTTCAGCACAGATGTAAGAAACACTCATTTTTGGCAACAGTAATTAAGGATGCAGTATGGCCCATAGTTACTGACAGCTTAAGAAATTAATTGTTAAAGCCATCCAGAACAATAACAAAATACATCTTTTTTATATATTATTCTATATTGCCCATCACATTGGCTAACTACTGTAGGAAGAGCTACAAAGAATACTTATGAGTAGCATAGCAGACACCTTGTATCGCATTGCTCTGTCTAACACAGTGTGGTCAGTGCTTCAGCCCAGGGCTGCTGTGTGCTTTGCTGGTCCAGAGCATTCTTTTCAGAATCATTAAGAAGCGGAGTCCTTTCTGCTTGTACCTGTTAAAGACCTGCTGCACCTTTTGAGGTATGAAGCAGCAGTTACCTTAGCTTCATATTAATTTAATACTTAATTTCTCTGACTAAGAACTGTTATGCTTTGTTGCAGATCTGGAAGACCTGTCCTCAGTGGACGAGTGAAGGTCTGCATGTCTTGACAGAGCAACATTTACACTGAAAAAAAGCATGTTCTGTGAGCTGAGGGAAGTTTTAAAATGAAAGACCCTTCTAAACCTTAGCTATCATATTTAAATATTGGGAATATCCTGCTAGTCAAAGGAACTTCATTGTGGATTCATATGTTAAGATTTAGGCAAGAGAGACTTATTAAGTGTGACATCCTTCTTCGAGTGGCACAGATTTTGATGGGAAGAATACCTTGGAAGTTTGTGGCACTCCAACCACGAGAAATGTTTATATTGTGTATTTCTTTCTAGCACAGTCAGAAACAGGCAACATACATCACTAAGAGACTAAGATTTATAGGAACGTGCTGTAGAGTAAATTGTGCTGTCAAGCAGAGAAACAGCATCGTAAAACAGACTCTTTACCATTATCTTTTGAGGATCTTTGACACTGTGTACAGCAATCACAGAAGATGTGCTGATCCTGTGCAGGCAGGAAGCTTTAGCTCCAGTAATGCCCCAGTGCTCCAGCATGTCTGTCTGGCCTTCTGGTTCCTGGGCTACAGCGTGGCTGTAAGCAAAAGGAGGAGAAACAAGCCCTGTCTGGTCATGGAACTAAATAAAATAGACCAGCTCTGTAATGGACTTGAATTTTGCTCAAGTGTTTAATGTCTCTATTTCTACAATTATGGTATGTATCAAGGCCCTAGATTGAGTCAAAAGGTGTATCATGAGTTTCTCATCCATGTAACCTTAGGAAAGCGACTTAATTTCCTTGTATCTAAGAAACAACTGAGAATTGGTTTGGGTTTTTTTTTTTCCAAATCATTGTCTCAAATGTTTTGTCCTGACTTTGAAATGGGAGGGATTTGCCACCACGTAATAAAGGTGTGGTGGTCTGGCCCTGGCTGGAGGCCAGACACCCACCAAAGCCACTCTGTCACTCCCCTTTTCAGCTGGACAAGGAAGAAAATACATATCGAGAGGCTCAGGAGTCAAGATAAGGACAGGGAGAGATCATTCCGCAATCAGTGTCATGGGCAAAACAGACTCAACATGGAATAAAGGAAAGAAAACTCTCTAATTTATTACACTGCCCTGCACAGCCAGTGACACCAGAGTTGGGTAATGAGAAGTGCGACCAGATCTTAAAGCACCTCCCCTCACCCTTCCCTTCTTAGCAGACTGCACTTTAGTCATGATTTCACTCCCTTTTTCCCCCCATTGTGGCACATGGAGGGGCAGGGACTGGGGGAATGGAGGTTTGGGTCAGTCATTTTCCTTCCTGGCCTTGGGGCGGGGGGGAGCATTCATTCCTCACACCCTCCCCCTGCTGCACCGTGGGATCCCACCCATGGCAGACAGTCCTCCACAAGCTTCTCCAACCTGAGTCTTTTCGCATGGGGCTTCAGCTCTTCCCCAGCTGCCCCATCGTGGGTCACTGCTATGGGTGCAGTGATAAATCATAGAATGTCTCTCAGTGTCTCAGGCCCAGACTGCTCCAGCCTGGTGCCCCATGGAGTCACAAGTCCCCTCAGCAAACCTGCTCCAGCATGGGTCTCTCATCTCTGTGTCTCTGTCTCTCTCCATGGGTTCAAGTGCTGGCAGGGGCTGGCTCCAATGCGGGTCACAGCATCTCCTGTCTGTCTCCACCTGCTCCAGCGTGGGGCCTCTCCATGGGCTGCAGGTGGGGTCTGGGCCTTTTCCCTGGGCCGCAGGGGGACACCCGCTCCACCATGGCTTTCTCCAAAGGATGCAGGGCCATCTTTGTCTCTGGCACCTGGGGTGACTCCTACCCCCACTTCACTGACCTTGGTGCCTGCACAGTTTCTTACGTCTTCTCACTCCCTTCTCTGGTGGCAAAAAGCGGCTGCTTGCATTTTTTTTCTCCTAAATGTGACTCCCAGAGGCGCTGTGACCGTTGCTGATGGGCTCAGCCTTGGTTAGCAATGACTCTGGCCTTGAGCCATCTGGTGTTTGCTCTGTGGGGCCTGGAGAGAGCTTCTGGCTGCTTCTTGCAGCAGCCACCCCTGCAGCCCCGCTTCTGCACCAGAACCCAGCCACACAAAACTACAATAAAAGGTTACCCAATAAGTAAAAAGTTTATAAACATTGATATAATTCCATAATGGAAAGGGGGATATTAATTCTGTAGCTTTGAAAGGGAATTGTAAATATTTTGCAGAATGGAATGCCCTTAATATTTGTATTTTAGCACTTGGGGTTTTTGGGGTTTGGTTTGGGTTGGGTTTTTTCTTTACTAAATTCACAACTTACAGTGTACAAGGGCCTTTCAGGAATAGATTTTTTTTAAGCTTTCATAATGCCTATAAGCCATCTTTTGTGCCAAATTCCATAATGCAATACAATTACTAAAGTGGAATATTGAGCATGCTTGTGCATAATGATAGCTGAATATGACTCTGCTTTTTTGCAAATATTGACAGATTTCAGATTATCTGAAAAATTCCTGTGATTTTGGGAAGAGATAAAAACCAGGACTTAAATGGAATGAACACTGCCAAAATTATCACTGTGTAATGTTCTCATGGCACATGGTTGGACTCTATAAATCCTAAGTGATAAAAGTAGTAATGTCAACAAAGTTGATAATAAGGCATCTTTTGGTGTGTGTTGCCAAGCAGTTCTGTACTGGGACTGTGACTGGGGACTGCACACTGCAGACTGGGCAGTTGTTAACTGCGCATCCTGTCAAAGGGCCTTTCACTGAAGGAGAAGATTTCTGAGATGCATTTTGGAGATGTGGCATTGTAACATTAAGGTGGGACAAACTCACAACAGGGAATGAGTTTGGCGTTGTTTTTTAAAGGGCTTACTGATAACAGTGATCCCCAAATCACTTTTTTCATTTAAACTAACAATCTGATTTTTCAGCTGTATCATACAGTTGACTGGTGCATCAGTCTGTAGGCACCTGAACCTGTCTGATAATCCAATCCATGAGTCCCAGGAGAAAAAAACTAGGAACAGCTAATCTATTCATCAGAACTCACAAACAGCTGCATTTCAAAGGAGGAGGTGTTCATGAATCCTTCAGGAAGCTTGTGAACATCTTTTGCTTGTATTCTTTTCTCTTTTGCTTGTTAGTTTTTTTGTTTAAGGGTTTTTATTCATTTCTACAGCTGAATTAAAATTTTGCTTAGTAATCACTATGTGGATGAGGCTAAGTGCTGTCATTTGCTTCTAACTGACTGTACAACACGTACCACAGATTTAGAATATCGTGAATTGAAGCTGTGAGACAGTAGGTGAGGGTAGGTGAAGAATTTGTGGACTCTATTCTTCTTTAAACTTTAAATATTTTAAACCTTTTTTTGTTTTTTTTTCTTCAGCTGGAGAATTGTTTATTAAGTGGGTGATTCGCCTTGAGTTTTAATGATTACCTGTCTTTGTCAGTGCCTAATGCGGCACAACTCAAGTCTCTCTTGGCTTTTTCAGGTATGAATACAAGCAAGAGTGAGACAGTGAAAGAGCATCCATTAAAACCTTCTAGAAGATCTATGCCATGCCTAGCCCAGAGCCAAACGCATCCTCAGAGTCTGAGCAAGCATTCGTCTTTTCTGCAGCCAAATCGTGTGCAGCCACAACCCCAGCCTCAGCCTCTAAGTGCAGGGACATCTACAGCTACTGTGGATGTAGTGTCAGAACGAGGTAGGAGGTTTTTCTCTTTCAGGAGCTTGTACCAACACTGGGAATTAAAGGCTTCTATGAGAACAGCATCTGAAGTTCAGTGATGTCTTAGAATTGTCCTAGATACTATTTTTTTAGCATTCTCCATTAATTATAGGGGTATTTTATAAGCTTTAATTTGTTTAGATACTACAGTTTGTGGGAGGGATATGTGTGGTTTTTTCAAAACAGCCAGAAGAACTGTGGTACTGCGTTCATGAGTTAATTTCTATAACATTTGAAGTGAGGTTAAACTACTTTATCTTTTATTTTTCTGAATTACAAGATTATTTCCTCCTTACTGAAAACAAAACAAGAAAGTGCTTCTGTATGCTGGGGAAGAGCATGAAGGTTTCTGTAGTCTGTCCTAGGAGACAGAGAGGAAAAAAAATAGATATTTGGCTTTGGGCAAGAAATGTCCTTATGAATGTGTAGGAGCAGATTCCATTCATGAATAGCAGAATCAGGAAAGAATGATGTGAAGAGAATGGGAGAAAAGCAAGAAAATCCATATGAGTTTTAACTTGTCTTGGACAAAAAAAAAAAAAAGCAGCTACTTTTATTTTAGGACTTATGTTTTAGCAGATAAACACACCTTAGCAGAGACAGTAGTCCAGTTGTAGACTCCAGTCAATGTGTGACTTGTTGCCAAGTACTGTCATACGCTTATTGCCAACTGTGTGCTCACCTTTATAGAATAAATTAACTCAGGTTATTTCTGCTACTAAGTTCTTTCTTGTTGCTGATAGGCACTAACTTGCTAGTAAGCTGTTTCTCAGAGTTAAACTTCTTTGGGGCATAGAGTGAAAGTGGTCTTGTTCTTTTTTTTTAATCAATGGAAAGTGCTCTTCAAAATTTCAGCCTAAAGTTTTTCATTTGATTCACTAGCAGCTTTAAAAAGTTTATCTTCTGTTTATTACATACATGTGAATGCTGATATGAAAATTGCATTTATTCCAGCTAAAGTGATGGAGACTTTGGAAAGCAACTTGCTTAAGCTGTCTAATACAGAATACAGTGATGCGTTTTCAGGTAAGTTTGTGTCCAAAGTGAAATAAGAATAAATTAATGATTCTTTAATTATGCTCGCAGTATTTAAGTGTCAAAAGGCCATACCAACCCTGAACTGCCAGGATTTTTGAAAGAGAAGAAGAAATGTGACTTAAGAAATGTGTCATAAATTTCCCAATACTTTCTCACATTTTAGACTAACAGTAAATAAAGACTAAAGACAGTGAAATATTTTTTCACTCATTCAGTGTAACCTATTCCCATAACAATCCTTCATAATACAATCACTTTGAATCATGTATTTGAAATTCCTTTGCAATAATTACCATTCAGTTGTTATTGATCCTGTATGACATGTTATTCAGTATTTGGATGTCTGCAATTCTGTGCTGTTTTCCTTTAGATATCCATTATTAGATATTCATGTATAAATTATAAATTATATTTATAGAATAGTACCTTTTTCTATAATTAGATTTTCTATAAATTATATCTATACATTATATCTATATAAATTATAAAGTATATTACTTAATACTTTAGATATTTGTATATAAAAACCCTACCAATATGTAAAAAAAACCCAACCCACGAACAACAACTGCAAAAATGTCTATAATTGGAGCATATTTGTATCTGTTAATGTTATTTCGATGCTTTAATTAAGTCAAAGTAGGAAAGCAGATAATCCTTTCCCTGCAACTACAAAATGAGTCTGTAGAACACACACAAGTGGTAATTTGCAAGTTCCAAAGTGAATTAATATTTTAAGTCCCTGGGCATGCATTTCTCAACTGAATCAATCACAGAATCACAAGGTTGGAAAAGACCTTAAAGATCATCTAGTCCAACCATTCCTGTCCTGTGCTAAACCAGATCCCTGAGCACCACATCTACCCATCTGTTAAACACACCCAGGGAAGGTGACTCAACCCCCTCCCTGGGCAGCCTGTGCCAGGCCCTGACAACTCTTTCAGGGAAGAACTTTCCCCTAACATCTGCTCTGACCCTGCCCTGGGGCAGCTTCCTGCCATTTCCCCTTGTCCCATCTCCTGTCCCCTGGATGAAGAGACCATCTCCCACCTCTCTGCACCCTCCTGGCAGGTAGTTGTAGGTGGGGAGAAGGTCTCCCCTCAGCCTCCTCTTCTCCAGGCTGAACACCCCCAGCTCCCTCAGCTGCTCCTCATAGGATTTGCCCTCCAGCCCCTTCCCCAGCCTGGTTGCCCTTCTCTGGACTCGCTCCAGGACCTCCATGTCCTTCTGATGGTGAGGAGCCCAGAACTGGACCCAGCACTTGAGGTGCAGCCTCACCAATGCCCAGTACAGGGGCAAGTACACACAGATTTTGCTGCACCTGGCCCAACTACTTTCTGCTTACAGTCAGTGTAGCATCAGATTAGCAGCAGTACCTTCCTACTGAATGAAAGAGTTCTGCTTTTAGAAAGCTGTTCCCGCTCACCTCTCTCATGTTTTAACACTCTTGTTTTATTTAACTTTATGTTCTAAATCCATCATAAATAAGACTCTCTCCGGAGTCTCCTAAAGAGGTAGCTACTGTCAGATACATTTTCATTTTCTTTTGAAGGAAGTTCCAAAGATCATGACACAGACCAAAAATTTGTCATGAAGCTTGCATAAGAACATCAGGTGTCTTGGGAAGTTTCCAGTTGAAGTTAATGCACTTTCTAAGTGTAATTGGTTTCATTGGGTAGGCAAGCGCTGGTACTAGAAGATTTAACTGTTAATTTTCTTCTTTTTTTTATATCCTGTTCTATTTTTTTTCTAATTGCTTACACGTATGCGTGCTGATATTATTGTGTATTTATGCATGGCAGCAGTAATTCTTTCTCATAGAAAGCAGCATGCTGTTTCTCATTCATATCATCTAGCTTGAACCTGAACAGCAACGCGGAGGGCTCAGTGATTGAGGAAAAGATGGACTGAGTCTTACCAGCACAAACTTGTAGCAAACTTTGGTGTGGATGTTTCTCTTTTTCTGACTAAAGCCATGCTGTTTGCAGAGTCAGAAAAAGTAATTGAATGGTAGCCCTTTGCTAACTGGATTCATTCATTTTCCTGTGTTAATAGGGTCAATACCAATTTAGATGACTGAAATCAGTGAAGTTACTCTGGATTTACAGAAGAGTAATTGGTTAGGGTGTTCTGCCACAAGCAAGAAAGAAGCAGTAATTGTAACTACATCTGAGAAGCCAGTAGTAAGAATTCCCTTAGACAAAAGGGAATTATCAGTTAGGTTTGTGAAGAGAAATCAGTACAAAGGTACGTTTTGAAAAATGCCCTTTCTGTAAACCTTCAAAATAAAGTTTGTGCTTGAGGATCCTGTTTATGTGGGTAAGAATTTGTCCCCAAGACTAAAAGTTTCCTTTTTATCCTGAATCTGAGGGTTGAAAAGGAAAAAAAGAATATTGCTGCTTGAACTTTGATCACTAACCAGGTGAAAACGATGCAGCACTGCTACATGCTTTAGTCAGTGCTCTTATGCTTTGATGGAGTTTGCAAAATAGGCTAATTAATGGGTGTCATTTTCTCAGTGAACCATTCCAACTGCTCTCCTGAGAACATTAAAGAATGCTGAATTAAGTTAACGTGGTGAATTTTTAATGAGGCAGGATCATGAAAGTATACACAAAATAGGCTGAGTAGCTTTCTCCAGAAAATTTCTTTCAGAATTGTGTCCGTAGACAAACTGTTGTCTTGTGAAAAGATTCTCTTTTATTTCAGTTTACTATAGATGAGTCCATAAATCTGCTGGACATGTTTAGTTAGTGATGACGATGGATTTATAAAGTAAGCAGCTAGCATAATATGCCTTTGTTAACACTAATACAGGCAAGCGTGATCAAGGGCATTATGGATTTAGGCTCTTTTTCATCTGTTAGTTTTTAGGTTGTAAGTAGTGAGTTTAGTTTGAGGAATCAGTGCATTCAAGCAAAGTAATAGGCATTGAGCTTCTGTAAGACCTAACATGAACTATGAGGTCTCAGATGTGCTGGAATGCTCAGTGCATAGTCAAAGCTTTGTGGAAATTCCCACCCAGTGAAGGTTATGATCATGACTTTTGGATTTTACCTAGGTGGAAACCACCTATTGCCTGGAGCTGGACACTAAAGCCTTACACTTCACATTTCTCAAACCATGCTTGTAAAATTTGGTGTTCAGTACAAAAATCACATTATTTCTTCTGCTTCCTTGAAAAAGCATTTTCCTTTCCTTTGTTTACAGTGTAGAGAAGTATAAAGTTCTGGTTTAAGTGACCTTTGTCACTTGTTGTGATGAGTTCATAAAATTAAAAGCTAAGTTTCCAGTTCACTGTA
The DNA here is from genome assembly GCA_027925045.1 of Hypotaenidia okinawae. Classification (NCBI taxonomy): domain Eukaryota; kingdom Metazoa; phylum Chordata; class Aves; order Gruiformes; family Rallidae; genus Hypotaenidia; species Hypotaenidia okinawae. The sequence goes on from BSDF01000006.1 coordinate 6,138,820, forward strand.
GAACATGAATTCCTCTGGCTCCACTGGAGCTTCTTTTAATCTTTTTACTCATCAGCTGAGTGAAAGATTCCTGCTTTTTGGCTGTTCAGAAAATGCCTTTTTTACCTAAGAACTTCTCCAAGAGACTAATGTGCCTGCTAACCGATACAATATAGTTAATGAAAGACTAAGCACAACGAATTTATTCTTGACAAGATGTATTTGGTTTTCTCAGCTCATTTTGCTGCAAGTAGTTAGTCAAATCGTGTAACAACACACAGGGGAATCTTCCAAGTTAGCTTATTGATGAGAACATTCTGATTTGTCAGGACTTCTTCAGAAATATTTCTGTAAGGCTAGAAGACTGTGGGATTTCTCATCATGGGGAGACTACCACTGGTTAACCTGTACCCTGCTACGGAAGCTGTGGGTCAGGGAAGTGGAAGACTGAGGTTTCAGGTACTGAATTGTACAGGGAACACCAGCTTTGTAACATTAGGTTACAGACTGTCTTGAGGTTAATAGTTAATTTTGTTTTTCTGAATCATGCCTAAAGCTTTTGTTCTAGTATGTAATGGGACTATTTCAGAGCAACTTTTATAAAGACAGTAGAAATATTTACTGTCTAGCTGTATAATCTTTCATGCCAGACAAAGGAGAGATGCTTGTGTGAGACGAGTCAGTCAGACTAAGTCTCTGTGTAGTATTTTAAGTAACAAGAACAGCATACCTGTGATGCAGGACTTACCTGGACTGTTAGCTCATGTTGATGCAGCAGCCACAAATATCTAAAAGGCATAGACTTAGCAGAAGAGGAAAACTGTTTTTCATACTTTTTTGATTTTATAAGAAGTAAGTACAAGGAAAAAAATGAAAATACTTCTGTTGTGTTTGTAGGTACATGTAACTGTGTTACGCTGGAACCTGAATGTTAACGTCTGAACTCATTGCTCTAACAATGTATTTCCAGTGGTATCCATTTTTTTAGTGTACTTAAAGGTTGCAGCAGTGATACTCAGACATTTGACATTCGTTCTCTCAAAGGGAATTCAACATTATACTTTTTTTCAAAGTCTCCTGTCTGTGGATACTAGCTTAAAAAATTTTGTATTGCATGCTGGTTTTACTGTGCTTTCTTTGTTCTTCTGAAGGACGTGCTCACTCATTACCTTAATTGTGCCAGCTGGATTTAAATGACATAGCTTGAACTTCAGTTTCTGGCTTTACTGCAGCTACCAATAATAGCTTGTGGCTTTAGTTGGAGCTACCAAAAATAAGTGGGGAAGAGTTAGGTCCTAGTAGTTACACAGTAACTACATACAGTGAGCCACACTAATAAAAACTTGTTTGCCTCTAGAAAGTTTTTCAAAGAAACCTAACAGAATTGCAGTCACATTAAGGTGAACTGATGAGTTAGTTAATCCAGGAGCTGCTCCACCAGGGTAGGGGTATGTCTGTGTGCACATGCATGTATAAAGAAAATAAACTGGTAAATGTTTAAAATAGCACATATCTTTTTCCTTAGAGGCCATCATAATCATAAAAAGAATGAGCCTTATCTCTGAACGATTGCAAGCTTGGCCATCTTTTCTAAAAGAAATCCGAATATAAACAATTTTGATTAAGGGTACTTGTCCTAGACTGTTATCTCCATGAAGAGTTTAAAAATCCTCTTCAGTAATCTCTGTAAAAGTTATAGGAGGTGGTTACCACATACCTCTTTGGAGTTTGGAGTGTCCATTAGAAATCAATTGACTGAGTTTAAAAGAATTTAGCAGTTCTTAGTTGTTGAACTGAAAAGTACTTGAGTTAAACTGAAGAGAATTTTAGATGATTCACAGGGTAATTTGTTTTACTTTATTTCAGTAATAACTCCCTTTTTCTAAGCATAATAATTTTTTTTTCTTGACATAACTGAGATAAACACTCTCTTTTAATGCATGGTACAGGTGAAAAAGAACTGTGAAAGAAACAATTGCAGATTAATGCCTTTAAAAATCCAGTTTATCGCATGTACAGCTCAGTCATCAAGACTTTCAGGAGTTAGGCTGTACTAGAAATCCAATTAGACTAGGAGAAAGGCTTGTGAATCTGATAGTCTGCTTAACTTAAAAATCCAGTCTGTTCACTCTAACACAAATAAGAATATAAATAGATTTCTGCAGATCCTACCATCAGAAACTGTAGAGGATTGTCACGGGATCTGCCCTCCACTGTTAGGCTGAAATATTTCATTTAAAGTAAGACCTAATAAATGAGTGATGGATAACGTAACCAATAGAAATTGATGTTCAGGATTTAAATATAATGAGTATCTAATTTTAAGTTATTTGGCAAATAAAGCCATGCTCATTAGCAAATAAAACAATGCTAATGCATTTATTCTTTTTTTTAATTCTTTTTTTTTTATGTGTCTGATTTAGGTTAGTTATGAGGGGTTTGTGCATAGGAAGTCCTACCTTCTCTAGCGTGACTTGAAATCTTTTCTAGATAGGGAATTGATCATGAATTATATATTTTATAATTTTGCTATAATGGTTAACTTGTATTCTGAATGTATCCTGAATCCAATTACTGCCAAGCTTATATTTCAGAAACTCCCTTATTTATGCACTTGCTGCAGTGTACTGAAATGAAAAATTAAGACCCAAATGAAAATTAACAATCTAAAAAGCTATCATAATAACTGCATCATAAAAACATTTTTCAGTGCATGATTATAGCAGTGTTTGTAAGTGACTTCTGATCAAGTGATGCTATGAAAGACCGAAATGAATGGAATAACCTGTGCAATACATACCCTGTTAATGTGAAAGGAGAGATTGAAGGACCACAGAGGATAGGACTCAAGAAAATCAGGATCAGCAGAAATGTGATGTTTCCTCTGTGACTTTCAGAATCTTTTTTTCAGAAGCTTGTGGTCCTTAGGCAATAGGTAGGTGCCATCACATCTATTCTGACTGTGTTGAGAGACAGACAAAAAGCCACATTAAGACAGTTTTTCCTATACCTTGGTGTGTGAGGGAATTGTCCGGCTCCCATCCTATAGCTGGTTTTTGCCTGGATTGCTGGCAGCACGGATGAAGAAGCCGTGTGATCTGTTATGAGCATAGTGCTTGCTGAAACGTAATAAGGATTAGTCTTCAGAAAGCATAATATTAAGGTTCAAAATATCAAAGTGCTTTAGGCATTTAATCTGCCCATACCAATTCTGTACCACATCTTAACTTCTCCAACAAGCTGTGATACCTGCTTGACTCCCTTTTAAAAAAGATAATTATTCTGCGTAGCGGCTACCACTCTCTGAAAGCTCATGAAAACTGTACATTAAGAAAAACCCGTGCTTCTCTGTTTTAGGTAGTATTTGATACATAAAGAAACACACACAGGTAGCTGAAAAACCATCTATGTTATGTATAAAACAGTTTTCCAGGTGCCTAAACCCATCATAATGCCGCTTATCTGGATGTCCAGTGATATGCTTCTCCAGTTTATTTGGTTTTAGGACTAAAATTAGGACAAAAGGGAATTAATTTCCTCCCCAATAATCTCATTCTTACTAAAGCTTTGCTAGGCCTATCCTAAACGTGTCCTCAAGACATTGAGTGAAGAGCCATCGTGTTGAAGTTTGTGAAACAGGACCTATTTAGGAATATTACCTATATTCCTTTTCCTTTCCATAGCTATGCCACATATCAAATGAGAAACATTTGCTATCCTAGGGTAGTTATATAAAGTACATCCATGGATTGAGTGTTACAGAGAAATTGGGACAAGTGCTTTTTATCCCCTGTCATAAAATTAAAATGCACTCTTGGCCTTTCAGAAAAGTATGGTTGAAAGGAAGGTAGCCCAGCAGTTAAGAAGGCCCAGAAATGAAGATGGAAAGAGTAGACCTAGAAACCAATTTCTAAACTATCTTCTGCATTGTGAGGTAAAACAGTCCCTGAAACAGAAGTGTCTCCAACATTTTATCCTGCAAGTGCCCTTTGGGTAAATCTTACTGTCGTGCATCAAGCAGAGCTGTCAGGAAGCATAGGTGGGTTTTTGTGATGTCTGGTGGCTGCAGTTACTCATCACAGCTCTGTATTACAAGATAGCAAAATACAGCAACTGCTATGGTGAAGAGAGCTGTTACCTGCTTGATGAATCATAGAATGATTGGGGTTGGAAGGGACCTCAAAGATCATCCAGTTCCAGTGTTTGAATCTCATTGATATCATTTCATACTGCATTTTGGAACCAAGCTTACAGTACATATGTCCTAGTTAGATGTTCAGGTATGCTATAGAATTATAAATATGTACCTAATTAAAAAGAAATCCTTGCCCTATTGAATAGTGAATTTCCCATTAACTTCATTGAAATGTGATTTGATCTCTGCCTCTAGAAATACAAGCTTTTGCCCTTTTCTCTAATTTAATATCACTATTTAAAATTTGGCCTTTTTAAATCTTGATTTTAAAGTTTTATGGAAAGCTAAACAGTTTAATATAGAAACTTCTGTTTTCCTGACTTGAAGCCATAATAGTATTAATTTTACTTTCTGTAACAGGTAACTCAGGGCTTGCAAATTATACAGATGTATAACTAATGTTATTTGTAAAAGATAAGACTTTTTTGTGACAGCAGTTCGAAAAGTTCTCAGCTCCTGCAGAAATTCTGATTTATCCTAATTCAATAAGTGAAATGTATCAGGAAGATGATATTAGCTATAATAATTTCTTTAAAATACAATATAGTTACTTTTTATAGTTGTTCACTTCTGCAAGCACATAGTCTTTCAAATATAATATTTGTATGATTAATAATGAAATCTTTCTCCTTGGAGTAGGTCCTCTGAAAACTCAAAGAGCTGATGTGAAGGGGCACGTGCCTTCTGTTTGTGTTAGCAATAATATTACCCCTGAATAGTCATGGAAAAGACATTATCGTTGTAGGCACTTAGAAAAAGGAAAAAAGAGAGGGATTAAGAATGAAGGCAAGTGTCCTATAGATGTTCTTGTCACAGGGATGCGGATGAACAGACACCAGTCCCATCCTCTCATTTGCAGTCTTCCCCTCCCCTTCCCCCTCTCCCCTCTCCCCTCTCCGCCCCCCCCCCCCCGCATCTTTTAAGGTTGTGCAGCTTTTCAGCTAGTTCTAGATCTGTGGCTTACTTGAAAATTCATGACTCTTTAGCCAAGAGTCTCCCCAAAAGGACAGAAGGGTTTTTTTATGTTTTCTGGTGGGTTTTTTTTAATCAAATCCTGCAGTAAAGGAGAAATGGAAAGATGTTCAAAACCAACCAAGCTCTTTGCCAACTTCACATATTTTTGCATTGACTAAAGATGTTTTTAGTCATTTCTTGGAATTACTATTCACAGAATCACAGAACCGTAGGGGTTGGAAGGGCCCTCCAGAGCTCATCAGGTCCAACCCCCTGCCAAAGCAGGGTCCCTAGGACAGGTCACACAGGTCGGCATCCAGACGGGGTTGGAATCTCTCCAGAGAAGGAGACTCCACACCCCCCTGGGCAGCCTGTCCCAGGGCTCCCTCACCCTCACTGGGGAAAAGTTCTTCCCCAGCTTGGTGGGGAACTTCCTGTGCTCCAACTTGAGGCCATCAGCCCATTCACTCTTCCTTGTGAGCAAAGCTAAATACACTATATCTGCTCAGCTGATACATTCCAAGATAAAAACATTGATCATTGGCCATTGTAGAACAGGATTTTAGTGATTAGACCTGCAGAGCTGATCATATTTTTCTAGCTCTCTGAAAAGATAAAACTTTAAATAAAAAAAAACACCCCACCTTAACAAGTTTACTGAAAAATCACCAGCACTTGGATTTCTAGTGTTGTACATGGGTGGGACACTCCTGGCTAGTGTCCTTCAGCTCTGCCCAGCAAAGCACACATGAGACAGCATTTATTAACAGTAGAGAAGAGGACACATGCCTGGGGAGGTGAGCAGTGGTCTGAGGTCTGGTAAGGAGCTGTCTTTCTGTTAGTTGGTGTAAAAGCTTGAGCTTCTAGAACAATGTGTACTGGATTTGTGGGGTTTTCTTGTTGGTTTCTCCTGTGGCTTCTTGTCTGTACTTTCCCCCTCCCAAAGGCAGGGCTAATTGTGGTTGGCATTAGAGCCCACCTGAGAACAACAGAACCAGAGAGCGCTGACAGTTGTTCTCGTTTGGAACAACCAAATGTGTTGTTGTAGGCTGGGGAAATAAAAAGTGGAGTAAACAGTAGCTTTCCCACACTGCAGAGGGAAAGCTTGAGGCAGCCAAGCTTTTCTTGTGATATTTTGTGGAACTGCAGCCAAAGCAAGACTCTGTGTTTGGATTTAAAGATGGGTGCTTATAATGCAAGTCAAATGGAAAGGCTGTTAGTCTCTGTCACTGCTTTTGGGGTATGTTATATAAAAACATCCTTGGGCAGTACAACTCCAGCATGAGTTTCAGGGATGCTCTCTTGGTTTGGCTTGCAGCAATCCTAAATAGCAGCTAAAATGCAAAGCCAAATAATATAGATTGTGGAGGAACAGTTGACAGAAAATAGTGTTGCTTTATTGAAAAATGTTATATAAAAATGCTAAGAAAGTTTAAAAACTGCCATTATTGAAGAAAGGCGTAAAGAACTAAGTCACTGTGTGTGTATTGTATCATAGTCGGCATTGGTGACACTAGGAGTGCTCAAGCTCAAGATAATTTAGGTCATAGAAGTTTATCTTTAAGGGAATCTGATTTTGGCTTGGTCCATGGAAAAATTACAAGAAGAGAGACTTTCTCTTACTAAAAGTGGTGGGTACTTTATTACAGAAAAATCACTAGAATACTGGAAGAATTCTACTAGAATGTAGAATCATAGAATCACAGAATCATAGAATTGTAGGGGTTGGAAGGGACCTCCAGAGCTCATCAGGTCCAACCCCCTGCCAAAGCAGCTCCCCAGCTCATATTGCACAGGGAGGCGTCCAAATGGGGCTGGAATCTCTCCAGAGCAGGAGACTCCACACCCCCTGGGCAGCCTGTCCCAGGGCTCCCTCACCCTCACTGGGGAAAAGTTCTTCCACATGTTGGTGCAGAACTTCCTGTGCTCCAACTTGCAGCCATCGCCCCTTGTCCTGTCTCCACAGACACTGAAAAGGAGCTGGCCATTTCTCCCTGCATCCCATGCTTAAGATAATTATAAACATTAATTAGGTCCCCCACTACTAGCACTGTGTTTTTGTAATATGTTTTTTCTAATATCTTCTCCCAAGATCGTTTTCTCAACCCAGCTTACTTTATTCTTTCAAAATTTTGAAACTAGCCAATAGAAATATCAAAAAAGTTCAACTTAAACAGAACGAGTCTCCTGAAACACACACATTCAACCCCTTGAAATTCTTCTCTGAGTACTATTATTTACATTAAAGATTTTGGTTTCATGTACGCTGCCGAAGAGGTAAAAGGGGCAGCCAGTCTGTTTCAAGTACCTACAGTGCATACTTTAGGTGTTTGCTTGACAATGTATAAAACTATGTGAATGTTAAGAATATAGCACAATTTTGGGTACATATGGATGGCATGCTGTGTGTCTGATGTTTTTTTCACAGGTGTGATTTTACTTATTCAAGTGCAGTGTTTGAATGCTACATTTTAATCTTCATTCCTCCCCTTTTTATGATACTTATAGTGTGAGTTTGTGGGGCAGTGAATAAGTCATCAACTGCTGAAAGACACAATAGCAGATACTAAACTTTATGTAAGAAATCTACCTTTTAAATTCCAAATTTCTCTATTTTTATGGGGCTTTTTGTTGCTAAAACCTCTTCTGACTACACTTTAGACAAGAGAGCAGGTATCTCTAAGGAGAAGGCAATCTTTTTTATTTAAAGAAAATACATGCTACAAATTAAAAGCTGTGGCCTTAAAAACATAAAAATGTTTAGCAGGTAAAAATATATTGAGCACTAAGAGAAATTTAATTTCCTAACTTTAAATTGTATTAAATAAATGGAATATATAAATAAATACAATAGCTGTAAATAAAATTCTATAAAATATAATATTATGTGCATTGCTACGGTTTGGTTTGGTTTGTTGTTTATTTGGGTTACTAATAATGTCTAATTCTCTAAAATGTCCTTCATAAAAATACTTTTTTCCACTTAAATGGCCTATTTTAAGTGCAAGAGTTGAGGTTTCATAGTCCTCTCTTCTTTTTACTGACTTCTACTATAACACCTTGATCTTTAGTAAAGCTAAGAGCTCATCACATCTGGACATGAGTCAAATCTGTAAAGTTGCTTGAGGGTCCTGTTTCCTACTTTATGTCCACACTCCTTGGAACCTTCTCCACAGTCTTTTTACTGCATTCTTTTGTGTTGAACAGATTGCAACCTGTATATTATGTGAAAACATTGTTTAAAAGAAAGAAAATTGTAGAATCATAGGATGGTCTGGGTTGGAAGGGACCCCAAGGATCACAGAGCTCCAACCCCCTGCCACAGGCAGGGACACCAATCTCCAGGCCTGGAGCTAAACAAGGTTGCCCAGGGCCCCATCCAACCTGGCCTTGAACACCTCCAGGGACGGGGCATCCACCCCCTCTCTGGGCAGCCTATTCCAGCCCCTCACCACTCTCTCTGGAAAGAACTTCCCCCTAATATATAACTTAAACCTTTCTTCCTTTAGCTTTAATCCATCCTCCTTGTCCTGCCATTGTTTGCCCTTTTAACAAGCTGATTCCCCTCCTGTTTCTCTGCTCCCTTCAGGGACTGGAAGGCTGCAATGAGGTCCCCCCACAGCCTTCTCTTCTCCAGGCTGAACAAGCCCAGCTCCCTCAGCCTCTCTTCGTACAGGAGGTGCTAAGATCTCTCATCTTGGTGCTCTGAGTCTCAGAAATGTTTAGGCTACATGAGATAATTGTGGTTATTTTTTTTCTGTGGTGCTTACTGTGGAGAATTTAACTGAACAACTTAATGAAAAAATACTTTGTTGCTTCAGATGAGCTTTTATGAATATAAAATTCAGGAAACTCAAGACTGTGGTTCCCACAGCAACCATGACTTGTTTCTTGGCTTCTGTTTAGGGTTTAAAATTACTGGTCTAAATGCTGTTCCCAATTCCCCTGACTTTCCCCATGTTGATATGAAAGCTGAGATGAGAACTTGGCTCAGGATTTTGTGGGTAACTTTTTTGTCTGGATATGCTTCTATTTCCAATTTGTACAAGATATAATAGTGTGGGAATAATCATTCCATTTTTTTAGTCTTTTAACATATTTTTTCCAAGATGAATCATGTTGCAATGCTCATTAAACTTAGATCATCCAGTGTTGTACAGGTGTTACTCCTCATTTTACTCCTGCTGGGTATGTATGGTAAGTATTGTCACAAATTCTTGATGAAGAATGTGCAAGGAAATTAGATATCTGGAAAAAAAAAGTGTGTAAAGTGACTTAAATGCTAACTTGGCTGCAGTGATTGTGCAGGAGGAAGTTTAATGTGTGAGAGGAAGATCCTCAGTCACCTGCAGCTATTGTAGGATACGCAGCCAAATTTCTATTAAAAAACTTTGGTGGAACCATTAAAAACAACTCTGAAAAGAGAAATATTTTCTGTGTGGTGTCAGTTACCATCTACCATCACTGGGTATTGCCTCTTAAAATGTGTTCTGAAATGGTCACTGCAGTACCAAGTACTGTATGTACCGATGAGCGGCACATGCGTAGGGAGAATCGGTCATCTCCATCGCTTGCTTAAACTCAAAGCATGAGGTGCTATTCTGCTCTCCAGGGTGCACCTGCCTATTTAATAACGCATTTTGAGTCTCAGCAACGGGTGAGTCAAGCACAAAAGCATGTGAATGTTTCTTTAACTCGCTTTGTGGGGTTTTTAAAACTACTGTGAAGAATGTTGTGGGCTTGTTTTGATTTGGATGGTAATAAAAAAGCAGTTTCTATAGTCCTACTAAAACCAGAAGTAATTTCTAGTGTAAGACAAACCGATAACATTTCAATTAAAAAGCACTTTTGCAGGAAACAATAGGATGTAAGTATTTAAAAAGTGGGTACTTTAAAGGAATATTCAAATGTGGCTGTAACAATACTGTTAACTTCTCTCCACTGCACCCTAAAATGAGCACACTGTTCTTTTGTTTTTCTTTCAGACGTAGGAAAAGAAAAAGACACATACACAGATGATTCAGAACATGGAAATTACGATGCTCGTACAGATCAGTCATTGCTTATTCAAAACAAGCTTACCAGACAAAAACCAGAACCTCGGAGTAAATCATCTTTAAAGGTAATGAACACAAAACTTTATTAAACTGCATCAATTGTCAAAATGTGCTTAATTTTTATTTTTATTTTTTTAACATAATTTCTCAGGGATTAGATAAATCGCAGTTTAAATAAATAGGCATGGCGGGGTAAGAAATTTAGGTGGCTCTCATATTATAGTTTGACCCAAAGAATCAGTGAATGGAATTCTCTGTACCGAGAGAGCAAACTCTTATAGAACCAAGGATTCTAATGATTTGTGTGGATTCATCTACGAGGCAGTAGCTTCCCTTCAGAAAATTTATATTGCACAGAATTTAGGCCGTCAGATTCCCAGCAGCTAGTGAAATTTGTTAGCTGAGAGGCTTCAAGAAATTGTGAGAGTTTGGAAGAACTAAGTTTGTATACCAAATGATCAGTCAAGAGTGATCTAAATTGTAGGATTTGCCTTCTAAGCAAAATCCAAATGATAGCTGGGCATATTGAATGAAAGATTAAGATTTACTTATGTATAGGAGAGTGTAGGAGTATTTTCTGGAACTGCAACTAAAAGACTGGAAAAGCCATTTTACCAGATACAACTGACAGGTTATCTTGCTTAGTAATTACCTAATCACAGTATTCATCACAAAGCATTTTCTAAAGCAGTTCCTACACTATAATGACAAAGATTTATGACAGATTTTCACTTCCAAACATATTGGTGGTGGTTTGGTTTTTCTCTTGTTCTGGGCTAAGAGACCCTTAATTCGCCTTTCCATTAAGCATAATTGCTTGTTAAATGTATGACAAACAACCTAACTTCAAGAAGTTCTGAATAGTGTTCTTCTACAACCACTGTAAATAGTGTATTCTGCAGCACAGGGTTTTACTAACCAGCGACTCTCTGATTGTTGGTAGGTAAACCAAAGAATAATCCCATGCTGCAAATATAGAAATGCTTAAATTGCTTTAAGGTTCTGCATTTTACAGACAATATACCTCTCAGTAAATCATTATATAGTTATCTCATGGCTTATACCTGTGGCACTTTGTGATTTTAGCACTGAATGAGTATTTCACAGGTGTCATACAACTTGTGAAACTTGTTCTCTCAGTCACACTGATCGTCATTGCCAGAGGATTCTGCAACACAGGTAGCAGGTTTCTGTGATCTCTGAGACTTCATTTCATGGGATGCCTTTAGAAAAAAAAAATTCTGGCAATAGCCATCTTGTAAGTTTTAGACATACTTACAGATAATTTTATTTACAGATGGAAAATCTTTGACATGAAAATGACACCATTGTAATGACACAGAAGGGTTATATTTTAATCGAAACATTGCAATGAGAACTTTTTGTCTTCAAATATTTTTATTTGTTTCTGCAAGGCTACCTGAATTAATGAAATAACGATGGATGTTCCTGTTTGATTTTGTTGATTAAGTAGACAAAGCCTTTTATGTTAAATGTGGCCTAAAAGACAGAAAATAATGGCCAATCTGCAGAATTTAGACTATCGTGTAGAAAACTAAATACTTTTAAAACAGGGAAGGCTGCTATCAAAAAGAATAGTAACATGTAATATCTATCTAGTAACAGGCAGTTCATAGTGCTAAAGCAAAATATTTTTTGTGTTTATGTCTAAAATATCAAATGACCACTAACTGTGTTTTCCCCAAGCCCTTGCATTCAGGACTGAGGCAGCCAGTAAAATAGCTTTATTTCAAAGTTTAGAGAGGAGTCTTGCATTTGTATTAAGTTGAAACAAAAATGCACTTTTTATGTCTCAGTCTTTGTATCTCCTGACCTACTGAACAAAGTGCTTCAGAGTTGAAAAGCAATTTTCTTAAGCCACATTTGGCTTTTAGCCTTGACAACTCCTTTTATCACAGCAATTACTTTGGAAACTTCCTTCTGCTTTTATACTGATTTTGCAAATGAGGCAACCAAGCAGGATTCTCCTGCTGTTTACTGTTTGCCTGCCTCCACAGAATAAAGGCAGAGGGGATTTAGATTAGTTTTAAATTAGAAAAGGAGGTTACTAGTTTGCCTTTAGAATATTCTACAAATCCTTGTGGCAATTAGTGGAAGATGTCTAATGGAAGCTTCTTCCCCAAATGGATATAAAATTAGCAAAAGGAGCTTTCTAATTCTTTCTGAGACTACTGAAAATACAGAAGACTTCTCTGCAGCTTTACAGCTGGTAAGTACTCCCATATATTTGGAAAATAAACTGATCTGTCATGGTAAAAATGTTTCCTCAGTCTGACCAGAGAATGAAAATGAGAAACAGCACATTGACAAAGCATACAAGGATCAAAGTATATTCTTCTTCTCTGGTTGTTAATGATTCTAGTTTTGGCTTGTTTTGGAAGGGATGTTTTACACCTGAGAGACTATGGGGAAAATTGCTGAAAAATGTAATTGCAATCAATGCTGGATACTGTTACCTATCTCAGTGATGAGCTGCTTGAATACTTTGGTGATAACGAAGTTGTCTTGCTGATGTGATGAAAGCCAATACACTTTTTTCAGGAATTGTTTAGTATTTTAGGCCACACAGATGATGCATCACTTTCCATCAATCCAACTTATATTGCTGCGGTTTTAAAGCTTTAGAAGCATCAGATAATTTTCATATAGCATCTGGATGCCTATATTCATCTTGATAGCCATCTACATTTCTCATTTCCTTGATTATGATTTATAACTCATAATCTCCTTTAGTGTAGGCTGGTATCATTACAGAATCCACAGATTTCATTGTGAGTCATTCAGACACATTAAAAAGCTGTCTTCTTTATCCATCTCTTCTGTCTTTTCATCACCAACTACTGTTGAGATTCTGTGTGAAGTATGACTTCACATATGTGTTTACACCAAGGGCTCTTCTCATGTTTCAGCCAACGGCTGCTGTATGGAAAGAGTAGTAGCTTCTGTTACTGAGGCGTCATGGTTTGGCCCCAGCTGACTCACTCTCAAAGAGGCTGTATGTGGGGAAGAGGGGAGGAAAAAGTACCTTAAGAAACCCTAAACCTCACGGGTTGGGATAAGGATCATTTACGGGGACAGCAGAGAAAGAGAGATATAACAATAACAGGAGTTTATAGCAAAACTGGTGATTACACAATGCAGTTTCTCAGCGAACTGCACAGCTCAGCCGTACCGCTCAGAGCCACCCTCAACCAGGATTTTCCCCAAAACCCGCCTGTCCTGGAGCTGTGCGCTCCTTCCCCCACCCTTTTATGCTGAGCACGATGGTTTACCCTCTTTGGCTAGTTTGGGGCACCTGTTCTGTGTCTCCTCCCAGCCTCCTGGGCATCACCACCCACCCCTCCTCCTGCCTTCTCATTATTGGGGCAATATTAACACGTGAAAAGTCCTTGACTGCTTGGCAACAACTAAAACATCAGTGTGTTGTCAGCACTGCTCTCATCCTAAACCCTAAGGGCACCACAGCAGCTGCTAGAAAGAAAATTAACTCTATCCTGGCTGAAACCAGGACACAAGGGAAATCTGTATGAAATGAGAAGGTCATGTACTGGAATGTTGATATTTTAAATGCTCCGGTTTCACTAAGAAAGCAAAACAGGCTAAGCAGACTTTGTCTCTTGACTGGAGACAACATTTGTCCAGAGAAGCAGTGAAGTCAGTAGCAGTGAATTCTTTTCTGTGAATTACTTTTAGGTGTATAGTGTCAAGGTAGGAATAATTGAGAAATTACACTTCATTTCCTTTCTGATTGTTTTGTTGGGTTTTTTTTTTTAATAAGGTGCATTTTGTATCTAGATAGTGTATTTTGCTATCTGGCCAGGTAAAGAAGAAATTTTTTTAGAACAAAGTTCACATAATGTCACAGTGGGTACAGGAACTATAAGGATAGGCTGCCTATACAGTAGCCTGGTTTACTGCCTTTCTCTGGTGCCCACTGATATCCAATGCAATACTGTGTGTCCAGACCAGCTTTGTGTTAGATTGGAGCTGCAACACTTTCTTTTTCCCTCTCTAGAAAAGTTAGGTAACTTCTAAGGAATTTTAAATGAGATCTTAAATAAGCAATTGGCCAAAACATATAGAGAATTGTATCTAATCAGCTGGGCTTACTGCAGAAAATCATTATAATAGGAGCACAACTGAGTATGTTCAATGTAGATTATGGTGATTGTTAAAGGGTAAATCTGCCCATGAAAATCCTTAAATATATTATTTAGTCATTTTATTGGATTTTTTGTGGTTTTGAACATAACTACTGCTGTCTTTTCTGCAAAATAAATATTTTCCTTTCCAGAAATTTGTGTAGGTGGTTTTAAAAAAATTGAATAAATTACTCTGCAGAGATTATGTTTAAAGATGTTTTTCAATTTTAATACTTAATTTTCCCCACTTTTTCAGGAATTTTGTGTTTCCATTTTTTTTCCTGTTTAAGCCAATGACTTTGACTTGCATGGATTTGTGCTATTTGTTTTAATCCTGTAATTTACAATCAGTTCCACATGCATTATTCCACTCATAATCCTGCTCCTGTGTTGACCAAAATCTGGCTCGTGCGCTGAAAGAGAAGGATTGGCAGTAAAAATGTTTTAACCTATAAATAAGAACAAGATGTTGTCAACTGAAAACAGAGAAAGGAGAGTAGAGAAGTGAGCCTTGATAGCTAAGGAGTAGCCTACAAATGCAGTCTAATTACACAAGCATAAATAATGTTTAAAAGGAATGATAACAGATGAAAAGATTATCCCAGAATGGAATGACTTGGTAAAGTGCAGCAAGTTAACTTCATGTTTGTGCTTCTGCTGCATGGCTCCCATCTGCTGTGAGGTTTTGTTTGCAGAGAAGGTGGTAAAGAATTTTATCATAAAGATGTGGAAGGTCACCGAAATCTGCTCCTTTTCCCCAAGCAGGTTTTTTTTCATATATATATGTATATATACATATATATATGAGATATATATATGTATATATATAATATATATACACTTTTTTTTTTTTCATATATAAATGTATTTTTCATGCGTACTCTATAAGTCTGAATAGAATGGTGCACATGGGACAGAACAACTCCATGCAGCACTACCGGCTCCGGGGAGACTGGCTGGAGAGCTGTCAGGCAGAGAAGGACCTGGGGGTGTTGGGTGACTGCAGGCTGAATATGAGCCAGCAGTGTGCCCAGGCGGCCAAGAAGGCCAACAGCATCCTGGCTTGCGTCAGAAATAGTGTAGCCAGTAGGTCTGGGGAAGGGATTGTGCCCCTGGACTGGGCACTGGTGAGGCTGCACCTCGAGTGCTGGGTCCAGTTCTGGGCTCCTCACCATCAGAAGGACATGGAGGTCCTGGAGCGAGTCCAGAGAAGGGCAACCAGGCTGGGGAAGGGGCTGGAGGGCAAATCCTCTGAGGAGCGGCTGAGGGAGCTGGGGGTGTTCAGCCTGGAGAAGACAAGGCTGAGGGGAGACCTTCTTCCCACCTCCACTGCCCTGCCAGGAGGGTGCAGAGAGGTGGGCGCTGGTCTCTTCAGCCAGAGGACAGGAGATGGGACAAGGGGCAATGGCAGGAAGCTGCCCCAGGGCAGGGTCATATTAGATGTTAGGAGAAAGTTCCTCCCTGAAAGAGTTGTCAGGGCCTGGAACAGGCTGCCCAGGGACAGGGTTGAGTCACCTTGTGTAGATGTGTACAAGTGGGTAGGTGAGGTTCTTAGGGATATGGTTTAGCTTAGGGCGGGAATGGTTGGACTTTTGATGATCTTTAAAGGTTTTTCCAACCTTGTGAGTCTGTGAATATGGAAAACAATGTCCTCTGTGATGAAGCTAGAATAACTAGCCATTATTTAGTTTACTCCTAAAAAAATTAAACTGCACTTTTGTTGGGAAGGCCAGATATTTCTGGAAATCTTCCTCTCTGTTCAGAAAACACCTAGATTCTTCACAGTACAGTGTAGTATACAGAGAAATAACATTAGCATGGGTAAGTACGGCAGCCTGTGGTGTTAACCAGACTACATTGTCTCTGATGCTCAATCTGATGCTCAAGATAGTCTGGATATCTTTGCATATGCAAATATGTCCTAAATTTTCTTCCTAGATTATCATTCTCATGGTTATTTACAAGAATACAAAAACCAAAACAAATCTCAAAAAAACCCCAATGCACACTTAAAAGCAATAAATACATGTACTTGGGATTAAATAATTGAAAGGATGAATATAAAAATCTGTTTCTAGCTCATGCATTCTGGAAGTCTTCAAACACAAACATATTATTCAATGATAATAAATTATAAAAGAATAAAACTTTTCATAAAGCATATATTGGAGTATTCTTAACAGTATGTTTTTTTAAAAAGTAAAAAAATAATACTATTTTACTTAAATGTATTGCTATGGCATAAAATCTTCTTAAATATTTTCACAGGTAATTTTATGTAACTCAAATAGCCTGTAATGTTGAGGGATCCCAGGTTTAATTTTTAAACATCCTGTACCAAAGCATGCATTAATTAGGTATCTCAGTATTGTTTGTGGAAAAAATCCCATTGTAGTTTGCATCAGAAAAGTATTTATTTCCAGAAGATACGTGGTGGTAAGAATTGAGTCATAAATCACTGAAATGGCGGCATCCTTCAGCCTGAATATGACTGAAGGTATTGATGAAAAGGTCGTGGTAATGGTATTAGGGAGAATTAGTAATCAAAATAATTGAGGTGGTTTTCATGAATCAGCCAGTAAATGCTCTGCTTAATACATTGTTTTAGGAAGGTCTAAGAAAAAAAAATTATATTGGTAAAAACTTTTCTTTTATGAGAAAAAACCGTTCTGCTCAGCGTTAGAATATGGAAAGTTACTGATTTAGAATTTGCAGTTTTAGGTAGTTACCGTGCCTAGGAATTTCACACATCAGACTTTACCTCTGTCAAAATTCCTGCCCTAGTTCCTTAAATTGTTTCCATGGCTACTTCTGTCTTACACATGATTTAATAGACCTGTACTCATCCATTATGATCTCTAAAATATCTCTTAAAAACCAAGACGTAAGGAAATAGAGAGAAGTGCTTTTCCTTGCCCCACCCTTGATAGCCAGTGTGTTTTGCATTGAAAGCTTCATTCTGGGGGTTGGACTAGGTGACCTTTTGAGGTCCCTTCCAACCCCTAACATTCTGTGATGCTGTGTGGTTCTTTCTCCCCCTCTTACTCCTCTGTTCCAAGCTGATTTTCCTTGCAAGTGTACAAAGTGATCTTATGTCATATGGGACGTTCTAGACAGTTCTGCTTGATCTGTAAGGCTCCATGCCAATAAACTTTATGTGTCAGCAGTAGGTCAGTGAACATCATCTTGTTTCTGTGAGGAAGCAAATACATTTCAAAGTCTATTTGTTCATCTTTTATTCTACCTCAAGTGTTTTCTGGTTCTACTACTTTCCCCAGCATCTTTGTCTCTAAAAAATGCTTCTGGTGAGGTCGTGCTATTATGGAACAGTGATACTGGGACTTCCATTTCCAGTGGCAGCACCACTTTTTCTACAGGGAATTTTTTCCTTCTTTTCTTATAGTTTTCCTGGGAAAAAGCCAAAGACATTTGAGTAAGTCTCTCTTTAATATGTTGCTTTATTAGTAGTAAGAGTTTTATCAAAAATATTTTTCTCTATCACATTTAGCTGTCAGAACTCACGAGCTGTCTTAGGAAGGAAATTAATTTTGTTCTAAACATCATACCTTGAAATAAAAAAGATTTGGGGGAGAGAACTTTGGTAGATTTTGGGTCCAATTTGTAAACAAAAATCCTGTGGTCCAGCTGTGTGCATCCATCTATCTTTTAGCTCACAAGTACTAGTCTTGGTATATTTACTTTCCTTTATATAATTTTGCAAATCCAAATGCAAATTACACCACCCACATAGAGGAAAGTTGAACTTCATCCTGTTGACTGTTGAGGCAAAGTAAACATACTGTGCTGTAAGGGCTTAATTCTTGTGTACTGTATCAGTCAGCACTTATGTAAGTGAACGCTCCTGTTGATGATGATGGCTGCTAATCTTCTCTTGTATAAATATGAAACTTGCTTACAGTCTTTTTATTAAGTAAATGAGAGTCCTTGAAGTTTGAAATTGAAATACAGGCTGTTCACTGTAAAAACTCTTTTTCCCTGTCTGGGTTAGAACAAGTCACACTGGGCTGAGTCTAATACTGCCAGACTAGTACTCATGTTCTGCTTTTATTGATCTTTCAGTTACAACTATCGATTGTGAGGGTAGGCAGTGAAACTACCATCGAGATACGTTGTAAAAACACCTCAAGATGCGCATCAGCAGCAAACTGCTAACAGATGAAATTAAAATAATGAGTTGTCAGCCTCTGAGTTTGCACATATATATTTATAAAATATGTAGATATAGTGGAATTTTCCATTCAATTGCTGGCAGATTTCTTTTAAAGGTCTTGGTCACTGCTCTTCATTTATCATTTATATACTAGATAAAAGTAATTAAAGTCTTATATGTGAAACAAACAAGCTAGACAATTTCTTTCATATCAGATTTGATTTACAGGATATTGATGCTAACTGTATTTTCCACTCATTTTCAAAATTTCTTGGTTGCTTTGCTATTAATAAAACCCTGCTAACCTGAAGCCTGCTGTGCTTTTTTACTCTTACATGAACCTAAAATTTGTTTACTGTCTGGGGAATGGTTCCAACTCACTCTTGTAAAAAACTTGTTTAAATTCAATCTGCAGAGCAAAATAGTAGACTGAAATCAGTAGAGTTGAAAGAGTTATAATTTCTATGAATTGTGCTATTTGCATTCATTGGGGACCTGTTCCCATGTTGTAGAGAGCATTATTAAATAGAATCTGAAAAGTAGTTTCTTGAAAGATCCCTCCTTGTTTACTAAACCCAAGCAAATTCCTCTTGTACTGGATTGAATAGAAATGTAAGTCCTTTATTTTATAATTTTGCTAAATATTTGCATTATACTTTCATTTCACTCTTCTTGCTTGAGCCAAAGCTGCTTTGTCTAGGTTCAGTTGATGAACTTCTTTTGTCTTGTGTAAACTGTAAACTCCAGTTGAATGATAATGTCAGTATTTTGAATTTTATACTGTTTCAGACTTCGAAGCAGTGTGTTATGTTGTATGTTATAATAATCACAAGCAATGAATCAACCAAAAAATGATGTCAATAATAAAGGAAACCAAGGAGCTGCCACAGATCTGTAGTAGCAAAGCCTTCAGTAATATTTTACTCTGATGCAAATGAGTATATTACAATTCTGTACCATGAACAGGTTTACTGTTGAGTGAAGAAGTACTTCACAGTCTCAGTACACAAATAGGTAAGATTTAAAATTTGTGGATTTAAAGACTTGGGAACAAGGCGAAGTTAAAAATTGGGTTTGCAAGCTGAACTGTATAGTGATATTTATTCTAAAAGGATTTGCTCAAATAAAAAAAAAAATAATCATGTGTGCAAATGTAGAAAAGGTGATAAAGTGGGTTCTGCGTCGGAAAATTTAGAAAACTAAGAGGGCAGAGAGGAGGAGGAAGAGGATTAGAGAGGAAGCCAAACATTGATCTTCCCTCTTCATATGCGTTTTCCAGGTGAAACAGGAAATCTTAAAGAGAATAGAGGAAAGCAAGGGCGTTGCACAAAGTATTTCTCGATGCTTTTCTCTTCCACTGTGTTGAGAAAAAGGTGAAAGAACCAATCAGAGATATACTGATAAATAATAAATGTGCTTTTGCCTGAATGCCCATTGTACTAAAAGACTGATTCACTGTGCTGGGTGTAGAGAATGGCCAATATACTTGACTCATACATTTAATTGAAATTAGTCCTCCCTGTTCTGCTTAGGCATTATGGAGCTCCTTCAGATTAACTAAAAAAAAAAAGACCTAAATCACCAGATAAATCATTTTTACACTAGCAGAAATACCTGCTAATGTAGATGGACAACACTGCTTGAGAATTACACCAGCAAAGTGTGAGTAGTATTAACGTGAATCGGCCCTGAAATCAATAGAGCACAGGCTGGGTTCACTGCATGATTGTGGTAAGTAGCTTTAGTGTTGCACCTCTCAGCCTGTGGCAGTGCTCCTCTGAAAGCAGTCTGAGATGGAAAATTTCATTCTCCTATCAGCACAAGTCATTATTTATTGAACATTGCCCCCCCAAAGAATTCTGCTTGGTGCAGAAATCTGAGGGAATGTTTGCACACTGCTGCTGCTCTGCAAAAGGATACATGTTTTTCCAAGACTGAAGAAAAGCAGGTATTTTTTTTTAGAAATGAGAGAAAAACTAGAAATAATAATCCCAAGGAAGGTAAAAGTATATTACAAGGAGGTAGTTTTAATTTGCATAATGCCTGTAGAGTAACTGCACAAGCAAAAAATATATAAAAAGGTCCAGATCCTCCCCTTCAGGGGAATTTTGGCCAGGCTTTTTATGAGGTTTTGCCTGCTTCATGGACCACAGCAGCCTGCTCTCATCTGCTTTTGTGAAATACTTGCACTAGATTTCATTACGGAAGAGTGGATTCATTGCTTGTGTCTTGAGCCTGAAAAAACTTTGAGCATTCAATATATTCAAACTTGCATGTTGAAATCTTTCGTCTGCTACCTCATTTTCAGTCCACTTAATATTGTGTCTTCAGGTAATTTAATCTGCAACATTTTAAAAAAGAATTAAAATGACTGTTTTTCCAACTGTCCTCATTCAGGTTTCTTAGAAGGGATTACAGAGCCTATATTAAGTGCACTAATAATTTTGGTTAAGAATCTTGACCACCTTACTTAAGATATTTTTTAATCTGAACATCTTGAGATAAATAAAAATAAAAGAATGTATAAAAATGAGTTAGTGAATTATAGGTTATTCTTTTCTTCAATTAATGTTTGATAAATATATTGATAAATTGTTTTCCTTGGCATTTCTGTTACATTTTGTTACGTGACAGGGTGGCCATGAGCCAACAGTGTGCCCTGGGGGCTGAGAGAGACAATGGGATCCTGGGGGGATCAGGAGGAGTGTGGCCAGCAGGTCACAGGAGGGGATCCTCCCCCTCTGCTCTGCCCTGGTCAGGCCCCACCTGGAGTATTGTGTCCAGTTCTGGGCTCCCTGGGATAAAAAAGACAGGGATCTCCTGGAGAGAGTCCAGAGGAGGCTATGGAGATGATTAAGGGCCTGGAGCATCTGCCCTGTGAGAAAGGCTGAGTGAGATGGGGCTGTTCAGCCTGGAGAAAAGAAGACTAAGGGGGGACCTAATTAATGTTTATAAATATCTTAAGCATGGGATGCAGGGGGAAATGGCCAGCCCCTTTTCAGTGTCTGTGGGGACAGGACAAGGGGCGATGGCCACAAGTTGGAGCACAGGAAGTTCTGCACCAACGTGGGGAAGAACTTTTCCCCAGTGAGGGTGAGGGAGCCCTGGGACAGGCTGCCCAGGGGGGTGTGGAGTCTCCTTCTCTGGAGGGATTCCAGCCCCGTCTGGACACCTCCCTGTGCAATATGAGCTGGGGATCTGCTTTGGCAGGGGGATTGGACCCCATGAGCTCTGGAGGTCCCGTCCAACCCCTGTGATTCTGTGATTTAACTTCAATAAATATTAAAATCCGAAGTCTCAACAGACTTCTAGAATAATTTAGTATTAGTATTTCCCCTCAGTTGGACAGAGGGCAGGTCTTCAGAGGTTTCTGAATTCCACATTATTCAGTATTTTGTTATGGGTGAAGGCAGCAGTGGTCTGGGAATGCAGGAGGAGACAAGTGTGGTGTGGATCAGCCAGCACTCATGCACCGAAAGCCCCAGTGCTGCTCTGCACCCTGTCGTCTTGAGTTAGTGACACATCACTCAGGAAGCAAAAAGCAATCTCTGAAGGTGACAAATGACAATTCAAGGAGGAAAGAAAAGGATGTCACCTTTTATGCTTAGAATTTAAGACCTTTTTCCGGGTTAGTTTCAACTTAGCCTTGGAGGGGTTTGAATTCACCTCTCCTGTGTTCCAGAGGCTGAAATTACTTCCACATCTGGAAGGTTGCACCTGAAGCAGAGTATGAAATGTAGCTCTAGACTATTATGACATAGCCGAGATGTCTTAACACTCACTGTGTTATTTGTGGGCTTGTTAATGAGATAGGTAAGCAGTTTTGTGCCGCGGAGCAGGTAACAAAATGCTTTTATGGTTGGTTTTGAACCGTATCATCTGGAAATGAAAGAGAATTGATGCCATCATCAGCTGCTGAGGGGAAAGAGAAGCTTAATTTTACATAAATTGAAGCTTAATGTACTTAAATAATGTTCCCAGATAAGTGATGATGTGCTTTTTTGTAGCACTAAGTGGTCTGAGAATGGCTTCCTTGGGTTTTGCTTTGGGAGTTGAAGCAGAGAAAGAGGAATCATCTTGTTAGAAAACTTTAGCTTTTGCAGACTGAGTTCTCAAAAGCACTAAATATGTAGAAGGTTGTCAGAGAGGTGGTATGTGGGAGTAAGAAAAAACTTTCATGTAGAAACAAGTGAGCCGGGGATCTGGTAATTATACTGGTGATATAGCACGTTATCCACTGGTTCTATTTATCAAGAGTGTAACTAATGATTGTAACTCTATTATGAATTTCATATCATACAATCCAAATAGGACAAATTTCTAGGACTCCTTTTGGCTAAAATATGCAGCTTCCATAGACTTCTGGTCCCATGTATGAGGCTGCAGTGTACCTTTCTTCAAACTAACATACTTGTTTGGGGCAGTTTGTGTTAAACGAGTGCTGCATTCTCTAGAAGATGGTGCTGGTTTCTCAGTTTACCTTTTCAGATGTCGAAGTAGTCTGGCACTAGTTGATACAGTGCTCTGAATCATGCAAAACACAAAATGCAAAAATAGCTGGCCGGCGGGGCTGTGGCACGTAAAGCAGGGTCAGAGAGTCCCTGGTGTCTGCAAGCATGGTGGGAAGGAACAAGACAAGATTTAAATGTTGCTAACATGACATTGAAAAAGCAGTTCAATGGGAATATCCAGGAAAACATTCCTATCAATAACACTTCTTTTTTTTACTTTTCTAGATGTATTTCTCTTCGGGACAAAATATGTATGTTCTATAAAATTTACCCAGGAACAAAGTTAGGAAACTTGGGTTAATTTACTTGTGCTTAAATTTTATCTATATATAAAACACATATATATTGAGGTACAAAAATATTAAGGTTTTTTTCCACAGCTGAAAGAAAAAGCTAGACTGTGGAGGTTGTGGAGCTATTTTACTGTGGTTTGTTCTAATTAATTTTAAATCATGAGCAACTGATGCATATGAACTGCCTGTTCTTGAGACTTGCTCTTTATTCATCCTGTGGATATATGGACATTTCCATGCTTTCAGAAATGCTGTTACATGGAAATGGTGAATGAATGCCATATTTAGTGCATTTTATCTTCTCCAGACTGATGCCATGGCATCATCAGGCCTCTTCTTCAAAGATGGCAAAAAGCGCATCGATTACATCCTGGTCTACAAAAAGTCAAGTCTACAGGTAGAGAAGCGAAGCACGTTTGAGAAGAATTTGAGGGCAGAAGGGTTGATGTTAGAGCGAGAGGTGAGTCTTGTAGCTTACGTGGTGTAAAAAACGCTTTGCAATACTGTCCTTTTTTTTGGATATATAAACAATTTCTGACAATTTTACAAGCCTGTCCAGTCAGGCTTTGCTTAATGCTGTTAAATTCATAATAATGGTTGTTTGGTAGCATGTGTTTAGCATGTCTCGGAACTGCATGCTTGTACACATAAACACACATGCATGTACCCCAAAGTATAATCATTTTTATATTGGAGCAGGTGTAGTGCAGTGCGCAGAGCCCAGCTCCTTATCTTGCAAAACAGAAGCCGCTTCAGTAACTCATGTTTTACTGCTTTACAGTGTAACCTCTCTGACTCCTGGCAGAATGCTGGATGCTCTAATTCTGATGCATCATAGTAAATGTCTCTGTTTTAAAAAGATTTTCAGTGTTAAGTTTATCCGTCTCTAGTGTACACAGTTTGATCTGCATTGGGTTCTTTGAGCTGGCGGCTGTCCTGTGCAGCCTGCATACGTGATCCTGCTCTGGTAGGGGGTTGGACTAGATGATCTCCAGAGGTCCCTTCCAACTCCCATCACTGCGGGATTCCATGAGCTGGACTACTTTACAGTTTAAGTGCTACTATTCAGGCTTCTGAAATTTCTTGAATACCTGTTATTCTAATAGTATTAAGAATTAAATTTGTATTTTATGCAGAGTGCAAGGTTTTACTGTCAAATCTTTCCTCCTTTGAGGTACTGAAACTTTTAAAAACTTTGTGTCTTAGAAGAAAACTTTTAAACTTTTTATTTCTTCTTAAGTTGTATGGGTATAATTTCTTTGTTATAGTTTGTTTTCCCAAAATTCTAAGTTAATATCTCCAATAGTTTGCTGCTTGCAGGCTTTGGGAGGGAAAAAAATGGTTCTTAATTCTTTACCTCAGAGCACTTACAATGTTCTTGGGCTTGCATGGCCACTTTAGGCCTAAAAGCAGAATTAGACCCTGAAGAATGCTTTTAGAAAGGTGAATGCCATAGAGGTTTGAATTATTAATATGTTTTTATTTGTTGCTGCTCTTTATAGCCAGCTGTTACAAACAGTGATATCATGTTTGTTAAAATTCACTGTCCGTGGGAGACATTGTGCAAATATGCAGAAAGAATGAACATCAGGATGCCTTTCAGGTATTGTGGAAACTATTTTAAGAAACTTGTAATTCAGTGCTTAATATTAAAAGTTCATTACTGAGCTTGAGGCTAAAACAGAGTCTTTGCTGTATTGTGGCCAGGCATGCTTATGTTTAATTTAGTGAGATGATACAGAGAAAGGAAGAACAAATAATAGGCACTGTTCTTTTCAGCTTTACCTGTGGTGCTTGTGTTCAAGCTGACCTTCCAAGTCAAATTGAGCATATGCCTCTGGAAAATACTGTTAATAGTTCACACATCGTTTTGGATGTCCTTGGCAGGGTTTCATGTATTCTCCATATGGGCTCAAATATTCACCACGCTTTTAGGGAGTTTCTGAAGTCTTACCCAAAGGCAAGTGAAATGACAGAAATAGCCTGTGTCTTTTGTTTCTCCAAGATAACAGATATTGGAATACTTTAGAGAAAATAAGATATTTTAATTTCTTGCTTCTTTGGCAGACTGGTGAACTGAACCCAGTTGTTTGTCCTATGTGCTAAACGAATTCTAGCATCTGTTTTTGTAATAAACGCATGTTAGTTGTTTGCAGGACAAGTTAGTATTTCCTGAAATAAAACAGAAGTTTTCTTAAGGAAAGAATGTCCCTTTTCAAATTGATTAACAATATTCTTCTAGAGAGAGAAGAGCATATAGTGTGGTCTAAACCTCATCAGGAGTTAAAGTGGTAACCAGATGCCAAAGCTGTATGACTCACGGAAAATACCCTTACAGCATGTCTTTCTCACTGGAACTGCCAAGTGCTCCATCTTTTTTGTCCCTGCTGATTTCAGCTATCTCAACGTGGCTGTCTTGATTTGGTTCTAAGCCAGAAGCAGTCATTGTGAAGCATCCTTTGCTCAAAAACTTGCTTCAAACCCTCTGCTGAGTTTCTACATCATCCCGTAAAGCCTTCAAAGTCCTTCCACAAAAAGAATGTTTTCTGTAACAGTCATCTTCCATATGTTTGAGATATTATTATAGTGCCGTTGGATCTTCTCTAGTTTGAATAATGCTTGTCAACATTTTAAATACAGAAGTGTTTGCAAACGTGTGTACACACACATAAACAATCTAAATTCTAATACGAAAATGATTGTTTCTTGCTTTTGATACTTGAAGTCACAGAATTAAGTTAGGATTTAACAATGGTTTTGAGTTCTGCATCATTTTATAACTGTACAGGTAAGTAGAGTTCTTCAGGAAGAAAAATAAAGGCTGACTTCTGCTATACTGCTTTATTTGGAAGGCATTTGAAGTCTTTTTTGTTTATTATATTATAAACTGACATGTAATTATAGTCTATTTTTCCCTGCCCCTCTCAGAGTCTGGTCTATATGTTTCTTTGTTTCAGAGTTGTTGCTTTGGCTTCCTTTTATCCCACTCATTCTGGTACACCAAAAGCAGATAAAATGTTAAATTTTACTATTTCAGCTTGTTAGCAGTTTTGCAGTAGAATGAAACTAATTTTTGGTAAAGCAGAAGCTTACTGTCCACATCTACCTCTGTAATAGAACTGTGAGAATTACTAACCATTTCTTTGCTATTTAAAAGAATTTTTAGGAGGAATTCAAATTAAACTGCAATCTAAAACCAGTGTGACTATTTCAAGCAGTCTATTCCTTTACTTTCCATACTTTTTACAAAAGAAGGTTGAACATACGTTTATTGTGAACACAAAGTGGATGTAGCAGAATAGAACAAAGGTCTGTCTTGCTCTGCCACCAGCCAGTTTGAATTAGTGTCCAGAACAGAAGTCGAGCAAATCTGAAGGGGTGTGTTTCATGATGCCTTCACAGAAGGCCGTGGTATAGAGACGTTCTGAGGCAGAGTTCGTGTCTTTGCTTCTGTCAGCCCTCCGTGGCTTTTCATGGATGCAAAAATAGCCACCCACACTTTTGTAACTGTTTATAATTTCATTACATGTTCTGTCAAAAGCACTGTGGGTTTTTTTTTAAGTCTTGAGCTTCCTTGTTTAAGAAGTCAAACCTCTCCTACCTGAATGGCTTCTGATGTTTTCCTGGGGTTATAATTTTCTCCATTCTATGGAGAGAGGAATCATACAGTTCTCCCACAGTTACAACGGTCTAGTCGTTCCCTCCTGAGAAGTTTTAGGTAGTCCTGTGAGAAGCAGGGATTTCGACTAGATGATCCTTCTGAGTCCTTTCCAGCTTTAGATATTCTGCGATTCGAAGAACAGATTCTGTTAGCCTTCCTCTGGTTTATCAGTGGCTTCTCACTGCCCATTTCAATACATAATCAAAGAACAGAGCAAACATAAATAGAACCTCAGTGTTTCAGTTAGAAAATACATTTTTTCTAAAATTTCAAAAGTGATAATCACTGTTGTCTTTTGTATGTGGTTCCAAACAGGATTTATGTTAGCACCAAGCTTAGACCATGACTGAATTACACCTTTTAAAATGATTTATAGATTCTCTTGTTCAGCATATGGTCTGTTAGTAGAAATGAAGCTATTAAATATTTCTGAGAAACAGAAGTTTCATTTTATCTGTGTCTACAAGTAGCTTTTGTGACACATAGTTGTGTTTGTGTGTAATGAATAAATTAGTTAGATCTGTAGCTTTTCTGGACCCTGTCTGCAGAAGACAGCTAAGGGCAATTAAAGGGAACAAAGGAAAGTTTTTATTTAATAAATGTAATGCCTGAAAGTCCTTTAATAATTCTTCATCGCTTTATTTACCGTTATGCCTACTAGTACCAAGTGTCAGGCTGCCAGCAGCCTGCAGATGAGTAGATATGTAGTTGTCCCCTGGCCCCATATTTTCTAGACAACAGTTCTCTCACAATCCTTTTAATGTATTCGTTTCACCACGTTACTGTAATGTAAGTAATCAGTCTCAAATACTTTAATCAGTCTCAAATTCTGCCCATATGAACAGTAGCAGATCTGGTTGGCTGTGTGGTTTGAGGCTAACGAGTGATGGAGAAGTATCCAGAGTGAAAGTACCATTTTTGTGTTTGTTACAGTGGAGGGACGATAAAATAATGACCGAAAACAATGTTAAACTTTTATACCAATGTAGCCAAATTAGCTTGTTTTAATTTCCTCCTGGAAAATAAACCATGCTGAAGTAGAAAGGATTTAGGCAATTTGAAGTAGATGAGCTAAATGAGAAACAAAACCTCTGTTGCTGAACGTCATGGTCCCCCAATGAATGTCCTTGTAAAAATATGGATGCTCCAAGGAATCTGCAGGCTCGAAGCCTTTGTGCAGTTGAAATGTGATGTGAAATTATAGGAGACAGACAGAAAAGAAAAACCAAACCTGAAAAAGTGAAACTAGATGTGTAAAATTTTACAGTGCAGCAAATATATCCCTGTATGGTTTCAAAATAACTGCTCTCAGAAGACCATACTGGGAAATTCCTGTCTTGCTTCTGTGACCACTGAAGTGTGGAGAGAAAAGAACTGTTAAAGAAAGTTGTTTGTTGCAGAGAGTACTCTCAGATTTTATTATTTTTATGGCCATGTAGTGTTCTTCAGTTGGATGCAAAATGTCAAGGGAAGGTGAGGTACTTCAGAGAATGAAGATAGATTAGTCACATTAAGTGCTTATCATATTTAACGCATAGAGTGCATAAAGTATTTAATAGCATGAAATCTTCTAAAATTAATTTTATTAAATAAAAGAAGATCACGTGAAATGAATACTAGCTTGACACCATTGAACCCTGTTTGATGGGTGTCTTATTTATTAGCTATTGTTGCTATTAGCTACTGGTATTATTAGCTACAAATCTAAAATTTAATTTTGACTCAGGAACAAATTTTGAACTTGACAATATGTGGAATAACAGCATTTTGATGCCTTACTCTATTTCAGTCGCCTTTTTAAAGTGTTTTTCACCCTTCTGCCTATGAAAATGCATGTTTTAAAATGTCCGGTGTTCTTTTACAATGTGTATGTCCTTTTCAGCTGTCTCCTGCTTGATTATTCTTAGCTGATTTTTGCTGTTCTTTCAGGAAAAAATGTTATTACACTGACTGGAGGAGCAAAACCATGGGCAGGTTGGTGGGTGATGTGCAGCTTCTAATCTTGTCAGATCGTCCATCCTGCTACAGAAAAATCCATGCGCAGTTGTAAATTTATCCAGGAAAGTTGGAAAATTAGATTATTTCCCTGAAAACTCAAAATATGTTAGCTCAGTGTTAAAATATTCATCTGTAACGAGATGCAGTACTTGAAAGCTTTGCCAGCTCTCATTTTAGAAACGCAAAAGTGTTTACGCTGGGGAAAGGAGGAGAAAAAAAAGGCCTTATCCTGGCAGCAAAGATTTAATATCAGAGCCATCTCTTCAGTTCTGTCTGCTGTTACCAAGGCATATTTCTTTAGCATGGAAGATACTTCTGAGTACGTGACTCAGGTTCTGGTAGTCAGTTATTTCCTTAGACACGCAAACATAACTTCTCTCGCCTGTGTTCTGTTGATCAGGCCCAAATCAGGTCTGAGCACCAAAAGCTGTTTTGAATTTTTATTTGATAGCCGTCAGAATGACTGGTGAGCTGCAGTAAAAGCTGCTTAACTCTCTGGAAGGCGGATACATGCAAACTTCACCGGCAGCTGCTGCTGCCTTTAAGGCTGCTTCCGCCAGCTGCGAGAAGGGTACAAGAGGCCGCAGCAGCGGGCAGAAGGTGCCTGAGGGAGCTGAGGAGAGAGAACAGGGGAGACTCTGAGCTGTAATCACTCCTCATTGCTCTAGTCAGTCGTAACAATGTCTTGTAAATCCCAATTACCCACAGAAAAGATACGATTTTTTTTTTTACATGAGGGAAATCTCTTGAAGGAGTTTCCTGTCACGGGTTTTCTCAAGATGGATCTTGAGATGAGATTGCATTTGATTTAGGTTCTCCTGTTGTTACTTTAGATGATGGAGAGCTCTCATTATTTCTTAGGAAAAATTTAAGTAGTCTCATGATTTCACTTTGCAGGATGATCAGCTAACAAAAATAGACCCAAGTACTGTTGAACGGTAAAGCAAGAAAACTTAAATAATCAAATAAAATGTATCAAAATAAACAGATCTATAACATAAATTTACAACTGCTTTTTTTTCCTCATCCCAGTCATTCACATGCTTGCTCCATTTTACTGTGCATTATAGAAACTGTAAGTGATGTGCTTTGTAATGAAAAGGCAAAATCAAGAAGCTTTTCTTTAAAATTTTATCATTTCATCTGTTATCCATCTGCTGAGTCCGAGATACTAAGAGAATTTGTTTCCTTATTTAGAAGGACAGATGACTGAACACTGCAATTGAAGTTGCACGGTACCTGTGAACCAAGGAATAAACAATTTTTGTGCCAGATTGATTTTTCATTTGAGGCAAATGTTTTTATTTGTGATTTACTTTGTGAGAATTTGGGGATGAATATTTTCCTGAATATTTTCTCTGCCACTTTATGCAGTCCAGTGTGCAAAGGAATAGTGTGAAAAAGAAGTTGTTAACTAAAAACAAAAGCTAACTCTAAAATTGCAGTCACACACATCCCATCATTGTAACTTCTACTGCTATCATTGTTTCTTTGCATCTTACAACTTTTCCAACTTAACTGCTTCTCTGTAAGCACATTAATATTTCTAAGTCATTAAGTGGAATTTCCAAGAGCTACAATATTAAAATCTTTGTATGTCAAAGGTAAAATGTTAAGGCTGTGCTAGGGAGTTTCTATAATTTAAGAGTATGAGGTAACACTAGTGCATTAGACCTTGTGACTTGTTTGCTACTCTGCATTTGTTGATGTGGTTGTATGGTAGATGCATATAAGTGTCCTTTAAAAAGTCTGCAAAAGATTATTAGGACCACGAATGACAGAAGATAAATTTAATCCTTATTGTTATACTGTCTTTCTTACACTTGATACCTATGTGGCATCTCTCAATTTTTTATTTAGGTAGCTTAGGAAAAAACCTTAGCACTGTACTTTATCCTATGCAGCTTGAATTCTGTTCATAGGGCCACACTACAGAAATAATTCTATCTTGTTCCTTAAGAGCAATATTTCAATGTTTCAAAGGAAGTTGCTAGAAGTGGGGTGTGCAAACAGGTGATGTAAGTATAAAAAATTACCTGAACTCTCAGATTTAAGACTGAGTAATCTAATGAATCAGTCTTGTGTCTGTTTTCTCAGACACACCGATTTTGTGGTGGTTAAGGGTAGCATGGAGGAAGAGGAAATTAAGGCAGTTGCCATAGTGTGCAGCTTCACTCTGCCTATTGAAATGTTGAGATAAATGTATATTTCTAAGAATAGAGAACTAAAAATTACTTTGTTTAGCAACTGAGCTGTGATAAGCTGTTTTGCAAAGGATTTTTAAAACTTCTTGGATATCAGCCTGCACCCTGAAGTGAAATTGTTTCTGTCGTTCCATCGAACAAATCTATCAGGGTTTTGTTCCTTTCCTGGTGATGATTGTGTCCAAGTATTGGATCTGTCAACCATAACACATTCCCTGTGACAAAACAGTACCATGCCCATGTAATTTGGTGTCATATGGTTGTCAATTCTGGCCAGTTTTGTGTGGTTTTGTCAGTGTATGAGAGCTGCAGGCACCGAGCAAAACACTGGGTGCTAGGTGCTGTCAAAAATGGTTTATGTGACCAGTGTCAGTTGCTTAATTCAGTCACCTTGTTCCATGAGTCTGATTAGATATTTCCAAACTTATATTGGGGTTTTTTTGCAATGATTTCTGCTAAGTAAACAACATCTGCAGGGATTTTTGGACTTAAATAGTTCTGCAATGAAAGACAACCAAACCAAACATAACAGCACAGTTGAGCAAAGCAGAAATTACAGGCACCTTCATAAAA
Source organism: Hypotaenidia okinawae (assembly GCA_027925045.1). NCBI lineage: Eukaryota > Metazoa > Chordata > Aves > Gruiformes > Rallidae > Hypotaenidia > Hypotaenidia okinawae. The sequence goes on from BSDF01000006.1 coordinate 6,170,579, forward strand.
TTGATTTTTTGTAGCTAAGAATAAAATGTATGTGTGTTTCAGAATAATATCCTCAGTAGTCCAAGGTGCATGAAGTTACAGTAGAGCCAGCTAGAGTGGTTTCATTAAGACTGTACCTGTTGCAGCAGCCCACATTTATCAGCACTGTTCCACTGGGACATGTTTTATCTCACTGCATGAACTCCCAACTTCATGAGCAACTTCACGAGACCAGCTCAGTCTGCTTTTATTCTTGTTAGAATAACCACACTGAAAAGAATCATCAGGAATCCATTTAAACTGCTACTTTTGACCCAGAGAGCCACTCTGAGTAAAAATGCTAGTAACTTAGGCCTTTGGATGATTCAGGCAAAAATGAGCCTGAAATATGTTGTCACTTAGAATGAAAGCTCCATGAAACTTCAAATTCTTCTTCAACTGTAAAATAATGTAAGGTAAGGAAAGAGTCGTCTGTTGCTGTGTTACTTTTCTACAAGAGGGACATGTACTTATCAGCTGAAATATTTTATTCTGTCTGGAAGCATGTTTTTGAGAGATCAGCTATAAGTGATGTTATGAAAAAGCAGTCACACCTTAGATAAAAAGCCTTTTTGCTTCAGAAAAGAAGTGGCAAATGTAATATGGACATATTTTTTATTTATTCCAACACTGAAAAATGTTAGTTCCTTTATGAAAAGGAACACACATGAATTTTTTTAAAAAGCTGATTTCTTCAAGATAATTATTATCTACTAGGTTTTTAGATTTTTGGAGGGGAAAATAATCAATTTAAAAAGAATTTTATAATAATCTAAAATCAGATGCATTGTTTTTTTCTTCTTCCTGATGCATCTGTGTATTTTCCTCATTCAAGAAAAGTCTGGGGTTTGACTCTAAAAAATAAAATACATTTTTTAAAAATCAAATTAGAAGTCAGCATGTCTACAGCCAAAGAAAAAAAAAAGGTGAAGAAAAAAATGAAACTATGTATAAATTTGTACCAAGAGAACTTCCACTGGAATCAATAATCAACTCACATAATCAATTCAGGGACAGGGAGGGGATTGTCCCTCTCTGCTCTGCCCTCGTGAGGCCTCAGCTGGAGTCCTGTGTCCAGAGCTGGGGCCCCAATACAAGAAAGATGTAGAATTGTTGGAGAGGGGTCAGAGGAGCCATGGAAATGACAAGAGAGCTGGAGCAGCTCCCCTATGAGGAGAGGCTGAGGGAGCTGGGCTGGTTCAGCCTGGAGAAGAGAAGGCTTGTGGGGGGACCTCATTGCAGCCTTGCAGTACCTGAAGGGAGCAGAGGAACAGGAGGGGAATCAGTTTTTTAAAAGGGCAGACAATGGCAGGACAAGGGGGTATGGATTGAAGCTAAAGGAAGGTAGGTTTAAATTGGATATGAGGGGGAAGTTCTTTACAGAGAGACTGGTGAGGGGCTGGGACAGGCTGCCCAGAGAGGGGGTGGATGCCCTGTCCCTGGGGGCGTTCAAGGCCAGGTCGGATGGGGCCCTGGGCAACCTTGTTTAGCTCCAGGCCTGGAGGTTGGTGTCCCTGCCTGTGGCAGGGGGTTGGAGCTCTGTGATCCTTGGGGTCCCTTCCAACCCATGCCATTCTGTGATTCTGTGATAAGTAAGGTATTATTGGACTAGAGGAAACACCTCAGGGATGCATCTGCCTGGGAACTGCTTTCTGTGTTTCAGCTTTATGAATGTAGCAATGTTCTCAGCTCGTAATGCTTCATTTCAAATAGAGTGCTGTCCCTCAAGTGCAGTACCGATTACATCTGGTGCGGCACCAATACCTTGGCAATATATAACAAGAAGAAAACATTGAGAATTTTAATTGTCAAAGTGAAATTTTGATCCCCCCATTTGACTTAGATTCTGGATGAGTTGTGCTTGAAACAAATGCATCACAAATAAATACTATGCAAATTGCTCTTTGACTTATTTTCTTTTAGATTTTTAATGTGGAAACTTCCTGTTTTCATTTAATTTCTAGTATGATGTCATTAAATACAGAGTGTCAGAGATGGAAATAACAAGCAGATGAGAGCGTGCAGATCTGATTTCTTATTGTCTCAGTTTGCAGAGGAATATGAGAGAGCTGAAAAGTTGGTTGCCCAGAAATCCAATGAAGCTTGATAAGGAAGCCCTACCTGATCTGGAAGAAACAGATTGCTACACAGCACCCTTTAGCCGTGCACGCATCCACCAGTAAGTGCTGGAACTGGAAAGGCAGCACCAGAGACCATGGGGATTTTTTTTTATTTTCTCAGTTTTAAGCAAGTGCCACAGAGACAGTTAACAGGTGGTCACTGGCAAATACCCAGCATCATACTTGGTATTTTCCATAGGCTTTTGCTTAAAGCCAAAATCTATACTCTCACTTGCTATTTGATGGTCACTCAGTAGTATAGGCAGAAATTTGTCTGAAAAATGAACACTGCCTTTTTGATTTAGAAGTTTTTCTTTCCATTACATACTTAAGTTTGTTTTGTGTAATTACATCATTTACATAGGTAAAACCTGAGGCTGCTGTTGAAATTGGGAACATATGAAGACAAGCTAAAAAACAGTGATGATTTTTTTTCTTTCTTATCAATCTGCATTTTTTAAAAGCTTTTGTCTATGAAAGTATAAATATATATGCACCTAATAACATCTGCACGCAACATCTTGATGGTGATGGAGATAAACCATGTTATAAATTTTTTCAGGATGCCAAAAATGGTGTGCTAAAATTCTGGCTGTTTTTTAAAAATTTTTTAATGTGATTATTCTTTTAGTCGATGTATAAATGAGGCTAAACACAAATTTTTTTCCTTCTCAGTCAAGATACACGCTAGTGGACTGACTTTACCCAGGAAAGACAGATTAATTGCATTATAATCGGAATGGGTTTTTTCAATAATTAACTATATTGCATTCATTCAATCACCTGCTTTTGGTGTTATTTCTCAACTAGCTCAGCTGACATTTTCAACTCTTAATAGTGTCCCTTTTGGCACAGCTGAGTAGGCAAAAGCTCTTGCATGTTGGATTTCTGGCATTCAGAGTCCAGAGCCATCTGGGAAAGGATGCTTTATTTGGCTCCATCCTTGGTTTCTGTAAGGGAAAGTGGTAGTGGAACTGCTATCAAGTGCCCACTGTATGGAGACAATTCTCTTTTTTTAAAAAAAAACCCCAGCAGTTCTGGTGGTTTCATGACCAGACATCTGGCAACTCATAAATAACTCAAATTTGAGACCAGACGCTGTTTCTGAAGATTGTTATTTTTTTAATGTTAATTAAGTATATCCAGTACGGAAATTGTCTATATAGTGGGACATGATAGAATTCAGTTTTAGTTGCCATGTTTTCCCAAAAATAATCTGTGATCACGATAAATTTACTGGACCTGAGATCATCTAGGGATGTAAAATTGTGTGTATCTTGTGCAGTACCAGGAAGGGTGTAGATCAGATAAATTACTATGGGACGAAAACACATAAGCAGCTCTGTTTGAACGCCTGGGCATTGTTTTGAATATTAAAAGACATTCATTATTTTAATAGTTTTACGATAAACAACAAAGACAGCTTCTTCAGCAATTCCACACGGAGTAGAATTGTGCATCACATGCTGCAGAGAACTAAGTATGAAGATGGGAAATCCAAAATGGGTGAGGATGCTGTATTTTTGTTTCCATAACCTGAAGGTATAAAAATTTCATATCTGCTTGCCTGAAAATGTGTAATTTGAGTAAACTCATTTTTATCCTTCCTTGAAATCTTATTTGCTCAGTAACAATGTTGAAGGTTATTTCACATTAATTATTTTCTTCGACTCTGTGAAAATTTGCAATATTTATTACTGACTTGCTCATTTAAAATAAATTGGGGTGGTTAGGATAACATAATGGGCTGAAGTCCCACAATAAAGACAACCTATACCTCAGAAAACTTGAATGTTATTCTAAGACTGGTCCCAGTAGTTCTACTACTACCCAGCCCTTCCATTCCAGAAAAATCAGTGTGAGCTACACTTAACTTATTTGAGGTCTCCATGCAGCTCAGAGATAGATGACATGAAGACTAAGTTCTGCTTATATCAAGTCCCCTATGACAGTGTTATTTTTAGAAAGTCTAACTATTGGTTTTAATTTGCAGTGGACAAGGGACGTATGGATGATTTCCTCTTTTCTTTGCAGGAATTAAATTAAGAATGACATAACATGATAAAAGGAACAGAAAATGGTAGCTGCAGTTTCTTGGAGACAAGCAGCAGTAAGAAAAAATAATGGAAAACAGGGTTCAAATCCCATGCCTTTCACATTAATGATTGTGACTTCACAATGGGATTAGTTTGCCGTATTGTGTACCTTTAATGGACAAATCTGAAATCCATCATAAGAACTTATTTCTTGGGGAAACTGGTGGCCATGGGTGTGCTCATAGAGATTACTGAATCTTTTTGTTACAATTGTTGATGGTTGTTTATTATTTATTTTTATAATGTGCTTTGATACCACAACAAATCTGGTTTTAGGAAGATTGTAGGAATTCATCCAAAATGCTGTAGCTGGTACAATGCAGATAATTGCTCTGATAGAGACATTCCTTCAGCTGGCTTCTATTTCAAAATACCACCAAGTTGGCTTTTAAAACTGCAGGGTTTTGCTGTCTCAAGGATTGCCTGTCCATACTGCTCTCTGCATATGTCAGATCATCTGGTCAGCCATACAATCTGTGTCAGGTGCTCTGATGAATACAACATAAACATAACTACCTTCTCACAGTTGATCTGGAACGAGCACCCAACCCTGAGAGAGGCACTGCAGACATTGGCCCTCTAAAGTTGCTGTAGTTGGACAGTGCCAGAAGTCTGGAAGGATCTGCAAGACCTGGACAAACAGTTGATGGGATTGTTGATTATTGTCATGCTTAGCAGCATCCTGAACATTTAATAGTAAATTTCATTCTCAATATGCAGTTTGAAAACTTTCACTTCTTGAAAATAAATGTGTATAAAAAATTGGTGTCAGAACTAACACACTTTTTGTCTTTTTAGGTATTAATAGGTTACTAAATAATGGAACATATGAAGCAGCATTTCCACCACATGAGGTAACCTCATTTGTCTTTATATGTAGATTAAAGCTTGCACTAATGTTTTGAGATCCTACTTTTTTTTTTCATTTTATCCTGCAAACTTTTAATTTTAAAATATAATCTGTTGAGATTTTTTTTATTCGTAGCTTTTACTTTAATATTGGCTTTTAAATTTTTTCTTATATAATGTGTTAAAATAACTTCCTGGAGAATTTTGTTACTGAACTAGAACATTATCATCCTTTTTTTTTTTTTAGATATATATTTTTATGAACCAGAAATTGCCTATGGAGTCCTTAATGAAAATATCAGTTATTCCAAATTTTTCCAATTAGCTGTATTAAATTATCTTTTCCTTCCACCTACAAAATGCTTTTCTTACAGCTTGTGCCCTTGATCAAAGTTAGTGGGACCTGTTAAGTATTTCCTATGTAGTCTTTCCTGAGTAGTTCTGGATAAGTTCTTTAAGAGATCAGTCTACTAAGACCATAAACCTGGGAAGTAAATGCAAAACCTGTGTTTGGCTTCAGAGGGTTTTCAGACAATCTTTGTGTATTACAAAGAAAGAGCCAAGCCACACATCACTTTGAATACCAATGAGTAGCTTGGTAATTGCAGCTGTGAACTCTGTGGTTACTTAGGGCTGAATGGTGTGAGTTGATCTCCTGGTTTGAAGGACTGACCTGTGCTTTACAAATCGCGGAGAGTAATTTTTTTTGGTGGTATTAATAATTAAATACTGGGAACATAGAGAAGGAGTATTTTAGATAAATAATTGAATATCGTTGCTAATGCTTTCACTGGGCTTTACTGACGTGAGGGAAAAGCTGGCCTTGCTGTCAGAAAACCCTGTAAAGTTTTCTCTGGCTATCACAACGGTGCTGTCATACCCATTTTATGTAGATGTTCCTTTCTTATTTTATGTCATAAGGTGGTTTTTAATGACTCTTGGGGTTTTTAAATCACGTGAGCAAATGAGAGTGAAAATTCAGTCCCAGTGTGAACGCTGAGACTTGGCCTCTGTTATGGGTAAGCAACTCAGAAAGAAGCAGCAGGGAGAAAATCATTACAAATACAGAATCCTGAGTAGCGCTTCGTGCACTGCAGTCATGGATCCAGGTGACCCTGAGAATAAGTTGGTTTGTTCCTAGATGATGCTGAGGTCACGCACTCTGTTTTGACGTTTCTTGTGTGGCTCTTTGCTGACGTTAATGAGGGATTAGTAGAATTGGGCTTTTTGCTATGGTTAGCTTTGGGTTTAACTCATTTTTAAACCAGAGGGTCAGCAGACTGCAACAAGTAAACAGTGTTCTTTCAATTGTGGGGAATGCTCAAGATGTAGAATAAATGATAAAAATATAAATGGACACGATACTTGGATCTAAGGAGTCAAGAATCTGTTTGCTACCTGAAGTACTGCTCTGGGGAGCTCTGCTTTCCTCCCAGGAAATCATGTGGCTCGCTTGCAGTTACTCGATGAAAAATTTTCTTTACCATAACTGAGTGGGTGGGGTCTTTCTGGGTGGGGGAGTTCGAAGTTTCAGGCAGTCAAGCAGTCAGGCATGGCCTGGGAGGACCTCGTTTGGGTCAGGCTGATTCTCTGTTTCGCTTTTAATGCCTCTTGAGAGTGCTGTGTAGGCTTCAAAATAATGCCAGTCCCGTTGTTTCCATCATATAGAAAATCCATGGCACACAAACTCCATGATTTTCTGCACATTCTATCAAGAGTTAAATAAAGTCAAAGGAAGTGCCTGCGGGAGAGAACAGAGCTGATACACCAGAAATTTCTAAACATGTATAGGAGAGGAGAAAAAAACACCTCATGAAAAATTTTGAAAATTTGAAATGGGTGAAAGCATACAAATAGGCGTGTATTCATGAAATGCAAACAGCATGCTTGAAGTCATACATAAAGCTGAGTAGCTCTTTATAGCCTTGTACTTAGAGCATCTTGCCATTTCAACAGCATATGTAGCCATGTCTTTTCTGTCAGGCTTACATGTCAGCTCCAGATGACATGTCCTAGAGGTGGCCATAGCATGACATCTATTTATTAAAAATAGCGACCTCCTCATTTAAAATGAGATTTAAATACCTGAGAAAATGTGTATCGTTTCCTTAGGGTCTGATAACATGATTTGATTTCTCTGTGTTTTTCAGGGAAGCCACAAAAGCAGGCATCCCATCAAAACCCATGGAGCTCAGAATCACAGGCACCTCTTATATGAGCGCTGGGCACGGTGGGGAATGTGGTACAAATACCAACCTCTTGATTTAATCAGGTATTAGTAATTTGAAGAGTAGCTTGTTTCTGTCATACACTCAACTTTGTAGCTGTACATTAACCATGCTGTCACATTCCTCGTTCTTATGCTTTCCTGTAAAATTTAGCTCTTCCACACTATCAGATAAGACTAAAAATATTTAAGTTGCTTCTTTTGGGTGATCTTTTGTGCAAAGCTGTTAGTTTTAAATGAGGCTGCATAAAAGGCTCATAGATCCAGGTGCTTGGTAATTTGCAGTGTGAAACTTTATCCTGGTTTTGGTTGGGATAAAGTTCATCAGTGTAGTGCTGTTTTTTGGATTTAAACTGACATTAGCCAAGGACTTTTCAGTCCAGTAAGAAAGCTGGTGGTGCATTTGAAGCTGGGAGGGGATATAGCTGGGTCAGATGACATAGACTGGCCAAAGAGATATTCCGTACCATATGGCATTGCTCAGTGTATAAAATTGTGGGGGAGCTGGCTGGGGAGGGCAGTGACCTCTGCTTGGGAACTGGCTGGGCATCTGTTGGTAGGTGATGAGCAATTGCCTTCTTTTCTGTTGCTTTTTTTTTTCCTTAGGTTTTATTCCTCTCTCTTTTTGTTATTTTCCTTATCATTACGATAGGCTGAGGTTACAGTAAGTTTTACCTTTAAATAATGTATGTGTTTCCTTTTCATGTAGGCGATATTTTGGTGAAAAAATTGGACTGTATTTTGCCTGGTTGGGGTGGTATACTGGAATGCTTATTCCCGCTGCCCTGGTTGGGCTCTTTGTTTTCCTTTATGGATTATTTACGATGGATTCCAGCCAAGTAAGGTAAAATTCGATTTAAAAACATAATAGCTGGTTGCAAATTAAGAACTGAGATTATTATTATATTTATAACTGCTTTCCAGATAACAGTAATCATGTAAAAGCAACCAAACAAAACACTGGGATGGGCACTCAAGTTGTTTCCACTTTGTTTGGCATCGACCTGGATGTGTGCCGCTGACAGCAAGTGATTTTGCCTCTGTGTCTGCAGTGATTCCCATTCTGTCTGTAAGGAAAAACAGCAAGTGGCCCATCCTAACATCATAGGTACTGCAACGGTTGGCATTCTAGTTAGGGAGTACCCTCTCTTTACCTCCATCTCACCTGTAACTTCCAGAGTACAGTTGCTAAACTTAGGCTGCCCAGGGGGGTGTGGAGTCTCCTTCTATGGAGAGATTCCAGCCCCGTCTGGACGCCTCCCTGTGTGACCTGTCCTAGGGAGCTGCTTTGGCAGGGGGTTGGACCTGATGATCTCTGGAGGTCCCTTCCAACCCCTGTGATTCTGTGATTCAACTGACTTGACTATGACTTTCTTTTCTCTCAGCGTTACCGCTGGCAAACCTCCAGTCCCACAAATTCTTAACTGCCTCAGCATTAGCAGCCAGGAGACCCAAATTCAGGGAGGTTACAACCACGTGGACATAGTTTACAAGTTCCCAGCTGTTGTGATTTTGCTCTGAGAAGGGTTTATGTCGGTACAGAAATAGTGATGAGGGTGCCCAAGTGAAGTGCTGACTGTAGTTTTAGGAACTGTTTCAGAGGACGCACCCTTATTACAAAGTTTTTCCATTAGGTGTCATCAGACTCAACAGTATCTTTGCTCTTCCAATTGCAACTGTTCCTCCAAGCAGTTGGGATGCTTAGGCTGTAAGTATGCTGGGAGTCAGATTTCATAGGAAGTGGTTCTTGGCCTTTGAGCCGGACTATTTTATGTTGTCTTTGTCGAATTGTCTTTATCTGCTATTTCACAGCGAGTTGGTAAACTCTGTGGTGTCATTAAGGTTTTTTTAGGCTTTCTTTTCTATGGCAAACTCCTGAGAGATTTTACAACTTCAGAAGTGAATTAAATGCAATTAAATGCCATAAATGCATCAGCCAGGAAACCATGCTAGCCTTTACAAAATTGCTCTCTGTATTAGGGTTGGTTGCATGATAAACATCTGTAAAATGCCATGGATCTAATGTGAAGTAGAGGATCCGCCTGTTCTTAGAGCACAGGGACTAGGACTGTTGAACTGTAAATCTTGTGTTCAGATGTACAATGGCACAGATTCAACAAGGTGGGAAAAAAGGGCCATAATTTACTATTACCAGGGTATAGCTTAATATCTTAGACACTCCTTGTGGAAGGGAAAGATTTGGCATTGACAGTCCCAAAGAGAACTTTTTAAATTTTTTTCAAACTGTAAGCTATTATTTGCCATATGCTTCTCCTGAGAGGACCTGGAGATATGACATCCTGCTTGGCTCTTTAAATAGACACAATTATCTTACTTGCTGAAGGTTGCAGAGTGTAAAGAGCAGGAACACAGAAGCAGGCTAGCTTTCATGTTTTCACATCCTAAGTTGTTCCCCTAGCCTGCCGTTGGGCAGCTGCAGGCAGAACTTGCAGATCTGAGTTCACTCCCCGTGGTGGCTGGTTGGGTTTGGTGCCATCCCAGTGTGCCTGTGTCATGCTGTGCTGCACAGAGTGCCAAGGAGCCCCCTCAGGAGCTCAGGACTCTATTCCAGAAGCAAGACCCTCAAAGTGAGGTGGTCCACCACATCTCAGAGCACTGGAACATACTGCCCAGGGAGGTTGTGGAGTCTCCTTCTCTGGAGACATTCAAACCCCACCTGGATGCGTTCCTGTGGGATTTAGTCTGGGTGATCCTGCTCTGGCAGGGGGGTTAGACTAGATGAGCTTTTGAGGTCCCTTCCAACTCCTAATGCTCTGTGATTCTGTGATAAGCCCTAGGTGCCTCCAAGGAGTAGAGTGGAGTAATCTGGATGTGTTAATTCTGGGAAGAAGGCCCTACCTGCCTTTGATGGTGTGAATCTGTGCAGGCCTTCTGGTTAGTTGTGATGCAACACATTGTCACAGCAGCGCACTGCTGTGATCAAATTAGTAAGACCTGCTGGGAGATATGAGATGTGGATTCCTGAACAGAGCTTAACTAATTCAACCCAATTGTGACTGGCCTGATAAAATGTACATGGATGTTTTCTGCTTCACCACGTGTACTTAACTAATTCTTAGGGTCAGTGGTGACAGATGCTGCTCCTTGCCATATTTGCAGACTTATCCTGGAAGGGGTTGGTGAGGCAAAGACAGAAACCTCCTACCTCCAGAGCAGCCAGGAGTCATCCATTAGCAGGCAGGCAGACTGCACCACCTAAATGTTCTTACTCTTGCCATATTATGGGGCTGTGAGAGTAAATGACTGCAGGAACACACGATAAATAAACTGCTAGATAAACATCCGTAACAGTTGTAAAACAAATCATTTGATTTTGAGCAGTGCAGCTACTGCAGTAGGCAAATGCTCTGTTCAGCAGCTGTCAGGAAGAAATGGAGCTGGCAAAAGCTGGATACTGGATACAGCAATTAGGAATTTAAACCTAGCACCAGGGCATTATGGCGACAAGTGCCACACTGCCTCAGATCCAGTGTTACTCGGTATAATGCTACTTCATGTGAAACAGGCTTCGCCCCAGTAATGCCTGTTACAAGGAGTCAGTGGATGTTAGATAGTGTTGATCTGCAGTATGGTAAATGCTGTCCAAACCCCCTATTTTTTCATCTGCTTTGTATACCACGATATTTGAACTTACTGACTGATGAAAATATTTTTGCAGCAGCATGCTTTCCTCAGCGATGTCACTTCACTGCTCAGGTGCTGGGAGCTGCCCTGACACCCCTCTAGCAGCTGCAGGCAGAAAAGGATCATTTTATTCTTTTTTCCACTGAGGTCCAGCACAGTTGCAGCAGAGAAAGAATTAACAAATACATAAGTGTACATTGCTATAGGCCCAAATGTGGCTTGTAATGCCAGCCATAGTTTTTGTGTAGCAATTTTTCGATGGTTGTGCAGGATGATGTCACACCTAACAACTAGTTTGTCTTGTGTAAGACTTCTACAATTCCCTGCCTCTGCTCCATGCTCAGGATCTGTCCTGATGTGGGGTGGCTCTTTGTGAATATTTATCTATTAAAATTTATATAGATACATACATCTCAGCTTGTGTTGGGACCCCACCTCGGCTGGACACAAAACCATCAGTCTCTGCACTGTGCATCTTTGCTTGCAAAGATGCTCTGTAGAGTTCTTCTGTAGCTGCCATGAGTTGAAAATGGGGCATATTTACTCCCTCTTGGTGGTACCCTTCCTTCTTTCCCAGAGTGAACACCCGTATCCCACTGCCTTTCACTCCTCGTCATAGTCTCTCTCTCCTGAGTTACATGGTTAGGGAAACAATCAGGTCTGATTGAATCATTCAGTGATTCATGTTTTGTGTGGGGAGGAGGAAGGGGAAATAAGATGGCCAGACCAAAACCCTGCATACACACTGTGGCATCAGGGAGTAGTCGCTATTATAAACAAATATGCATGGATGTCCCATGTTTTAAAACAGGAGTTTCTCCATTCTGTGAGGCTAGGGATGTTTTTCTTTCCCTACCACAAAGGAGGTGCGAGTGCCAGGCAGTGTTGTTGTAAGCAGGCTGGAACGGAGGATGTTCTTTTACTTGGGTGAGTTTGGAATAAAGCTTGATGATTCTGTGGTTGCCAGGAGCCAGCTCTGAGGTCCTCCAAGGTACTGAGATGAAAGTGACAGCAGTGCAGTGTGTGATTCAGTTGTGAAACGAGGGTAACCAAGAGGAAAATCTAGGGAGTATCTGTTGAAGAAACAGTAGTACCTTGCAGAGTATTTGGGTTATATTCACAGGGCTCAGTCATGCAGGAACAAAACTGTGGAACTTGAATTTGTGTTTCTTGTTTCATGCAGTGTCAGACATATTTTGATCCATTTGCCTTCCCTGAGCTAAACCAAGGGAGCTGTGGGGTGCTTGTCCTATGGGAAGGCTTAAACAGTCCTTTACAAGTGCCTTCCTTTGGGTTCAACAAGTTATGTGCTGTATCTATTTCCTATCTTTATGCTCAAGTTAGATGTCGAGCTATTGCATGTTAATTAGACTATATAAAAATTAATTGGGTATTTTTAAAGAGGTCGGTTCTGTTGGGTTTGTACATGTAATCCATTGTCATTGTTTGTTGTCAGTCAAACAGAAAGGCCAGCATGAGCACAGCATAGCTTGAGGTGTCTGTGCAGCATGTGTCGTAGTCAGATTTCAGATATGTAAGTGAGGACACTACAAAGAAGCTTATTTTGCTCTTTTATACTGCAGGTTTGAATTGCAGTAACAGTTAACACAGCACCTGTCACGAACACTTGTGTAGCAAATGTCACTGCCTTTGCACAGCAGTGCTGAAGCATGGGACCTGTCACTGTCAGTATCATTTTCTGAAACTTCATGTGTTACTAAAGAAACCAAGATTTTAACTCAAGATACATAATACCAAAAAATTTAACATTTATAATGTTGAAATTAAATTCAATTATAATGTTGAAATTAAACTGTGGTACAGTTTGGCCTGGTGTTTGACAACAGTTTGTATTAGTGAGCAAGAAAATACTCAGATGCAACAGACACATCTCTGCAACTCTGAAATGACGGGCTGTGCCCATTTAGGGCTACAGAGATGGTTAAGGGCCTGGAACATCTTCTCTATGAGGAAAGGCTGAATGTTTATAAGTATCTTAAGCATGGGATGCAGGGGGAAATGGCCAGCCCCTTTTCAGTGTCTGTGGGGACAGGACAAGGGGCAATGGCTGCAAGTTGGAGCACAGGGAGTTCTGCACCAACATGGGGAAGAACTTTTCCCCGGTGAGGGTGAGGGAGCCCTGGGACAGGCTGCCCAGGGGGTGTGGAGTCTTCTTCTCTGGAGAGATATTCCACAGACCTGTCTGGACGCCTCCCTGTGTAATATGAGCTGGGGAGCTGCTTTAGCCTGATGATCTCTGGAGGTTCCTTCCAACCCCTATGATTCCATGATTCTGAGATTCTGGCTTAAGGGTTACTTAGGACAGCTTCTTTGTCAGATCCACATTATGTTGTAGGGTTTTAGTGAATTAATCATTCTGGTGTTTTGTGAAGTATGACCAAAGATTACAAAAGTGACACCTGGACAAACAGAATCTTTTATTTCTATTTACTCTTTCATCAGGATTTAATAGGTGCATTCATTTGGAAAAAAAGCATCATCTTCCCTACAGTATTAGAACAGTAATTCAGCTTTTATGAGAGGGAGAGTGAAACCACAGTGTTCATTAAAACAAATCAGTAGAGATTTCCTGGCATTTGTTTATACTGCTACTTTTCTAGTGTGTCATAGGATCATTTCAAGCATTTCAGCATTGCTAAAGGATAGGGAAATATGACTGCTCAGGTTCTTTGGCAAGCTTACTCACCACAATTAAAATAGGCCTTAAAATTCCTTTTTGCACTTCTGTTAATTCTGTTTTGCCTTCGTTAAGACACGCACTTATGTACTATATTTTGAATGTGAATGGCCCCCACGAAGGAAGTGACTTCATCTTCCTGAATCTTGTGATCTTTAATCAGTAGAATGTGGTTTGAAGATATTTTTCCCCAAATGAGGGTATTAAAGTGGGGTTTTCTGGTTGCTGGGCTTTTTTTATTTTATTTTATTAGCCCTATATATAAATTCTTCTTTAAGAAATAAAAATGCAAAGACTTGACATTATACTGCCAGAAATCCCTGCCAGTGTGTTTTCACATGTGACTAACTGATCTAAGTGGGCATGAGATCATTCTGTGGAATGGAAATTCAGCTATGTAAACTGGGATAAGTTGGTTGAAACCAGTGTAGTTGCACCAGTGATGCCCACCCTCTAAACACAGTGAATGGGTTGGCAGGTAAGGACCAATGCTTTGGCTTTCTCTTTATTGATATCTCGGAGACAATGGGATATTCATGTCTATTGAGAAGTGTACCATGATGCTCAAAAATATTACATACTATTCTAGGGCCCACAGTTTACACATGACTGATATGGCTTTTCAAGCTTTTAATTTATTTTTCAAGCTTTTAGTTGATTTTATTGAGCCGGTTTTGGGGCATAGGCCTACTGTGGACAAACAGAGACCACAAATGGCATCACCTCAGAAAATCTTAAGAATGCTAAAAGCCTTTTTGTAACCTTTACTTTCCTGTCTCATGCTAAAGCAAAGAGATCTGCGAGGCAAATGAAACCATCATGTGCCCTATGTGTGAGCGCAACTGCACGCTACAGAAACTCAATGAGAGCTGTATATACGCCAAGGTAATTATTGTTTTACTGCTATCAAGGCATGTTTTGTTTAAAGATCCGCTTTGGTTGTGTAATGGCTGCCCTTGTTACAACAAAGACTGCTGCAAAACATGTTGCTTGTCTCCAGAGGGTATTTGCAGCCTTTGCAATTTCTGTTTCTGATAAGGGAATGCTCTGCATTCGATCAGTGGCAAGTCTGAAATTTGTTTCACTTTCTGTGAGTGCTTCCTTCCTAAATCCTTACTATTTCCATCGATTTATAAAGCCCCCTTTTCTTGGGAGATTCTTCCTCCTTTTTCCTATAATTGACTTCTTACTCTATTTCCCTTGCTTGATTTGTTATTGAATTTCTGCTTCTCCTGAAGGAATTCTCTAGCATAACGTGCCTGTGATGTGCTTTAGCTGTTATAAATATAATTAATGTAAAATAAAAATATATGTTTAATATAAATATACAAATATAATTACTATAAAAATAATATAAGATAAATAATAAAATAAATAACATTTGTTATTAATATAAAATAATATAGAATTATATAAATAAATATATTTAATATAAAAACATGAGTGTGCATAGTTAAGGTTTTTATTTGCTTGCACATGTATAATGATGCTTAAATGAGCTATTTGCAGCTGAAACATGAAAGGTGACTCTCTGTCCTAAGGAACCTGCTTTGGCAGGGGGTTGGACTCAATGATCTCTAGAGGTCCCTTTCAACCCCTATGATTCTGTGACTCTGTGACTCTGTTAAACTAATGCAAAGGTTTTAACACAACTAAATGTTTTGCTGCAAGAAGCTATCTTTCAAACTTAAATAATCACAGGAATATATATGAGCATGTATATATGCAGTGTTTTCAAGTAAGCAATATATTTTAATCTGTGGTAAGTACCTAATGCTTGAAAAGCAGCCTTGGCATTCTTCTTGGAATTCTTTAGCCCATAAGACAGATCTTACTCAGAAGCTTGTACTTATAAAACGTGGTTTTCTCTGTGCCATGGCCATGCAAGAACACGGGAACGATGTGAAAAAGAAAGTCATTTGTTTCTTTAGATTTCAAAATTTGTCATAGGTAGAACCAATGTGGAGTTTTACTCAACGTTTCAAATTTCATCGTGAAGAAAAATTGTAAAAAATTTGGGCCTTTATAAAGGTTATTTACATTTAGGTGTTATAGATTTATCTTTCTATTTCATAATGTCAAAATAAAAAAAAATGAAAAAGTTGGTTTGCAGTGGCAGTGACAAAAACCATAGAAAATGTCATACTTAAGGCAAAACTTTTTTAAAAATTACTGCTGTAACTCTTGAGTAGAAGATTGTGAAATTTATTGCAACTTTTTCTTTACTAATGCTTTCTTTTTAGATGTGTAATGAAAGTAATAGCCTTCTTAACTGAAATAAAATTATGCAAATCTCACAACCCATCCCAGAAAAGCCTCTTTTTAGAAGCTGACAAGCACCTCTTCAGCAGTCTGCTGCAGTTTAACAGGAAATGAATACCTTTGGCATTGTGGCATCCCTTTAACTTTAGGTTTTGTGAATTTAACATCCTCACTTAATAAGGAGCAGGTTTTGTGTCTTACTTATATTTGCACTGACATCATGTTCTTAAATTATGCAAATTTCACATTTAATGTCGCACTGTAAATAATTCACTGCAGCAGAAAACATGTGGCAGGCAGTCCTTCCATACTCAATGTATTCTTAAACCAGTCTTCTTGAAACAAAATCAGGTGACAACCAGGGAAGACCAGCAGTAACCACTCACGGTCATCTTTGCAGGCACTCTTGTCTGATGTCTGCAAGTATCATGGAAATTCATGTGAGCTCTCAGCTTTTCCTGCCAATGCTTTTGCTCTAGAAAATCAACCTTAGACTGGAACACAGAAAGAAAAAATTGCCTCTTTTCAGGATTCGTCTGTTCTGGATCTCCTGCAAGTGGGCAGGGGAGATACTTTTTTAGGAAGGAATAGGAAAAAGCTCAGTGAGGCTTTTGTAACTCTGAGGTTGTAACTGCGATGCCTTTGCTCACTGTGTTGTCTTTGAAGAACAGTTTGCTGCAGCTTCTCTCCTTACCCTCTTGTTATGAAACATCTGGTTTGCAGCAGGGGTTATGGTCCTGCTGGGAGCCACTGTGTTGCTCGAGTTGAGTGGCACATACACAAAGGTGTCAGCACTTCCAGTGTTTCTGCACACAAAGTAGTGGCTTGAAAGCAGGCTGTAATGTTAGAAAACTACAGTCCCATTTCAAATTGACTGTAGTTCCTTTGTGCTTTCTGAAGCACTGTTAGGAATAGAAATAAAAATAGTTTATTTGAAAATAAGACATCAGATCTGCTTTCTGGGAAAAGAAAATGGCATTTCCTGCTTCCTTTCTTGTTCCTGAGATGTAACTCGTCAGCGTTTCCCTCCAGGGAACATAGCTTCTGTCTTCCTCACATACAACCAAAGAACTGCTACACCAGAGGAGCTATTTTTGACTCATTCTGGGAACCAGCACCCTTATTCTGGAAGGACATTTTTAATCCTTAAAATAACTCATTGTATACAAGTGCATAAGCATTGAGTTAACGAGGAAAAGTGAAGCTTTTTTTTTCCTTTAAGTGAAGCTTTTCTCCCCAAATGTGCCTATGTCATGGGACCTGCCTTGCTTATATGAGGGCCTGTGCTCATATTTTGTGTTATTAAAGCTGCTGTCAGGGATTCTTTCTTAAATATTTGCTAAGTTTCCTTTAGAAGAGCCCTTCAGACAGAACAAACTAATGCCAGAAAAATTTTTTTCAAATTTTTTTATCTGCCAAGTGTTTTGAACTGGAAACAAAGTACAAAAGATGGCTTTCTCCTTGTGCCTAACTTTTTTCTTTCATCCCCTCCCTCTTGACTCCATCTCCATTAAAAAATGCTGCAGTGTAGTGAAGTCTGTAATTGAAGAGAAAGGCACGCAATACCTGAGGAGTAATCTGGCTTGACGAATGCTCAGGCTGTCATTCTCATCTGCATTCAATGGGCTCTTTGAACCATGGGTGATTAGCATGGTGCACTAGGGATATTTGGCCTGGTCCTCTGTTCAGCACTCTTGCCCTTGGGCCCGTGGCAAGGTGTTGATTCAACCTTGGTACTGGGACCATCTTTGTCAGTGACATGAACAGTAGGATCAAGTGCACCCTCAGCAAGCTTGCTGATGACACCTAGCTCTGTGTTGTGGTTGTCACGCTGCACCTTAACAGGTCCCAGAGATGGGCCCGTGGGAACTTTGTGAAGTTCAACAAGGCCAAGTGCAAGTCCTACACTTGGTCGGGACAATCCTAAGTACAACTACAGGCTGAGCAAAGAATGAATTGAGAGCAGCCCTGAGGAGAAGGACTTGGGGGTGCTGATTGATGACAGGTTCAACATGTGTGCTTGCAGCCCAGAAAGCCAACCATGTCCTGGGCTGCATCAAAACCAGCATGACCAGCAGGTCAAGGGAGGTGATTCTGCCCCTCTACTCTGCTCTCCTGAGATCCTGCCTGGAGTACTGCGGCCAACTCTGGCCCAACATAAAACACAGAACTATTGGAGTGAGTCCAGAGGAGGCCATGAGGATGATCAGAGGGCTGGAGCACCTTTAATATGAAGACTGGCTGAAGAGTTGGGCTTGTTCATCCAGGAGAAGAGAAGGCTCTGGGGAGACCTTATAGGGGCCTTCCAGTGCCTAAAGGGGCCTACAGAGAATATGAAGACGGACTTTAGAGACTTAGGTTAGATATTAGGAAGAAATTCTTCCCTGTGAGGGTGGTGAGGTGCTGGAACAGGCACCCTGTGAGGGAGTCCCTGCCCATAGCAGGGGAGGATTGGAACTAGATAATCTTTGAGGTCCCTTCCAATCCAAACCATTCTACGATTTTAGGGTGGATTTGAAGTGCCTGAAGTCTTTTTTGGTCATGACAGCATCAGTCAGGTATGCTGACAGACTAACATGAAATCCTACAGTATTTCACTTCTGCTTAGAGACATCTGGTCAACACGGACTCTAAAACTACACGTTTGAATTCATCAATATCCAATGCCAAATAGGTAATTTAGAACCATTCTAGAACCTTTAAAAAAAAAAAGAACTGACATACAGATGAAATATATTTGTTTAAATTCTCACAATATTATAATAATTTTACTCATTAAGAAATAAAATAGCAACACTGGTTCTGTTCATCATTTTTTTTCCTCTTTCCTGAGTAATTTTTCTTAATTTGCAAGGCAGAAGCAGTAAAGCCAGCTGCCTCTGGAAGAGTGAAATCTGTCAGCAAGATGAGTTCTCCTTGCAGCAGGCTGCTCTCGAGGGAACAGGTTAGGTAACCTGCTGTTGCAGTTTGCTGTAGCTGTGCTGCTTAGATGGCTTTTGCAAAGCAGCAGTTACAGTTTTCTGCAAGTTCCAGACAGTTAACATCAGCCAATTCAAGGCCAAAGTTATCTCTGACCAATCCCAGATGGATTCATAGTGCCTCTGTGAATCACATGTAGGAGAAAAAAACCTGCAGGCTGGCACACTTTGCCACCAGAACAGAGAGTGGGAAGATGTGACCAGCTGCACCGATAGCCAAGGCCAGGCCCAGGAGGAGAGGGGGGAAAGGAATGTGGAAAGAAAGTTTCCCCTGCAGCTCGTGGAGAAGACCATGGTGAAGCGGGTTGTCCCCTCGCAGCCCATGGATGAAGACGGGGAGCAGAGACATCTACACCCTGTGAAGAGATTGATCCACGCCTCAGCAGGTTTGCTGGGGAATTTGCAACTCTGTGGGGAGCCAGGCCGAGGGAGTCTGGGCCCGAATGTCAGAACCCTATGGAAGGGAGTCCTGCTGAGAGGCCTGTGGTGAGGAGATGACTCCCCAGTGGAGAGGACTCACGCTGCAGAAGTTCGTGGATACGACTCTCACGTGGGTGGGACCCCACAGCACCGCAAGGGAAGTGTGTGTGTGTTCAGCTCAGGCAGAACAGAGCGAAAACCCCCACTCCCCATTCCCTGCCCCTCCCTGTGCTGCAATGGGAGGGAAGAAGGGAACGAATTGATGATTAAAGTCATTGTGCGAAGAGGCAAGGGGTGGGGGGAAGTAGAAGTGTTAAGATCAGGGGAAGGAAAGCAGCTTGTGAGGAACTGCTGGAACCCCACTGCCACTCCCTGCCCCTCCCCATGCCATGTTGGGGGGGGAAGAAGGGAGTAAAATCGTGATGAAGTTTGAGTTTGCTAAGAAGGGGAGGCGTGGAGGGAAGGCACTTTAAGACCTGGCCGCTTCTTACTCTTATCTCGTTCCGGTTCACTGGGTGTATTAGTTGTAGCAGTAATAAATCACTTTCCTTTATTCTGTGCCAAGTCTGTTTTGCCCATTGCACTATTTGGAGAGTGATCCCTCTGTCCTTAGCTCAGGACCTAAGCCTCCAAAAACATATTTTCTCCCCTTTTTGGCTGAAGGGGAGAGTGAGCAAGCGGCTTGGTGGGCATTTGGCCTCTGGCCAGGCCAAAACCACTACACCTGCCCCAGGTGGGTTGTCAGCCTCAGCATCTCCACACACCTCGCATGCAGAGTATTCCTGCTGGCTGGAGGAACTGCAGATGTAAAGAGAAGGTGACAGTACAGCGAAGCTGGTCTTGGTTACTTGCTCCATTCCATTGCATAAGGATGGGCTTCTTTCAGTGATGAAATGTTAAAAATTGGTCCTTAAGTCATCAACAGAGTCAGCACCACTGAAAGTAAAGTCTTTTCAGGAATATTGTATTTCAAGACATTGTTTGTTTTTCAAAGAGTGGAGAAAATCTAAATTTTCTGGATGGTTTAAGCCATTCATTTGCATGGCTTTTTCATTTCTTTTTCCTCTTTTTTCAGACCCTCTTTCTAATGTATGCCTGTTGATGATAAGTTGGTTTGCTCTGTTATCTTAGTCATGCGTTCCTTTTTTTCAAAATAGGAATTTGAAGCCTGTGCTTTGCTTGCCAAGGCTCAGAAACTTCTTAAACCACCTTTCATTACCAGAAATGTGGGTCTGTTACCCCTGGATAAATTCCATTGCTGTAAATTGGAAACCACCAATCTGTTCAAAGTACATTAATTTCAGCTTCCTAAATACTGTTTTATATTATGGCTGGAATATAAATTGTGATGTAATATGAAGTGTGATGTTTTTGGTATAAGTGAGACATTGAATGCATCCACTCAAATGCTTAGGGTGATCTGTAGACATGCAAAAATTAATTAGTACTTACTTTCCATTAAAGAGCCTTGAACTTTGCAGCAGAATATCTTCCAAAAAAACCCTTATAACAGACAGTAAGATAAGGCATAAGTCCAACAGAAAGGAGAGCATTCATGAAGTGCACAGTTTAGAATTAAGTTTTGTATTTAAAGTGTATTTAATGTTTGTGGGAGTTTAGGGGCACTAGCTTATGAAGGATAGTACATCAGCAATTTCAGAGGCTGAGATGCCAGAATAGAAACAGATATATACAATTCTTACCTGCAAAGAAATTACAAGAATAGCTTGGGAAAAGAAGACAAAGGAATCAAAATGGAAATTAACTAAGTAAGAAGGAAAAGCAGAAAGACTGAAGTTATTTAAGCTTATAAAAACCTTAAAATAGTAAATGTTGAGATGACATTTCACCCAGCTTTGACCCAGCATATGAGTAGAGCTTTGGAGGAATTTCTAGCCAGTTAGAACATGGACAGAGCAGCTCTCAGTGTCTGTGAAACATACTGGAGGGGCATGAAGTTCCAGTCTGGAAATCCAGGTGGTACAATTATTTGTTGTTTGATGTATTTCCTTTCTATTCAGGTTACACATTTGTTTGATAACGGAGGGACTGTTTTCTTCGCTATTTTCATGGCAATTTGGGGTAAGTATGTTTTTATTTGGTTTGTATTTTTTAGGGGTTTTTTGTGTTTGACGTTTTTATATGATTACTGGGTAAAGAGAGATTATAGGTCTTGCTAAAATTTAAAGAAGGATTATGATTTTGTCACACAAACTCTTTTTTTCCTCAGTTTTCATCCAATTCAATTTCTATGTAAGTTGGTGGTGAAAATAATACCTTTTATCATTAATGTAATGACTGTCTTTAGTGTCTATAAGCCTGAATTTTACATTGTGCAGGCAGAAGTCTTTTTAGAGGCAAGCATGGAGGTTACTTTAGTGATCTGAAGTCAATATAAACATTGTGTCTTGTACAGAGCTCTTATAGGCTAAATGAGAATGTATTTGTAGAAGCTAAAAGACTTGTTATTAAGTGCTTACAGCAGTTTAACTATTTGTATTTAGATTATCAGTCTGAATATTTTCATTATGTTCACTCTGAGAAAATAGCACCAGTTCACATACAAACAACTGCCTGAATTCAAGACAGAGTTTCACCATTTGAGAGCCAAATGGCACACAACAGCTTTATTTATGTAGTATGCATGAATAAGCACTACTGATTCTGACTTAAATGTGAAGGATGAACAAATGTAACAATTGTTTAGATGCTGGCCTGATAAGAACAAACAAACAAACAAAACCAGAAAGAACTGCAAAAGATCAAAAACCAAAATGAGCACATGCACACAAAAATACTAATTAGGTTGTAAGAATCAATACAGTACAAATATAACTGAAAGCTACACTTTGATTGCTTGCCTGAGTGATATTTCTTCATTGGATCCTAATCTTGCTGTTATAGCCTTGCAGTTACTAATAATTAGTTTAATAAATTCCTCAAATGCATTGCTCTGAAGTATATGGTTACTGCTGTAGACAAAGTTGGTAATGTCTTAGTATTTCTTAATCTCTGTCTTCACGTTCTCCATAGAGAGGGCTCTTTCCATGTTCAGCTGAGGCCAAGGTTCAAGTGTAAGGAGGAAATTTGCTTAGATGATACTGCTTTGCCATAATCAGGAGAGATGGCGTGATATCTGCTAAAGAAGATGAAACCTGAACATTATGTTTTTCTTAATTTCAAGTAACAGAGTGATACTCTTACTTAGTACAGGTGACTGTGCTCAGGTTTTCAGTCTGCTATCCAGCGTGCTGGATGGTGTTACAAACTAGTTGCTGGATTTGATGGGAGGCATGCTGATTTCATGACCCACCCCTGTAGGAATGGCATCACTGCACATAGGCACTCAGTTCTTTGATCTTTTAAATATTTTGAAATAAATACCTGTTTTGTTCATCTGTAGCTGCCATTGTTTCTGGTGTATGCATGCAATTTACCCATTGAATGAACCCTCCTCACAACGCTCACGCAGTCAATGAGTGAGATAACTCCATTCACCTGATCCACAGTCTCCACACTAAATAAAGCATTTTAAGGGCCATAGTAACAAGCATGTATCCCATGTGAATAGTTACTTTCTTTATGCTTAATTTTGTTTATTCTGTTTCCACCTCTTTTCCACATTTATACTTTGTATTTAGACATCTCTGATAATTGCAAAGGGATAAACTGTGCCATTATTTGCATTATACTGCCATCATTTGATTCTTTAGCTGGACAAAATAGGAGTGTGCTTTTTAGGTTATCTATATACATGACAGAGACAATTCATTTCATTTCATGTTACAGTAAGTATTTCTTCTACCTGGTCTGTACCAAAACCTTTGACATCTTTGCTACAGATCTAGCCTCCAATGCAAACAACAGAGGAATAGAAGCTTGTCGTCTTTTGTCCCTTCAATAGTGATTTTAACTCTGTGTCTTCATAGTCAAAGGTTAAATGCCTGTGTTACTCAGTAGTTCCACTCTCCCCAGCAACCTTCAACCTCTGAGTAATCCAAATAAATCTAATTCTTTTTGTCATATTCACTGAGGAAAGTAAAAATACAGAGTGGGGAAAATAATGCCCCAAATCATTTATCAGATGGGAATTCTATTTGGACAGAAGAGTTTCACTTCAAGGTAGTTAAACTTGGGATTCTTTTTTAAAGTGATGCTAAAATTATCATTGCAACCCAAGTAGCATTTTTCTCTGGTACGATGTCTGCATTCTCGACCAAAGTTTCACACAACAGAATTTGACCTGGGTGCTATTTGTCTATATAATGCCTAAGAAAGTGAGTTTTTCAAGGAAAACCATAAGTCAGTCATTTAATTACAACATGGAAGAGTGATGCTCTGCTACCGAGCCCTGCCTGTTGCCTCTTGGTGTATCTTGTGATTTTTTTCTTGCTTTCCAAAACACTCCTTGTGCAGTGGTGGCTGCAGGGTATCGGCTGCACGGTGGTTTTGGAAACCATGTAGATAAAAGCTGCAAGTGGAGGCTGAAGTAAACATCATGGTGAAGGGTGGGATGGTGCCATATCGTCCATAGGAATGCCATCAGATGGGCACCCTGCGTTGTCTTCCTCTCCCCTGTCTGCTGTGCCGCTTTTGTCACCTGACGTGCATCCGAAACTTGTATTGTATGGTCCAAGTGAGTTGTCTAAATGGAGAACTGAAAGGATAATGCGATTCTTTTTTATATATTGCTTGAAATATTCTTATCCTCATACACCAGGTACCTTACGGTCTAGTTCAGCAGACTCTCACAGCTAAATCTGGTTTCTTTCTCCCATAAGGGAGAGCAAAAGATGAAGGCCCCATTTCGTGACCTTCTGAAGGTAACACATGTCCTCCCAGTAACAGGTGTTCAGCACTACATGGGTGGTCAGCTTTCAAAGCTAGCTCCTAATCTGATGCTCTGGCAACTTTCAGCTCTTGCATTTAAGCCAGAAAGGGCATATTGCCAGAGTTTTATTTTGATTTGATTTTATATGAGGAAAAAAAAAGTGTGTTTAGCCTCCCAGTGTTTGTTTAAACATTTTAAAATGAAGTCCAGGAACATGATACAAATGTTTGGAGACACTGTGATTACACTTTAATACAAGTTTATACATATTCATGGAGAAGACGAAAGCAATCTTTTTCTAAAGCTCTTAGAAATATTTTTAATCCTAAAAATAGATGTATCTTTATCCCTCATTTTCTAATTGAAATTCGGTGAGTAAAGGCACCTACCTTTCAGTTATATTTTGGGAGAGCTTTTGAGTGGTGGTTTTGACCTCTCCCACAATTCTTTGAACAGGTTCACTGATACTAGGTAAGATAGTACTGATATTTTGGAGGGTAAAAAAATAAAGGAAGAGACATAGAGTTAAGGAGAAAATTGGTTAAGCTAAAAGTTAAAAATAATCAAGTACCGTCAGTTGAAAAATAGTTTGACTGGAATGGCTGATACAGTTGTTACTAATTCAGATAGACCAGACTGCTGAAACACCTGAGCTATTCCTTACCTGGGTCATTCCTTGTATCATCATAAAGCCGCCTGTGGGAAAATGCCTCAGACCTTTTCTTACAACATATAAAATATCCAATCAAACCAATTAATACAGATCCCAAAACGACTCCTACAGTGACAGCAACTATTACTCCTCTTTCGTTGGTTTTGTCTAGGAGAGAAAGGGGGAAAAAAAGGAGACAGTTGAATGAGAATAATATATCTGCAAGATCAGACACTTCACTCTTGCTTTATAGCAGTTGAGGGCTTTGGGGAGTGAGACTTTTCACCAAGGATCTGAAACACTTTGCAGGATGTGACTGAACCAGCTGCTCTGCAGAAACTCTCTGGCTTTGTAAAAGAAAACAGACATCTCTGTCCTTGACTTTCAGGGGAATAACTGGGGTTTTTAAAAAATAAGGGGGAGGATAAGTGAGTTTTCAGTTTAATAAAAAGATTCCAGGTTTAATTACAGAATAGGCCACTATCCTTTTATTTAAATAAATAAGCAGTAATGACTCTTTGCAATTATTTTTAAGTATTAAAGCCAGTCAATTACAGCCTCTGATTTCAAGTTTGAGAGTACCAGGTTTTGAGTATGCAAGGTGGGAGCTCCACCAATGCTTTCTACGCCTGTTCATTTAGCAGAATAACTGCGTTCCTCCAAGATTGTCTTCAGATTTAATAAAACTTTTCTTCTAAGTGTCCTGTTTTTCTTGGGATTGAATTTTCTTCACTATACCCCCTTCCTTTCCAGTGGTGTTATCTAGAAATCGGGTACATTGTAATTACTAGAACTCCAATGAGAAATATGAAGCTCTGATGCTCCTTAATTTCTTAGTACAAACTGTACTTTACTCACTATGATGGATATGCCTTTCAGTGCTTTGTTAAAAGCTTGAAAGCTAATTAATGGCAAAAAAAACCCTGCCTTCTAATCTTTCCTTTTCTTTTCCTGAAGACCTGATTCAGAGCAGCAGGATAGAAGTTCCCTGACAGTTTTATGCTCCATTGTTTTCCCACGCGTATTCAACTTGATAATTAAATGCACAATGAGTAATTCCTTTGAAAGTATTTATTCCAAGTCATCTTTGGTCACAAAAGTTTCTGAACTTAAATAAATTGATGTGTTACCCATTTTAAATGTTACTACTATAGATCTACTTTGAAGGTCCCCTCCAGCATGAGTGTTTGTCATTAGGTTCCTCCATTCCTGAAGTGTTAAATGAGTGAACAGCAAATAATTTTAAAAACTATTTTTTATTTTGGATGAGTTTAATTTTAGTCTTTAATTAAAGTCACCTATTAATTCACACGTCATATAAAGCCTCAGAGAAAAAAGGTCTTATTTCAGCATTATGATTTTATTAAGCCAGTTGGACTTTACGTAGATACTTACCTTCACTGGCATCTTTTGGATTAGAAGATGCCACAGAAGGGTTGCTGAAATTAGGATTCAGCTCTGTTGTCTGTGAAATGGGGTTCAAGTTTGGTGTCGGACTGTCCTGCTTCACTGTGGATGATGTCAGAGTGATACCAGTGGGGAGCAACGTGGTGGGATTGACTGTAATGTTATCGCTGGGGAGCGCAGGAGGCAGAAAGGTGCTATAGGTGCGTGGGGAGTTACTTGGTGTCTCCATGGAAGTAGAAGTAGCTGCGGCACTTCTGGTCACTCCAGAAAAGTCACCCGTAGTTGGAAGTGTCACTGAAGACATTTGGCTTTTGTTGAAGTTTGTGACAGAGTTATTTATTACACCTTTCGATAGCATAGTGACATTTGGGGACGAAGTGGTGCCATCAGTGGACTTCAGGGTTGTGCTATTTGGCTGACTGCTCATTTCTCTTCTTTTTGTTACGTTTGCTTTGGCATTGGCAGTTGGTGCAGCGTGGCTGATGGTAGAAGCATTTCTGGCAGTAGTCACAGGCAAAACAAACCTCTGTGAAGATGGTTGCACTGTAGACTGATTGTTGCCTGTAACTGAGCTACTTCCATGATTTGTTATGTTTACTCTTCTCCCCTCAGTGTTGCTTTCCATCCATTGCAGCCTTACAAGCAGAAAAACGAAAATCATTGCACAGGGGGTTTGCATGTTGTTGGCTTCAGAGTTTGTCTTGTTATCTAGAGAACCTGCAAGATAATCACTTTTGTCTATTATTTTATTTTTCCAAATAAAGCTACTCAGTTAAGAGCCAAGTAAGCTGATTAAAAAAAAAAAAAAAAAAAAGGAGAAAAAAGTGTTATAATAAAGTAGTTTACCACATGTGGATGCTGAAAACTTTATGTTTCTGGGTGTTAATGAAGTAACGAGTGACCTAATACAATACTGATTATCAACAAAAGCTTTCTGTGCAAGTAAATTCCATGCTTCTAGAAACATGCCTCATACTCACAGGGGGATAATTCGACACTGCTTTGTTACAGAATGAGGTAATGATTCATACTTAGATGGCACGCTCAAGGCAGTGTCTTCTGGGCAGGCAGCGACTCCAAGAGTGTGCTGAAGAGTTATGCTCCATTGTGAAGAAGTATAATGGTTACAATTAGCCCTGAGAGTTGATAGATAGTGTTTTGGGACCCTGAGCAATAAGTGTCATATGAACACTGCTAGAAGCAAATAGAAAACTAATTCTTTCTAGGGATTATGGATGAGACTGAATTCGTGCAGAAACTTCTTTTCCTATAGGAAACTGGAAGCTATATATTATGCAATAATTTTTCAAATGTTAGATTGAGAAGGATGAGAAAAACTCATCTTGAGTCACTTGACTGTAGCTATATGCTCTTCAGTGTATCCATTTGGGTTTGGCAGCATGTATGTTTTTTTTAAAGTATGAGAGAGGTTGCGGTCATGCAGTTTGCAACTCCCACTCATAACCTCTTACGTGACAGCACAAGAAAAAGTATGGGTGAGTTACAGCATCAGCATCAATAATTAGGTGTCCGTGTACATCGGTACTATATCATCTGAAGAAAGGAAATCTACACCTGGGAAAAGCAGCTCTTTCCCTTCCTACTGTCTTGTGCTTTTTCCTCTGGGTGTTTCCTTTCATCTTTTGGGAGGGAGGAGTGGGAGAGGTGTTCTGGGGTTGGAGGGGTGGTTTGGTTTGATTTTTCTTTTAATTTAATTGTGCATTTTTCCCATGTTAGCTTTGTACATAACACTGTCAGAGCGATGGAAAGTGTATCTATAGGAAGAGTAGATTGCAGTCAGCTACCGGTAATGTTATATCACTTGGTAGATGATAATTGATGTATCTCATTTGGGCTCTCTTCTTACTTCTTTTGTCTGTTCTTAAATGTTTTCTGAGTTTAGTGGTTAGAAGGTGGTACTATTACCTTAAAGGTGTGTTTATAAAATGCCATTTGATCTGTTTATTAATATATGTGTGACTTACAGTGCATATTTCCCGAGTTGAGGTGTGTTATCTGGCAGCCAGGTCCTATGCTAGGACAACATCTGTAACTTATATCACAAAAATTACATGAGCAAACTTCTGCTTGAGGATCAGTCAAGCCAAGGGTAACCACTCTGAGCCCCAAACAAGAAAGCCAAAGAAAGCTCATTTGGAGCTAAATTATCAGCTCTAATTATGATTACAATTTGAATCAGGGGCCTTCAGATGACCATGAAATGCTGTGCAATCTGACTATTACATTTTGATTTGTTAGAACCAACAACTGCAAAACAGTGAGGAAAAAGAGCCCAACTGTTTTACAGAGTTTTCTAACATGTTTTATGTTAACAGTAACATTCAGTGGCATGGTCTTTCCTTCCTTGTATTGTCATATTAGTGATTAGATGGATTTTGTCAAAATGCTTATTATCCCTTTGCTGTAACTAAACTCTGTAGGGAAATTACTCTCGATTCCTTTTAACTGTAATTGAAAATTTGCAGAGCAGTGTACAAAGTGCTCCCTATCCTTGCTGAACTTTTTTCTGACTGGCATACTTTTGTAATCTTCCTGGGGGTAGGGTAGAGAAGAAACCTCAGTGCTCTGAAGGTTATGTTCCATAGTTCTCAGGCTGTGATGAACTATTTCCTGGAAATACTTTTGTGTGCAGTAACTCTTCTTTCTGTAGTGAAACGTTGATATTCATACAGTTGAGGAAAACACTGACGTTCTTCAAAGATACTCGTTGCCTTTTCAGCTTAAAATGCAAGTAGTGCTATTGCAGTAGAACAGCTCTGCTGTAGATTAGCCAAAACTCGCAGAAGAGCCCAAACTTTACGTTAGCTTTACAGTGTTTGAGGAAGCTATGAACAGATTATTGGGGCGGGGGGAAAATCAGTGAAATTCTGTGTGATAAGCATAGCCTGAAGTGAGTAGAAACAACATCAGTATGGAATTAGGCTGCAGTTCAGTTGCCTAAATTAGCTTTACCTCCTTATATCATGATGAACGAGGTTTTTTACATAGGATGGTCACCACCGTGTTCTTCCAGTGTTTTGCACTGTGAATTTGTTTCTGCGCTGCTAGAGTCAAGTTTCAAATGAGACCTATAATAGCTGCCAAGGAAAAAAAAAATACCCAGCTCCAAAAAAACAGGAAGGCAAAAAATTTCTTCTTTGGTATGTGGCTGCATGAAGAGACATAGTGGCCCCTACCTGAGAAATTCAGAAAGAGATGCATTACCTGTAAAAATGGCCCTCCAGTATGAATTCGAGTATAATACACTACTTGTGCCTCTAATGGAAAACGTGTAGCCCAGTTGCAAGAGATCTGTAGAGGTTCTGAGAATTCAATACCCACTCTTCACACGTTCCTAGAGGGGTTTACTCTGTACCTGCCTCAATCTCTTCCCTTCGTTAAGCTTCTCCTGGAGCACATGGCTTAGTATACTGGCAAGAGGTCTCTGTGGTTTAAGTCAAAGGGCATTGGATGGAGATGAGCAGGAATGTTGCTGTGAAAGCACACTCCTGATGTGGGTTAAAATGCTAATGTAGGCACAGGCATGTTGAGGACACTGTGGTTCTGTTTTTTACAGGCTTCACTATTTTAATGGAAGTTGAAAAAAATAATACAAAAATCCTTTGCATTCCATTATTAATAAATCTTAAAGATGCTTTACAACAGAAGGTATTCAGTACGAATCTAGTAATGTACATCACTGTGCATCATCAGCACACCTACGGTTTGGGTGAAGCCCTGGTGCCTTTCAGATCAACCTCCCCCAGGTCTGTGGACTTCCCCATGCAGGTTGCGTTAATAATACATCTGGCTTTCTGTTCTTCCTTAAACTTCCCAGATTTGAGCTGAATATTTCTGCAGCTCAGAAAAGAATGTCCTAATGAATTCTGATATTCATATAAGTGGCATATTAAACATGTAAAAATAGATTTAGGGATGATAAAGTAATTGCAGTATGTATTTCCCAAAACCCAGCATCAGCCAGTGATAGGTTTAATGTCTGCAAAACCTCTGCAACTTTCAAGAAAATAGTAACTTCAACATTCTTATGGTAGATAATACAATCTTCAGAACTATAAATTCAAAAGGCATTCTTTTGCATGTCAATAAATTGAACCTTGTACTGTTTCCCTCCCTTATAGTAGTGATTAGAAAGTACTTTATATACCAAACAGTGACATGATGAGCAAATTATTAATGATGCGTCTTTGTTTCTTGCGGTCTGGAGTAATGTGTTCATAGTTGCAGAGCCTTCATACTCACTGTGCTTTTTAAGCCTTCTAAAACAGATTATTTTTACCTTTGCCTCAGTGATCAGAAAATATATGAAACACATAAAGGAAGATTTAGAGAGTTTATCGTCTAGAATTCAGAAAGAAATAATAGCAAATGATGGTGCCGAAAGCTTACTGGATTTTTGTTCCCATGTCTCTTTGCTCTAAAGGTCAGATTGCTTTCCAAAGATGAGATGCTTTAGATGTAAACAACCAATGAATATTAAATTTTCAAGCTTAAATGTTGGGGTTTTTTTCATGCAGAGAAAGTAATTTGTTAAAGTTTTCAGCGAATTATAAAAAGGAATTTAATTGTGAATTGTATTCCATAATTCATATTTCTCCTCTGCTCACACCTAGCAATCTGATGAGGGCAAGTGCACTGACAGAGCTTCCAAACTGTGTACTTGCTGTTCTTCTGCAGTACAGCCGAACTCAGCAGAAGCAATAACGATGTAGCAATACCTTTCCTTACAGAAATTTGATATAAATTAGCATTCAGAGAATACTTCCCTTCGCCACCCCTGCAACCCCTCAGTGTTTAAAATGGGCTCTGAGCTGACTCAGGGAGAAATTCTATACTTGATTGTTAAGGAGCATAAATACCCGCTAAAGAAAAACGCAAATTTGAATGAAGTACTGTCACTGTTTATGATTACTGCCTCCCTGGAACAGGGGATTTTTCAATTGTTTTCTCAGAAATATGCTCTTAAGTAGAATTTGGCTGCAACAGCACCAATTGACTTCCTGAAGACTATATAAAACAATGCTGCAATTACTAATCAGATCCACTAATAAGTAGTTAAAAACGCCTCAGACTTACCTTTGAGCTCTGCAAACTATGCAACAACAACCTGTCGAAAGACTCCTCTGTCCCAGGGTCCAATTAGTCTGGTAGGAAGAGGGGACCGCAGGTACAATAAACATGGCAGTGTGACACCAGTCAGGAACGCGCTGTACGGGCGAGGTGAGGTGGGGCAGCCCTTCGCGGCGAGGAAGGCGTGCCTGGGAACCAGCCTGACCGACTTCAGTGCTGTCATGACCAAGCTCCATCATTACAGAGTCCACAGAAACTGCAGCATTTATGGTAAAGTGGGTAGGCAGTTCTTATTGCTTAATCCTTTGTAAGTCTTTGAACTTTCAGAAGGGCGACTGTTTTCTGTAAGCTGTAGAAGCTGTTCTTCCATGTACAATGCAACTAGTAATTTCACAAAAGATAGCTGCTTATTATCACAGACCTTCCTCTGGTACACAGACTTTCCTCTGATACACTTTGTGAGATGAGAAATGAAAAAGGCGTGTCTTTTACCACACAAAAAAACCCAACCCAACAAAAATAAGAAAAACATGCTGCCAGAAATGCTGCTAGAAAATCTGGTCCCCAAATATGTTCACGTTTGCAATAATTTAAGATAATTGAATCAAAATTTTTCTGAATTTATCAGATGGTTACAGCTGGTTGTTAAAACGCTTACTCCTCACTTCGGGTTTTATAAAAATGATTCGGATGAAAGTAAGGATAAGAAAGTCAGGCAGATCATCTATAACTTAATAGGCTGATCTAGTCAACCCGTGACCTTTCCTTTCTTTAATGCTTTATGTATATTTGTTCTAGGCTGGTATGTGGTGAAGAGCAACTCAGAAATGTTTCGGTATTGTGTGACCCTTTGAGTGGAATGCCACGATGTTGTTATCTGTTTCCACTTTAAATTTTTAAGGAATCAAGTGCAAATACTATTTCAGAACTTATGCTTGAGATAAGTGTTGAGGATGTGGCTACACAGGAGGTGTTTCTATGAGAGCAAATAGCAGTGTTTTCTTGAAGATTCTGCAGTGGATGAGTAAAAGGTGTGTTGTGAAAAGGATCAAGTTTTACCCTTTCTCGTATCCCTTTTTGGGAAGTAAATGAATTGGTGTGGCGTGAGGTGGGGTGGCCTGTGAGAGGAGGGAGGAGTTGACACTGTGTCTTGGTTTTCTTTGGAATCTGGCATTCTCTGCAGTGTCTATCAGCAGGCTTCCAACTTGAGTTTATTGCTGTGTCTGGGTGGACATACGTCTGACAGATTGACCATGAGATCTGAAAACAAGCACCACTAATTTTGTGTCCAAATTTGGGTCTTACGCAGCATTAAGCATATGACAAGTGAAATACTAGGGTCAGCAGTATACTTCACACCAACACTCATACCTTATGATGCTGAGAAGCCTTTCTGATAGCTTTTTTAAAAGAAAGATTATTTAAATAGGTACTGATATTTCAAAAGTAGCAAGACCTTAAATATAGAGGCTGCAATTCTGCCGAAGTGTACCTGTGACAGTGGTATGAAAGACATACCTGTCTAGTGCTGCTCCGGGCCTTGGCATTGGGCTGGGGCAGGTGTGCTCGCTCCCTCTTCTGTGTGTTAGCAGGTTAACTCAGCTCTTAGGAAAGGCAGAACTGTTGCCGTAACTGTGACTTAGTCCCTAGTGGAGGATGCTGTGTTTGTTGCTCAGTTCTCAGCTAAGAGTCATGCACCTGCAGCGAGGAGCAAGGATGCTGGTGCTGAGAGCTGGCCCACTGTTCCTGGAAGGCGAAACCTCCAGCAGCGAGCCTGAGTGCAAACAGATTTGGAGCTGTGGCCGTATGGAGGCAAGGTGATTCAGAGAACTCCAGGAGAGGGAGATGAGACGAAGCTCTCATTCAGCTGCAGCCTGTATTGATTACAACAGTTTCCATTCTGAAGTGTGTCTCAGTCGTAGGTGCAGTACCAAATCCCTAGGACTGCTGTATTGCATAGCTTATGTGTGAGGGAGTCTGAATAGAACTGAAGTAATTGAGCAGAGTATTCAAAGGGGGCCAGGCTGGCCATGGGCAAACTCAGCAGAGGGGCAGTTGAGACAGGCCCTAGCTCCTTACTGAAAATCCTCTTTGCAATGATTTTTTTATGGAATAAAGACACCACTAATTTTGACTCATCAAACATTTGGAAGAATTGTGCTCATATAATAGGTTCTCTGAGTTCTTGGTTGTGTTTGGGTTTGTTTATTTTTTTGCTGGCTTCTTCCCTGCCATTTAACAGCAGCCATTCGTCATTTCTTCTTCCTGACAGTGTCAAACTTTTGTTTTGCTAAAGATTGTATCAACACACAACTAATCCTTCCTGTCCATCTTAACCATTAAACATCAGCCAACTTGACAAGATGAAGAACTGTGTAAAGCACGTCTAGAGTTTTTTGTTCATCACCATCATGAGTAATGACAGTGTAAGGACAGCAAACATGAGAAAATAGCTAAGGGTTGAAGGAAACTCCAGGAAGTGTGCAACAGGCAAAATTGCAGGCTGTATTGCAGAGCACTGAATAACAGGTCCCTAAATGAATGGGTCTGTCCCAAAGTGCTGGGGGGAGGGGGGAGGGGAAGTAGACCATATAATGTGGGATTTACAGTTCAGAACAGAAATGTGAGCTATAAAATGAGAGGCAACGTGCTTGGGGACAGTCAGGAGAGGCACCAGATAATGTTTTCTGTAGGACACCAGAGGCTTGTGTGTGACCCTCTAAACTAAATTATCAGAACTTCTGAGTGGCAGAATTAGGCAGAAAGAAGCTCAGCCAGGTCAAAGCAATGTAAGAACGTGAACTTTCTTATCATGATGTACAAATATGAGTCATCTATTGTAGGTCTTATTTTTTTACAGAAGTAATTGAGAAAAGTCAAGGCTTAGCGTTTTCAGAGCTGGAATGTGAGGGGAAGAGATGAGTCAGTAAGAAGCGTGTAGCAACTAGGACTGCAGGGACTCATCAGTGATGGGTGGCATTAGCAGTGTGATAAAGCCTAGATGGGAAGGATTCAGGCACCATGTAGAACTGGACAAATATTGAATTTCAAATTCCTGATGGTTAGAAATGCTCCTTCTGAGCAGTTGGCTTGCCAGAAGGAAGAAATCTTTCCTCACTCCTTATTTGCAATCACTCTTTTCTGGGGAACGATTGGAGAGTCCCATGTTCTGTCAGGAATCCCACCCAGACAAGATGTCTTGCCCTCAGCGGCAACTACAGTGTGGGGGAAATTTGGCTTTATTTATTCCTTGCAAATATTATTCTAAGGCCTACTAAAAACATCAAGTACATGAAGGATCTGATTATGATCTCTCACATAGACCAGAAATGATGAATTATGAGGGTGGCGAGGCACAGATTGCCCAGAGAATTTGTGGAAGCCCAAACCCTGGAAGTGTTTAAGACCAAGTTGGATGGGGCTTTGGGCAGCCTGGGATAGTGAGGGGGTTGGAACTAGATGAGCTTTGAGATCCCTTCCAATCCAAAGCATTCTAGGAGTCTGTGGTGTAGCTGGGAAAGAAAGGAGATAGATGATCTTGATTCAAGCTGAATAAAATTATATCAGAATTTAGCTCTTGATTAATAGATACCATTGTGTGTGCTTATCCTTCTTTCTTCTAGGAAATATTTTAAACCATATGTGTTTTGAACAAAATTAAAAGCAAATGGTGGTCTAAAAGGGAAGGCAGTGTCTCATATTGACAGGTACCTATCTCTGTACATATACAGCAGACAGAAAAAAAATACTCTTGGATAAACATTGTAAAATAGTGTTCCAACTTTAACAGTGATTATCCTGAAGTTACTTCTAGTTTTCAGATTCTATGGAGGAAAACAGCCAGAAAGTGGCTAGTTGCAGTTACCATCTCACATGTTACTGATTTTCTTGAGATCTGTATGGCAGTTTTTCTTTCTTTTCCATCATTAAAATACAATTGATCATTTCCACAGCTACAGTCTTCCTAGAGTTTTGGAAAAGACGGAGAGCTGTATTAACCTATGACTGGGACCTCATAGACTGGGAAGATGAAGAGGTAAGACTAAACATAAGTAAACCTGTAAATCTTCCTATCAGCACGATTTAAGTGTAAATATCAATACATACTGTATGCCAGTAATTTGCCCTTCAGATTACATTTTTAACACTAGTTGCATGTTTGAGACTGCAGAAGGATACTTTGCCTTTTGCAACTAGCATTGTAATTCCAAATATAACTGTACATGTATTAAAAGTATCCTTTGAAAATTTGAGTGGAAATACTGCACATAGAATGA
This sequence comes from Hypotaenidia okinawae, assembly GCA_027925045.1. Classification (NCBI taxonomy): domain Eukaryota; kingdom Metazoa; phylum Chordata; class Aves; order Gruiformes; family Rallidae; genus Hypotaenidia; species Hypotaenidia okinawae. Next base: position 6,206,150 of record BSDF01000006.1, read on the forward strand.
ACAGGAGCTACTGCTGTAGTCGTCCCAGATGCCTTTCAATTTTATGGTTTCTTGTACTGGAAATTCCTTATCCTGCTTAAAAACAGGGCTGAGATGATCAAGGAAAAGGAGCTAGTTTTTACATTTTTGAGAGGCACAATTTATCCTTTAATATTTTATTAGGATCAGCAATAATCAAATTGGTTTATTCCTTCATAAATCACTGCTGAGTGTAGCTGTAATTGAACTATATTGGTGATTCAAATGCACTTAAGTGTGATAGAGACTTTATCATTACTTCTTCTATAACTTTCATGGATGCATGGATACAAGCTGGTGGCTTTTAGTAGATTGTTACAAAAAGCATCATCATAACTGGCTTTATTTTATAGCTTTCTTACCAGTTTCCGCAGAGAAACTCTTTTTTAAGTCAGTGTTATGAGTCTTGATTTAACCACCTTACGTAGTGGGGAATGTTCTTGTGATTTCTGTTCTTTGTTGGTCTCTGGCACAGTTAAATCCAAGGATTTTCAGAAGGGCAAATTATTTGGGTGTTTGAGTTGGAACATTTAAAAAACCAAATCTGTATCAGCATAAATTTCATTCTGTATACCACATACAAGCTTGGGGTTTTTTTTTATATACATTTCAATGAAATAAGTAATAAAGTAAATGGAAACTACCTTGTCATTCCAGGAAGAGCTGCGCCCCCAGTTTGAAGCTAAATATTCACAAGTGGAAAGAGTAAATCCCATCACAGGAAAGCCTGAACCTTTTCAACCTTTCCCTGATAAGCTCAGTCGACTGATGGTGTCTGTCTCAGGAATATTCTTCATGGTAATGCTTAATAGTATTGGAATAATTGTAGCCATTAATCTTATTCCTTTGTAAATAGAAATTCAAATCATGAGTTGGGCAACCTGGTCTAGTGAACGTGTCCCTGCCCACAGCAGGGGGTTGGACTACATGATCTTTAAAGGTCCCTTCCAACCCAAATCATTCTATGATTCTATGATTCATTAAGATTAGTGGATTTATGTAATCCAGGCAGAACTGATTGTCTCAGTCTTACTGCTTGCTTATGGATTGCTTTCTTTCAAAAGATGTACTAGATTTCTATTGTAAAAGAACAGTAAAAAAGTGTTTTAATTCAGCAGTCTGGTATTTTTGTTCTCTCAAAGTCTAGTCAACAAAACAAATAGGAATCCTCAAAACACCTGTTAATTTATTATTTCGCTGGAAGTTATTTCAGGTACAGTTTATTCTTTTCTAAAATCTCCTGTAGATCTCACTGGTTCTCACTGCAGTGTTTGCAGTTGTGGTGTATCGTCTGGTAGCCATGGAACAGTTTGCTTCTTTCAAGTGGTATTTCATCAAGAAGTATTGGCAGTTTGCAACATCTGGCACTGGAGTCTGCATCAATTTCATGATCATCATGTCACTCAACGTTGTAAGTCTTATGATCTTTTAAAGGAGAGATAAATTTAACAGCCTGATTTTTACTGTGTATTAGATATATGCAAGTTCTTGCTTACTCACATAGCAGTGCCCTGAAGCTAATATTTCAGGGTTTTTTTTTTCCTTTTCTAAAGCTATGTTTGTCAGTGCTTTTCTCTACTGCCTGGCTCTAATTTGTCACTACATGTTTGCTTATGTCACCAAGTCACAGCGGTTACAGACTACTGCTTTCTGTGTTTGCATTTGGTTTTACATTCCCTTCTACAATACATCTCTAAGTAGAACTTCATTATTTTCTTGGCTGACACTTTCCTGGTGTTTTTTTAAACGATATTAAAAAAACATTTTCTTATTTCCAATGCAGCTGTGATCTGAGTGTTGTATAGTCCCAGAATCCCTGTGATGCATGATTTTGGTTTAAGCTTTTCTTGTCATGTAACAGCACAGGCTTAATCATTTACTGTGGTAGCACAATGTACATTGATATGAACTCTGTTCCTTCAAGTGCAATAGAATTTATCATTTTTCTATTAACATGCAGGCAGAAACGGGTCAAAAGGAGTAATAGCACAATTGCTTTTAATTCTGTCAAGAGACAGATTGTGCACTTGTTGCAATAAGAAAGCATTTTTCAAGATGGATTGTCATGTGGTTATTTCTGTTATGACATATAATTCTAAGTTATAAAAAGTATACTCAAGTGAACAGGCCATGGAAAAGCTATTGAAAATAACTTTCTATTAATAATAAATGTTCAAGGAAACATTTTACAGAGTTGTTAACTACCTTGGGCTAAGTGTCATTTGAAATAAAGACCAGAGATAATCAATACATAGACCGATATGGGAGTTATCAGCAGGAAAACCTCACCAGCATGCACATCCATACAAAGGAAAACTGTATTGTGTAACAGCTTTTGCCTGCTGTTAGATTACATAGGTTTGTTCCCAAAGCTAGAGGATAAGAATCTGACTGCTGATTAAGAAAGCAGTTGATGTCTGAACACTTCTCATGATCTGTTGGCTCTTCATAAATCATTACTGTATGTTAATGTATATACATACATCATATATTTACATGAATAGAGACAACGGGACAGTAGCAGTTCAGTGAAGTTTTTATAGGAAATTATCCACACACATTCCTTTTCTGCCCAGATGCCTTGATGCTGTAGGATAACAGAGCACTTACGCTTTTGATGCTTGTTTTCATTCGGGCTTTGACATCACAGCAGGCAGGATGTGTTACAGTTGTACCTCTTCTTGTTTCTGTTTTAGGTATATGAAAAAGTTGCCTATCTCCTGACAGACCTGGGTAAGTCTTTGAGTGGTATGGTTCTTGCTAGGTACCTTTTAATTGCCATAAAATAGGATTTTGAAAACTTCATCTATGCACAGAATGATACTGGCGTATCCCTAAGTAAGTAGGGAGAAGTGTCAGGGATTGAAATTATGAGAGTATTTCACTAGAAAATAATAGAAAAGAATTGAGTTCATTTTTATAATTCTACTTTTCTTTTATTATCTCATGAAAAAATTGTTATTTTATAATGTAACAAAAGTCAAAACATAATTTGCTTAGAATGCTATAACAGAGTTTTCCTTTTTTCCATTTTTCCCATATCCTTGGTTATTTATTTTACAATTTTCTAATTTGAACACTGATATGGAAAACCAGGTTAAGTTAAAATTACATTGTCGAAGATAAAAATCTTGACATTAACTTTAACCTAGCTCTAATTCTGTCACATTAAAAGTTTATACTGAAGCCTCTGGTCACATTAGGAAGCACTACTTCTCGGAAAGGGTAGTCAGGCACTGGAATGCACTGCCCAGGGAGGTGGTGGAGTCACCAACCCTGGGGGTGTTCAAGGAAAGACTGGATGTTGTATTGAGGGATATGGTTTAGTGGGAGCTAGTAGTAATAGGTGAATGGTTGGACTGGATGATCTTCTAGGTCTTTTCCAACCTTGATAATTCTGTGATTCTGTGATTCTGTGATTCTGTGGTCGTGATTCATTCATAGAGGTAAAGCTTTCTAGCTGATAGCAGACAAGAAAGCAAAGACAGCATTTAAGATCCACTTTGTGTATATGTTATCTTTCAGTGTTTCTTCTTACATGCTGTGTTTTAGCCCAGGTCAAAACATGCAGATGATCTTGTCATTTAAAAGCAATCTCGCTGCTTAAATTGAACATCTCCCTCTTCTGGTTAAAGTTATGAAGAGCGTGCAGTAAAAATGCTGGAAACTTCAGATATCTTGGAGTTTAACAGCTTAGAAAGATTTGGAATGTATAGTCAATTTAGTAAAATTATAAAAATATTTTAAAGGGTTTTTTTCAGATCACACTGATATGTATTCCTATTTAAGTTTTAAATCTATTGGTACAGACCAAGGAATGGTCAAGAAAATACTGATTTTATTTAAGATTAAGATTTTTTCCCCCAAAATATGAAATAATTATAAAAAAAAACCCAAACCTTAACTTCTGAGGAACAAGTGTCCATTTGTAAAGCTACTAGTCTGTACATTCCTATCCTGATTTTACTCATCATTAGACTAAAGTAAAGAAATAGAAGAAGAGAAGAAAAGAAAAATCCAGAAAAGAAAAATCCAGGCAGTTTAGACTTCCAACATATATATGTGCTTTAAAACTTTTATCAATTTACCATATTCCAAATATTGATACACCCATCAAAGAAATTTGATGTCTTTACCCAAAAAAGAACCCAAAAACCTTTACCATAGAGTTCTAATTCAGACCTAAATTGTCTGAACCATGACATTGTGGTTTTTTGGGTTTGTTTGGGTTTGGTTTTTTTTTTTAATGTTTGGAACTTTTTCATGGAAATGGAACAGGTATCTTCCCATAGAGTTGTTTCTTATTCTGCACCGAGGGGCTTTGTATCTCCTGTTTCCTCATGGAACCAGTGCAGTCTGAGCTGAGACAATGGTTTTGTGGCCTGCAGACTGAATGCTGGGGGGAGTGTGTGTGTGTGGAAACAATTGCAACTTGATGGGCCATCATGGCTTGAAAGCATCGATAGTTTTGTTAGCGCTGATTGAACTGTGAGCAAAGTTAGGCATAACTCCATTTCGGTTTTGTTTATATAATGTATATTGTGTCTTTCTGCAGAGCACCCTAGGACGGAATCTGAATGGGAAAACAGCTTTGCCTTGAAAATGTTCCTCTTCCAGTTCGTCAACTTGAACAGCTCCATCTTTTACATTGCTTTTTTTCTTGGCAGGTACGTTATCTTTGCTAACTGCTCTCAAGGGAAAACTTGCACAGAATTCTTAATCCTTCCTAATTTTATAGGTTTAAAGAAAATACAATGCCAGTTCAAACTGCAAGATTTAGAAGTCAGTTTCTGAGGATAATTTTTAACTGTATTCTGAGGGTTGGACCCTTGAAATCTTTACTTATGAAACTAGACAGTAAAAAGTCCACATTTTTGAGTGGTCTATGTGTGTGAGTTTGCTACTGAGTGAGAATTCAGAACATTTGAAAAAAAGCTGCTTCCTCTGTATTTAACCCTGAACTGATAGGCTTTATTCATTTTTTCCTTGTTTATTCCCCTTTGGTTACATTTCCCAGGATCCATTTGAATAAATAGTAAATACTGTCTGGCAGGTTTTATACAAGAGTAGGAGTCAGAAATTCTGGCTCAAATTCTCATGTGTATCTTTAGCCTAGAGCATGAGATACTGGGCAGGTCTAATCTTGCTTCATCTTCACTTCAGTTTCTCTATGACCATTCCTCCAGAACCTGCAGACTATTTCACAGTACCACCTATAAAGTTTTATAATATCATTTCAGTTCAAGATGGTTTGAAAGAAACAAAAACATCTAGTAAGGACTTACTAATATCTGTTTTTTATATCCAGTGATGCATTTGTATCTTGGTATCTCCTGTGTCTGGTAGGACCAGGCATGGAGTCCTTTTCTGTCTCATCTATAACTTTAAGAATTTTGATTCAGTTTGTTATAGGAGAATCTGTTAGATCTGAAAAAGGCCTTTAGTTATGATCAGCTTGGAAGTGATTTCATGCCTGTATGTCGATGTCTTAGGGTGTAAACTAGTGAACAGTTCACATAGGCAAGCAGGTCCTTGTGCTGTAGTAAATTCCTGTGTATTGCAATGGCTTATCTTCTTAGAAATAGATTAGAGAGTCTGAACATCTAGTATCTAAAATCTCTGAAGCGAAGATTTTTGTTCTGGATATAGCAGAAGCTTGGGATTGCTTGCAAAATTGGAGTCCTTGTTTGCGTTCTGAAGCTACCATACCCTACAGATACCAGATTTAAGGCTGTGTGATTTAATCTCTCTATATTTCATGACTTTGCTCAGTGGATATTGTGAAATAACTACTGATACAGGGTGTTCTTGGACTGTCCACTGAGAAATAGAAACCTTGTTTTCCAGATTTGCAGGCCGCCCAGGAAAATACAACAAGCTTTTTAACAGATGGAGACTGGAAGAGGTAAGCAGTCCCATTCTGTGTTCCTGTGAAATTTCCATGAGTAAAGAGGAAATGGCTAAAGGACATGAATTCTGTCCAGTTTGAAAGATTTATTATTCCCTCTGAATGCAGTGAAGAGTAAACTCTTATTTATAGCAAAGGAAACAGGAGATGAGTTCCTTCTGCATGCTCCACTGTGCAGAGTAACTCTGCCTGAGACATACAGTTCTTTCTGCCTCTCTTGTTGGGAAAAGCAAACAGTGGTAATCCATTACCTTACAGGCACTATGAAGCCTTACATGATCGTCTCCTGGGTCTGTAGAATTTTTGGATGGAGGACATAAATAAAAAGCCTTCAACTTTTTGATCATCTTTAAAGTTTCTGCCAGTGGGAAAATACTAATTTAAAAGAAGACAAATTTAGCTTGAAAATTAGTTAGAATTGCACATTCCTTTGTATTACTAGAATGCTGAAGTCCTCTCTGAATCAGGTTTCTTCCATTAAACCTTGGTAGCCACAGAGTAAAATACCATAACTTTGTATTCCTCGGCCTAAAAAAAGTTTCTGTAATTACTAAACCTTTTAATATGATAATTTGTGTACTTGGAATATTGGTAGCAGAGATTCAGCTACAGAGTCTCTGTTCAGTATTGGAACACTACAAAAGAAATATTGTTCTGTTCTGTTGAAATGAATGTCAGTGTGGCGATAGGCGCTTTGTATATAAAAATATAAATACGTATTTATGTGTGTATATATATATATATACATACATATTTATGTATATATATATATGTCTCTAGACGTACAAACGTATGTCTAAAGGTGTCTGAACTGAAGTCTGATTTTTTTCCATTTCATTTCAGTGTCATCCCAGTGGTTGTTTGATAGATCTGTGTTTGCAAATGGGAGTCATCATGGTTCTGAAACAAATGTGGAACAACTTCATGGAACTAGGATATCCGTAAGTTCAGATGTTAAAACTTGTTTTACAAACAGTTGTTACACATTAATGTGATTCACTGATAGGGAAAAGTATTTTTTCATTTGAGTGGAGGATCGAATTTAATCATTAATTGGTACTTATCATCACTGTCATTAACTGATGAAGGCAATGAACAGCTGAAGTCTGGGTCTCTGGAAGTGTGTGTTTATAATTGCATTAAACGGGATACTTCAGCAGTTGAAGTTTACATGCCGTGTGTTATTACTCAAAACCTAATAATCAGTGCTGAGTTTCTACCTTCCCTCAAGAGTGAGGAGGACTTGCTACTAGTGCTTACAGAAGGCTTGTGCTCAGTACTAGCTGTGAGGCCTAAAAAGACAGTTGTTAAATACATAACTGACTCTGTGTTCTCCCACTATGTGCTGGGAGAAGCAAAGGGTATAAATAGTCCACTGTTGCCAAAATAACTATTTCAAGCATAATACACATTTGGAGAATGTTTCCACTTTTTGCATCTCACATAGTGTAACTTTATTCCCAAGGGAAGCATTAACTGCTGTTCTAAGATAAAGCTTCTCAGAGTATGTTAGCCATCTAAATTGTTTACTGTGATTTTATTTTCCATAGTGCAAACAGAACTTTTCAGCTACTGAAGAGAGTAATGGGCTAAGAGTCTTACAGTGCTCTTGAAACTGAAAGAGTATGTCTTCAATGAAAGGTTGCTCATGAAATATTAATTTAATCAATGTTTCAACCTTGGAAATACGTCAGGAAGGGTTATGTTCACAATGTGCAGTCACTCTGCAGCTGAGGGCAGTGCGCTGTACTGATGCGAGATGTGGATTCCTGACAAGAAACGTACTTGAAGTATCAGGCATCCCATCTTCTCAGCCCAGCAGCCTCTTAACTCTGTCTCAGATTTATTTTGGAACATGCTTACAGTCCTTTATGGAAAGCAGTGTTTTGTTTTGCTCAAACCGTTTTTTGCAGCTGAGGCCTTTCTATAACAAGAGAGATCTAGAGCTAAACACCAGATTAGCAAGAGAAAAAAACAGCAACCTGTTAATAATTTTTTTAAAACCCAATTATTTCCCATCTGCAATCTTTTTTCAGTAATATTGAGAAAGAAATAATAGCTTTTAATTGCCACCTGTGTCAGTGCTAGTTAATGTTTTTCATTTTTATAACATTTCCATTTACAAGCCTATTACCTACTTACTACAAGACTGTTAAGTACTTCGTGAAAGGACCTCTGCCCATTTTTATAAAAAATACTTTACATAGTTAAATCTTCAGCAACTCCTCCTTAGACACGTTGTCTTGCTTCAAGAACAAAATACTCTGTGGAGCATCTAGATCCATACAGTTGTTCAAAGAATCATAGATACATTCTACTATTCAGTCATATTCTCTTATCAGAGTTCTTACTGAACTCCACTGATTTGGGTTGTCTTTTACAGGATTAAAAATAACTCACTCTGTACTTTTTTAATGCTCTCCCTATGCAGAGTTTTTTTCCTGTGCTTTTTTTATTTAAGCATGAAGGTAAATCCTACATAAAAAGTCTATGCAAGCAAATTCTATGTCCTGAAAGGCTTATTTATGCAATGCCTCACTTGCTACCTTAACAATGTAATTAAAATCCTAACGCTGAATTGAGAACTTTAGAGGTTCTTTGAATTGAATCTTATATGATAATGTATATATATTTTCAGAAAATAGCTAAGTAAACATTCAGGTGCTATTCAAAATAGGCTTGCTTACTTCTAAACAATACCAGTAAGTAGTGTAAATTACTGAGCTAGTGCAATCAATAATGCTTTGTTTATCTAATCAAGTTTGTTGCAGAATTGGTGGTCACGACGCAAAATGAAGAGAGGAGGACAACTAGTGGAGCATAAGATTTCTCTACCTCAGTGGGAAAAGGATTGGAATCTGCAGCCTATGAATCTCCATGGTTTAATGGATGAATACTTAGAGATGGGTGAGCAAATTTAGGGAGATGTCAGTTTTCCTAAGAAACCGGAACTATGCTGCACGTTAAAAGATCTTTTGCATTCCCGCTTTCTAAACATAGAAATGCCTGTCTAGTTTTACAGTTTGGCTTTACCACCATCTTCGTTGCTGCCTTCCCACTGGCACCTCTCCTGGCGTTGCTTAACAACATCATTGAAATAAGGTTAGACGCGTACAAGTTTGTCACTCAGTGGCGAAGACCTATGCCTGCAAGAGCAACAGATATAGGTGAGAGAACCTAGTGACTGCCAGGTAGCATCTCTTTGTGTTTCCTTCTTTATTGTAGCTTAACCCTTGAAATGTGCCATGTGCCAAGACCAAAATTGGTAATATAACCTACAGATCTCAGTGACAACTCTCCTGTTAAGCCACAGACACATACTCACTTGCTTAGCCGAGAGGACTCCTCAAAGTTGCTTTCCATTTCCAGTAAGAGATTCTAATAGTGGGAATTTTGGAAACAGGCTAAATATATTTTGGTTTAGGCTTCTAAACTCCAGGTATTAAATACAATCCAAAATTAATTGAATTTAAAAAATAAATATACGGACTAAATTCACTTTCTATTTAAAACTGGATTTAAAAAAAAAGAGAAAAAAGAAACCTCTTTCCAAAATCTTATATTTTGCCTTCATAACCAAAAAGTCTGGTTATACCTGTGTTGCTTAGCTCTTTCTTCTCAGCAGGGTGTGCCCTACTCTAAGGCTTTGTTCATGTGGATCTACTGGTGGCAGGCCTGTGGGGACATGGCTTAACGATGACTAGCTTTTCTGAGTGAATAATTCTTTCTCAAATAAGATACGAAAACTGTATGGCTAATAATGACTGTAGTATCACTCATTTTATATGACTTAATAAGACTTAAAAACTAATGACTTTGTGGTCATTTCCCTTGTTTCTAGGTATCTGGTATGGGATTCTGGAAGGAATTGGTGTTCTGGCTGTCATCACCAATGCCTTTGTTATTGCCATTACTTCCGATTACATTCCCCGTTTCGTCTATGCATACAAATACGGTCCCTGTACAGATCAAGGCTACAGACAAGAAAAGTAATTCAGATATTTTTTATATATATATATATATATATATACATGTGTATTTCAGCGTAAGCACACTTTTCCTGCTGTCTGGCTGTGTTAACATACTTAACATGCATCAGTCCCATTTTACCGTTCACGTCTGTGCAAGCCTCCACAGGTGTTAAGCATGTGGAGATCCTGCCTACTAATTCTTCAGTTACAGATGTGTAAAATCATGTCTTCCCATCTGAGTGCAATCAACCAAGTCTGGTATACATTGCAGCAGGCTTCAGGCTTTCCCTGGATAAGCTTTTCTTCTTTTCTGATGTAGTTCTGGACTGTCTTCTCCCACCACACTCCCACACACATATATATGTTCCTGAACTCGTTTTTTATCTTAAGCTCTGTTCACCCTCAACCTTCTCTGCCTGCGTCTCTTCAGAAATGCGTGGAGCTGCGCTCCAGCAAGATTGGCCTTCACACTGTTTAGCCTAGCTCTGTACGTAGTGTATCTTAGCTTCAAGCAAGGTATCTTGCCTGGTTTTGTGCCACCGGGGTGGTTTTCTGCACTCTTCTCCAGACACTTAACCAGTGTTTTTGAACTGTGGGTCCACCATGCTCTGTCTGTGTTTCCTATCATGAAGCTTTAAATTATCTAAACAGGTGGTTTTGGAGGGGTTTCTGTTGGGGGTTTTGGGTGGGTTTTTTTAATAGGTAGTCATATTTACCTTGCAAAAAGGAAGCATCCTTTGCTAACGCTCTAGTATGTCCCACCAGTGCAACTTACCTTCTCTATTGCACAGGAGGAAGGGGAAAAGTGAAATCACGAAGGCTTGTCCAACAAGCCAGTAACGCTGCATTCACAGACTGTGCCTCAACCCAAACCACATGGCTCTGTCCTTCCTTCCCTCATTGTTCCACCTCTAATGATTCAAAACACAGACCTACTCTTCCTGTGTTGTCACAGAAAGAGAATTTAAGGGGAATTTAAGCAGGGTAGTATGAAGAGGCAGTAGTAGAAAAACGTTACTGCTTCATGTGCACTGCCCATTTAAGAGAACTGTGCAATTCCATTTCTTCTTTTGCCAGTAGTGATTTGAGGTGTCACAGAAAACAGAGTCACAGAATCACAGAATTGTAGGGGTTGGAAGGGATCTCCAGAGATCATCAGCTCCCCAGCTCATATTGTCCAGGGAGGTGTCCAGACGCGTCCTGAATATCTCCAAAGAAGGAGACTCCACCACCCCCCAGGCAGCCTGTCCCAGGGCTCCCTCACCCTCACTGGGAAAAGTTCTTCCCCATGTTGGTGCCGAACTCCCTGTGCTCCAACTTGCAGCCATTGCCCCTTGTCTTGTCTCCACAGACACTGAAAAGGGGCTGGCCGATTCCCCCTGCATCCCATACTTAAGATATTTATAAACATTGATTAGGTGCCCCCTCAGTCTTCTCTTCTCCAGACTGAACAGTCCCAGCTCACTCAGCCTTTCCTCGTAGGGGAGATGTTCCAGGCCCTTCATCATCTCCTTAGCCTCCTCTGGACTCTCTCCAGGAGATCCCTGTCTTTTTTATACCAGGGAGCTCAGAACTGGACACAATACTCCAGGTGGGGCCTAACCAGGGCAGAGTAGAGGGGGAGGATCCCCTCCTGTGACCTGCTGGCCACACTCCTCCTGATGCCCCCCAAGATCCCATTGGCCCTCCTAGCCACCAGTGCACACTGCTGACTCATAGCCAACCTGTCGTCAACCAGGACCCCCAGGTCCTTCTCCACAGAGCTCCTCTCCAGCAGGTCATCCCCCAGCCTGTACTGATACTGACAGTTACTCCTCCCCAAACCTGAAATTTGTGTAGGTATAATATGATTTTTAAAGCGTATCATTTTAACATGTTCTCTGCCTTTCAGAAGGCCCTCAGTTAAATTACAGGACAGATTTCCAAGAAGATGGCTTGCCATACATGCCTGTGGTTTCCCAAGAACAGGCAAAGATTTCACTTCTACAGTCATAATTCAATGTGTTTATGTGATTTCTGTCATTACGACTAATAAATTGTTGCCTTTAAGATGGCTGATCTGTATGGACCGTTCATTATACTCTTGGTGAAAATTTTGTCTTGATTCTATTCGTAAAACCAGACCTCTTTTTTGTATGCTGCATGACTGTTGGTAGATTCTGCAAGGATTTTAAATTATTCTCCTCTCTGCCTCTCTTGCCATCTGTCTAAGTTCAATAATTTTAGGAAGCGGTGAAGAACACTATAGCAACAATTTTTACTTCCTATCTTCTGGTAGATGAGAAGCAAACATGTGAAGAGCACTGAAAATAGGTTTTTATGAAAGAAAAAGGTGTTATTTGTTAATTCCCAATAAATCTTAGCTTCTCTGCCTAAAATTTTAGAATGGCTTTTCTTCTGAGAAACAAATAATATGCTCACAAAATGTGGTAGAGTAATATGTTGGACCCGATGATCTCTGGAGGTCCCTTCCAACCCCTACAATTCTATGATTCTATGATTCTGTGTTCACATACAGAATCTATGCTGTATAACCACTTTATGAAGAAGGTCCTTACCCTATGTCTTTTCATTTCAGATGCTTGAAAGGATATGTCAACAGCAGTTTGTCAGTATTCGATTTGAGTGAACTTGGGATGGGATACTCAGGATACTGCCGGTATGTTTCAACACTCTCCCTTTTGCAATACAGGCATAGACTTTAATACAGACATTAAATTGGAAGTCAGTGCGTAAATTACTGCTAGAATAGTTTCATTTTTGCCTGTAAAAGCACTGGAGTTCAAGATTGCTTAACATGGGAGTCTCAGGTGCAAACACTGTGCGGTGGGATGCAATCTGGTACACTGGAAGTCTGTGTTTGAGAGCTCTTGCAAGCAATATCTTCCATGCCTCCGTGAGCTATTTCATTTCAAAGTTTCCCCAGCTACCAAGAAGAGTCAAAAATTCTTATTTCAGTTTTGTTAAGCATTCTGGGGTCTATTAATTAAAATACACAATTAACTGTTTTGTTGTGGCTCTAACCCAGGTCGAGTTCCCAAACAGTTATGCAAGATGAACACAAGAAATTCAGCATAACATTTAAATAAGACACTGCACGAGTGCACTCCTCGTTTCAGATTTAGTTTTACAGTGAGAGTTAGCTTGAATTGACTAAGAAGTTATGGAATCACATTATATTTGTGCAGACTTTGTCTGGATAATCTCAAATGCTTATAATCAAAGACAAGAACCAATTCAGAGTCAATTAATGCTCCAAGGTGTCACGTTTCCTCTGGACTTTTGGAAGCAAAAAGCGCCACCTTATAAACAACCCTATTTAATTGCCTGCTTTGCGGACTGTTCTTCAGCTTCTCACCTTTTATCCAGATCTGGGATAAGCTAGGGACCTCCCTACTGCCCTCAGGATTTTCAGTGCAGGCTAACTTACTGAGTTTTTCTTTGCTTTACAGGTATAGAGATTACAGAGCCCCACCGTGGAGTTCAACTCCATATGAATTCACTTTGCAGTTCTGGCATGTCCTGGCAGCGCGGCTGGCCTTCATCATAGTATTTGAGGTTAGTCGTGGAAAGGAACAGCTCCATTCCACCTCTTTGAAGTCCAAGCCCCATAAATAAATTGTCAGGATCATCAACTGCTTGTGAAGGGGGGAAAAAAAATCACCCTCCCCAAACTGTTGCCAATCAGTGCAGAGATTTTAGAGTCCCTCCAAAACTGTATTTCCTTAACAGTCATCTTATAAATCATGTGGGTTCCCAACCCAGTCTTTCATGATTTATTGGAAAAGAAGAAATACAACCTGTGTACATTAAGCACAGTTATTACAAGTTGAAATGTGTGTCAGGAAAATGATACATGATTGTAGCCTAATTTAAAAGTAGACGTGTGTGTACTAACTTTGAAGAACATACTACATACTCTCCAGGAGTTACTCTCTTCAATTACAAGCTCTTAACAAAGACTGCTTGTAGGTACTGTTCACTGCCAATATTCAAATTAGCAGATCCTTCAGTCGCATCGTCATTTAGGTCATTTGCTATACCTCAGTTTGACTTCTCAGAAAACTTCAGCATTTTCAGCTTTCTCAAAGACCATTTATATATTCCCATGTGTGTGTTTGTTAATTAAAAAAACCAAAGGAGTCAGTCATGAAGTGAATCATAGAACCATAGACTGTGTTGGGTTGGAATGGGACTTTTAAAGGTCATCTAGTCCAACCCCCTGCAGTAAGCAGGGACATCTTTGCTAGATCAGGTTGCTCAGAGCCCCGTCAAGCCTGATCTTGAATATCTCCAGGGATGGGGCCTCCACTACCTCTCTGAGCAACCTGTGCCAGTGATCCACCACTCTATTATGGAAGATTTTTTTCCTAATACACAATCAAAATCTCCCCTTTTCCAGTTTAAAACCATTACCCCTCATCCTGTTGCTACATGCCCTCATGACAGTTTCTTCCCCAACTTCCTTATAGGCACCTTTCAGGTATTGGAAGACTGCTATAAGGTGTCATGTGTGTCCCCCAAAGCCTTCTCTTCTCCAAGCTGAACAAGCCCTACTCTCTCAGCCTGTCTTCATAGGAGAGGTCCTCCAGCCCTTTGATCATTTTTGTGGCCCAGTTCCAGTTTTGCCATGGACTTTTAGGCTCTAAAATATAGCTCTAGAAATGAATGTTTACGCATCTTTGAATCAATTATTTTTGTTCTTCCTTTCAGCACCTTGTTTTTGGAATAAAGTCTTTCATTGCCTACCTGATTCCAGACATGCCCAAAGACTTGTGTGACAGAATGAGGAGAGAGAAATACTTAGTCCAGGAAATGATGTATGAAGCTGAACTGGAGCATTTGCAGAGAGAAAGGAAAAAGAATGGAAAACAATATCACCATGAATGGCCTTAGTCACGACCGTGCTGCAACAAAAATTCTCTTTGGAAACTGGAGAGTGCAGTTACAAAATCAAGTCAGAGTCTGGCATCAGTATGTGAGATTCGGGGTGTATATATGTTCTTGATGGGCAATACAGTTGCAGGTTTTGGTCAGAGCTGGAAAATACACGCTTCTGCTGATGAAAATGAAGAGCCTTGCCTGGAACTGGTCTGTGGTGAGCATCAAGGAGAATTGGCACTCAGGAACGTGAGGACAGATTAAAAATTTGGAAGCTCCAGTTAAAAAAAAAAAAGGCAATGAATTTTCATGCTGTTCATGAAGATACTATCAGCCTAATGAAAATAAAAAATTACCTGTGAACTTATACAGTAAGGGCATGACTAAAACCAACTTACGTGATATCCACTAGTTCTACAGCTTCTGATTGCTCACCTCCATCTGTAATGCCTATGAAGAAAAGAGCAATTGTTGCCTTTGTGGCCATAACTTGATGTAAATGATCTTTCAGGCTTACTGTTTTGTCAGGTTTTTCCTAGTCTCTTGTTGAGATTGTGGATGTGGTCCTACCCTAAAAAAAAGGGGTCTATGGCTGCTTAACATATACTATGCAGTTTTAAGATTTGCACATCAGCATTGTTAATTTATCCTTCTAGTTGAAAACCAAAAATTCTAAATTCAAAGCAAAAACAGCGGCACTAAGAGAACGTATCGCATTGCCTACATTGCAGCTCTGTTTGAAAATGACATGGCTGTTGAGTTGTCTTTCCACTGTCCTGTGCAGAAAAGGCCACCTCCACATGCTTCCAGGATGAAAGAACTGTCATTTTCATGCTCTGATGTAGCATGCAGATGTCTGTGTTACTGTTCCCTTTGACCAGTCTGGGCAATGATTCCATGACTTCACAGAATGCTGACCTTGGAATACTCTCATACAGTGTGAAGTACTTCATTCTGAATATACAATTAACTCTTTATAGTATGCAAGCTTATGCAGATATATATCAGACATACAGTATAACATTGTGACTTGCTTGTTCAGGGAAGGAGAAGCAGAGCACTTTATAACAATGCTCTTCTTACTGTAAATGTTCTGGTAATGTGCACTTCTTTTCTTGGCCTAAATAAGTCAAAGCATGGGAATTAGATGCAGGCAGATATCTATACAGATTGTATATAAATGCACACACATAAGTGGTTACTTTCAGATTTTTTTAAATTATTATTATTATTATTATTATTATTATTTGTATGCCTTCTTACAGTCGGGGGGAGGCTTTTTGGATAAAAGCACTATAAAAGGTAGGTGTTCATGTAAAGAATATTTCGGTTTTCTTGTGTGCATACAGCATATGTTAGTGTTGCTTAGGGTTATAGTCACATTTTGGTGATGAAATCGTCCATTCCTAACATCTCTTAATGTGGGAAAAGGTAAGCACTTCATTTAAACGAATGTGCAGGGTTCACTCGCAGAGAAGGGAGTGGAAAAACAGCGTTGTGCTCATCCTGTTTCTCTTGTACAATTTTAAATATTCTCTCTATTGGATGAGAAAAATTTAAAGAATGAAGAGGCAACAAAGCACAGCACCTGTAAAGGCTGCAAATTTTAACACTATTTTTAGGGATAAAGTTGCAGTAAAAGACCTGCATTTTTACTACTTGCAGTACCCTACTGAACCAAAAAAAGCATGATCTCAATATTCACTTGCTTGTATTAGCACAATCATTTCATTTTATTGTGCCATATGAAATTAATTTTAAGAGTCAGGTGCCCATTCAAGTGGATGAGTAGGTCTAGCCTCAGACTGTAATTCTTCAGTTGTTTCACTATATTAATGAGATTTCTTGGTTAATTCCAATTCTCTGTGACCAGATAAGGCAACTATAAGAGTATCTACAGTATTGCACAAAGGAGGAAAGAAATTGGAAGGTATGGTCTAATCAGACATGTGACCCGTTGCTTCTGTGATAAAGGGCTGGTGGAACTCAGCGTCCCTTATTTTGGAATGGCTGTTTTCTTCCTTCATATTCGGGGTTGTGCATTATGTTCCTCAGGAGTCCTTATCAGAAACAATTAATGCATTCTCCTCAGTGCTTATGGAATCATACCATTTGATTTAATTTATTGCCTCTCACTCTCATTCTGTGGATATCCAAGCATCGTTTGACAGCATTAACCGTGTGTCACAGCTTCTGTTTCTGTGCCAAGTAGTGGTGGTGCTTCAGTTCTTCAGAAGGTCACAGATGAGCTCTCTTTTTAATGTCTTCTCTAAAAACAAAACGCCTTGGCTGGCTCCAGGTATAAAGATAATGGATAAAATTAGGCAGAAGTCGAAAATATTGATTGTTTTCTGCTGTGGATATTAGCATATGTCAGTACATACTTAGGCAAATTCCAGTTGGACTTAAGAAACACTTGTGAAAGAAAACCCTTTTGTATTTGAGATTTCAGTACAGATATTGTTAAAGATTTTCAACACTGGTATATAGGAGTATATCAAAAGCAAGTATGTAGATCAGACATGGTGTATTTTATCCACTGGAAAAGCACAAGAAGCTTTGGAGAAAAACTCTGTGTGTTCCTTTATTTTTGGAGGACATCAACAATGTCTAAAGGTTTTGCCATTATCCAGCCATTTGCTTCAGCTGAGAAAACTTTTTGCTAGACTTTTAGTATGCTGTTTGCATCTACTGCACGTTATTTTACTCAAATATTAAGGCACACGCTGTCCTCAGGAACAATGTATTTTATGAATGGTGAATGATCTTTTCATGTGCGGAATCTTGTCTTTCCAAACAAATGACCAGTATGAATAGACCGTGCATGCAAGCTGCCTTTGTGACATCTGACAAAACTTTAGAACTTCAATTTGTGCAAAAATGCTTTAGATCACTGCTGATCTAATATATGACAACTTTGCTCTATGCATGCGCCCTTAGAGAGACTGCATGAGCAACTAGATATTTAAATACAAAGGATTAGTCCAAAATGTCTTAATTATTCCTAACCAAATTCCATGTCTTGATTCAGATAAAAGAGATTTCCATTTTAGAAACCGCAAAAAGAGTACATATGTTGTACACATCTCATTTCTAATAACTTTTCATTCTGAATTTGTGCCCACTGTGTAAGATCTGAATTCTGGTGAGGGGGAAAAAAAGGAAAAAATAGAATTCTGCTTCATTAGCCATCCTAATGAGAGGTTCCTTCTTAGAGCTCAAAATCTGTCTCCGTTGAGAGGGATGCATTAAGAGCTCAGTATTCACAACTGAGAGGTAACAGGGTTGCCTGAGGATTGAACTCAGGCTCTCTGTTATGCTATGCTTTAGTTTCCTTACCGGAAAGACAGCACAGTGAATTCAGCATCCTGATAGAGAGTACTAATATTGGGAAACAAGGGAAAACACACGATGGCTAATTTATTTATTTTTTTCCTACTCTTTTTTTTTTTTTTTAAGAATTTATAGAGGAAATGTAGATGAACACTTAAGTTAGCATGGAAGAAGAAAAGGCTACAATTTTGATAGTGATGATGGAGAGACAGTACAAACGGTCTTCTTGGATGTTTATCTGGAAGTACATATCTTCGTTGCTACAAAACACGTATTGCATACATTCATAAATCTGAGGTTTCCTTTACAAAAGGTTTGGCAGAAGGAAGAGTATCTTGGGAAACACTGCTTTAGGGTGAGTGTTAATACGGGGAAAGGCAAGAACTTTGGTGATATTTTATTCATAGTATGCCGTTCAGATGATGGTTCTAATGTAAGTAGTAGTTTCCTTGCTGCAGACTCCAAGCAGGAGTTCACTGAAACCAATCCGTCCCCATAAAATGAAAAGAAACTGTTCATACATAGTTAATTTACAAGTATCACCAATTTTTATTATAAACTAGTTTCTTTTTTCTTTTTCCCCGTACACTGGGCAATGGCCATATCATTAAAAGCATTTTACATGAACAACTAAAAATGAGGCAATAATAGCAGATCAGTCAAACACATTTTCTATTCAATGTTACGTAAGAGAAGAAAGTATCAAACTAGTGGTGTCAGCGATCACTTACAATTGGGTAGTACTTTCAGAAGCATTTTATTTTTTGTAATCCTCATAAACTACTCAAGTAAACTTATCTTGAGGGTAAAGGCTGAAACAATTAACAGTCAGCCTTTCATAATAATTTGTATCTGGTGTTAAGGCTCACGCTAAACCGCAAAAAGAATTTAGACAGACTTGGTATTTTGTTAGTTCCAGTGCTTACTTTCTCTAGCCAAAAAAACCTCACGCTCCGGCAGCCCATGTTTTACTGGGGTAAAATGTAACAAGCCAGCACTTTGAGGCTGGGGATAAGCAGAGAAAGCAAAGGGCCCCTCTTCAGCAAGCTTTGCTCCAGAGCCCTGATGCAGGATAAGGGTTTGAAGCTGGAGCATGGTGACAGCCCTCCTGGTCCTTTCTCCTCTGAGCCTTTCATTAAGTGACGCCTTCTTGCTCACAGTCCCATTTCCAGGGCAATTCTGGAACTGCAGAATTTTTTTGCAGGCTCTCTTTGGATGTCCCAAAGTGAAAAGCCAAAGCAAAACATGGGCAAGTACTAACTTATCTGGTGCAAGTTGGAATGTGCTGGGTGGAGCATGGCAAGGAAGCACGGGTACACCTACGTGTGCCATTAGACCACTTGTTTTTGGATCCGACCCTTTGGCCACTTTCCCAAACACCACACTTTGCACTCCTGATGTCCCTCCCTACATGTGCACAGGCATCCTAAATACCCTATGCCATCCTAGCATTTTTTTAATTTATATAATAGGCTTGTACTGACAATTTTTTATCTAATACTGAAATCATAACCAGATTTACCAGAAACTTGTTTCAGTATGATTTTGGCATGGCCATGATAGCACAGTGTTGCCACAAAAGCACAAAGTTCTTCAAGGAACTGTAGAGAAATTACTTTGTTATTCCATGTTATGCAGGAGCTTCATTAATCCAGGACTGGGGGTTGGTTTTGAAATGTTAACGGTATATTCCCTCCTCATGGCACTGGAAATTACCTTGTGTTAATTCTGTTGGCTTGTCCTAACTTTTTTGCCATAACTTTGATAATGTTATAAGTTCTCTGTAGTTTCCATTCTTCTTGTTAGGATGCCAGTGGTGAGAAATCAGGATTAAACCCACTGCAGTCCAAAGCTAGTGAGATTCTAAACACTGAGAGCATGACAGTTTTTCAGTTAATGACAAAAACCAATTCAGATCACCTTCTTTTTTCTGTTAATACTGAAAAATGATTCAGATCACCTTCTTTTCTCTTCTATTTAGAAGACTGGAGTTTTGTATTGAAAAATCTTCCAAACTGTTGGCTCCAATTTTTACCTAGAGTAGTATCACCGAAATTTCTGTTCTTTGAAATGATCTCCTGTAAAAACTAACATAGTTCAGTCATTTTTTACTCTGGTAGTTCTGGCTAACTTGCAATATCGTGATCGTAAAGAGATTTCTTAAAATGTGTATATATTTGAAATTTCTGTAATATTTAAATACAGCTTGGTTTCTAAGTAAGGAAGAAGAATAAAATTTCAGCTATTTTTTCTATTCATAAATCCACACTTTGTAAGTAATATTTAAAGTGAGATTACAGAACCACAGAACATTTCAGAGAACTTGACTTTTATGCACAAGCTACGAGTTCCTCTTGGCGTCTCAGCTTTCGTTTTCTCTTGTGTTGTAAGATCACTTTTACAAGCAGATATGTACCCCGGAACTACAAGAATTCGCTGAGGAAATAGTTGTTTGACCTGATAAACTAACGTAAGACATTTTTGGCATAAACTTGTCTTTGAGATGCTGTTTACTTTATCAAGGTTTACATGTACAAATGCAACTACTTAACTGTATCATACACATTTGAATATGGCACTTTTTTTCAGTAATAAACTGGGATATCTTTGAAAGAGGCTTTGAACTTCTTTATTCCAAATATTCAAAGTTAATTCAATAAAAAATTGGATACTTGAACAGTGAGTGCTGATGTGCCTTCAAACCCTAGAAGTCATTTAATGGTTAAACTTGGCTCAGACACTTGTTTAACTTTTAGCAATTACATACTCAAGGCACATATAGGCTCACTTTTCAAATTTTAAATAATTTACAATTTACTGTTTTCACCAGTGACTAACGGTTTCTTAAATTTAAGCTCTTATTTCAGAATTTACTTCTTACTAGTTTCTAAATCTCATTTTTTCAACACAAGTTCACAGGCTAGCTCTTCTCCGGGAAGGATCAATGGCTCAGGATATAAAGCAAGCAAGAAGAGAAGATGATGGTAACTGTAAACAACACTGTCCTGACTATTTAATCCAAATGGTAACTTCTGGATTCCAGTTTTACTAGGCCACACCCTTAAAGCTTGGTAGAAGACTGAATAGTGAACTACTGAGTAACAATTTTAGCCATCATATGTATGTCCAATGCATTGGGCTTAGTAAAGCCTTGTGGAGTGCCTGTCTCCTTTACAAATACAGAAGAAACTTGGGCTCTACAACAAGCTTTGTTGGAACAAAACTAGCCCTGAAATACAAAGTTAAAGATAAATTCTTCAGGATATTTCTCCAAAGACGTTTTGACACAGTGCAATGCTAACCAACCTAACTCACTTTTTTGTCTGTGTGTGGCAAAGGACTTGGAAAGATACTAAGTCTGTAGCAAATCCAACCTAAAGTTGTTGCTAGCCTTGTGAAAAAAACACTGAAAATACTGGAAAATGCAAGCTATGCATCTTCCAGCATGCATAGCAGAACATCTCTGCAACGAGCAAGCATCTCAGAAAATACTTAATACAGACTTGGTTGTTTTCAGAGTTAGGTGTCTCTGAATCAGATATCCTCCAACTACCAGTAGTGAGGTGGGGTTTTTTTAATCTAGTATCTAACTATGTAGCTTTGTATTGCTATTTTGAGCCACTTTCACTCTGGACTTATTTTACAACCTTATAAATGTGATAGTGTCACTTACAGTTTCTGTTGTCTAATTGAGTCCCATGGGACCATTCCCAGAGGTAAGGCGTGAACACAGATGGGGGAAGAAACTTTAAGGACAAGGTTGGCCTAGATTTACATCATAAAGGTGGTCCTGATAAAGCTAAAGCAACAGTGTTCTTCAGAGCAATATGAGCAGCTGGGTTCATAACTGTCTTAAGTCATCTTTGATATTTTCATTTGGTTGGTTTCATTCATTTGTAAGTTTTGTTTTAAAGAAACCCCAACAATATTCATCTGAAAAACTACATCCAGAAATTTATCAAGGTGAGAAGTGGTCTATTGACTTTGATTTACATCAGGCAAATTTGAGAAGAAATACGTTTCACTGAAACAGAGCACTTAGTGGACTAGGTACCTTCCTCCAAGCAATTTTACCAGACAGATTATTTTGCCTAATCACATCCCTTTTTCCAAAATTCAGGGTGGACTATCAATTAGGAGACTTCACCATCAAATGCTGTTTTTCCTTTATTGCATAAAGGGAGTAGGAGGATCTTTTTCAGCTAAAAGAATGTCTTCCCAAGACTAACGCGGATAAAGAACTATCCTGAAATCAAAGTAAAATTTCTTACTCTCTCCTATAGCTTTTACAACAAGACATTATAAAGAGATCTTAGTTTCTCAGAGGAAGCAAACACAATTAACTGAGTTACAAAAAGCCCAGTCTGATCTCCACAACATTCTCGTGAGGAGGCTTTTTGCAATAACTGAAAATAGTCAGAGACTAGGTCAGCCTGACCTCCCTCCTCTCTGCAGGGTCACCTCCGTCTGAGGGCAGTTCACAGCCTCACCTTTGGGAGAGACCTCAGAAACTCCTCCGAAGTCTTGCTTTATCTCACATTCACCTTCACACATTGCCCTTCAATGACTAGTTTGTGAGCAGAGTATGTGATAGAGACGTGTTGTGGCTACTTCCCAGCAGCAGTTTCCACAATAAGATCCCTGGTATGTTTCCTCTGAAATAACAGTGCTTCCAAAACCCCCTTGCCTGATGATTTCCCATGTCTGTCAGGAAATTCATAAATAAAAATCTGGCCTTTATTGCTACAGAGAGCAATTGTTCCCTCTTGGTCATCTACAGACTGGTAAATGCAATAAAAAGAGCTCTTCCTTTCTGAAGCTGAAGAAATGAAGTTTGATTAAGTGCCCCTTATCCCCCAGCTTCTAGAGGCGAGATTCTCTGCTCATATTAGTATAGGAGTTTTCCTCAGGATTGTAAACAGGGAAATGGCGTTTGTTTTCTTTGTTGATATTATTCTTGAAGGTGTCATCTGTTCCAGTTTTATTTGCAATAACTTCAGGCAGATTTTTTCCAAAGTCCACCTGAAAAAAAAAGACACAAAATACCCTAGTAGTTTGAAGCCTGTATTCACTGGATAGCTTTTTGGGTTGTTTTTTTTAAAATTTGCATAAAGGGAATCTTGTTGCATTTTCAAATTTTGACATCCTTTCTTAAAAATGTTACTTCACTATATGAAATGATGCTCAGATCCACAGACACCCTCTTGTCCCACCTCCATTCACAGGGACTGATTTTCCCATTCCCTCATAGAAAGTCTTTGGCAAAAGTAACAGAAATGGCTTCTCAAACTCCTCTGTTCATGTAAAAGTCTCGAAATGTGCCCTTGGTGCATTACAAATCACTTTAAATAGATTTTTTCATTTGCATATTTAGGTACATTTTGGTGGATTGTTGGGGTTTTTTTGGTCTGGCCTCCATTTTCCTCAGTGGTTTCACACTGCAACTACTTAATGAATGTTGCAATTTACATTTAATACAAGTACAAGGGATACATGTGTGATTTTTTTGTCTTTACTGCTTTTATTTTTTTTTCTCCTGTAATGTTCTATGTGAAGCTTGTGTTGAGCACCTCAAATCCATGTGAAACAGCTGAAGCAAACCTGGAATCACAGCTGCTCTCCAAGTTATATCATTAACTTTAATGGCAGATTTAATGCAAGCTGGGTGGAAGGACAGCCTTGCAGCTGAAAGATTACTTTCAAGATTTAAAGGTACTCAGAAGGACCTGAAAACTGTCAGGTCCTTTTTTGGTTTATGTCCTTTTTATAAACCCAGCAGATTCTGCTGAGATGGAGCAATGCTGTTTCTCTGTTACAATTGTGCAAGAAAAGGAGGTGCTCATTCTTTATGGCTTGTTAACAATTCCCTGGGACACCTGGGGAAAAGCCAGTCCCGTTTCTGCAGAGGAGGCCATGGGCAGGACCAGCCCGGGTGCTGGCAGTTCCAGCTTGGGCTGGTGGGTCAAAATACTGCCTCAGAGGGGAGAAGGCCTGGAGGGTCTGAAGGTGTTATGGCAGCACCAGGGGAGCTTTGTGGACCTGTGAGTGACAGTCTTTTTCTCTATGCTTGGAGGGAGGAGGTAGTAGCTTGGTGAACTGAGTTTCTGGGGTGTAAAGTGTGGTTTTGTCCCTGCTTGGCTGGTGGAGCGGGGAGGACAGGGTGAGGGCGGTCAGCCCCCATTTCACGGTCTGCTGGCTGTCTTGAGGGCTGGTTGTCGCTGGAGAACCTGAGTCCCCCTGTACTGTGCTAACAGAGAATAGGTAACCTATTACTGATGAATACTGAGCAGGGTTTGGCTCATCTCATTTCCAGGCCCTGGTGCCTAGCAGCATCCCATGCAGAAATGTAAAAGCGATTGCTGAAAGCTAGTCTGCTCTCTGCGTGGTAGGTGCCCTCACATGCGTATGTGCATGTATAGCCACTGCTCCCGGGCTGGGCTGGGGCTGAGCTGGTGGGTTCAGGTACTCACCTCCTGGCTGTCGTGCTGCACACCGCACCAGAGGAAAGCTTTGAGTCTTTCTGACCAAAAGCAAAACAGGTTGCAGACCGGCTTAATTAACACTGGTGGGATATCTTCTCCTTTACTAGGTCCTAAAAGGAAAAAATAGTGATACCTAAGTCTATGGAAAGCTAGGCGTGAGCTGTGGGAGCCTTGGAGGACAAGGTGGGATCAGAGCCTCCTGCCCACTCCTTAGTCTGTCTCATGAGCTGCTTTTAAAGCTCTTTTAAAACTGAGTCGGGTTCTTGTGCAAAAGCATTGATATAGATAGATATATTGAACACCAACCTGTTATGAAGCTTATTGCCAGCCCTGTGATGGCACAGCCCAGGCAGCCAATGGCACTGAAGTACAGATAGGACAGGGAGTACCAGGTATCTGCCAGGAAAGGCCTGTGAAGAGGTGAAAAAAGGCAAAGAAGCAGCTAGTGATGACCAGCACGTATATTCACAATGTCTCCTGACTGTGCTGGCAAAATACAGGTAGCTAATGCCACAGTCGGTGTATAACCCAGCAGCGGTCCATGCTCCCAGTCTGCTTGGTGGGCTGCAGGCTTGGGGTGCGCCCTACGGCAAAACACAGGTTTGAGGGGCAAGGACAGGGAAAATACCTGTCTGGAGTGGCTGTGGGGTCCACTGCTGCTGTGAGCGCCTCGGTGCTGTTAGCCAGCGTGCAGTTGAGAGTCGACAGTTGCAGAGGAATGGACTTTGCCGGTGGCGCGGGGTAAATGAAAGAGCCAGTACCAGCCCAAAAAGCTAAGGTGATCCCAGCTAAGAGACCTCCGATAGCACCCTTGGAGGAAAGATAATGTTAAAGGTGGGAAGTGCTTCTCTGTGAACTCTGTGAATTCAGCAGGAGTAGGTAATGACTGCTTACAGTCACTGTAAATCAATTATCTTTTTCTCTCAACCATGGTAAAAAATATGGTCATTTATTACCCTGTAGTAGTAAGACTTGAAGCAAAATTAGGATGATCAAAACTGCAATAACAACTTTATTTTTACTTCTAGGTAAACGCAATGGGACTGCTTAGCAGGCAATATGAAATAAGTTCATGTGCTTTGCCTGAATTGGCAAAGGCAGAGCGGTTGAAATCATCCTGTTCCTCCCAAGGTGAATATAGGCTGGGGTGAGGATTGAATATTGCTTCTTTTTAATGAAATAAACTTCCAATTAAAATTTATTTTTAATAAAGCCTTCATGTGGACATAATCAACAGTTATTCCACAGTTGGGTAGACTGAAATTCAAGTGGGATAAATTCAGATTGTGAAAAGGTACTTCTAAACAGATCTTGGACACCTCAGGCTCTAAGCCTGAAAAGCAGCCCAGAGACCAAATCTAAAACCACTCAAACAATTTTCAAGACGGAATTCTAACCAAACAACACCAGAAGATTTTCTTTTAGATAAGGATTTTCTTTTTCTTACCTTCCAGTTAGCACAAGGAAACACAATTCCAAGGGTAAATAATCCCAGCATAGGCCCCCCACACATCCCATGGATGGAGAGAGAAGCCTGTGGATGCAAAGAAGAGACAGGAGCTTAGTGCAGCAGCTGGAGGGAGCACGCACACTGATGGTTTCACTCTGCAATTTTTGGTGGGCAGTGGCAGGAGAGAAAGAACCAACCGTGATTACAGTGCACAATTAGTATTGTTTCCGAGCACTGAGTAAATAATGAAGGAGTTGAGGGGTTTATGATTAATTTGTTTTCCTTGTTATTCCTCTCAGAGGAGTGTCCACAGACATTGCTCAGGTAGCCTAGCAGTCCCCAGGGGTGTCAGCATTATCCAGTTCATTGCATTTCTGTTCATTCATGTTCCATTCACTGTGTTTCTGAAGCACAAGATACCTGCACAACTCCTCCCAGCAGCGATGCTGCCGCAGCCATTGAAGTGCACAGGATGCCATATAAAATACCTGCAACGGATCAGGCAGCAAGGTTGTTAGTGCTGGTTAATAGTGTGGGCAATTTCTAATTCATCTAGTGTCTGAAGTGACCAGGCAGCATGGAGGAATTGGCTCTTTGGGCTTTGATGTTTAAAGCAGACTGTAGGCGCCCAGTAGCATCTTATATGAAGTCTTCTTGGGTTTTGAGTTGTTTTTTTCTTATAAAGCAGAACTTCATGCTTAAATTGATTTAGAAGTTATGCTTGGTGTAGAAATTTTTCCACTTCTATTGCCTTTAAATCATGCCTCTAAAATAATCCAATGAATTAACTGAACCATGATAAATAACATGGTTGTCCTCCTTTGTCAGCAGTTTGAACTTTGTGGTAGACGAAGCTTTGTAGTCTGGAGGAAAGCCAACCAAAACCCATCCTCTCTGCTACCACACCTTGGTTTCGGAGGTAAAAAATGTCCCTTCTAGGTCCTGAAAATTAAACAGCAAAGGTTGGAAACAGTTGTAAAATATTGGGTTGGCTCTTGTGTGATCTTTACCAGCATCAGGTGGTTACAGTATTACTGCAGTATGTCTTAAAAGTATCTTAAAAATTCAAAGCACTTTGAACATTTGATAATTTGTTTTTCATTTGTCTCTTTTTCCACTTCTATTTTTCTCTGAAAAACTAAACAACCTGCTTACATGATTCTCCTAGCTTGAGTATAAATGTCCTATAAAATGAGAATATTCAGTAATAGTAGTACAATACAACTAACTACAGAATAACATGGTAGTTGTATAACCTTGATATTTTTTCTGTATCATAAAGACGATCCCTGACTGCTCTTCTTCCTCAGTATTATCAGCAGACAAAACTTCTCACGGGATTTTGACCTGTACACTGTATAATGCACATGCTTTAATTTAATGAAGCTCCTTGCCGATGTTCATCCTGAGAGTTTATAGAGGGTTATGCTCCTGCAGGGGTTTGCAAAGCGCAAGTGTGTTTCTGAAGTCATGTCTCTGGGCAGTGCTCTTCACTGCTCACAGAACTGCTCTTGGAGTCACTTGAGAGTCTGAGACTCTAAAGGCTCTGCATGTCTAAAATCCTGCCCTGTTTTCTTGTGTAGTAATAACAACTGAGGGAATGGACACCTTTGCTGGTAAACCAAGGGATCCTGTCTAGAGTACCTACATAGGCCTTTGCTGATCCATGTGCTCATCTTGTCGGAGAGGCTTGGAAAACTTTTCTTGACCAAGTCTTCAAAGGTAACAGTTGCTAAAGCATTGATGCTGGCAGCTACCGTGCTGTAGAAATGGAGAATGTTAAGTAAATAAGAATCAATATAATCTGAAATAAAGTTGCACTTATAGAGAAATGCTGACTCTTGTTCAGCACTAATAGTATAAAATGTGCAGTTCTTGAAGGGTGCTTTCCACATACACTGCTGACACTGTTGAGATTTCCGTTCATTCTGCTTCGTGCTGGCACAGAATGGAATACAAACTTGTCCTAACTGACCCTTCAGTTTACTGAGCTGCAGAGACCTTTGAAATATAGACACATTCCCAACTAAAGGTATTTCTCCTTTACAAGTCCAAGGATGTGCAGTGACCATTAGTGATACCCTGTTCCTCTATGAAATGCCTGCTCCATTTTCTCTCATAACTAAAAAATACGGACTAGGAATAATCAGACACTCTTAGCTAGGGATGTTAACCCACACTTGGTGAGTATTACCTCTGTGAATTTGTTGTGACAATATCACAATGTCAATATCTACAGCACAGTATTTGGTGCTTGTAGTTCCCTGGGTTTTTGTTTGCTTGTGATTATTTTTTTCTTGGGTTGATTTTTGTGTGTGTTTTGGGGTTTTTTTTCCCATGTTCTGATATCACTCTTGGTTTTTCTACAGATAAAAGTCTGTAGAAACAGCCTCCTGGAGATTGGCTCTATGGCATTTGAATAATGACACCGTGAACTTGAACCTTCTCTCTTTCTAATATCCAATGAAGTGTTGATATTTGGCTTGTAGAGGGGAGAAAATACAGTAACAAGCAGCACCCCCTGAAGAACACACAGTTTCTAAAGCTTCTCTGTGTAGACATCTCCTTTCCTAATCTGTTTTGTGTGCAGATAGACATGATGAGAAGCTTCCTGTCCTAAACTATGAGGTGGCAGAGTGCCCATCCTTGGAAACGCTCAAAAAACCATGTAGATGTGGCACTCCAGGACGTGGTTTAGTTTACATGTTGGTATTGGACAGATGGTTAGGTTTGATGATCTTAGATGTCTTCTCCAACCTTAAAGATTCTATAATTGTTTGATATTGTGGCAGTCGGGTTGAGTAAAGGCCTTTTCTCCATAAGCAGTTCCAAAGGTATTTCAGGAAGCTGAGCTTTTTTACAAAGGGAGCTGATGTCACCTCAACTGTGGTGATGATGTTATTCTAAAATGTATTTGGGATAAAAATATACCAGAACAGTGGAGCCGGACTGCCGGAAATACGTAACTTGGACAAAGCGCTACTGCTTCTTTCTCCAACGTGATAAGAAAAACAGCTGAGCTTTTCTTAGGGTTTCATGTTTTCACCTTGTTCTGGGTCCTCAAGTAATCAGTGGTACGCAGCTAAAGTGTCATTCCGTGTTCACAGACCTGAGTGTTCCGCTGAATGCACAGGCGACAAACAGTCCCGGGACTCCTGGCATCGAGGAAAAGATGTCCATAACAAAATACGGCATGAGCTGGGGTAGAACGAGCAGAAGAACAACGCAAGCAATTAGTTAAGATCTGCCTGCATAATGGAGAGAATAACTGCTGCTGAGCATGTTGCTAAGTTCTGGGCTTGTTCCAAATAACAAAGGTCATCAGTTTTTGAGTGAAGGGGATGTCATTTGGCGGAAGCCGTCAATCAGATTAATCCAACAGGAGTGCCAGAATAGATACCTTTTAGCCCTAATTCAGCAACTACCCTGGTGCCTGAGCTCTGAAGGAACATAAAGCGTCTCACAAAACTTAACCTGTCTCTAAATGTGCTACATCTATTATAACCAAAGCAGCTCTTGGTTATAATAATGGGTATCTGTACCTGATCGGGTGCGGAAATGAAATCAGCAGTCCAAGGGTCACAACTCTTGTAATGAGAGTACATGACCAAACCACAAAACACCGCACACACCAGGACTGTCCAAAGTCCCAATAAATTCAGGTAAAGTGCCCTACAACAAAGGAGACAAACTCTATTTAATGCCAGATGAATATAGAAAAGCTGTTAAAAGTTAGAAATAATACACTTTTTAGAAAGACACACTAATCAAAGCTAGCGAAGGCATCACCAGAGTAAGAAACTGTGTGTGATACTGATTTTTTAAAAAACATGAAAAAATATAGCCTCTGTATGCTCTAGGGCAAGGTTCTAGGTGACTCTACATCTGGAAGAGACTGATCTAAGACCTGTAACAAGAAGGTGGAACAGGCTGCACTGAGTGCCAGGTCTGTCCCTCCTGTCACCTGTAAGAGCAGATTTCTGTTTGTGGGGCTCATTGTTGCTGTTCTCCCTTTGGGCCACGTGGAGTATTATTTTGCATGGGTTCTGTCATGGTTGCAATGCTGCCCTTCCAAAGCAGCATGCTTAGGCTTTTTCACTAGTCTGGGAGATGGATGTAAGTGATGGCATCTGCTGGGGAGATTGCATGGCTGTGGTTCAGTAAGCTTGTACTTGCTAAGAGCTCCCAGATTTTATAGAGTCCGTGTTGTGTTTGGATGTCACCTTACAGAAGATCTCTTGCTAGGCTCAGAGCTGTGCTATTAGGACCCATGGGTCTTTCAGGACATGTTATTAGCTGTTTTGGCTTCCAAGCATTTTCAGAGACTGACTTTCTTAAGGGTAAATTCATATAATACAGCATGACCTTAAGAAAAATTAGTATGATTGCAGCCAGGAAAAGCCCTGTTTGATGAAGGAAAAGATTACCACTTTTATGCTTTAGACAAGTGGAAAAATATTTAGCACTAAGTGTATGGAAAAAATCTGGTTCTTTAGTAGAACACGTGTTTAGGTATGTACATACCTATGCTGTACTTGAGGAAGGTCACAGACTGGAGACCTATATATTTGTACTGTGAAGTTTCATTTGCTGCTTTGCCATTGGTTCTGATTATTTTTATACTTTAGAATTTTAATAACTTGTTGATCTCATTTTAGTTAGATCACGCGGTGTGCTGTTGTGCCTGATTAAATCAATAAGCACTTTTAATAAACCCCAACATAAACACCATTCCAATAAATACCAAATAAGGCTGTAGATAGCACAACTCCTGTGTAGGCATCTTTTCTGCACTCTACTGCTGAGGCTTAATTTGGCAGCCTGACCCCAAATTAATAAACTGCAAGCATTAGACAGATACCCAGTTTTCTTTCTTGATTTATGTCATTTAGGGCCAGAGGAGTTAAGACAACACAGAATTAGCTTACTACCACCCAATGGGATCCCAATATTTATTTACCATAACTGAAATTGTTATTATAATTCCACATTGCTATGTTTGATTAATAGGTTAGTGACAGGTAACTTACAGTTTAGCATGCTTTTCTGATTTGCAAGAAATGCATCTCTGTATTGTGGACTGGTTAACTCCATAGAGCCCGAGCCATGTAAACGTTCCCCCAATAACAATTGTCCACAAGGTATGTCGTCTCAGAGGATCGATGTCAAAGCTAGAAGAGAGAAAGCAGCAATTCAGTTCACCTGCTTAAACACATTTATTTAGCAAGAGGTAGGTGATTTTTCAGAAATAACTGGTATGTGCTAACCAGTGAATCAGACCTACTGTGCTGTTCATACTGTTTTGCAGCACAGACACCTAATGTGTTTAGGTTCAGAAAGCTTGCGGGGTTTCTTTACTTTTATATTGGAACACAGTGCTTTTAAGTCATTTATCATGCAGGCTTGGTTAGGGTACCAATTAATTGGGATAAATCATCTTTATAAGGCTTCTTATGCTCAGATTTCAGATGTGTCCTATTGCAGCAACAGTTCTGCAAGCCATCCTGCCTTGGGACCACATCCTCTGCAAGGAACACCACTGCTTACTCAACTCTCCAAACCCTCCAAACTCGTCGTTATATCATCATGTGTTCTTTCCTTCACAAGACATTGCTTCAGCTGCAGTGTTATCTTTTTGTCACAATGACATATTATTACTCAGTACATCTTTCAGTCTTGCATCTATCATCTTTTCAATAATGCTGATCTTGATCTGCGTAGCAGATAACATTCAACCTTGCTAGATTCTCTCAGCAGCTTGCATTGATTAATGAACTTTTTAGCCATGGCCACAAACAGGTCAGTTTGCTATCAAAGAATCACAGACTCACAAGGTTGGAAAAGACCTTTAAAGATCATCAAGTCCAACCAATCCTGTCCTAAGCTAAACCAGATCCCTGAGCACCTCATCTACCCTTTTTTTTAAACATACCCAGGGAAGGTGACTCAACCCCCTCCCTGGGAAATGCACCTATCCCAGTGCATTGGTGCATCCCTGCTAGGTGCTGTGGGGAGTGGACTTAAAGGGTTAGTTCTGTGAATAGAAAATGACAGAGGCAGGCAATTGAAAGGAATAATTGCTTTTGTGGCTGCACAGCAGAAAATGGCAAAGCTGCCTTTGAGTTCAGCAGGGCTTTGATTTCTTGAATGAAGGTAACAGAAAGAGGAGTTAAGCTCTGCAAGAAGGTCAGCTGTGTTCCCAAGAACTGAAGAGCTAGAGAACAGACTTCTGAATCATCGAGGCTGTTCACTGGTAGTATAATAACAAGCCTGAGTATTAGGGTTTCTAAAAGTTAAACAAAATGAACAGGTTTTCACCATCTGTTTCTTACTCAAACATGTTTAGTCGTGATCCTTCATAGGCATCTTCCCAGACCTTGGTTGTTCCACCATTCAGAGTAGTTCCTCGAATCAAAACTGTCACAAAGCCAACCACCATGACAATCATTTGAAATGCATCCGTCCAGACAACAGCCTTTAATCCTCCCTAAACCAAACAGAAACCGCATGCTTTCATCATCTTTCCTGTGATTCACATGTAGAAAGACCCCTCATTTCAGGAGCTCATGAGCTGTATGTATGACATCTAGCCAAATCAGGACTCTTCCTAAACACCGTATTCTCCCACGGAGGTTGTATTTTTGCAGATGAGAAAACAACACAGCCCTACGTGGCTTGTCCACAGTCACAAGAGAATATTTGACCTCCAGTGAAATGATTTTTTTTGTGTTGTCTTTATATGCATTTATAAAATGTTGCAGAACAACAGCTTAGGGAATACGAGCTGGCCTGTTTGTACTTCCTGTAGCATTCTGGACACTTCTTGGAGCCCAGCGGTCCAGAATTAGTCTAACAGTAAAATAGCTCCAGAAAGTTTGCAGTTCAGCTTTTTTCCATAGCTACTTTCATATTTGATCTTGAAATAGTCAGTGGTGTTGAGAATGGAAATTAGGTTGTGTCCTGAGCCCTACAGCTCTGCCATTTCCACTGCAATGTTTGTCTTTCTTGTAATCCGGGATCTCACGTTGCTTCCACTCAGAAGCAAAGCTCTCTGAGACCTGTTGATTGCCCTTCCGGAGGTTTTATCAACTCTGTTCCTAGTCTACGGTGACACTGGAGGCACACTGGACACTGGAGGTTTTTTCATCACAGTGTTTTTCAGTCTGTAACTTGCAAAAGATAAGGTGAATTATCCCAAAAGATTTAGTATGGCAAGAGGAGGTTATCACCTCCTTATCTGGACTCTGCATCAAGCCGTCTGGTTTAAACCTTGAGACACAGAGCAGAGGATTTGAGGGAAAATGAGGGGTTTTTTCTCCAAATGGGCTTGCCAGAAATTTTTCTCTACGTATGTTCTACCACTTTATACTTCAGCTTTTAGAAGCCACCCATCTGCAATAGGATGTTTGAATCAACAGCCTGTGTCGCAGCTGTTCAGTTATGCCTGTTACATACCAGAGTGCAATAGAAAGTGCAGACAACTCCTGTTGCAACCACAGAGCCCCACAGATCAAACCCAGTGACTGAAACCAGAGAAAACCAAATGGTTAGTGAAATGAAGCTAGGTCATCTGGATGGTAACAGAAAAGCTGTGATCCTTCAGCCTTAAGGAGGGGGAGTCATCATTCATTTTAATCTTTTGTGTCTATTAGGAGCTTTGTGGGATTGTTCAGGTTTCTGGGTGCTGTTTTGCAGTGTTGTTTTCTGGCAAATTGGATTTAGCTAACTTTCAAGCACGCACAAGTAATATGTAAGAAGAATAATCATCACACAAAGCAAAACCACCGTTCTTCAGGGACACAGCTTTATAAGCAATGCTCTCCTTGTGTTCTCAGTCCAGCATTTTCTCTTGAGAAAATAAGTTCTTCAGAGATTTCCAAAGAATCCTAAGAAAAAAAAGCCACCCTCAACTAAATTCCATTCCCTGCAAATAGGAACAGTCAACACTAAAATGTACTGCATTAAAGCAATTGTTCATGTTCTTTTTACTTTATGAAGTTACTTCACAGAAGGTGTACAAATTTTCATGAGGCTTCTATTAGTCTCTCTCACCAGGCATAGTTTGTGAGGGTGAATCTATTTCTAAAGATCCTCTTATTAACAAAGTATGGCTTAATAATGAACGTGAACTGCCATGTAGAATTCAGTTGTGCTCCAGAGGAATGAAGCTCTGCTCTGTTTGAGAGGTGGGTTGGACAAACTAGATGCAACTTATGGTGAACAGTGAAGAGGGATTGGTTTTGGTGAAATCAGGAGTTGGGCCCTGGTGCTTCCTTATGCTATGGCAGTAAAAATACTTATGCCTTCTATCGTGACGGATGCTTTATGTCTGCAGAGTTCAATTAAAGAAGCATGCAGACTGACAGCAGCACAGCATCCAGCTGCAGGGAATGGAGCTATGCCCATGGGAACCAGAGCACAGGAGGCAGGGAAGGGGGTATCAAAGTACAGAGTACAGTCTTGGATCATCAGCTTGTACTGTGAACTTTGGCAGGATGTTGAGAAACGGTTCGTAGCTAACCTCTTCAGGTGGTTACTCAGTGCAAAGGAGGGCAGAACAGCAAATGTGAGGCTTCTGCTAAGGCACTGATGTGAGAGAGACATCTGGGGAGTTGGAAGAGCAGAGTTACAAGGGGCAGGCAAAATCTTTCTTCGGAACTTTTGAGGATTTTGTTTCTTTAGTCTGCTTTATCTTATTTTCCTCACTTCATTTATTCTGCTTGACTTGTGGTATGGTTATATGGTGTAGGCAGGTAGTGCGGCATGGGAGCTCACCTTGGTTGAGTGCCAGTGATGGAGCATAGACCACTATTCCTGTGTAAAGGATCTGAGGGAGAAAAGTTAATGAAAAAAAACCACATAGGCGAATAGTCAGTGATAAGGCTTCTACCTAGAGTGGGGGTTGAGCAGATCTGGGTTGAGCAGATCTGGGGGTTCTTTAGATCAGCTTGTATTGTAGATAGTTTTCTGTTCCAGACTTACAAAATAAAAACCTGTGATTAAATGCCTTCCTGATGGAAGGACCATTACCTGTCATGGTATTACTTATTTCACCCATTGCTAAGATGACCAGATGACAAAAATATGCTACAAAAATAGAGAGAGGAGCTCTCTGGAAAACACAGACCGTGATACAGGAATAAGTTACGTTGATCTTGGAAATTAAACTTCCAGTTTTCCTCCTAGTCCTTTGTCAAAATAGCTGACTCATTCTCAATGAGAATGTTCTTCTCATTTATGTTCTGAGGGAACAGAGGGAGAAACAAAGCCGGGAAGTCAATAAGCATTCAAATCTATTGCTAAAGGGTTTGAATTAATGGAATTGAATTAATGTAGAAAGAAGTGTCTGCCAGTGTCCCATCAAATCCCATCTTTCCATGAAATACATAAATAATGTAATCTTTTAAGATGGTATCTGCTGGGACCATTATGGATCTGGAGCTACTTGGGCATCCTCCAAGCTGATGCCACAGGCAGCTTTCAAATGGGATAGCTGTGTCATGTATGAGTAACTGATGAAGTAATTGTACTTGGGACAGCTCATCTAGCTTCTCAAGAAAGACAGAATCCACTCATTTGGAAAGAGAGAGACTTCAAGGGAATGTAATGAGACCAAGAATTTGAGTAGCTTTAGAGTTCAGCACAACATCCAAGTGTCAAAGAGAAAAAAGAAAAAGGCATTTTTCATCCTAAACAGGGAAAATTAGGAAAGCTAGAAAGTTAAGAAAGCGACCATTCTTTCTTTTTAATGTTCACAGTCCAAGTGAAAAACAAGGGGGAAAAGAGTAATCATTAAAACATCTGATTGTAAAAATGTGCTGCCTGAGATGAGGCTGTCAAAGTAAATGTTGAGTGAAAGGAGCATAAAGAGTCAGTCTCATCTTACCGTCTGCAGGATGTAGATCAATGTGGCGGCAAGTCGGACAATCTTGTTAAATCTTAACTCCAAATACTAGGAAAAAGAGGAATCTCTGTAAATTGCATGTATAGCATCTGTGACACAGCTATTACCCTCCTGTCCCACCTGAGGAACAGCTTGTTGTGCGAGGCAAATTACCATCAGCTGGCACTACTGCTGTGGGTAAGGAACAGGAGAGCACGGGTGCTGTGCCATGTAGTGATGATTGTGTTCGCGAAATCTCAGAAGAACGTGCTGGAAGTTATACTACTCAATATCTGCTCTGTGTAGGGAATAACTGAGAGATTCCCAGGCACTACAAGGAAAAGAAGTTTAAACTTCAAATGGAAGCATGTTCTAACTAGATCAAAAGGAAACCTGAGGGCCTCTCTAGGAGAAATAGAATAGTTTTGTGGTCACAAAAGTGGTGGTGGAGCAAACTGAGAAGCAGAATCACAGAATTGTAGGGGTTGGAAGGGACCTCCAGAGATCATCGGGTCCAACCCCCTTGCCAAAGCAGCTCCCCAGCTCACATTGCACAGGGAGGCATCCAGACAGGTCTGTGGAATATCTCTCCAGAGAAGGAGACTCCACACCCCCTGGGCAGCCTGTCCCAGGGCTCCCTCACCCTCACTGGGGAAAAGTTCTTCCGCATGTTGGTGCGGAACTTCCTGTGCTCCAACTTGAAGCCATTGCCCCTTGTCCTGTCTCCACAGAGCACTGAAAAGGGGCTGGCCAATTCCCCCTGCATCCCATGCTTAAGATATTTATAAATATTAATTAGGTCCCCTCTCAGTCGTCTTTTATCCAGGCTGAACAGCCCCAGCTCACTCAGCCTTTCCTCACAGGGGAGATGTTCCAGGCCCTTCATCATCTCCGTAGCCTCCTCTGGACTCTCTCCAGGAGATCCCTGTCTTTTTTATCCCAGGAAGCCCAGAACTGGACACAATACTCCAGGTGGGGCCTGACCAGGGCAGAGCAGAGGGGAGGATCCCCTCCTGTGACCTGCTGGCTACACTCCTCCTGATGCCCCCCAGGATCCCATTGTCTCTCTCAGCCCCCAGTGCACACTGCTGGCTCATGGCCACCCTGTCATCTACCAGGACCCCCAGGTCCTTCTCCACAGAGCTCTTCTCCAGCAGATCATCCCCCAACCAGTATTGATTCCAGCAGTTATTTATTCCGTGGTGCCAGACTCTCCACTGGCTTTTGTTGAACCTGATCTGGTGTCTCCCTGCCTAGCTCTCCAGCCTGTCCAGATCTCTCTGGATGGCAGCACAGTGTTCCTGCGTGTCAGCCACCCCTCCCAGCAGTAACAGGAGCTTTCACAGTGCTTTGAGCTAAACTGGCTTTCTCCTTTCTCTGTCTCAGTCTAAAGCCAGATCTATACATTATCAACTGTGAGAGGCAAGTCAGGTTCTCATGGATGACTGGAGTCATCTTTCCATCATATTTGAAGGAACTCTTTGATTGCAATGATGCCTCCAGGGGCTCAGATGAGACAAGCGATTCATCCTCTGATTTGCATCAAAACCAGATAGAAAATGCAGCTAGTTTTGTGAAGGCAAATAGTTTGGTGGTTTTTTTTTTCCCAACCTGTAACTGAAACATTTCCAAACACCAAAGCTGTATTTGGCTGTTTGATCAAAGCCCCTCCTTGGGTTTGGGCTTCCTTTCTGCTACCAGGAAGCTCCTCATGAGCTAACCCAGCTCTCTTCTTCCAGTCCTTACTTAGTTGAAACTGCCCACAAACAAGAGTGACCAGATTTGTGGTGGTTAATGAAAGTGACTATAAGGTTGTCCCAAATGCTCAGCAGCTGTCCTGTGGGTGTGCAGATGACAAGGGCAGTATGCTGTGCTTCTAGCAACAACTTCAGAGCTACTGATTAATTTTCTTTTTTAAACTAGTGAACTGTCATATGAAGAAAATACTGTGTTCCAGGAGGAATGAGGAGGAGGAGTGATGGGCAAAACCTCTAGAAAATTCAAAGATCATTAATTTAATTTCTTGGAGACTCACTGAATTTATTCTCCAGCCCTGATATTATTGTTTTCGAGAGATTTGCCACCCCTTCCTCCTCCTTATCTCTCCCCCTCAGTTTTTAGATATCTAAGAGCCCACTTTTATAGGAAACTGGATTAAATTGCCAGATCTGGACCAAGTTTGAATTGGATACTGCCAAACTTTGTACTTAAAGTCCATCTTTAATGCCTGCTTTCTAAACCAGAGTAGAATAGTTACTCACAAGATAAAAAACATTGGCATACACTTCAAATCTTTTTCCAGCTAGCTTTGTTTTGTGCTGGTATGTAAACCCTTATCTTGTCTTTGCTCTATATGCATGACAGGAGCTCTGACCCTTAATTTGAGCTTTCGACTTATGCAATATAAATAACCAGTTTGAATTACTGCAACTCTAAAATGAAATCCAATTAATATACTAAGACATGTGCTCTGTAAAACACTGCAGAAAGCCTTCTTTCAGATTTTTCTCTAGAAATCCCTACTTATGTGATCCTGACTTTGACATTAGAATAACGCCTCTGTAAATGATTTTTACTCACCTCATAGGTGCTTGTAATGCCAGATCTATAAAATACAGGTAGGAAAAGTTCAGCAGTAAAAATGATGACAAGTGCATATGAAAGAAAGAACAGAATAAAGGATGCCCCATAGCGATAAACTTCAGAGGGTGTCCCCAGAACGGTGACTGCTGACATGAAACTTGTTGTCAGAGAGAAAGCTATTGGTCCACATGTCATCTGCTTTCCACCCACCAAAAATTCCTTCGAAGTTTTCTTCTTCCTCTCTTTAACAGCGAAAAAGATACCGATGCTAGCACAGACTAAAAATAGTGCTGCAAAAACAACATAGTCCCAAGCCACAAATTTTTTTACTTCTGGAGCTACAAAGTTTGACATAGCACCAGTTGGACAGTTTTCTGGTGAAGGGTTCTGGTATTCTGTAGCTGAACAGATCGACTTGTCAACAGCAAACTTGAAGCTTATCTGCAGCTCATCAATGACACATAATAAACAGAAAGACTGTTCAGCTAGGAGACCTTTATCAACCCAATTCACTTCTGAGGAGACAAAATAATTTGCAGAGGAAGAGTCAGGAAGGTGCTGACTGCACTGAGACCTCAGTGCTACTGATGCTTCTGTCTGGCAGGCTGGAGCTGGACACCTAGCTGTGAAATCTGCAGCACGCTCCCTTTTTATCTGTCTGGTTTTGTTTAAGGTTAAACATTAGCCTGACCCATTGACGTGATCTGACTCTCTTCTAGCCTCTCAGCCTTTTTAAAATAATAAAATGAGAGCAGTAAGAAAAGAAATAAAGGAGAGCAAAATGAAGGAAAGCTCCGTGTATGGACCTACGGCCCCACTGGTGAGTGTTTTCAGAGGAGTAATTCCTTCTCAGGGTTAAAAACTAAACTTGAACAACAGTGATAGGGCTCAGAACTGTCCTTTGACATTTGAAGTGTGCTCCATGATAGACCCATTGAAGTTGAGGCTGCCTTAAGGAACCAGAGCCTTTAATGGTTATAAGTGACAGTGAAGCTTTTCTGCCCCCCACTGTAGCCCAGCCGTGGTCTGTTTGGGAACCAGAGGCATCTCCAGGCGAGGAGTGTGGTTTGCGCCAGACTGAGGATAACTTTCAGTGTCCAACTGGTTTCCAGTGACCACTACTAACAGTGGTTTTACCTACAGTTTATATAGTTTCATGTGACAGGTGGCTTATTTTATTTATCTATGTGCAACTTGGTCAAATTTGTTTTAAATCTATGCCACGACAATACACTTCTGAAGAAGCAGGCAGTGACTCGTGCAGAGGGGTCGTGTGAGTAGTCACAGCCCTGAAGAAAGGATGGAGGTTACATTTTGGATGCAACTAAGAGCTGCAGTAACCTGCAGTTTGCCTTTACTAGCGAAAGTCCTTTTCCTCAGCCTTGTCTTGGCTGAGGATGAATCCTCTCTTCTCAAGTCATCTGTAAATTGAGATGTTTTTCCTGGGTCAGTTGTACCCAATAAATTAGTGAGTGTTCAAGACCATCAGCCCATCTGCTCAGGAGAAAGAGGAGCATGTGTACAGCAACCTTCATGGCTTAGCTTGAAGTCAAACAAAGTCCAGGACAGCTTCTGGCTGGAATGGACTTCTTCAGCTGGCAGTAGAGATTGTGAAATTTTTGTGGTTGATTTCACTGAGACTAAGTGCAGAAGGGGCAGCTGCCAGGTCTATTGCTGCTGCAGAATGCGAATTTAAAAAAAAAAAAAAGAGAGGCACTGTTACATTTCTACCTGAAATGCTTTTGGTTTAAAAAGCCTGATCCAGCCCCCTGGGAAAGCTGGGATATCAGGGAAAGCCGCATCAGTTGTCCTAGCAGTTGTGTGCACACTGTAACCCGCAGGGAGTAACCAGAGACCAGCGAAACATCTTGTGGTACTGTGGATCAAAGTCAGCCATTACAGGGAAATGCTCTGGAAATCCTCCTCCATCTGCCTTAACAGTACTTTGTTTGTCTAAGCTCACTGGTTAATATTTCTCTTTTGTACAGAACAAATGTCTTAAGGCATGTCCACTCTCAGAAAAGCTGTCCCTTTCACTTGCCAGGGGTTCCTCTGCTTTTGGGGAAGCAGGATTGCTGCTTTTTTGCTTTTTCTCCCCTCCCCACCCCCCACCCCCCACCTTCTGAAAATCCATGTGAGAACATGGGTGTTTTCTGCAGGTTTTAATTCATTTAGAAACTGATTAATAAATGTCTCTGGCAGTGGTAAAAGCCATGCCATTCCATCAGTGAGTTTCTAGAGTCAACCATCAACCCAGGCTGGCAGAAGGCTAATTTAAAGGGCAATGAACACAGCACATAGGGCTACTTAGGTGACCACACGTGTGTTGCTTTTCACAAGCCACAGCTGATGGATTGTTAGTTCAGTCACAATGATGTCAAGTGAATTCACAAAAACATGCAAAGAAACAAACTTGGGGGTGTTTTGTCTTAAACTTGAGCCACTGAACCACACCGGGTAAGTAAGACTGCATCAGTCTTATGTTGCTGAAATGCAGGAAAACTGTGAGGCCTGGGATAAAAAAGTGAAACGAATAAAAATCACCTGGGCCAGAAGTTTTCTGCGCTTGTCATGTTACCAGAGAAAGTCAAAGTGAAAAATCCCTTTAACATAGAAGCTAGGAAAATAAAGGTAATGTCATATATTATTACTGCCTTGAACGCATTTTTAAGATGTGCCATCAGCAAACCCTGCTAATTAGCAGCTGTGCCAATTGTGCTATCACACTGTGACAAATAAAGCAGCTAGTCAGATTATATTGGCTCGATGCATCATAATTTAAGTTGTATCCCAGGAAGCTTTTCCCAACGGCAAAGGTCCTATTGGCCTACATGTAAGACCACAGAAATTTTCTTTCTATTATTAATTTTAAATTGCAAATGTTTTTTCTAGCAGAAAAGTATTTTTGGGTGGTAGTATTTTACACAGAAAATAGGGAAAAGCTAATGGGATAGTAACCTGGAAATCAAGTTAGGAATGTAAACTTGTGTATTATGCTATAGGTCTCTGATGTATTTTCCACGTAGCTTCACGGCGGTGTTCAGGATAGCAATTTTAGCTAAATCTCACATAGAAATAGTATTGTATGTCAGAAATGCAACTTCCAAGGAAGTATTATTTTAAACCAGTATGAAAACACTTGTTATTCTTTTGTGATGATGTTCCTTGGCTGGGAATAATTTTTATTTTCCTGAAATAATAAAAATAGGTTTATGTTTCGCTTGTTAAAACTCATATTAAATGAAGTTTTAGCCAGGGTAGCCTATGGAAGAAACTTGGGTAATCCTTGAAGCTTCAATACCCCCTTTAGTATCTGACTGTGAACCAAAAACTGGACAACAAAAATCCAACTTGAGAAAGGTGCTGTTACAGGCCCTATTTTCACATCTGAAAGATAAGGGTGTTCTTAAATAGCCTCGGCACATCTTTCTGCAGGCAAGGAAACCTACCATGGATGCTCTTTCCCATGAACTGCTGTACTTCTGGTTTGCCCCTATTTTGGGGGAATAGAAGCCCTTTAAGGGGGAGAGGAGAGATCAGTGTAGTTGGAATGAATGGCTATATATAGCCATATCTAATACTTTCATCATTTGGTTTGAGATCAGGAAAACAGCAGGTTTTAATATGGTGTTATATTCACTTGATGATTCTTCTCCAATGCTTGCCACATTCACTTGCCTTTTCCTTATCTCCCAAAAAGTGATGCTATATGTACCATGCTTTGTACATTTGCAAATTAGGAACTCCCTGGGAGAAACACAGCAATGCTGAAGAAGCATTTGCCTGCCGGTCTCCCCACCACAGCCTGCCCTCCCACCCCTCATCCCCATCATTGCAGCTACCTTGTCCACCCAGATCCTGAATTTCACACATCAACAGTGGCCAAAATTTATACATAATTATACAGATTTTTTACATGTAATTATTGCCTGTATAAATAATCAAATTGCTTACATTAAATCATTAAGTAATTAAGCAATATTAACGATGTCAGCTACTTCTCTAGCTCAGTTATACACGTTAGACTTCTACAATCTCCTGATTAAAAGTATTTCAATTAATGGAGAAGTTATTGGTTCCTTATCACTGAAGAGTTCTCAGTTTAGAATACAATCCTGTGTGTAGGACAGAGAATTGCCATGAGCTGCCAAAAACTAATTGCAAGGGCAGTTAACCCTTTGCGCTATGTGCTTTTCTCAGCCTGATATCTAAATGATCCTCCTG
The DNA here is from genome assembly GCA_027925045.1 of Hypotaenidia okinawae. Lineage (NCBI taxonomy): Eukaryota > Metazoa > Chordata > Aves > Gruiformes > Rallidae > Hypotaenidia > Hypotaenidia okinawae. The sequence goes on from BSDF01000006.1 coordinate 6,248,883, forward strand.
GGGCTTCCCTTCATCTGAGGGAGTGAGGATAGATTAAAAAAGAAAAGGCAAGCCCACTCAGCACTTGGGAAGCTCAGCAGCATTTCCAGCACCTCCTCTGTGTACGCATGGCCCTTTCTGGACTTCTCGGTGGGCTGGCAGTTGGGGTTGCCCGGGCCTTACAGCCCTTGTGGCTCTCACCCATCCTCCCTGGCTGTAATGGCAACAGAGGCACTGGGGCATCAGTTTGCTTTGGGCTAATGAGCCTCTGTCAGCCAGGCTTGGTGAGAGCTGCCGAGTCCAAGCAAGGGCAGTTTGGCCATTTGGCACAGGCTGCCTGTGTGTGTTCTGGCATGTGTTGAGCTTTGTCTGTCACAAAGGGCAAGTCTTTAGATTTAGTATTGTTTTGGCAGGTTGATCCAAGGTCCCTCAGGACCGGTCTTGCAAGTGGAGGCGAACCCCTCACAGGGTGCTTGTGTAGAACAATTTCTCACCCAGGTCAGGGATTTGGGGACCGAACTGCGTAGGCCCCAGGCCTGAATTAGAGGTGCCAGAGTGTTAAGATCTCCATTGGGCAGCACAATTATCTCCCAGTGCTGAAAAGCTTATCTGAACATTTATTAGATACCTGCTCCTGGACTGATAGTACCCTAACATTCATTAGGCTTTTGATTCACAGGTGATTTATTGAGCTTCAACTAGTTCCCCTTAATTATTTTGATTCAAATAAGTTTTGCTTTAGAGACTCTGATAAAACATACGTAAATCTGCCAGGCTTTGGTGCCCACATGCCACCCACTTGGGATGGCATCGCAGTGCGTAATCATTGGTTTTTTTGGGTATAAACTGCTCACTTCAAGGCCATATTTGACCACCTTCAATGACTAACTTAGCGTTTCAAAAGCAGCTAGTGCTTAAACTTCCTCAGCGTGATGCCTTATAGGTAGATTTTTTTTTAAGTAGCCAGGGAGTATTACTTGCAACTGTTCTTCATAGATCTCAGTGATGCTTGCTAACGAAGCCTATTGATGACTTCAGGGCTTTTGAGCACAGAAAAGATGACCAGAGGAGAAAAAGAGATAATACATGAAATATTGAAAATTTATGAAGTGAAGAATTTTCAAGGAACTTTATTTTAACGTTGGCCTACATCATTTATCCTAGGTTTTGATAACTGTTTCACAGGTGAGAACATGTGAAAGGGGAATGTTTTTCCTCAGTTATTCAGTTCTGTGTTTGGAACTGGATCCTATGTTAAATAACCTATGAGCATCACCTGCTTTTATTGTGAGGTCTTTTAAGTTCTTTAGTTGTGTGTTTTGATATTTATTGTGGGGGAGGAGGTGAATGATTGGTTCTATCTGGCGGTCTTACGTGTTCAATAAATGTATTCATGTAGGACAGTGATTTTTCCAGACTTTCTGCTTTCAACCCAAATTCTAGCTCTATTCCTTTTTGGTCTGAAAAGGGAAATTATGATCCCCTCTACTTGCTTGTATTAGGGAGAGCTGTGGGAAACTTTTCTTACAGGTATGTAGGACCAAACACAAACAGCAAAACTTGAATTACCACCAGAACATTGGTGTACTGAAGTGACCTCCCTTTTTGTCAGAGAGAAATTCCTCCCAAAAGAATACAACTTTATTCTTTACATCTACAAAGGGAAGGCAGAAAACTGTACCCTGAGTTTCTGCTCCCTGCTTCTATCTTACAGTGGACAATCTCAGGGTCCTGGAGATAAATTCCTTTTCTTCTATGATAATCCTGCATGTAGCATTGGAGAGTCTCAGCCCTGAGATACATCAGCTTCCTTCTGAGGGGGAAGACTTACGGCACGATGACACACAATGGGTGCTAGAAGGCTTCTTTCCAGGGACACAGCTCTCTCCTAGGGCCGCAACCACCGCCCTTTGCCCCACTCAGCAGCTAATTCCACAGGGAATCAATGAATATTTCAGAATTCCTTCCCCTGTGGTACCGGACAACTTGCATCTATTTATTATTGATAATTGAAAAACTGGAAATCTGTGTAAAGTAATGAGAGAATGGCTGTGTGCAGGGCTGTGTTGGGGGCTGGGGAAGATGCTTTGCTTATATCACAGAGATTGAGAGTGTTAATAATTGAGAAACTTAATGCCAGCTCGTGAAAGCAGCCGAGTGTTCAAATAGAGCCCACAGGGAACTTCTTAGGGTCTTTTTTTTCAAATACATATATAAAATATTGAATCTGACAAACACATTTCACATATTTTATGTCTTTTTATCCTAAATGATGCGTACAGTGCACTCTGTGATCAGGTCAGACTGTGCCTTCCAAACTGGTGCATGAGCACTATCTGCATCCTCTGTACTTTGAGTGTATTTCTCAGTGGTGGGATGGAGCCTTTGATTTTATTCCTACAGCAGCTCCAAATTTTCTGCTTTTCACATTCAAATGTTGGTAGATTGCCCTGCTGTGGAAGTAAATATTTTTCCTTCTAACTGTACTTTTTTCTTTTTTTTTTCCCTTGAGCTTTGCCTTTGGAGTAAATTCCTGTTTCAGAGGACAGAAGTCATTCCTTTCTGAGACCAGAGTATTTTTTTCATGAGTGACATATCCAGGACCTGGCACTTGATCACAGACTTTCTGATCATTAGTACTGACAAGAGGTAAAATGGAGTTTTGATTTCCTAAATGGCTTAAAAGTTTTATAGCTCCTGCACTGACTTTGATGCTTAAATTTAATATTCAACTCTGAGATTTGTCCATTGTTATAAATGCAAGAGTCATTCTGGAAGATAATATCAAATCACACGTAAAATTAGATATTGATTTGTTGGTGCTGCTCCAAATGCTTAGGTCTATACATATCAAATACACCTGACTGAGCTTACAAAATTAAGGTCCCCTTGTGGATGCACACTTTATATAGTATCCATAGAGAGCAACAGCCTCTCAATAGCATTACAAAAATATACATATTGCATGTATTTCTCTAAGCACTTCTTTTCACCTGGATCACAGAGTTCCTCTAGTATATACTGGCTTCTGCTAAAAAGCATTATTTAAACTGCAACTGCCAGGTAATACCCCTGCAGTACTGAAATAGTTTAATAATATTTTTGTCTCCTTTTAATGCAGATAATAGAATCAAGCCTGTAAGAGTTTGTTTTGCTATATAGTAGATAAGTGGTTTACTGTACCCTGATACGTGATTGAATTATTTTTCAGATGCTTTCTCAATATTTTTCCACGTAGAGCTGTGGAAAAATTAATAGATATAGACACTGAAGGATTAAAGTCACATTTAACTAGGTGGCTGTAAAAGAAATAGTAACTAGTTAATAGAGGAAAAGTAAATTTCAGGAGCACAGAATACACTGAAAATCAAGGTGTATCATTCATAAGCCCCTGTTAAACTTAAGGGTTATTATCTTTCCTTGACGATGGACTTTGTCTTCTCTTAAGAGGCTCCTCTTTAATGATTACTCTTTCCTCAGAAACACATGCTCCTTTATCTATACAAAGATCATTAAAACCCAGTAGAGTGAGGAACTGGATGCTTATAGTTTCAAAATAGGTAATTTCCTAGGGACACAAAGTCCTTCCTATGGGATCACTCTTGCCCATCAGCACCAGGTCACGTCAGGGCACCCAGCAAGGACTGCAGCTGATGATGAGGTCTCATCCTGTCCATCTGCTTCCAATCTACTTCATTTTGCATCTTCAGATGCAAAGTTTGCAGAGTTACTTGCAAAGCCATCTGCACGCTTTGCGAGCATGGCCGTTTGCGCTGTATGGGGTTGGGGGGGTTTGTTTCATCCCCACTTAAGGAGATAAATGTGTGGTTGGCAGTGAGAATTAGATTATTTTCTGCAAAGACAGTGAGATGGGGAGCTGCATGGGAAGAAAGTGCTAATCTGAAACACTGGATTTCAACTAATCATATCCTAAAAAGAAAGAAAGATTATAATAAAAAGCTTAAAATCATCTGGGGGTTGAACCTGATGATCTCTTGAGGTCCCTTCCAACCCCTACAATTCTGTGATCTGTCAGTTATCATTCACCCCTCCTGACTTGTAGTGCAGTGGAAGAGGGTCCCTTGCTCCTGTGTGGCTGCAGTTTCCCCTGAACAGGAGTAATCCTTGCTAGTCCCCAGCTGCTTCTCCCATGGACTCCTCCCTGGGGCCACACCAACCTCCCTGCATCAGCCTGGCTTCGCTCCTTCAGTTCCCCTTTTATTTTGAAGGGAGGAAGGGGCGGGAAATAGCTTGCTACTTATCTACCCAGGGTAATGATCCATTTTCCAGGAATGGCACTGGTATGTTGTGGAAACATGCTTTTATCCAAATAGCCATCAAAATAAATGATAGATGTTGCAGTCAAGACCATAAGCTGCGTAGCCCATGCAATAGTTCATGCAACAGACAGGAGCTGGGTGGAGGTGCTGGGATGCCTGGTGCTGACCTCGTTGCGAAACAGAATGAGTCAGGAAGATTACTGTGCTCTTGGTGTGCACACCAAGAAGATAAGGCTGTCCTTGGAATCTTCTCTATTTTCCATTTAGACACTGTGGCAAATGCTTCTTAAAAGGTGGGGCAGAGAGATATGTCCCATCCTCTTTTGGAGTGCTCCCCAGTTATCATACTGGGATGTTTTACCTGCATCTGGTACTTGCTCTGTTCAGTTGTCTCGCTGCCGCAACAAGTCCCTGGGTTTCAGAGAAAACTTCCAGAATCAGATTTCATTTTTTGTTGGTTTTTTTTTCCCCCTAGTTTTTGCCAGTGAAAGTGGATGTGTGAGAGGAAGGGTGAGCACGGCAGAGTGAAGGGAAGGAGATGAACCAATGGCAGGCAGGGCATGGCTGCGCTGGGGAGATTGATACAGCATCAGCTATTTCTGATTCTTGCAGGGAAGAGCATTATAATAATTATATATGAGAAAACATAACCTTCTGTTTGGCTTGTAGATAGAAGTAGCTTTGCAAACTAAGGCCATTAAACTGGGTTTTTCATTTTGCTAGCAGAACAGATTTTACTGCCTGTTAACCGAGGGTTGTATGGGCTGCCAGAAGATGTGCCCTCTTGATTCCAGTGTATCTCATCAGAAGGCAGCAGCCAGGGATGGAAGAAAATAGCAATGGTGCATTCCAGTTTGTTTTAAAAGGAGGATAAGGTACAGCAAAAGTAATGCATCTTACATGCTGATCAAACAACACTTTGGGAAGTGTGTAGCAGATGGAAAGAAGGAGCTGAGATCTCGCTGCAGGTGGTTTAAGGATAAAGCAGCACAGAGTGCGCTTTAAAAAGGCACATAATGTCTGCCTCACTGTTTCTGTGCCGTTAAAAGCTCCAGAAACCAAAATATTCTGTGTTGATCTTCAAATGTTAATAAATAGTAGAAATACTGACTCATCACTGCAAGAAGCATTTGGAAACAGTTTCACAGCAAGCTTGGGGGTAGAAAAACGTGTACTGGAGAGGCTTGCTGTTAATAGTCCATACAGGAGGCCTGTGCTCTTTGTGGACAGCTTTAATAAGCATCCCTACTTACAATAAAGCTGAAGATCACAACCTTTCTCTTGCCCACATGTTACCCTACTAAAAAGAGGAAGGGGAAATTCAGACGCTCCTGGGGAACAGAAATGTTTAACACTAAATTGTCTTGGGGTCTTTCCCCAGATTAGAGGTTTCATGCACTCCGGTGAATTTGTACTTTTTCCCACAACATAGGAAACTCAAAACAAGGGAAGACCTTTTTTTAGTAGGCCTTGGAGACTAATCATCTTTAATAATTTTTTTCTGTTGATTGATTTATTGTATCACTCGTTTTTTTAATAAAGCCCTTCAAAGGACCTGTTTTGCCTAGGTAATTTCAGTCTCCTTATGTATTCACATCCTACTCTTGATAGAGATTACAGTGCAGCATTACCACACTGCAAAAAGGTTTTGTGTCGTTTTCTGTAAAAGAGAATAGCTTCTTTTGAATTAACTACTCAGTGCTTATCGTTGTACTCCATAAGTTATTATCTGTGCTCTTTTTTCCCTAGCTTAAAGTAAATTAATCAAAGATAAAGAGATACTCATAGCTAAAAAGATCCAGCAAAAATTTTAGATAAAAAAATAGAAGTTTGCTGATGATTGTACAATAGATTTCTCTTGAAAGAATTGTGCAGAAGAGCTGGCCTGCTCTGGTCATGCCTCTAACGTGAATGTTAGGGCATGGCATGAGGAGGAAAGGAGCCAGGCTGTGGCCTTTCTGTAGGTCTTTGCCCTGATGGACCTCCTCTCCTCTCTTGTACCCAGGGGACTAAAGCTCTTACATTTTCACTAAAATCTCTTAATTTGGATTCAGGTGCATGACCTTTTTTATGAGCCATTCTTTGGGCTATCTTTAGGGCTATAGAAAGTGTTTCTCCTTATCCTTCCCTGAAAGGCCAAAGAAGGGGGGTACGGGGTGACATGGGGTCATGGATGGGACTTCTGGAGGTTACCAAAAATAATACGACATAAAGTAAGCATTAGGAATTGGAGAAAATGTATTTGTCTTAATGGAAAACAGACTTTACCCTTAGACAGTAGATAGTAGGGGACTTCGCGTCTGGTGCCATGTTTGTTTTTGTAAGAGCTGAGTGAATGCTCTGCACCTCATGTGAAGCTGGATGTGTGATGTCCTGCCACAATAATTGCTTTGAAATCAGGCAAAGGGACGTCGTAACAGAGTAAATATCTGTAAAAAAGTCTTTGGAATTTGCTTATGCTAACAACGATTTGTACTCCTGTTCGTTCTCTTGAGGAATTGCACGGCTTTTTTATGTGCTGTTGACTCCAGTATAGCAGGGATGGTTTTGTTCTACTTGGTTTTGGAAACCAGAGATGTAACTCGGGGATAAGGTTTATCTGAGGGCTGAGGGTGCAGCCAGGGGTGGGGAGCAGATCAGTGAAAAGACTTTGCATTTAGGACACAGACTCAAGAGAGTCTCTGAACAGGTTATCAAGGACTTGGGCTCGCAGCAGGGCTGCGTGGACTTGGAAGGACAATCCAGAGAAATATCTCGAGTTCACCCCCAAGTATTATGAACCATGGTGAAGGGAATGAAACCTCAGGTGGAGGTTTCACACACATCAACAGCCCCTTTTACTTCCTTTAGAAGTATACAAATAACATTTGCCCCCCTCAGAAGCGAGTATCTTCCTGGTTCCTAGGAGAAGTGTTTGCAGGGTGCTGGAGCCATCCCCACAGGCCACTGGTTGCTGGTCCAACCCATTGGCATTGACATGTGGCTGGGCAGGGGTTTGGATTGGGATTGTTTGAGGTTCAACAAAAGCAAGTGTAAAGTCTTGCACCTGGAAAGGAACAACCGTTTGTATCAGTACAGGCTGGGGGTGACCTGCTGGAGAAGAGCTCTGTGGAGAAGGACCTGGGGGTCCTGGTAGATGACAAGGTGGCCATGAGCCAGCAGTGTGCCCTGGTGGCTAAGAGAGCCAATGGGATCCTGGGGTGCATCCGGAGGAGTGTGGCCAGCAGGTCACAGGAGGGGATCCTCCCCCTCTGCTCTGCCCTGGTCAGGCCCCACCTGGAGTGTTGTGTCCAGTTCTGGGTGCCTTGGTATAAAAAGGACAGGGATCTCCTGGAGAGAGTCCAAAGAAGGGCTACGAAGATGATTAAGGGCCTGGAGCATCTCCCCTGTGAGGAAAGGCTGAGAAAATTGGGACTGTTCAGCCTTGAGAAGAGAAGACTAAGGGCGGACCTAATTAATGTTTATAATTATCTTAAGCAGGGGATGCAGGGGGAATCAGCCAGCCCCTTTTCAGTGTCTGTGGAGATAGGACAAGGGACAATGGCTGCAAGTTGGAGCACAGGAAGTTCCTCACCAACATGCGGAAGAACTTTTCCCCAGTGAGGGTGAGGGAGCCCTGGGACAGGCTGCCCAGGAGGGTGTGGAGTCTCCTTCACTGGAGATATTCAAGACCCTTCTGGATGCCTATCTGAGTGATATGTCCTAGGGAGCTGCTTTGGCAAGGGGGTTGGACCCGATGATCTCTGGAGGTCCCTTCCAACCCCTACAATTCTATGATTCTATGATTCTATGATCTCCAAATCCCACGACAGTGGGGGGTTTGGTCTGGAGTTACACACGGGGTGAAAAATCCTAATTTAAATAAAAGCAAATTACAGCAAAAATTAGGGCTCCATTCTGCTGGAAACTTCTCTACTTGCTGCCTGCTGAAGTGTTTCTCTCACAAATAATGGGAAAAGAAGATAAATTGTGTTTGGTGCCTGTGTGGCAGCTTAAATCCTGTAAGTTTTGCTTCATTATTTATTGGCAATAAGTTTGTTTTAATGCTGGTAAATGTCCCAAATATCATGTTGTCTGTGAATTTGTCTCTATCTTATGTAAAATGTGATTGCCTTGTGGCTCCAATTTTTTGCCTTTGTGTGTGCACATACATATGTATAAAAAGTATACATGTGTGTTTGGGAATTAGAGCAGCCAGGGAGATTTGGTACGTGCTGTTTCTTCCATTCGTTATGTTGGGTTTGGTTTGGAATTGTTTTTGTGTGTTTTTTTCTTATATATGAAAATACTTCGGGGTGGTTCTCAGTGTGAGCTGCAGGGAGTTGAATGGTAATTTTATTCAGTTTGAGTCATTTATTCATTTGAAAACTTGACTCTGAGTACACATGTTGAACAGTTCTGGAAAGCTAACCCCTGAAGTTAAGCAAGGAAAAGAAAAATATTATGATAGTAGAATGTGGCCTGTGAATGGTAGTAAATTAGACACTGAAATTAAGGACATTGGAAATAAACTTAGGCTCAGCAATAAATTCTGGCACTAGATGTTTGCCTATGAAGGCCTTTGGTGGAAAAGTTGCAGTTTTAAATGCAGAATATATTTTTCAGGAGAGACGAGTTTTCCTCCTCACATGACACCAGGAGCACTCTAAACACATCCTTTCGGAAGAAAACCTTCTCCTTTGTCTTACTGTATGGAAACTGAAAACAGGACATCTCCCTGTTGTATCTTTGCTCAGTGGTGCCCTGATGGACAACAGCTGAAAAATTAGAAGTGAAATAAATGTTGCCTGTCTACTGCTTGAGAATAGATCCTTTACTTTGCTTCTATTTTATTCTCTTGAATCTGTGACAGGGTAGCTGAAAAATTCAGGGGAAGTTGCTTGCTGTCGGGAGTCTGATAACTTCACTGCTGAAGAATTTGGGATGTGGGGATGACAGGGATTGTTTTTCATCCTTCTGGTTTTTGCAACTCATCTGCTACTTCTCCCTCTTGTATAAGTCGCACCCAGTACAGAGTAGCAGTAGGCAGAAATTTTGGATAATCTGTTTAATACTTTCATTTGGGCTTTTGTCTGCTTGTGTCAAAATCAGGTTGCTTTTGTTTGGGGATTTTTTTCCTTTGGTGGGTTTTGGGTTTTTTTGTTATTAACATTTTTGTTGTTGAATTTTGGTGGTGGCTTGACCTGTCTGTGGAACAGTAACTCCCTATTGCTCTCTAGTTGGAGGAAAGAAGGGAAAAAGAAAAGACAGACAGCTGTCTGGTTTTGGTTTTATTTTTTGAGTAGGGCTTGTCTGAGGGTGAAGGCTTGGAAACAGGACTTCTGCTGCGATGCCTCACTCCTGCCAACCATTTGTGCAGCTCTGCATTAGTAATTCAGTTTTTTATCTTCCTTTGCCAAAGGAAAATAAAAAGACAGGATGCTTAACTGGAGAGGTAGGAGAAGGCACAACTGACCAGCCTTTCAACAGGTAGCCAAAGGTTACTGCATCTAGTGGTGCTGCAGAGGGGAACACTTTCACATGAGTCCAGATCCCACTTGCAGTGCAAAAATATGTGTTCCTGATTTCTCCTCCTCTCAGCTCCATCAGAAGATAATCACAGGTATTCACAGTTATAAGCTGAATACTTTTTACAGGCAGTTAATCTTTGCTTTATAACTGTAGGACACTTTGTTCTCAAAAAGTTATCGAATCTGATCATTTAATTATACTAATGCAAATGAGCACTCATAGAAATGATGTTCCTCTCAACCACAGCAGCTTGCGTTAAACATATGTGAATTAATTTTGCAATGTACATAGTTCCTTATCCTTTTTCTTCAGGACCAGACATAGCTCTGTAACACAGAAACAGCTAACTGGTGTCTCTGGAGGAGAAATGAGATGGGAAGAGTCTGGGAATGCTAAAGAAATTGGCGTACAGACGGCTGTACTGAAGGCTTGGACTAATGCTTGTTTAAAACAAGTGGCTGTTTTTTCCCTTTGGGTCTGAGTGAAGTTTGTAAGACGGAGTTTGATCTGCTTTTACATTGATCTGGTGGAGGCTTAGGCAGTGTGATTAAGCATCTTGCTTACAACTGAGCAGTAGTGAGACTATAACTCTTGCACTTTGCTTCCATATTTACATTGCAACTTTCTGAGGAGCTGGCTCGTTTAGAAGAAAGGACATAAAGACTGTATATAATTTACATTTATAACTGGAGCAAAATATCTACATCAACACCACTTGGCTGTTTGTGTACTGGTGACTGTTGTTTCTGGGCTTTGGGTACAGCTGAAAAACAACACAGTATGAAAAATGTCTGTGCCTCTGAGCATCATTGTTGAAAGGCAAGCTGTGGTTCATGATTTGAGCTTTATTTTTACTGTAATAACCTGGTTTGATTCTGAATGTGAACATCCCAGGTTAGCAAAGATTTGGTGGCATTGATGTACAGGTATAGGAGCAGGTGTAGCATAGAGCTTGAAATTTAGTTAGATAATCATGTAGAATGGTCTCGGGGTGAAAAGGGGGGGGGAAAGCTAGACAAGTCTGTTTTTCTCTCCTAGCAGAGGGCCTGTGATAATTTCATGCTAACTCGAAAAAAAGTGAAAGGCAAGAATTCGAGGACAGAGTGGTATCAACCCACGGCTGCCCACAGAGCCGAGGCGCGTCACTATCTCTTCAACAAAGAAAAACAGAGGGCTGAAATACGTCCATGGGCCCCTCACAAGGACATCAATTAGCACAGATTGATAGAGGCACTGCAAGCTTGCAAGATCCTCGCATTCCAGGCAAGAGGTGAAAATACATCATGAGGAAGACATACAGCCTTCCTCCCAGAGACCCCTGTCTGCGACCCTCACAAGGATCTGCGCAAGCGCCAAGAACTGATAAGCTAATTAGCATGAGAAGCGAGAGTAGGCGGGTTCAGGTACTTAATATGTATAGGCGTTGATTGAATATTCATTGTTTTATTGTATAAATGTGGGGTCGGTCTGCTGCTTCGGTATGCACGCTTGTGGAGGAAGGATCCCCCGTGCATCTGCGCGCAATAAACATACCTACTTTATAACTTTCGAGTTATAGAGTCGATTTCCGTACGTCAGCATGATATAGAAGTTTTGATTGCTCTATTTTCCAGATCAAGACAAGTAATTCTCACTTGTGTGGAAATGAGAAGCCCATTTTAACAGTTTTAATGTAATGAATGAGTTCAAGTTAATATGTGCTCAAGTGCATGTGTATGTTTTGCTCCTCATGTGTGCTTCATTTACACAAATGTTAACAGTGGTGAGATAGGTAGCCATTGGAAAATCTATGCCAAATACTACAAAATTTGATGCTTGCACTATTGGTTCTGTTCCCCATCCCTGCCACTGCTCACATTTCTACTGAAAACTCTTTGATTTTTGCCCTGCTTTACCCAAAGACTTGTATTCAATCTCAGCTACAGTTAAACCTCAGGGAAAAATACATCTCTCTTTTGTCTTTAACATTTATGGACTAGGACAGTAGTTTGCCAGAAACAAAGTCTGTAGGGAATATCAGAGCCTTTGCAAGGGGCTACACTCTGTGTGTATGCGTGTGTGTGCGCACATGTGCTCAGTAAACAGCCTGTATAAATGTATTTGGTACGCTGTGGCATAATTTACTATGTTGGTATACCAAATACAGCAGCTTGTGTATACAGCTGAAAGGCCACCCACACCTGGACCCACCGTGCTCAGTAGTTGCTCTTGCACACAAATGTTGTACACTTCTAAATTGTTTAGGGGGTTCTCTTCTTCTCTGTGTTTCACCACAAAGCTGTGTTATTTTGAATAACTGAACTGCCGAGTAGTTGCTCCAAGGTGCAAGAAAGCTGAAGGAAGGGGCAGAGGAGGGTTTGATCTTCGCGCCTCGCTACGAAGTGGAGGGACCAGAGCACATACCAGAAGTCTGCTTTTTGGGGTATCTCTTTGCAATTGTATAAGAAGGCTGCAATATTATTTTCCAGATTTTAGCAGAAGAAAGAACTGCTTCAGCTCATAGTTTGCTGTCTGGTACTTACATTGCCTTTATTTCTCTTCCAGTACACACAAGCTGTCTTCCTCTTCCTCAGAGCCCATACTCTGCAGACAAAACTGCTTCTTCCTACACTGGAGTCACCTGTGACTTAATTAGCAGAATTTAAGTGAGGAAAAATCGCCTTTTAATTTTATAGATTCAATTGAGTGATCTTCTTTTTCTCTAAAATTAATTGAAATACAGCTGGTCATCCTGTTGTTTGGGTACTTGGGCTAGGTTATTTTATGAATCAATATTCAGAGTCATTAGGTGGCTTGGGGAGGGAGAGGCTCTATCACTTGCTCCTCAAAGTCCTTGAAGTTTTCAAATACTTCAGGCTCCAGACAGCCTTGGAAAATGTGCAAGCAGCTCCAGAAAGTGTTATTGTTATAGGACTTACCAAAAATTCAGAGTCATGGGATGAACGTAAGGCGTACGGAAATGGAGATGAAGGATCATTTTACCAGAGTGAAATATAAACCTTTACGGAAGGTGACAAGAAAACTGCAAAATGGAGGAGTAAAGTCATCACCTTGAAATAAGGGGGCTCCATTCCTTTTTCTTCTCTTGATGAAATTCAAAACTCGTTCCTATAGCTGCTTGGAACATTCAGTCTCTCTCTCTATTTTCAGTAAGATTACTTCTGAGCCGTAATATTTTGTAAGTAATGCTTTGGCAGGCACTCAGTCCCCAAAGGTCTTAATTTCTTGTCTTACCTGACTCCCACATAAGTGGAAATGCAGAAAAATTGCAGTGGGTAAGGAGAGTTCCACTTATGTTGGACTGAATGGAGCCAGCTCAGCTGCCAGGGGTCCTTTCTCCTACAAAGCTTTAAATCAAGGTCAACCCTCTTGCATATGCACACACAAGGATAACGACTTACCTAGTTTTGCAATTCTCTGGTGCTGTGTTAATCAATGTCTGGCATTTTATTTCCTTTTTTTTTAAACCTGTGCAGTATGTAGGAGACATGCATGATGGGTTGCTCAGTTCATGTCCTGGAACGTCAAGATTCAACACATGTTTTAGTCTACCTTGAAAATTAAACAGTGGGTAACTAAATCCTTTTTATTTTGTTTAATAAATCAATACATAATTTCAAGTTTAGAACAACGTTAAATGTTAAAATATAAACTCATTGCCACACATTTTACATAGAGGTATTAACTATTTCATGAGTAAAGGGGACGTCTGAGTTCTTACTCAATTTTTTAATGCAACTGATAGAAACCTGTGAATCTGCAGTGGGAATCTGAAAGCAGAACATATTAAATGCGTCAGTAATCCCCAGTACTACCTATGCAGTAGTAAATGACATTGAAAGTGTTTATCAGTATTTGTGGTATTAGGAACATTGTGTCCTAAACATCGATCTATTGGAGAAATTCCTAGCTCCTGGAGGTAAGAGAGTGGCAAGCTGCTGATAGGATAAAAAGAATAGAGATGCACAGATACGTGCCAGTCTGGTATCTGGCTCTGTATCAGCATTAGACTAGTTCACTGATAGCTCAGGAGGCAACTGTGGACACATTTTGTTCAGATGCTCTCCAAAATAATAATTACATAGAAAATACTAATATCTAAACCCTGTCAAGTTTTGATATCTGTTCTTCTGTCATTTGGAATAATTGAAGGTAGCAATAGGTCTCACAGGAAGTTCAGCAACTTCCCACAGTTATTAAGCCAAATCAATTAATTTAGCTTTTGTATGAAGAAAATACACCTTTTTTTTTTTATTAAGGCTCTGGACACTAAGTATTAATTCTGCCGACGTCTGGTATGCCAGCAGCCCAACACAATTTTTGCTGTCCAGCATCTCAACTTCCTAACATAATTTTTACAGTTATAGCAACTCTTTTGGTAGGAACAGTTCTGTGCAGAGGAGGCTGTCCAAATACTTGACAAGACTTGGACTAAAGTTACTTTATTTAAGCATTTAGCATAGAGAAGCCAAATTTAATTTAGCTTTTGGTAAGCAGTAATTAGAACTTTGTCTAAGAATGTGCGAAGCTGTCCTAATATTAAAGTAATTCCTAAGGTAACTTTAAGGTTAAATGTGCCTTTGATGCTCAGTAAGAGATCTTACATGGTGATTGCTGTTCTGTATGAAGTTTCCCAGAAAAGAGCAAGGCGATGCCCACGCCCCACCTCTTCATACTTCTCTGTTGGACTGAAATCAGAATCTGTCAGGGGATTGCTTTCCTTGCACGGAATCAGCTGCCTGGTTTTGCCAGGTGATGATGTGAAATGAAAGAAAAATTGTTTCCTAAGACCACCTTAGACAATGTTTGGAGGGGAAAAAATTACAGCATGCTTACTTTCTATAGTGTTTCAGTTTGGAAAAACTGCGAACAGATTATCCTCAATACACTCCAAAATGAGACACTGCTGCCCGATCCCATCAACTCTGTATTCTTCCTATTTTTAGTTTAAACTCTGCTTTTATTTAAGTCCTTTGTAAATCAGTAGGAAACATTTTGAAAACAATCAATTGCTTTTTAATTCCACAGACTGATGTGCTGACTACTCAGTGTGACAATAAATGCCAGGGTACATAATTTTGATTGCTACATGATGGTATTTGAATTAATTGCACAGTCCTCTATACATAAGAAACTGCAAATTGAATATTTATCTCAATTTTTACCAAATGAGTTGCCAAAAAGCCAGTGACATTCACCACAGGAGCAAGCTGACAGTGGTGGTTACCATGCTTTGAGGATGATTTTCGCAGCTGAAATGCATTTATAGGAAGGCATGCTTTTCTCATGCTCAACTTCAACATATCACAACTGCTGTTGATTAATTCTCAGTATTTTTCATAGGCTACTTCAGTATGTTTTAAACCTTCAGTGGCCAAAACCCCTGGTATTAAATATAATGCTGGTGAGGAAAATCTGTGTGTCAAAAAATAATGGGAGCCTTTGGGACATATCCTTCATGTTACGGTGTTCTGAACAGACTGGACCGATGGGCTGAGACCAATGGGATGAAGTTTAACAAGGCCAAGTGTAGAGTGCTGCACATGGGACAGAACAACCCCATGCAGTGCTACCGGCTGCGAGGAGACTGGCTGGAGAGCTGTCAGGCAGAGAAGGACCTGGGGTGTTGGTTGACTGCAGGCTGAATATGAGACAGCAGTGTGCCCAGGTGGCCAAGGAAGCTGATGGCATCCTGGCTTGTATCAAAAATAGTGTGGCCAGTAAGTCTAAGGAAGGTGATTGTGGCCCTGGACTGGGCACTGGTGAGGCTGCACCTTGAGTGCTGGGTCCAGTTCTGGGCTCCTCACTATCAGAAGGACATGGAGGTCCTGGAGCAAGTCCAGAGAAGGGCAGCCAGGCTGGGGAAGGGGCTGGAGGGCAAATCCTCTGAGGAGCGACTGAGGGAGCTGGGGGTGTTCAGCCTGGAGAAGAGGAGGCTGAGGGGAGACCTTCTCCCCACCTACAACTACCTGCCAGGAGGGTGCAGAGAGGTGGGTGCTGGTCTCTTCAGCCAGGGGACAAGAGATGGGACAAGGGGAAATGGCAGGAAGCTGCCCCAGGGCAGGGTCAGAGCAGATATTAGAAAAAAATTTTTTACTGAAAGAGTCGTTAGAGCCCGGCACAGGCTGCCCAGGGACGGGGTTGAGTCAACTTCCTTGGATGTCTTTTAAAAAGGGTTGAGGAGGTACTTAAGGGTATGGTTTAGCATAGGACAGGAAGGGTTGGACTTGATGATCTTAAAGCTCTTTTCCAACCTTGTGATTCTGTGATTGTTGTCTTACTGCTTCATTGTGTCTCCTGTTTGTCCCACTTGTCTCCACTCCTTTTTTATTTTTCCTCTTTTCTTTGTAAAAAATGTAAATTCTCTGGGGAAAAAGACTAATTTCTCACAGATGCAGGGTTTCACGCCTTACTATAATTGCACAGTTATATTCAAGTGTAATCTTAGTTTTAAGTATTAGGATTTGAAAAACAAACAAACAAACAAAAACCCCCAAACCAACAAGACCCTCCCAGCCCAAAACACTCCCCTCCCCAAAAAAAAAACACTACCACACCCTCAAAGATCAGTTTGATGCATTCAATGGAAATATTTAATCACTCATGGAAATACCAGAAAACTGCCAATTATTTGGGCCAACAAATACATCCTGTAAAGAATAATGGCCATATTTTTTTCCCATGTCAATCTGTAACCGCACAGATCCAATAGGTGGAAGGAAAGCAGCACCTGTAAAAATGTTTGGAGATCCTACAGCAGAGAGCTAAGACCCACAGGAATTGAGAGGGAGCTACATGTCAATGAGCCTCAGAAATCCATATAACTCAAGGGGTGGAGACTGAGAAATAGTTTAAAACCTGCTGACAAGTTCAAAATTGTATATGAACATGACTAAAGAAGCTTTGGTAGAGCTGATGTGTTAAATTCATTAGAGCCACCACTCAGCTCTGACAACTTTGCACCCACTGTTTTTGTCTTACTGTTGTTTCTTGTCTGTTTTAAGAAAAAATGTCTAAACCCCACCAAAATCAGTTGGAGTCTTTACCTGGACCCAAGTACACCTAAGATCCCATCTCAGCATGCCTGAGCAAGAAATGGTATCCAAAATTATTAAAACAAAGCAATCTGCAAGTCTGATTTAATCCACACTGTTACTGCTCTATCTATGCCTGTCATATTGGTAATGAATTTAGTGTGTCATTGGCCATTACCAGAAGTAGAGAAGGAAACTAGAGCTTTCAGCATCCTTTATTCAGGAGTTTTCTGAAGGAAGGATTTTCTCAAGGAGCTTAGTAGTGTCCTTGATCCTGACAAAATATTTTTCATAGTGGATCCCTTGTGCTGATGAGAATGCATATGCAATTTTTTGTGAATCTGGATCATTTCCATGAAGCCATTTGTGAGGCAAAGCAGAAGGTAGATCAAGGCAAGAACAGAGGTCACTGAGGCCTGTGATTGAAACCCTGTACAGGTTAGAGTATGGACAAAAGACTGTTTGGGTGCTTATAAGATTGATGGGGTCTTGGTCTAGGTGTTTTTTCTTTTGGGTGGTCAATAAGTTTTAGGGCAATGTCATTATAAAAAGGAACAGTTTTGGCCTATATTTTATGAAGCCACTTGCTATACATTTTGTGGGGGTTATTTCAGATCACACTATCTCTTTAAAACTCTCAGTATTACAGATGGTATCATCAGGGCCATCATAAATAACGAAAGCTGGAAAGTGTGTGTGTATTTGTAAGATACCTGCCATGCCAGCTGCAAACGTTGCTTGGTGAGCACATGGTGTTTACATTTTAAAAAATAAAAATAAAAGGAAGGGGGACAGAGGAGGGAGGGACAAAATGGGAATACTTTGTTATACACCACTGGAGGCATGTTAATGTTGTTGTAAAGCATAAAGTCTCCTGAGAAATCTTCAGTGAAAGCTTTTCAAAAATGTTCATGTGTGACTACAGCAAGCCTCTGGACCTATGTTAATGCACAGCTCTCCAAAACAAGGCCACGTACCAAGGCATTACCCAGGGGAAAGCAAACTGGACGAGCTCATGGTGTCAGTCATGTCTCAAGCAAAGGGAGTGCATCCATATGACACGTCTATCATTAACGAGGACGTGGAAAATACAGAGCATTTACCCATAGCATGTCCTTTGTTATTGCTGAATGCTGTCAATATGATCTGTGATCTTATCGCTCTAGAAAAACATGAGATACAGAAAAAGCTGGAAGAGAAATTTTGGTGTGCTGATGTCTTCCCTGACTAATTAGACAATGAAATTATATGTACCTGTATCTACCTGTCAGTGTGTGAGGCAGCTACAGGTACATAAAATTTCAAACTATCATACTTTCCATTAGAGCATCCTTTATTCCGACAGCCGGGGGACATTTTTGCCTCTGGGATTCATTCTCTTTACCGTTGCAAGCTGTCCAACTCCAATGGATATGAATGCTGAAATCTGCAGCTTTCAATACCTCTGACCAAGGCTTTGTTAGAGCTTGATCATTTAGATGGAGAGAGTCCAGAGAAGGGCTACGAAGATGATAAAGGGCCTGGAGCATCTCCCCTATGAGGAAAGGCTGAGAAGATTGGGACTGTTCAGCCTTGAGAAGAGAAGACTAAGGGGGGACCTAATTAATGTTTACAATTATCTTAAGCAAGGGATGCAGGGGGAATCAGCCAGCCCCTTTTCAGTGGTCTGTGGAGACAGGACAAGGGGCAATGGCTGCAAGTTGGAGCATAGGAAGTTCCGCACCAACATGCGGAGAAACTTTTTCACAGTGAGGGTGACAGAGCACTGGAATAGGCTGCCCAGGGGGGTGGTGGAGTCTCCTTCTCTGGAGATATTCAAGACCCGTCTGGATGCCTATCTCAGTGAAATGTCCTAGGGAGCCTGCTTCGGCAGGGGGTTGGACCCGATGATCTCTCGAGGTCCCTTCCAACCCCTACAATTCTATGATTCTATGTCAGAATTTGCTTCCTCGCTGGCAGCACACTTACCAAAATGGTTTCACTGCTTTATTAATATCAACATGGGGCTAAAAGAAATAGAAACTGACTCTCTTCAGCAGTACTCTGCACACGCACATCATATAAAAAGGTGGCTTCCTGTGCTAGTCTAAACAGTTCATAATTCTTGCTTTTGCAAATTGCAGGCCCAGAGATAATGCTTCTTCCATGTGAACTGCCTGACTGAAAGAGGTCCAAACCTAATCTTTGTGTTTGTTTTATTTTTTCTTAATTTGTTGTGCAAGGTAACATACTGCCAATGTTAGCTTTAAAATTCTAAGGGGGAGTGCATTGCTCTTCAACTTCCAAGGTGCTCGTGCAAGTCTATTGCGCCGAAATTTGCTACAAGAATGGTTGTCAACATCTAACCCAACTCAAGATGCATTTGCACACGGGAAAACTGGCTGGGTGGTCATCGTGGTTCACGATGGTTTTATTATTTAAGAATCTGTCATCTTTATTACAATATATAAACTGTTTCTGTTACAACCGTAGCAAGAAATTTGCAAATCTTAGAAAACATTGCGTGCAGCCATTCCTCAGTGCTTCCAGTTGCTGCACCAGAAACCAGGAGTCTTACAAAAACACGGAAGATCTTGGTAAATTTGGCAACAGGCTGAAGTCTTCTCTTGATGCGCACCCAGAAACAGTTCCACAGAAAATGGGAGCTTTCCTTCATGCTGTGAAATAAGTGCTCAGCCCCTTAGCATCAGGTCATAACATGCAGGGGTCATTCCTCACGTTCTAGACGGTTCTGGCTGCAAGAGTCTTCTTCAGGTACAGCAACATAAATTCCTTTTTCTGCTTTCTATTCGAGCAACTCCTTGGGCAGACAAAATATCCCAGCAGGAAATAAGACACCATGCTGAGAAATTGTCTGCCTTTCACAGTCCTCTGTCTGGAAGATAAATCAGTAGAAAGAAAAAACAGTAAATCAGGAACAGTGGGGACTTGAAAGAATGAAGTTAATTTGGTTAGGAGGGAGACTACAGAAATGATCTTTCATTCTCATCTGATTTTTTTTCTGTGGTCTATTAAATTACTTTTTTTTTTTTTAACTCCCATCCCTCCACTCCTCATCTGGAAAACAGAAAATCAAAAGAAACAGGAAAAATATTACCACAGAGCTGGAAGATCTTAGCATAGGGATCGTGTAACCTGTTTTTCCAATTACGTGAGACCCTTGTGCATGTGTGCTGATACAAATATTCTTGTGTGCCTTAGGCTTAGAAGCAGTTACCGGTCTCAATCTGTCTGAGTCCTGCAGATGAGAGCTGGAAATATAGTTTGTTCCTGCACACCAGGGCTTTGATGCCTCTGCTGCAGTAGACAAGGCTGATGAAGATTTATTGATTGATCTCTTGTGGAGGGGGTAATTTGGGTTCCTACTTTCACGTTGGTCTGAAAGACGGGTTGAAGATTGGACTTTATATGCAAGGAATATGACTACAGGGGTTATTTTAGCTTCTTTATGTACAAAAGGTAACTGTAGTTGTCCAAATTTGTGTTTATTCAGAAGCTTGTTGAACAGCCTCTTTTGGCTGCTGTCACATTAAAGCAATCTGGGTAAAGCCTTTGTTTTCCTCCCAAGGAGAAGATGGAGCAGAGTGCTCTGTTGTCTCAAGAGGGGTTGGAAGTGTCAGATGATGCTTTGCAGATTCTTATTGCAGATTAGAAGCAATGCTGTCCCAGGTTACAAGAAATATAATGTTTATAAAGAAGCTTCATAACATCATTTATTAAACCGATGCAGTTTTAAAATAGACGAGCCAGGAGATAACTTTATAGATGGTTCCTATAGATGGTTCTTGTGTCACTCAACTCCTTTATCTTTCTGGCCCAAGTTTTACTAAATCTGAAACACTAAACTGAAATCTACCCCTTCCCCTTGCCCCCTCTCCTTGAAAATAACAACAGATCCTATGAGGTAAGATACAATAAGAGTTTGTGCTTTTAATGGCTTCCAAGCCCCTGATCTCATTTCAGGAGTGATTTTTGCTGGTCTTCCCCTGGGGAGAAAGGGGCACCCACAGCCATGCATGGACTGCTTGGAAGCACATGGAGGCCAGCAGAATCTCTAATTTATAATTTTAACAGATTAAACCACATTGAAGTCTCCTAAAGAGCAATGTGCTAAATTTGTATAATTTAAAGTACGTAAAGTTGAGCAGTGGTGGTTTAATTAAAACTTGGGAGATTGTCTTCACTGCAAAAATGTCTTATCCCACTGTAGAAATGCTCCTGGTTCAGTAGCCACTTCTGCGTGTGTCTGGAGAACAGGGTAACCTCAGAAAAAAATTAGGGGAAGGATGAATCTTAGTTAATCAGCAAGTCTGCTAGTATTTTGTCATGGGGTTTGAAAGGAGATGGAAAAGGAAAAATTTGCTGGTAATGAAAACCAACAAGCTTTCCCAGTTCACATGAGGTTTCAGAATATTTAGATGGCTATAAATGTGGTACCAATATTTCAATAATTGCTGGGGAGTGGATGGCCAGTTTGAAACACTTCAAGCCATCAATTTAACATCTGTATCTTATAAAAAGCATGGAAAGAATACTTAGGGCAAATCAAAAGAGTACATATGTTGTCATTATAATGTAGCAGAAGACAAATGTTCCTCAGGAATGAAAAGTTTAATGCTGTTTTCTTTGAATTGGTACACGCACCATGATATCAAAGTGTTGTAATTAATATTGCATCTCAAAATGAATCCAATAAGATTTCAGCATGAGATACTTTCCGTAGTGTGAACAGCAGATTAGGGACAGCAGAGTGACACAGTGCTACACCACAGCTGTCTCTTGTTTCTAGCCTAGGTGGTGACATCCCCATTCACTTGGAAATTCACCCTTTGGTCATGAATGGCAAAACTGCTGTGAACATTAGTTAAGTTTAGAAAGCACATTGTAATGACAGTCTGCTCCAGTCTTTCTGTACTCTCATTTTTAAACAGAATCAAGTTCTACACATATACTCTGCTAGCTTGTCTTTAAATAAAAGAAAACCCATAGGCACAAACATTTGCTTGTAGCATTCTAAGAGCTGTGGTTTATGCTATCATAACTAATTATATGAATTCAATGGGAAACATTTCTGCTTCATCATCACATGGCCTCCATCATACACCAAGAAAATGTGAGCTGCTGTGAATATTCTCGTGTCACCAGCTTTACCCAAATCCATTTCCAAACCACATCCATCGGCAGAACTGCAAATATCGTTTGGCTTGGAAAACAACAACAGCTTGGAGGTCCACAAACAGCCAACCACACTCTTCTGAGACTGACTGTGAAGTATTAAATTCTTCTGTCTTTTTGTGAGGATTACACAGTACTGCAGGGACAGCTGGACCAGCAGTATGTGCTGCTCTAACAGGAGAACTGTTGGCCAAAGGAGTGTCACTAGGTGTCACTAGCACTCACCTGCGGAAGGAAGCTGGAGAGGCAGTTCTGTTTCACAGTCCATCTTTTCCCTCTCATATCCATTCTGATGATACATGGATGTCTGGTTTTCACCATCCTTCTGTGGGACCTCAACTAAAGAGGGCCTTTATCTCCTCCGAGGTCTTTCAGAGTTATTGCTAAACATGATTTTAATAAATCACTTTTCTTGCTTTAGCAGACTTGGGCAATAGAACCCCCCATGGCACAATACTCTAAACACATGTGTAGTACTCCTACAAGCTTGTTCACAGCCAGTCCAGATTTTGGTTCTATGTATAGTGCCTTGGATCTGGAGCAAGGGAATGCTGTCAGGGCTTGGGCAACATTTGGTCCTAATTCGAAAATAATTCAGGCTGTATTTAAATGCTTACTTGGAATATCTCGCCGCTTGGAGATTTTATGCTGGCAGTTGTATGAGTTATCTGAATTGTAGAATCATGGAAAAAGTGTATTCTTATAGAAAGCTGGCTCATTTTATTGTAGACTGGCTAAAACCCAGACTACCCTGGCTATGAGATGAACTTGTTCAAAATGGAAAGATCTTTCCAGCTAATGTTTTATGAGGGTTCATTTTTAATTTCCAAGATTTTTTTTTCATTTCTAAAATTGTTTCTGTCCTTCAGTTCTTGTTGTTTGCTGCTGCTTCTTGCTGACCATAGCCGTTCACAAATATGACTTTAGTTAGCGTTTCTTTGTTGATCATTATGAGACTACCTCTCTGGTTTGGAGCTGACTTCTGTTCAGGTTGAAATCTTAGATTGTTGTAGGTATTTCTCTGGACCTAAAAGCCAGTCCAAATCCACTAGGACAAAACATAGACTCTAAAATCTCCTGCCCCCAAAACAATCTCTGCTCCTGTATGCTTCTCTCCTTCCTTGTGAACTCCAAGGACTTCAGAAATGCAGTCAGGTCCTCTTTGACACTAAGATTTGAAAAAATCAACTGCAGGCAGGCAGATGGTATGTTGTGATCACTGATCACCTCTTACAACGACCTGAATTTTCTGACTCTGTTGCCTTGTATTCTCCCATCTATGCCTTGCATTAACCTGTTGACTTGCTCCTGGACTGTAAAAGTAAGGTGAGATAACCTAATGGTCATTTATGTGCTCTGTGATCCTGTCAAAAATAGTAAGAGAAGTCAAATACCAGACTGGTCCATCTCTATACCCCTAGATGTATATGATACACATACGTGTAATATTATACACTACACATTGAAGGTTATATGCTGGACACCTTAACCAATTGGCAGGTAATAGCACAAGAAATTAAATTACTTCAGTGACTGATTAAAACTGAATGAAGCTGGTAGATTCCTGAAAACAGCAGCAAGCATTGACCAGCAAGGAAAGATGCACAGTTTATCCCAGCTAAGTGTTTATTGCAGAAATCACAGTTAGTCTTCTCTGATGCAAACTCTTAGAGCCTTTGACAGAGCTATTGGGAAAACACTTCTCTTGAATCTTGTCAGATGGAGCTCTTTCCAGTGTGTCTGACCATTGATTCCCCCAGGGTAAAAATAAGCAACTCCAGTTTGGGATCTGATGCTTTTTATATTGATGGTGGTGTTTAGAAATTAAGAGGGGGGTGGAGGGGGCATGTCCTCTGTGTCTTTCCACATCCTGCTGCAGCGACAGCTGCTTTAGCAATGAAAAATCTTGGGGTCTTGTTTCTAGGCAAATGAGATGTTGATGACTGAAGTAATCTGGAAGTATACAGAGAGTTTATAATAAAGAATAGTGAGAAATATATTCATAATTTTGAAGATATCATCCTAAATGCCCTAATGGTAGAAAATCCGTATCAGTTGGACAAGTTTCTGTAAAGCTTGAGCTTTACAGTTAGTCTTGAGAACACTCTTAAAGCATTTTTTGGAAACACAATGGTAACTAGCACAAGCTGGTGAAGGACTTTGGAAGAGTAATTTCCATGGAGGCAAGTTGCCATAGTAGTTTCATGCTGATGATCTAAATGAGAACTGATTCAAAAATTCTTGGGGCTGGAGATGACATCTGCATTTCTTGCCATCAGGTCAGGTTAAATAAGAGTGACGGAGAGCTGAAAGTGACAGCAGCCACACGCGTGTATTAGCCTGAGGCGGCTCAGATGGGCTGTTTGAGCAGCACATGCTGTGAGGCAAGACGTCCACCCCCAAGCAGGACAAGCTGTGGTGGCCGCTGCTGACCTCGACCGGGACCCGTGACGTTCCCCTGGGGGTGTGAAGGACACTTGCGTGTGCAGGAGGGAAGGAAGAGGA
The DNA here is from genome assembly GCA_027925045.1 of Hypotaenidia okinawae. NCBI lineage: Eukaryota > Metazoa > Chordata > Aves > Gruiformes > Rallidae > Hypotaenidia > Hypotaenidia okinawae. Next base: position 6,273,367 of record BSDF01000006.1, read on the forward strand.
GGAGGAGGTGGTGGAAGAAGGAGAGGTGCGGTGGGTGACCGCGGAGGAGAAAGCAGCAGCATCCCCCTTCCTTAAGCGCTGTCCCTGAGCTCCCGCTTCCTGGTTCAGGAGCTCCCTTTGTGGGCTCCTATCCAGAGATCTCTGTGCCTTCCCTGTCTCCAGGAGTTGTTTCACTTCAATCAGCATTCGGGCTCACTCACAGGAGAATAGAGAACACACATTTCTTATCTTTTTCTGTGCTGCTCTCTCAATACATCGGGCTTCTACTCACCCCTTCTGTCAAGTCAGTATATGTATTTATGATAGAGAGACGTAGGCTATCTCTCTAGTGCTGTAACATGTTCCCCCTTTCTTGCAAAAAATAAAGACATAAAATAAACCTTAAAAAACCCAAACCCCAACCAACCAAAAGCCCCCAGCTGCTTCCACAAGCTACATAACAGCTCTCAGCCCAGCGAAGGGCAGCTCTGAGTCCTGGTGTATTTTGCATCTTCACTTCAGAAGCGACGGGTAATGTGAATATTGATCCTGAACCACTAGGAGCATGAGGCAAATCCTTGCAGTGCCCTTTCCCTCATTATTCAGCTCACGGTAATTATTTTAGGTGCTCACTGGTACCGAGTTGTAGGAGTTTTTGTTTCCTTTAATCTCATAACTTCTCAGCCTGATGTTCCTGGCTCTGTTCTCATCCTCCTCTTGCAGACTAGCAGATCAGCAGCCAGCTCCACTATTTTTCATCAGTGGAACAGAATAAGCAATTTGATCTGCAGAAATATTTTTCATTTCTGGTTTCAAAACAATATATTTTTCCCTATCTGGTAAGAAGCTCAGCGGGTTCAGCACATTATTAGGGGTTTGACAAATGCTTCTTGGGGTTGCAGTGCTATGTCGGGAAGTAAAGACAGCTTGTGCTGTGTTCTGTCACTCCATTTCTCTGCACTAGGGATTTTCTAGAATATGTCCTTTTATTTAAACTCCTGCCTATAACACCATAATGGCAAATGATGTGTTCATGGTTGAATTCAAGACTGGCTGTGGTCCTCTGAAGGAGGGAATAGCATTCTCCAGAGTTCACTGGAGCTGATCCTAAAACAGAATTTCTTACCAGTGAGGTCAAAATACTAAAAATTTTATGGAATAAATAATTCTGAATGTTTTTAAAGGTGACTCTATGTAGTCTGTTCTTGTGGCCACTGTTTGTCCTGGCATTTTTTCACTCTTGCAATACCTACTGTCTGCCAGAAGATTTTGCTTCTTAGCCTGTCCAGAGAAGCCCTAGTCTACTGAGTTGTCATGGGTAGGTTTCAGTAGATTTCTCAGGGGTCACCAGGGAGCTTCTGAGCAGTTATTGAGTAACAAGCAGGCGGTTTTATTAGTAAACTTGACACAGCATTCAAGAGGAAAGTCCTAAATAAAAACAAGTGAATACAATTTTAAACAAACAAAATACCTGACGGACATTACATGTGTTGGTTTCTAAAGGCAGGCTCCAGATCTAGTGAGAGTGATGGCAGGCCATTCATCTCTGTTTGTGTCTTGGCTGTGTTAATCACTGTTACCCTACTCTGCCCTTGTGAGACCCCATCTGGAGTCCTGTGTCCAGATCTGGGGCCCCCAACACAAGAAAGACATGGGATTGTTGGAGAGGGTTCAGAGGAGGCCACAAAGATGATCAGAGGGCTGGAGCAGCTCCCCTACAGAGAGAGGCTGAGGGAGCTGGGCTGGTTCAGCCTAGAAAAGACCAGGCTGCGGGGCGACCTCATTACAGCCTTCCAGTCCCTGAAGGGAACAGAGGAACAGGAGCTTTTTCAAAGAGTAGACAATGGCAGGACAAGGGAGATGGATTAAAGCTAAAGGAAGGAAGGTTTAGATTAGATATGAGGGGGAAGCTCTTTACAGAGTGAGTGGTGAGGGGCTGGAACAGGCTGCCCAGAGAGGTGGTGGATGCCCTGTTATTGCAGTTTGGTGTAGCTGTACTGCTTGATGGCTTTTCCAAGCAGCAGTTACAGTTTTTCCAGACTGTAAACACCAGCCAATTTAAGGCCAACGTTGTGGCCAAGAGATGGTCACAGCACCTCTGGGAATCACATATAGGAGAAAAAACCCCAGAAGCAGCTGCATTTTGCCACCAGAGAAGGGAGTGAGAAGATATAATGAGCTGTGCAGACACCAAGGCCGGGGAAGGTGGGTGCCCCAGGTGCCAGAGAGAAAAATGCCCCTGCAGCTTGTGGAGAAACCCATGGTGGAGCGGGTGTCCCCCCGCAGCCCATGGAAAAGGCCCAGACCCCACCTGTAGACCACAGAGAGGCTCCACGCTGGATGGAGCAGATGGAGACATAGGAAAGGTGCTGTGACCCTACATTGGAACAAGCACCCGCCAGCACTTGCAGCCATGAAGAGAATCAGAGACACAGAGATGAGCAAGAGAGAGATTTGCACTGGAACAGGTTTGCTGGGGGGAGACTTGTGACCCTGTGGAGGACTGGAGAGACATTGTGGTTTATTACTGCCCGCCATAGCAGTGATCCACGGCGGGGCAGCTGATGAAGAGATAAAGCCCTGTGGGAAAAGACTCACATTGGAGAAGTTCATGGAGGACTGTCTGCCGTGGGTGGGACCCCACAGTGCAGCAGGGGGACGGTGTGGAATGAATGTTTCTTTCCTTCAGTCTGTGTTGAGTCTGTTTTGCCCATGTCGTTGATGACAGGATGATCTCTCCCTGTCCTTACATTGACTCCTAAGCCTCTCAATATATATTTTATCCCCTGTCCAACTACAAAGGGGAATAATAGACTGACTTTGGTGGGTGTCTGGCCTCCAGCCAGGACTAAACCACCACACCCGTCCCTGAGGGTGTTCAAGGCCAGGTTGGATGGGGCCCTGGGCAACCTTGTGTAGATCCAGGCCCGGAGGTTGGTGGCCCTGCCTGTGGCAGGGGGCTGGAACTGTGTGATCCTTGGGGTCCCTTCCAACCCAGACCATTCTATTATTCTAAGCTACAGCCCTAATTCCTGCTAATTAACCTCAGAGAACATCAAATACTTCCAAGTACATGTTTGTAAGTAGGTGAAGAGGAGACTTTATGGTTTTTATATGAAGGTAAAGTTCATCTTAAATGTTTGGCCAGGTGGTAGTAAACCACTGAACTCAATGGATGACAGTGGCCTTGCAGAAGCGCATACCTTCCAGAACTGGATCTTCAGCCAAAGCCAGGTCCAGTATGTGCACGCGTGTAGGTCTTCCACAGAGTATCTGTATCTGTTTAGGTACATCCGACTGATCAGGCTGCATATTAATTCTGGTGTGCTGCAAACAAGCAGAGTGTTAGGTCCTTAACAGCTAAGCTGTTGGAAGTGAAGCATTGGTCAAGGAAACATGAGCACACATGTAATTTCTACATCTGTGAAAAGCCCAGAAACCCTTTTGAAAGGTCTGTTAGGTGGCTTCCAGTAAAGAACAGCAGATTTTTCTCTTGTGATCACCAGACTCCTGAAATCTAACTGTATGTGCATAACCTCTGAAATGTATGTAACCGCTCTGCAGTCTTCTGGCAACATTAGAAATGCTTTGATCTACGTAGTTTGTTTTTATTTCTGTTTTCATGAATGATCTTATTTTCTACTGATCCATCCAAGAGGTTCTATTAAGTTGCTCTTTCCTCAGCCCATGCGATGCACATCTCCTCCTCGGCAGGGCTGTTTGGACACCAGTCAGAGCAGCCAAGAAACAGCTGGAGGGGGCAAGTGGAAGCATGTGGTTTTCTCGTGTTTATCTTGGCATTTTAGAGCAGTCTGAGATTTTCCAAATTGGAGTATTCATTAATGCCAGAGAAAGGAAATAAGTCAGTTATGTTAAAATAGAGAATTAACAAAGAAATAAATATTTTTGGCTAACTGTAAATTTAGCATAGCTGGGAGACTTGTATTGGTTGAACAGAAGACCACTAACAGAAAGGGAACTTTCTACACATCAGACCATCTACCCAAGTATTTGAAAGCAAAACATCACTCAAATAAAACAGATAAGCAGTTACTTCACTTCTAAATAATATCCCTTTCGGTCTCTTGCTGCCATCTTATTAGAAAAGATTTTAAAAAAATAGTCCACAAAAAAATACTTGCAAAACCATCAGGCCTGCAAATATCTCCCACCTCCTCCACCACAGTCCAAGCCATTTTCTGTTTCTTGTTTATGGTCAGACAGCGTGAATGAGCCATAGGAATGTGTTCAGAAGGCACATACAGCCTTCAGTACCCTACGGAAAAAAATTCTACCAGCTTTGACCCCAGCAGCTGTTACCAAATGGCCCCTTCCTTGCACTCTCTCTCACCAGAAAGGTTTGGGGAGTACAAGACAAGACAATTCAACCACAGGCAGGACTGGCCCCTCCAAGGAGGCATCGGAGGGGTTTTCTGAACTCTGAATTTCTGATTGGAAAGGTCTGTAATTACTGACCTTTCCAATCAGAAATTAGAAAGCATGGCTGAGCTACTCTTACCGCACCGTGGTTGCCCCATCAGGTCTGGACCTAGTTGTAGGATAAAAAAAACAACCGTCCCTCAGCTTGGTGTCTCAGCCCTTCGTCATGCTTCCCTGGATTGTGACAGCTGCCTTCTTTAGTGATGCCAGAGCATGTCCTTGAGGCTAATCAGTTCTAAGCTAGCGGAAAGCTGCTGCATGAGATTGTAATGTTCTTGAACGTGCCAGCATGTGGTGTGATAGCTGCTTGCTGTGGACCTGGGGAGGGGCAGAAGAAGGGTCTGCTTGGGGATATAAATCTGCTTTATGGTACAGTGGACAAAATTTGGCAGCCTGAATGCTGCCAGTTATGCCACAGGGACTGAACACCATTTGCTATTCCTGCGTGTGTCACATTGCTCTGGTCTAGCTGATCACTCCACACAAGCTGTAGTGACTACCTTTTTCTTAGTTAAATATTTCTGATTTTGTTGTTGCTCTTTAGGCTACACTTTGATTCTAGTTTTAGCAATAAATAAAGCTAGAGGTCTTTGTTCAAGAAAATGCACAGTGATAGCTATAAAGTAAGTCTCTGAGAGAGGACCATGTAAGAAAGAGTAAATAGCATTTTCTAAATCCTCATGTTTAACATTACAACTTCATTTTTGAATTGCCTGTTATTGACTCCTGCAGATTTTATTTTACAAGTTAGCCTGAAAATCATAAGTAGTTCATGCTATTAAAACACGCTCAAACAATATCTTCTAGTTTTACAGGTCTGAAAGCCTTGCAATTTCAATAGTCCAAAAATATTTAATTTACTATAATTTAAAAGCAGCTTCAAGTTACTAATAACTACATCCATATGTTTTTCTATGCTAAATATATGGGCTAGCAATAATATCTCAGTTTCTGAATACGTCAATCAAAAAGTTCATCTGGGATTTTTTTAATGAACAATCACTTCTATTGTTTCTTATTCTATTATTAAAATTGGTAATATTTTAAACATGTGAGTTGGGTCCTGTAAATCCTAAGGTTTTGTTTTCTAAAATATTTCAATGTTTTTTTAAAAAAATCATCTCTAAGTTGCCATCTCCACAGTGAAGAAGGTAGAAAAATACATAAATTGCTCCACTTTCCAGGGTTTAAGAAGACAATCTGAGTATCACAGTGCCTGTACTAAAAACATGTTTGTGTCAACAGTGATGTGTTTTTAAGCTTAAAATGCCTAGTTTAATCAATTACGAAATGTGTGAGAAAAATGAAGGCAGGAGTAGGTCTTTTCTCTTACAGATTCCAGTGGTACCTCAAAGAAATCAGGGTGTAGTTCATTGTATCTGTGTCCTTGCCAGGAGGCACGTTCCAGCCTAAGGCGAGAGGTGCCCCTTGCCTAAGGGAGGTAAAAGGCTTGGGGACCAGTGGCCTTTGGCTTACCAGAGTACCCCAGGAGCTAGAATTACAAGATGGGATGAGACATATTTACCTCTAAATGCAGAATTAATTACATTTCATGTTTCTAATACTTATTTCTTTAAGGCTTATGTTTAATACAAGGGTGTGTTCTGCTCTGAACAGAGATACAATACCAGGGTGCTACCAGAAAGCCACTTCCAGGCAAGATAAATTATAGTATGGAATTCTATTAGTATATTAGGCTGAAATTAAGTCACAAATACCACAACAATTAAGAACAGAGTATAATAAGTTGATAAAAATAAAAACTTTCTGTTATCTCCAGTATATTGTATATTTTAGCAGAAAGGTGTCAGTTCCTTTCTTATCACTTTCAGGAAATGCCAGTAGGCCTGTTGCTCAGCTTACTAAATATTATAACATAATTCGAAGTTCACTCAAAGATAATCCTTAGTTAACTCAATGTACCATAAAATTCTATATTGCTCCTCTACTAAACGTAGGAGGAAACATCATATGTTTTTCATGTAAAGGTGAAGGTTTCTGTCAGGCTGATTCATTTAAAACAGGCAGAAAGCCATGACCTTGCATTGAGCATCTTCAGTCATTTTCTGATGGGCTTATTTGAAGTTTCTGGAGGATCCCTTAATGAAGGGAGCGGCAAGATCTCTATCTATTGATTTTTAGATACCCCAAACCATTGACTTTACAACTTTTTAACCTTTTTAGCAGGATTACCTAACCCAGGCACTCTGCTGTTTCTGATATTCCAGTCCGTTCCACCACATGACACTGTAGTCACAGGCTTGTTCAGCTCGCTTGGGTTTCTCCATATGGTAATAATTTTTTGTACTGATGTTCCTAATTCTTCCAAAGAGTTCAAGAAATAATCTGTTTTCTCCAGAAGAACGTCAAAATTAGCAATTGATGTTCATTTCCTTGCCGCTTTTCCAGTAATTGCTCAGAGCCCAACTGGTTGTCCACTTGCTGTTCAATGCCAAGTCCTCTTGAATCCTGCAGGAAGTTTATATAAACCCTGAAGGACAAAGATGAACATTTGGCATATGTAATTACAGTTTTAAAAACATATTATGAACCTAAGTGGTAATCATCAATCTTTTTTTTCCTTCAGATGGAGGTAATATCCACTGAAAATGGAAATATAAACTTGCCAGAGTTTCCAATCTTGAAATCCTGTTTAAAACTCTTCCAATTTGTCTAACACCTTTCTTTTTCTACATATTTAGCTTCAAATTACTAAGTCTTGAAAGGGCCCCCCTAAACAAGTGATTCCTACCCATAGTATTATCTGACAACAACATCAGTGGTTAAGTTGGCCAAGTCAATGTTTACCAGATGTTCATTGCATTGACAGTTGCCAAAATATGTCCTGTAATTGAGACTTTTTCCTCAGCTTACAGCTTTTCCTGCTGTTCCCAGATTGCTTCCAACAGTCAAGAGGGGAATGCTACAGAAAAGCCAGAAGGAGCATTATTTATGCAGAAGCCTGATAAACCAGCAAAAAGATAGGTTTCTTAACAGGAATAGAGATGTAAATAACATAAAAACATTTTAGCTGTTGCCAAAGGGGCAGGGGGTGGGGGATGAGCAGAAGAATATTTTGATTCACTTCCTTTTCACTGGTGATCAGTTTGTATGTGATTGCTTTCCCACATTTGGAAGAGTTGAGAGTCTTGAAAGGTTTGAAAAATGATATAAGCTCATCATCACACGAAAAGTATTGTTTGATTTCTGCTGTGACCTGGCTAGAGATCTGGTGTGTTTTCTCTGTGCCTTGTTCATTCTCTTTACAACGTTTTCCTCTCCTTTTTAAGGAGAAAGTAAAGACACAAGAGCAGACAATATTGTGCAGACAGTAACAGGTGAAGACAGGCTGGTAGACCTGAGAAACTTGGTGTTTTAGACAGAATAGGAATGAAACTGGTTTCATTGAACAAGGAGATGCCAAAGCATGGAAAGTAAGAGGGAGATGAAGGAAAAACTCATGAAGAAACTGGGCAAGCAGTACCACAGGCCAGACCTGCTTTTTGTTAAAAATTGTATAACCAGCTAAGTGTGAATTTAGAAACCAAGACTGGTGCTTAATTAGACCTGCAAAGGGGAACTCGCTCCAGAGCACCAGCCCATGGAGCTGGATGTGGGAAGGGAACCAGTCCCTGGCCTGTCCCGAGTCCTGGCATGATATCCTCTGCAACTAAGCAACGAAGGGAGGTAAAAGCAGTGCATATTTAATTTCTGGGGAAAGAACAGTACAGGGTGTGTTGAAGCATCTCTGGAAAAGGCTATTTCCCCCTGCATGTAGCTTATTCATTTAAAAAAAGAAAAGAAAAAAACCCACCACAAAACAAAACCAACAAAAAAAATCCCCCCTAGCAATCAAAAAACCAACAACAAAACAACCCAAAGCTCTCTGATGATATGATACTTGCATGGCTCTAAATATAAAAACATTTATGCTAAGAAATGTCCTCCTACTTTTTATGGAAGGGCACAATACCTATTTCAATAGTATGTGTCTTGCTCTCCATCTATTTGTAAGGAGAGGAGAACAAAAAAGCCTGGTAGTTTTATAACTGCAAGCAAAGTCGAATTTATCCTCAACTTTTTTCACAGCACAGGATCAGTAATCACTCAAGCACAGATGAGCTGGAAATAACAAATTAAACCCAAATTGCTCCACATAGACTAATAAATAAAATAAATGGCCATCATCCCAGATGAAACACTCAGATAAGTTTTAGAAAAGCACATCTACTTGGTGTTTGCTGCTGTGCTGCAGCTCCAAAGGAGATTCATTAGGTTGGAAGCAATGCTCCGTACCTCTTTAGCTTTTTATTCTCATGATCCTAGATTAATCATGTTCAAAATGCAAGATTTTTCTTCCCTGAGACGCGGTGGGGGTGTCTCTCGCCCTGAAGAAAAGCTGAACCATCATGGGGTTTTGTAAAGGGAAAGCTTTTTGGGTTTAAAAAGCCTGACACTAAAAAAGCTTTGTAGTATCTTCTCAGAGCTGTAAATTAGTTGTGCTTTTGATGTTCAGCTCTACACTGATGATCAAATCTTTCTGGGCAAATTCATTGTTTCTCTTTGTTCTTGTGAGACAACACCTATAGAAGTAGCTTTCCTTCCTGAAGAATATCCTCTCATGAAAATTAGTTGCCCAGAGAAAATTCCTGCTAAAAATTGCTGTTTGAGTAGCAGTAAGTAAACAAATGGGGAAATTACCATTTCTCACAGCCACCTGCTCAGACAACAATGAACAACACAGCTACCAATGTGCTACACAGAGCAGGCTGTGTGTTAAAATGCACGGTGGGCGGGGATGGGGAGGAGTGCTGATTCAGCAAATAAGTGAGCTGTTGGGCCTTACAGGTATGCGTGTATGGATTTCTGTCTGGAAATCCCATAATACTCTCTTCATTAATTCTTCCAAAACATAAGCAAAAGCCCAAAAGTTTTTTTTCCTCACCTCTGTAAGTTTGTGCTGCTCAGTGTGAAACAGCAAATACCTCCAGAAGGTGAAAACTCTCCAGGTGCAGTAGCAGAGGGTGCTGAAAAGCAGATGAATGGAGGTGAGCTGTGCTCCCCCCAAACTTGGTGGAAAACCTTTTGAAGCACGTGGGAAATAAGTCTGTAAGCAAGAGGGTTACATTTAGTTCAGTGCCTGTTTTCAGTAACTACCAGCGAGCTGTATCCTAGATTAACAGAGGGTATGGATGTACAGAAATAGGATGAAGTAAAGATACTTTTATTATTATAACTGAAACAAGAACTAATATTTGGTTGGGTTTGGGGGTTTTTGTAGGAAGCCAAATGGTTTGCAAGAGCTAATATTTTTTAGTGCTTAGACTTAGCTATCTGATCAGACAATCTGTGAAAAATATTTATGTGCTCAACTCTGGGTGATGAAAATAATTTGGTTTTCAGATGGCCCATCTAAATACATACTGGCTATTCCTCTTCTAGGTTCTCCTTCTCTCCTATTTCTTTAGCTGGGTAATATGAAATGTACCCTTTTCACTTTAGTCACCTGAATTCAGTGGGACATGTAGGTGCCTCTCATCTGGGGACACATATTTCCATCATCAAGTGCTCTACAATAAAACTAATTTTTAGAGTAGATTCCAATGAAGAAATTGAAAACAAAATGAGTAGAGACTCAATGTGAATACCCTACAGAAAAACTCAAGATTACACCAAAACTCTTTCTCTTTCCCCTAAATCATTCCTCAAGGAGGTTAAGCGAACGACTTGTACCTGCTGACTTTCCTGTACTTCATGTTCTCCACGCAGTTCCCACAGTGATTTCATATCCGCGAGATAACTGGTTTTCCCCTCCAAATGTGTGTCCAGTTTAGCTACTGTGCAGTCTGTTTCCCAGACCTTGCAATAGCAGGTCACAGTGAGGTACGTTCCTCTGTAAAACACATTCTGCCACCTAACTTTTCTTCCCCTCAAGTTCCTCAATGGGCCAAATCATTTATCTTGAAATCTTTTATACTAGGGAAGCCTTTTTGGTGAATTTTCTTTTTCAAATCTTTTACTCCTCCTTCCTCTTTTATACTTTAAGTCATATAAGTTCAATTTATTTTCTTTCAAAGTACAGCAATGCTCTCCTTTATGAAGTTAGATCATATCTAAACAAAGAAAATCCTGGTTTATTTAAAAAAAAAAAAAGAAGCGCCCCTCAAACCACATTTAAAAAAAAATGCAAAACCAAAAATCCAAACAAACCACTACTGAAAACTTTCTCCACCCTTTCCTGCTTTTTTGGAGCTGTATTGGATCCAGTGACTGAACATTTTTATTTCTGTTGATTGATGCTTGATTGCATCACATTGCATCCTCAATGAAGAAAATAAGCATGTTGGTAAATGTCTCCCTTTGAAGCTGTTCCAAGTATGTGATTCTGTCTATTTTAGTTATGTAAAGTCTTTCTGCCAGCCCTCAGGTGACATGACGATGAACAAAGACAAGCCAGAGTATCCCTAGAATTAATTTTGACTGCTTTAAATACTAAGACCCGGGAAAATTAAAAGTGTCGCAAAAAAATATCAATAAATTATTATTATTTCAAATAAATTTTCTTTGGAAATGTCTATGAAAGGTCAGATCTGGCTGCAGTATGTTAACACATTAATTCCCCAAGTGATCTGCAGGTCCTCTTCGTGATAGACCTATTAGGAAGTTGGGCAAGGGAAATTTTATTTTCTTCTAATTAGTATTTTGTAATAATAATAATAATAATCTTTGTCAGAGCACAAATGGAATAAAAAATCTCATTCATCCCTATATGGACAAACCCATTATTAGTCAAAAGTTGTCCTTGGGGATGCAACCATCAAATTAATTGCTTGCATGCCTCTGCTTACCGAATATTAACTCAGGCTTTATGTCCCCTAAGAGTTTCAGTATTTCATCAGAGGCACTGCTAATGTTTCTCTATGAGGTGGAATTTCTGCTCCCTAAAACTGACTGCTAGGAGAAGTTGAGTCTAATTTCCCTGGCCGTGTTTTGCAGCCTCCTCTGGCTGACGACTGCTGAAGGGAGGTTTGGTGAGGCAACTGGCTGGTTGGAGCTTGTGTCTGGTTCTATCTTCTGCTCTCTGTTGGTTTTCTTGGCTGGGGGCTGCAATGGAAATGAATTTCCCTGCAAAACTGTAGGAGCAGGAGGATGAGGATTGCTCAGGTCGGACATTTCTAAATCCGTACAGAAGGGAAACATTTCCCCCTCTGACTGGACTCTAACTTCGTTCTGGTTATCTGTTAATTGGTGCTGTTTGTAATGGGAACATTTGTCTCGGAAGTAGCTCAAGGATTGTTTAAATGTATATTCAGCATATTTGCAACCTGTTTTGTTGTTGAGAAAGATGAGAAAATAACAGTATTTTATCCTTTGTGGTTTAATTTTAATAGGTTTAGCATTTTCTTTTTTTAATAACCTATTTCCTAAGTTTTTCCTAAATTAAAGCACTGCTTAAATTAATCCGTACAGATTTAGTTTTTATGTGCCTGTATTTCCAATTACAAAGTTGGGATAAGTTTTTAATACATATTTAATTTTTTCAAAGCATCTTTTAAACTTAACAGTAATTCCAGAAGTCATTATAATTTTCCTCTTTAAAAGACTTGGATAGAAAATTCAGGAGTTTTAACTTCAATGATGGCTGCACTTAGAAATTTCCAAAAAGAAAAAATATTACACTTCACTGCATAAAGCAATATGATGGTGAAGCATCATGTATTTTCACATATTAATTTCACAATTCCCATAACAAAAGCATCAGGTTATACTTGCAATATACATCTCCAAAAGAAACCACCAAAGTCAGTGTGAAAATAGGAGTTGAAAAGGAGCAATGTGTGGCACAACGCTTTCCAGTTGTTGGACTTTATTCTTCAAGTTTGAATAGTTTACAGTGCTTACCAAAAAATTTACTTCTGATGAGACAATTTTGGGGTTCGAAGTAGCTGCCTTTGTTGAAAATGTTATATGATGAAAGATGCCTGAAGATACATATACAGGTCAGTGAGGCGGAGTTCATGACTCTGATAAAGTATCTCTGTTTTTTATTGACAGCCCTAGCATACATATGGATAGTAAAGATAACAGAATTTATTGTATTTTTTAAAAGCAGAGTTTTCAACCAACTTGGAGTTTCATTTCAGAGATGCATATTCCCTCTCCACCTACCTGGTTTAAAAGGATCTCGGAAGGTTGGATTTCAGCGTTGACCAAAACTTGATTCTCCCACCTATGGAAGATCACATACTAATTGTAAATAGAAGAGGAGGAATTTAAAAAAAGGCATCTATTTAAATTGACCTTCTAACAGCCAGTTTTAGAATATACACATCCAAAAATCAAGTAAAAGAGAACAGCAATGAAAAATGAAGAGAAATGGAAGTAATAAAATCCTGCTTTTCAAAGACGTCACAAACACAGTAGGGGATTATTAACAACAGTGGTTTGGTTTTGTGGGCTTTTTCTTTCCTTCAGATGCTTTAAACTTTTTCCTGTGGTGTAAACAAAAAAGAAAATATTCCTGGAATATTTTCTATTTGTCTGGACATCTAATTTAATAAAAAAGCAGCATTAAACATAAACAAGTATAGTTAAATTCTTCAGAGGTCAGTACATGAACACTGATCTGTTCGAGTAATATGTGATTTGAATTTCATTATTAAACATGTTGTTACAGGGCTCTGGATAGTTTTTGGAACAAAGACCATCCAAGTGCATTGATACTTTCTGAAAATAACACATCTCACATCTGAAATGACACGACACTCTTTATTGCCCTATCTCCGCGTTAATCTCATCTTCTGTACTATTTCATTTCCATAGAAAATTATTATATACAATAAATTCTACCAGAATTAAAACTGACCTCTGCTCTGGAATGATGTGCAGGGAGCTCTGACTTTTACAGCAGAACAGCAGCAGTGAGCCGAGCACCTAGGCTGTGGGGCTGTGCTGCAGCATTACCTATGCTAACACCTGGAAACCACAAATCCCAGCTCAAGGGAAGTCATAGGAATGTGGGTCCCCTTTCCACACTGGTAGAGAGGTAAAGCAGGTACAGATTAAATGACATTTGATGAAAAATGGCTTAGATAAATGCTGGTACATGCAGCGACAGCCTTATTGTGTATCTATGTAATCGCATCATTCAACAGTAGGACTCTTCTGAATCACTCTTTTAGACCCGTCCTGAAATCTTACATGTATGTATGTATGTATATATTAAGTACAGGATGCATCTGTGCTCTGTTAGTACAGACAAGTGCACAGATTCTTAATTTTCTTATATTTTTTTGTCCATTAATGATGGTTTTGAAATCACGTCTGAAATCACCTCAATAAAGCTACTTCAGTAACAATTTCTGGTCAGCTCAACCAGACTGCATAACAGATGTCTTTTTTTCTTTTTTTTTTTAATAATTATTTCACCTGATTTCCACAAATATTATATGCTACTTGCTTCAGGCTTCTGAAATAGCTTTTCAATGAAGGAAAAGACATGTGCTTAGCAGAATGGCTGCCTGAAGATGAGTCTGTTGCTAATACCCACACAGTACTTTATTGTGCTTTGCTCATGATTAGGAGGTATAATGTGGAATTCAGAGCACTTGGGGACCTCCTTGAGTTACACCACACCCCTCTGCTCTTTTGAGTTTATGCACCCTTCATCTCAGCATGAAGGTTTAATCACCTGTCCCATAGGGATGCTACCATATGCATGTGTCTGCATAGCAGTTCACACAGAGTTCTGAGATCTGGGAAATTCATCTTCCACTTAACTGTATGCTTTAGCAGTCTAGTGTGACCATGAAAATAAGATATTGTGTGTGTGCAGGGAGATGTGACATCAGGTTTCAGAATGTGAATCAGAGATTTTGCTGGCCAAACACTTGGTGAAGGTTACTTTTATTTCTCTATAGACTGATTTTGTTTGTGTCCCATAGAACAGAAAATCAGTATGTGGGACGAGCAGCTTAACATGTTAAACGATGTTTACTGATTTCTCAAAAAGAGAAGCTAATAAATCTATGCAGGGGACTAGGAGAAGCATAGCGATGGAAACACGAATGAAATGCAACCCTGTGTATCTGGTCGTTTATTCACTATTGTTGGTCTAAATATTGTTATGGAGGATCATCTAAGAAACCACTGCAGGAATGATCCTGAATGTTCTGGTATATCGTTTGAGCAAAGATGCTTTCTTGGTACTTCATAGGGTATTTGAGAGATTTCCTAAGGTAGTGGGATAATGTGGAAGAAAACAACGCCAGGAAAAATTAACTCTTCTTGAAATCTTATACATTATAGTGCTGTATTCCAGTGTTCAAACCTGCATTTTCACTTAGCACGGTGGAGCCAGCTCACCAGACTGCTGAATAGGTGGTTTGTCTTTGGTGTGTGTGCAGCTTGAGCATCAGGCTGGACTGTCAGTTAATGCCAAGTGAAACATTTTTTGCCTCTGACAGTGCCAAGTACTATTTGCGCTCAGCAGCACACTGGGACAGTGGTGCACAATTTGCCACTGTAGCAATGACCTCTGAGAAACTGGGTAAAGTTGGATTCTGATGAAGTAAGAATTATGATGAAGCATGACTTTACTGGTGTTACTTGTTTGCTAGTTTGTACTTCAAAATGCTCATAAAGTTAGTACCAGTAAAATGTTTGTCCTGTGGACACTAACTGCCCTTACAAATGTCTTTAGATGGGTTTAAACAAAATATAAAGAATGTCAAATATATCTATTTATATATGTGTGCATATATATCACAGAATCACAGAATCATAGGGGTTGGAAGGGACCTCCAGAGATCATCGGGTCCAACCCCCTGCCAAAGCAGCTCCCCAGCTCATATTGCACAGGGAGGCATCCAGTCGGGCTGGAATCTCTCCAGCAAACTTTAAAGAAGTCTGTAATACAAATATTAACCACTGTTGTTGCTTATTAGAGTAAAATAAGCACACGCCTTTCCATGGGGATGCCAAGTCATTGTGTAAGCCATTTACATCAACTGACCAGAATCATCAGTAGTTTTCTTTCTGAAGAGGTGAAGTAGTTGGTGCTGAGAGGAGAAAAAAACCCCACAGATATAAAATTTTAAGAATTAGTTTACTGGTTTCTAATATATTTGCTGGGAAATTGCTTTGTGTCTCTTTCAATATCTCATTCAGTGCGATGTACGCTGTGCATTAATTTTGTGGCTTAGCTGAGCATCCAGAACCTTTTCTCATCCCTATTAAGAAAATTTCCTTCCTGTATAGGATGGATCAGTGTTCTTTGCCACCACATCCAGTTGGTAACTGTGACGCCAAGAACTCCTATACTGCCTGGCATTACCCTTCCTTCTGTAAGGATTGACCATTGCTACATGGGTATTTTGAAGCTCTTTGTTGATATGCTCATGTTTTGTAGTTCCTTTGCTTCCCTGGAATTACAGCCTTTCCAGGGCATGGCATTTCTGTGCTACCCTGTTATATCAGCACTCAGCTTCCATGCTGCTAAGGTATTATCTTTTTTTTTTTTTTTTTTTTGGAAGAGTTCTTCAGCGTCTGTCAGTTGTTCTTTAGAACCAAATTAATTTCTTATTCATTTTCTGAGCTAGGGGTACAGTCCCTCTTCGTCTAAGGCAAAACTGTGTGATGCGGTGAAGCTTCCTATTTGATCATCAGTTGAACCTACCTACTTCCTGCACTCTTTCCCTTCAAAAATGTACTGAAGCTTTTTACTACTTTCTTTGTTTTATTTCTATGTGCAGTTCACACCGAGTGTGTAACTGGAAATAATATAGAAAAGATCTGTAGCAGATCTGCATCTATTGCTTTTTCCTAGTAATCTTGGTTTAGAATTCAGACTCATTTTCTTACAACTTCTTGCATTGTTATTCAGAATCATGGAATCATAAAATTGTAGGGGTTGGAAGGGACCTCGAGAGATCATCGGGTCCAACCTCCCTGCCAAAGCAGCTCCCTAGGACATATCACTCAGATAGGCGTCCAGACGGGTCTTGAATCTCTCCAGAGAAGGAGACTCCACACCCCCTGGGCAGCCTGTCCCAGGGCTCCCTCACCCTCACTGGGGAAAAGTTCTTCCCCATGTTGGTGCAGAACTTCCTGTGCTCCAACTTGAAGCCATTGCCCC
Organism: Hypotaenidia okinawae; assembly: GCA_027925045.1. Taxonomy (NCBI): domain Eukaryota; kingdom Metazoa; phylum Chordata; class Aves; order Gruiformes; family Rallidae; genus Hypotaenidia; species Hypotaenidia okinawae. The sequence goes on from BSDF01000006.1 coordinate 6,289,922, forward strand.
TTGTCCTGTCCCCACAGACACTGAAAAGGAGCTGGCCAATTCCCCCTGCATCCCATGCTTAAGATAATTATAAACATTAATTAGGTCCCCCCTTAGTCTTCTCTTCTCAAGGCTGAACTGCCCCAGCTCACTCAGCCCTTCCTCATAGGGGAGATGCTCCAGGCCCTTAATCATCTTTGTAGCCTCCTCTGGACTCTCTCCAGGAGATCCCTGTCTGTTTTATCCCAGGGAGCCCAGAACTGGACACAATACTCCAGGTGGGGCCTGACCAGGGCAGAGTAGAGGGGGAGGATCACCTCCTGTGACCTGCTGGTCACCTCCTCCTGATGCCCCCCAGGATCCCATTGTCTTTCTCAGCCCCCAGTGCACACTGCTGGCTCATGGCCACCCTGTCATCTACCAGGACACCCAGGTCCTTCTCCACAGAGCTCCTCTCCAGCAGGTCACCCCCAGCCTGTACTGAAATGAACGGTTGTTCCTTCCCAGGTGCAAGACTTTACACTTGCTTTTGTTGAACTTCATCCAGTTTCCAACTACCCAGCTCTCCAGCCTGTCCAGGTCAAATACTTATCCTGACTACAGATTTTCACTCGTTTATCTTGTTGAATCCATTACTTCTACTCATGATATGAAAATGGCTCAGATACTTCTAAGACTGTCATTTGTTTAGTTGTTAGATTGTTAATAATTAATTCTGCTTATGTACTTGCATATCAGTGTCTGAGTTTCACTATTACCTCCAAAATTTTAAGAGCTATAAAAATAACTGGTCCATAGGGAAGCTTTTCAAATGCTTTTCCTCAGCCTGTTATTTAGGTAGGTCAAGTTGGATTTGGCACCCAAATTTCATCACCCTTCTGCTGAGGTAGGAAGAGGAGCAGATCTGCAGAGTGAGACAATCGTGCTGAGGACACAATGTCAAAAATAACATGCACTTGGCAGGGGATGTAGTTTGGTCTGCTTCTGAGTTCCATTGTTGAGTTTGCCATGTCATTCATTTATTCATTGAGGTTACTTGCACAGACGGTTTCCTCACTGACTGAATAAAATCTTGCATAAACCTAATCAGGGAGATAATGTGATGTAACCGTGAGGTAAGCACAGCAATCAATCTGCTACCAAATCTCTTGTGAAGATCTCCAGGGGCTCATCAGGCATCAGTGCCATTGCAGACCAGTGTTAGGTGGTGGGGCTGGGTGCCAGGATGGTGCAGGCCCCCCAGCACTTGGGGCCAAGGCAGAGAGAAGCGCCAACAGGGTTGCTAGGCTACCAAAATCCTCCCAGCCTGGGCAGCTGAGTCGGGCTGGGGCCTTGTAAGGTGCTGGAAATATGCCTTAATAATTGTCACCAGAATCGTGCCCTTCCACCTGCCCCCCAAAAACGAGGGGATGCTGCCCCCTTCCATTGGACCCGGAGCTGCCATCGCTCCATCAGACCTGGAGCTGCCATCGGATGGAATGCTGCAGCCTCGTGGTGGTAGATATACCCTCCTCCCCTCCTTCGTCTCTCTCTCTCTCTCTCTCTCTCTTTCTCTTTTCCACCCTTTCTCACCACCACCACCACCAACCCCTCCCCCACCTTTTTTTCCTGCACGTTTGTTCCAAATAAAGCAACCTGAACCTTGACTCCGTTTCGAGTCTTAATTCTGTTCTCCGAGAATTGAATTGAGAACTGATCACGGTAAAACACCTGACAGTTGGGTGTCACTCAGGGGTTAGGCCCAGCCGCCCCCAACCTCCCAGTCAGATCTGAGGTTCGGTTGGAACGCAAGGGGGTTTAACCGCTGCCAAACTAAATCTTGTCTAGGTTGTGGATCGTGACAGGCCTGGCTGGAGCTGTAATGGGTTTCCATGGATTTGGGGGCTTTGGTGGTACTTCAGCTTGTTGCATAGTATCTGGGCATGCATTGTCCTGTGCAGCTGGGATTATTCTGTCCATTCCCAAATCCACCAAAACAGGCACATGGCTGCTTGGACTGTGTGGGAGACAGCTGCACTGCCTCCTAAAATATTATAGCCTTTTTTTTTAATTATTATTCCCCTTTTTATTATTTTCTAACCTGCAATAACTAAGTAGTTCCATCTTCTCAGTGCTGTCTTGATCATGAATAACCTATGCTGTTCTTGCTGTGCAGGATGCTGTTCTCCTCACCTCCCACTGCACTGCATGCACACACATGTCTGTACCTAGGCCAGATTTCCACTTGAGATTCCCACCAGCCAAAAAAAGCCTTACAGCCACTATTGCTAAGGAGCGGTGACCTTTGGATAGCAGTCAAGTCATACTGATGAAAGTTTACATTGTGTTTTTCAGAAGGAAAAAATGAAGATGCAAATTAAATGACATGCAGGGTGTTACCTCCTGCCATAAAGTGTAAGCATGCAGGTTCCAACAGTTTTTCCATGCCTATAGTGAAATGTCTTCTCTTTACCTAAGGCAAATTGTTTCCACATCCATCTATGTCAGTTTTATGTTCTTCTAGGCAGAGAAGTTTAGGTAATGATATAATGTATATAATATAATATGTAGGTGAAAGGTAATACCTAAAATATCTGCAACAAATTATTTCTTTTTTGTTAAGACACACTGATGTGAATCTGGAGTTATCCTAACATCCTAAACATCCATCTTAGAGTAAATATTTTAATTAATTGTATAGTACTGTTTATAAATATCCTAAGTATGGGATGCAGGGGGAATATGAGCCAGCAGTGTGCCCAGGTGGCCAGGAAGGCCAATGGCATCCTGGCTTGTGTCAGACACATCGTGGCCAGTAGGTCTGGGGAAGGTGATTGTGCCCCTGGACTGGGCACTGGTGAGGCTGCACCTCAAGTGCTGGGTCCAGTTCTGGGCTCCTCACCATCAGAAGGACATGGAGGTCCTGGAGCGAGTCCAGAGAAGGGCAGCCAGGCTGGGGAAGGGGCTGGAGGGCAAATCCTCTGAGAGGCTGAGGGAGCTGGGGGTGTTCAGCCTGGAGAAGAGGAGGCTGAGGGGAGACCTTCTCCCCACCTACAACTACCTGCCAGGAGGTTGCAGAGAGGTGGGCGATGGTCTCTTCAGCCAGGGGACAAGAGATGGGACAAGGGGAAATGGCAGGAAGCTGCCCCAGGGCAGGGTCAGAGCAGATATTAGGAGAAAGTTCTTCCCTGAAAGAGTTGTCAGGGCCTGGCACAGGCTGCCCAGGGAGGTGGTTGAGTCACCTTCCCTGGGTGTGTTTAAAAAAGGTAGATGAGGTACTTAGGGATATAGTTACCTTAGGATGGGATTGGTTGGACTCAATGATCTTGAAGGTCTTTTCCAACCTTGTGATTCTGTGAAATGGCCAGCCCCTTTCAAGTGGTCTGTGGGGACAGGACAAGGGGCAATGGCCTCAAGTTGGAGCACAGGAAGTTCCACACCAATCTGTGGAAGAACTTTTCCCCAGTGAGGGTGAGGGAGCCCTGGGACAGGCTGCCCAGGGGGGTGTGGAGTCTCCTTCTCTGGAGAGATTCCAGCCCCATCTGGACACCTCCCCGTGTGACCTGTCCTAGGGACCCTGCTTTGGCAGGGGGTTTGGACCTGATGATCTCTGGAGGTCCCTTCCAACCTCTGCAATTCTGTGATTCTATGATTTATAAGTAGCTAGCATTTACTCTGTTTTTTCCTCTTCTTTTAGTTTAAACAGTGGTGTTCATAAATATGGTTAAAACTCCACGGATTAGATTTTTATTCACCGCCACCCCCCAAGCATGGATTTCCCTTCTTTGTTTTATGAAGAGTTTAGAACCAGATATTTTTTTCTTTCAGTTTATCAAGGGATTAATAATATAAAACTTGGCAAGGAAATTGCTGTCTGTGAACTGGAGTGAATATTACTTGATGTAATCCAGATATACTGGTTCCTTGTGCAAGCTGTACCTTTTGCAGCACAAAGGGCATAGGAACAGTTTGCTGGGCTGTGCAAATAAAGAGGAAGCTATTTTAATTTGTAAGTATGAAGGAGGCTGTGGGGATTTTTTTTTCCCTGCTTTAGGTAAGGTATATTTAGCACTGAGAAAATAGGGTTTGAAAATAGTTCCAGTTTGAGGGGGGAGGGGAGGGGAAATCCACTTGAAAGAATACAAAATTTCAGGTGGGTTTTGGTTAGGGTTTTTTTCTTTTTCTGATGGCTTCCAAAATTATGCTTGCTCTGGACTGGACTGAGATAATTCAAATCTCAGTGGTTGTCATACCTTTTTTGAATGAACATGAAGTTAGCAGTTTTGGGCCATGCCTACAGTGGAAAATACAGCAGTAGCAGCTGCTGTCTAGAGGCAGAGAAGCTCTAGAAGGATCCGATGCATCTTTTGTTTCTAAGTACTCTTGAAGGGTGGAACAGGGGTGGGGGAAATCTGTCATTGTACTTTATACCAGAATGTGGCTGGTGTGATATGTGAATTCATAGCACAAGCTTGAGCTTTATCATCTTTTGTTCCTCTGGAAATGGAGGCATCGCTCTCTTGCACACACACTTACCCTGCTCACAAGAAACGCCTGTCCTTGTGGCCCCAAACACTTCCTCAGTGGGGATATGCAAGAAGGCTGCTTATCATGCTGTTGCTAATCTGCCTATTTAATCCGAATTTTGAAGTTATTGTCCCTATCCATAGAAATGCATCTTTCTGAGGCCGGGGAGGGGGGTTGGGGGTATCCTGAAGTATCTGAACTTTCCTGTCTATCCAGCAGTGATGCACATGATCGTTTGATTCTGATCCAAGGATCCCAAGCTCTGTTTTATATCTCAGTCATTTGTACAACCCAGTGTCTGCAAAATATCTTTCTTCATCCTCAAGGCGGGGCAGGGGAGGGATGGATCAGATACTTAGCCCCAGATAAAGTCTTGGGTTTACATTTTTCTGGTGCTTAGCCTTCACTAATACTGGCAGATAAATTAATTTTATCACAGCAAACTACTTAGAGCTCTTGAGTAGTGGGTACGAACTGCAGTAGAATGCAGTTCTCATCTCATCTCCAAAAGCTGACATTAAATCACTGCCTCCAAACCAAGATGTGACTCTGGGTCAAAATGGTTTGGTGCCTTTCCCTGAGCATGTTGCTCAGGGATGCCTTTGAGCAGAAGCTGCCAGCCTTGCGCTTTACTAATAGAAACCTCTTCTCTGAAAGGCATTAGCTTGCTTGCCCAGCTAAGGACAACCTCCTTCACTCATGTGTGCAACCTAAATAAAAAAAGGAGCAGCAAAAGGCAATAAAATGAGCCAAACAAAAAAAAAAAAAAAAAAAAAAAAGGAGACGTGTTCCAGTTCTATCACTTCATAAAGCAGGGAGATCCAAAAATGAAGAAAAGGAGTACACAAGGGTTTTTTTGTAGGCTTTGGAGAATTTTTCTGTAATTTGCCAACAAATTCTGTAGGCTTTATGTTCACAAACACTCATCTGTTCACCAAAACATGTATGTGCTTTGGCAACGGGTACATCACATGATGTGCACCTTCCGATGAGGTTTTTGGGTGCTGTCTTTAATATACATTAACAGCAGCTGTAGATAATTCTAACTGCTCATTGCCTAAAATTTACAGGTGTTATGGTATGTTGCTATATACTTTAGTTACTTTTTTGCCTACAAACAAGTCAAATATATGCTTAGTATGGCAAGAAAACAGAAATAAAAAATAGTCCATGACTACACTCTTTGAGAAATAAATGGAAGCTTATTATTATTTAAGATGGAGCCCATAGATAATAGAAATTTATAGGGGAGTTATATTGCTGAATATTAGAAGCTATTTTGAAATTTCTTTAATTCTCATTGATTATTATATGCTACATATCACCAGAACTTACAGCACATAATTTCTTGATATTTCTTCCATTAAATGCTACAATACAAAACATACTCTTAAATTGTATTTTCTGATCTGGTAAAATGTTAATATGTTAACATGTTTAACAAGATGAAATACAGATTTTTCTTTTATATATATATATATATATATATATACTGTTATATAGGTTGCATATATACACACACACTATTTATTTATATAGTATATATAATGTGTGTAAAGATATCTGTGTATTGTATAGTTATTCAAAAAGCTTTGAGTTTTCAGAGAAAATGTGATCTCTTCTGTAGATGTTTTTAACCCTTTATACAGAAAAATGTTATAGTCTGCATATCTCTTGAAGAGGACATCAGAAGGGGATGTTTTTTATTAAATTCTCTGTGCTTTTTCTGGAATGTATTTGAACTATTAGAATTTCTTAGTTTTAAGGAAAACCTGTGGTGTTGATTTTGCTTTAAACTTCCTCCCAACGCTCTGTATATTCACAAATTCAGTAAAGTAGTGTAGCACACATCCTTGCCTATTTGTGACCCTGCCTGTGGCAGGGGGGTTGGAACTCTATGATCCTTGGGGTCCCTCCCAACCCAGCCCATTCTATGATTCTATGATTCTATGAACCAGCGTTTCACTTGGACCCCATATGTTCCTTATGCAATTAGTATACTCAAGCATCACAGTCACACACATCCTTGCATCCATTTTGCCCTAACCATCCATCTCCAAAAAGGAGAGCTCCACACTGGAGGAAACACTGAGCTGAAATACAAATTTTTACATCCACAGCACGAAGGAGGAAAAAGATTCTTAGCAGCATAGGGGCCTAACTTTCCATCTCTGTATCACAGGGAGCGCTCTCCTATGTAAAATTAAAGAGCCATCTGTCTTTGTAATGTGTTTAAGATTATTGTTTAAGTTATTGAAAGATTTTGCAGAGATATACCTGCCAAGGGAGGCAGAAAGACTTTGACTACCCAAATGCATTCTGTAGCCATCACACCTTGCAGTTCCTCCAAGCAGCTGCCTTTCTTCTTAGAGCCTTTACCCCTTTGGAATGTTATTAATTTCTTTCTCTGGTATTTGATTCATTCATTCTTGTTGTTACTTGCAAAAGTAGCCTCTGAAATTTTCTCATAAGGCAAAATAAATCATAGACATTTCTGTAACTTAAAACCTCTGCACTCCATGCCCGTTTTTCACTCATTGTTCAGGTTTTTTATTGGGGTTTTGCATGCTCAGGACAGTGATAAAGGAGTTTAGCTACAACCTCATAGGTGTGGCTCTGCCTTAAAAACCCTACAAGAACTCTTTCTCACCCTTTATAGTTACATTTCTTTAAACAATACAGCAGAAATAGAAGGACTTGTAGTCAGATCTGGCGCGATGGGAGGTTGTGGCTGCACTTTAACACTGGCATCCTTAGAGGCACGTCAGCGACCCTGGCAACAACATCACCTTGCAAGGCCTTCCGTGGCAGGCAGAAATGGACACAAGCTGAAAGCCCTATGTTATTTGGGACCTGTATTTTCATTTAGCTAGTTTTGCTGCAATAAAAAGGAAAAATTTTCATCGGTGGAGAACTTTAAAAGTCCAACGTCAATGAAATCAGAGGTAAAGTCATAAACTACTCATGCAAAGCTCAGAATCTTGCTTTGCCAAGACTGTGAGGCTGTTTGTGTCATTTTAAAAGAAAACAAAAAACCAAACAATAGTGTAACTCAATGAAGATAATTTCACCTGTAAATTTGCTTATAAATGTGTAAAGTGGTTTGTGTTCATAGTTACCACCATTCCTCAGGCATAAAACTGCACAGGCTCTTTCAAACTGAAATGGCTTTGCAAGCTGAAATTTTTTTAATCCTGAGAAAAAGTTTGTTAATAATAATTTAAAAAATATTAAAAGTCTGGTTTTCTATTTGCTTTTCATGAGACTATATTGCTACAGGGTTTGGAATGACAAGTGTAAGACTTGACACGTTAGCACAAGTAAGGTAACTGTCTTCCTACTGGTATCAGAGTGTGGAAGGTAATGGGAGCTTTATGGGAGCATGCCTGTGTGGAACTAGAACCTGCTTTTTTGTGCATTCTTGTTTCATATGAAAGGAATCTAGCTGGCAGCAGAGAATGGAGGTCATCCACATCAAAATCGGGTTTTGTCCTGAAAATCTTGTGTTTCTTTAATCCTGCCTTCCCTCCTACCAAAATGTGTGGTGTGGTATGAACTGAAAGGAAGGAAACTGCCCTCCAATTAACTCTGTGAGTTTAATGAACTTTGAATTAGGTCCTGTAAAAATCATGATGCAAATAGCAGATCTTTTGTGATGCTTGCTGTTTGGTAGTGAAAATGCAGTTAGTTCACTTTGCAGTCAAAACGCCAAACTCCAAAACAGTCTGCAACCCAGTTTAGATAATGTGTTAATTTTTCAGGTATTTATTGGTTAAAAAAGCTCTCCTTAACTGCAAGTGCCTAAGGGATTTCTATAAATTAGGTTAGGCCTACTTTTGCAATTAATACAGTGCAATAGATGAACAGGCTGAGGTGATTGGTGCAAGGACTCCTAGGCCTACACTGTCAGCAATATCTGTGTCGAGGTATGCGTTGCTGTTCCTAACTAAAATGCTAATGTGGATACCACCATAACCAAATTGAACCCCTGTTAGTAGCAAATGAAACAGGTTTTTATTTCAGAAGCCCTTTTGTCTTCCATTTTGAGAGAGCGCTCTTCACAAATGAAAGGAGACAATTTAATTTATATTATTTCTTTTCATTCCGTATTATTTACAAAGAAACTACTCATGTTGAGGCTGGAATTTCATTTCTTTCAGGGTGGAAATGCTTAGTACATCATAGGTCTAGCAGGAAACTAATAACAAAAAGTATTAATTATGATTGGAGCAATGTCCCAGAGTGTCTACACATCATTCTGCTCCCAGAGGTCATTTAGCTGGAACAGAGGTAACAGAAACAGCAAAACCAGATGTTTTCTCAAATGACTGATATCCTCTGCTACTCTCTACTTCTTCATGCATCCTCTCACAATCACATTTCTTCTTAAAATCTCTGATATTAACACTTTTATGGGGACTGTAATAGCCTTCTTCATTATCACTTTTCCCTCCTTTGCTTCAATCTATTAAAAACTACCACCAATTGCATCTCCCTCCCTACGGCATACACCATGCCTCATACCTCTGCAGACTCTCCTCTAGTATTATGCAAACTGAAACTTATCACTTCTCTGGCAGCTTATTAAGGCTGGCTCCTCATCCTTAGGACTCTGGTAGTTTCCTCAGCTGTGCCATTACAGTATGCATGACACAAGTGGCTCTAAACTACCCATCGTGTTCTCTGTCTCTGGCACCATAGCAGTTAGTTAGGTGGATGTAGGTGCTTGCTCAGCACCTGGATAGCTTTGGCTGCTGTTTAATGACTAATCAGTGCCAAAGAGACAGAGTGGGACTGGCATCGTCAGTTGCTCGTACCGCAGCTTGTGCAGAGTGATACTGCAGTATCCAGGCACAGAACACCTTCTAATCTTAAAATTTTTAATTTATACTCCTTAACGTCTTTCACGGGAGAGTGAGGATTCCTCTTTGTCCTCTTTTGAAGCCCTCACTTTAAAGCATGCTTTCCCGAGAGCAGCCTTAGACAAACGAGAACAATGTGCTCTGTAAGGCCCAGCAGTTGCCCAACAAGTTGCCACCACACAGCAATAACAAGCCCTCAAGTTCAGAAACTCCAAAACAAGTGTTTCCAGTTGTGGAATATTGCAGTCCTGGCGCTTGGCCACCAGCCCACGCTCGGGCTGTTCTCAGTTGTGCTGAACGTGGAAAGAATATGAGGATTTTTATTCCAGTCTTTGGGTTTGTTTTTCTTCTTGGAGTGAGTAAGGTCCTGCCTGTGGGGCTGCACTCAGGTTAAGAACATCTTTACTTTTTTGTTCTATAATTAGGGGAGAAGCAACCTGGTAATAAAAGAGGGGAAAGAAGAAAGGAGTGAGAAGTGCAGTGCTCACATGGGTTAGAGGTTTACTTTGGCAAAGTTCACGAGCATGGCGTGTACTTGCATCACAGGTGTTTTCCCAAAGCATCCCGGCTGCCTAGACAAGATGTAATGGCAGCAACTCAGCCGTGTGCTCCTTCCTGCTGGTGTAGGGCCAATGTTTTGCTTAACCACAAAATAACCTCATTCAGAAAAGAGAAAAAGAAAGGGAAAAAACACCATCCTGTGTTCTCAATTGTTTTCAATTACAAAACTGATTCTTGGGCCAGGATTATTCTGATTTAGGCTGTCAGAGTTTGTTCTGTCATCACAGAAAATGTAATCCTGAAGTTCAAGTCTAAGGCAGGGTAAGAAGATCTGGCTCTGAGCTTTGAGCTTTTGTCTTTAGCAGGACAGCTGAGCTCCTGCCTTTCTCATCCTGTTTAGATCAGATCTGTTGGGCCCGTGACTTTCTCGGGCCAGAGGATGTCTTTGATGGAGCCTGTTGTTGGCCAGCATATGCATTGTTTGGGTCTGACTGACCACTTCAGTTACAATCGTAGAAAGATTAACAAACTCTGTAAAACTGAGGACTGCAATGGAAACTGTTGTGGAGCTTCATCATGTTGCTGTAAATGCCTCTCAAATCCTTGCATGCAAATGTGTATGGAAACTTGCATTATGCTGGGAACAGTATCTCTGATCTGTATATAAACATACTGAGATCCTGCAGTGTTGTAAGGGTTGGGTTTTTTTATTTGCTTGTTGCTCTGGAAGCTGGAAACAAAGTCAAACACTTTCCTCTGCTGTTGAATGGGTCCATTTGTAAATGCCTGCCGCTTTAGTGATTGCTTTCTGAATCTATTCCAGGAATTACACCCATCAACAGGGCATACTTATGCAAGAGAGTTTAATTTGATTAGTGTTGGATAACTGGTTTGGCAATGATGGCACAGTTCATCAATTATTTGTAACTCACAATCTGATGGTGGAGGGTAGTTATTTTCTATGGAATTTTCACAGCTCAGTATCTTTCACTGATACATGTTTACTGCCAGGTGAGAGATGGTTTGGGGCATAACCTTTTCTGAAAAAATGCAGAAAGCCACAACAGCAGCTAATAAACAAGACGGACAGACAGAAGGCTTTTGTAGAGTCATTATTTCTATTTTGGGACTGTTCAGCCTGGAGAAAAGAAGACTAAGGGGGGACTTAATTAATGTTTATAAATATCTTAAGCATGGGATGCAGGGGGAATTAGCCAGCCCCTTTTCAGTGTCTGTGGGGACAGGACAAGGGGCAATGGCTGCAAGTTGGAGCACAGGGAGTTCTGCACCAACATGGGGAAGAACTTTTCCCCAGTGAGGGTGAGGGAGCCCTGGGACAGGCTGCCCAGGGGGTGTGGAGTCTCCTTCTCTGGAGAGATTCCAGCCAGAATGGATGCCTCCCTGTGCAATATGAGCTGGGGAGCTGCTTTGGCAGGGGGTTGGACCCGATGATCTCTGGAGGTCCCTTCCAACCCCTACAATTCTGTGATTCTGTGATTTTCAAGGGTTTGGATTACTATTCTTATTTTGTGTGTGTGTGTGTGTGTGATTCTTGAAGAGAACATTAGACAACTAAATTAAATTACTTACACCATCTTTACTGTTTTGTACATGTTTATCTATAATAAACTCATGCAAACCATCCAAAGAGCAAAGGCACAATTGAGCAGACATTTACCTTAACACAAGTGTTCCTGGCAGTTTACACAGTGGCGATGGAAAGTTGCTGACATCAGGTGAAAGGTTTGATTTTCCCCATGGAAGCTCTGTTGTTGTACATTGGCTACACAACACAAACTCCCTGGCAGCTATGAGCCACATCCCTCCATCCAGGGAGACTTTTGTCGGGGATAATTATGCTGAGGTGCTTTACCCAGGGCTCTCCGACGGCAGAGGAGCTGGGATGAATCCAGCCAAGAAGAGATCTATCTGTGGTTTATAAAGAGTCATTGGGAGTTCTCATCTCCTGTTTTTAATCAGCCTGGAAAGCTGTACAAGTATCTGGGGCCTGAAACTGCAAATATATGTGAAATGTTACCCTGTCAAGTTGCCCTACGGGCTTCAAGGGGGGTGGTTTTGTTATGAAAGGTGATAGCAGTGCACATGCTTATGTTATTAGGACCTGTAGTCTTTAATGAATAATGTATGCCAGCCGTGTAGATGCTGAATTTCATGTTCAATGCATTATGGATAACACATAATTGCAGTGTCAAGGTGAAATGGTGGTTTGATGTTAGTTTCAGACCTTTGAATTCTGCCTTGAGACTCTAAAAACCTGAGGTTTATATTTAAGCAGGAGAATAAACAAGAGATTAAAAACTCCTTTGCTTACATATTACAATAATGTTGTGTATGCTCCTGAGGAATTAGCATTTAGGTCAGTAACTTTCCCTTGCCGTATCTCATTGAACACAAATGATGCTCTTAGAAGTGCTGTTTGTGCAAGAAGAGTTTGCAGAAGGGTATGTTCAAAAGAAAAAGTTCTGTAGGGCTGATCGGGCAGCACAGCTTTGTCTTGAAATAGAAAGAGACTACAAAGAGCAAGAGGGGATGGCATGTGAGCAGGTGCTTCACTTCAAAGTGACAAAGAGGACCAGAAAACTGTAATCAATTCGTCTGCATTATTAGAGTGTGTCAGTCAAAAGCATCTAGCATCTAGGAGGACAAGGCTGCTGTGGGAACTCTTCTCACTAGACATGAAGCATCTGAAGAGCTGGCAACATGAGGTCTATGTGCAGTCATCAGCTTAGCTGCTGCTGGGGAAATATCCTCTACGTTTTGGCATCTGGCCCCCGAGGTTGCTGGCCAAGTGTAAGACGATTTACCACTGGAGTGAGGCTGTTTGCCAGACGGATCAGTCCCTCCAAACTGAGCTCAGACTTTCTGACGTCTCCCATTTCTGCCTGTGCTTAGCTAAGAGCTGCAGCTGGGACCTGGTCAAAGGACCTGCTAATGGGAAATGCAATACGGAGAGTGTAGCTGGTAGCCAGGGAGAAGCGTGCAACGCCTGGTGTGTCCGCTCAACCTGCCTGCTATGCAGATCTGTGACAGGGTATATGCCACCCCTGCACCGTCTCCTGTACCCCTGTAGACTTAGCCCCCAAACTAAGTGCTGTCTAGTCTGCAAGGATATCAAAGCCACAATATATTCTCTGTGGTATTTAGGAGTGATACCTTACTCTCGTGGAGTGTTAATACAACCTCACGTGTGCATGCATGTGTGTATATACATGTGCACACACATATATCATTTGAGGGATTACTACATATTTGACAATGCCTCGTTAGGATCATTTTGCAGAACAAGGGGAAAAGAAAGTGCTTTGGAATCAGATATAAAATAATACCCTCTACTTTGAAAGCTCTGTCTTGTTTGAAAGAAGCACGCAAAGCCAACTGCGTAACAATCCCAGAAGGGAGAGTTGACACTCCTGGGATTCCAGCCTGCGGTAAACCTATTGTAACCCTGAGGCTTAAATCACAAAACCACTAATATGCTTCAACCTGCTATGCAGCTTTACTGTCCCAGTGGATGGCTAGAATTTGCAACTGAGGATTAATATGACCTGGCCTCTTCTGTTATTCCTGTCATTTATGTATGGATTCTTCTGGTATTGCTGTCATTTTTTAAAGCAGCGGGTATTGCTCTCCATATCAGGAGCCAAGATTTGGATCTGGGCAGGCATTTTAATTCTGAGTGTTCTTAGAAGCTTGCAAAGCATGCTTCTGTAACACTGCTCATTGTGTGACATTCCTCAAGCAATATCTCTCCTACATCATTGTATGCTGAAGGCTTGTAATAGCAATGTGCTAACGGTTGTTGATTCTGGTACCCATCTTTCTTGAGAGAGGGAAGGGGCAGATTTGAGTAGGTGAGCTGTTGAGGAGGAGTCGTTCTCCCCCTCTCTTGGAAAAACAGCTGGAGAGGGAACACCCCTGTCTCAGAGTCATATGCCAGCTTCCTAGTGCTTTTCTTTTTCCTGCTAGGTGCTCCTTTTTGGCACCAGTCTGTCCAATGAGGGATAGCAGGCCGAGACCAGGAACAAAGCCTCATTTCTTCTGGCTGATTGCTAAACCGGATTGCTGGAGTTCTGAATGTATTTTAGTTTGGTCAACAAGGATTTTGGTGCTCAACACTCCCATTTTGCCATGAGCTGCAAGATTTCACAGCTTGTGTATAATTACCTTGCTACAGAACAGTCTCAAGAGAAACAGATTTTAATAGGAGGTAAACTCCCAATAGGCATTGAGATTTCATCTGAGGATGTTCCATTGTCACAAGGAATAAAGTATCCCTAAAGGGCTAACGGCAAATCTGGGGCTCTGCTGGCGTATTTCTTCTAATATTCAAGACAGAGAGAAGTGCTAGAGCCAGACTTTAAATTGCACTTGTCCTTGGCTCTAGTGGAAAGCAAACACTCCTCAACCCAGTACCGAAAGCTGTAGAACCAAGGCGCGTTGTCGGGGCTTTATACAACAAGCACTCAATCTGTAACTGCATGAGAAAACAAGGCACACATTTATACACTTGTGTTGTTAGAATAAAAACCGGATGCTTTGGAACCTTATCTTGACATACCTACGTGCTGTAGTTTGGATTATTTTATAAGGAATCGAAGAGACCCAGGTCCAAGTAAAATGTAAGCAAAGTATTGTTCTGTATCCCTACCCGATTAGATATTTAAAGAAGGCACAGACCTCAGGCCAGGCATTTGATCTTTTCCAAACAGCACGCAGTTGTGCAACAGAAGGAAACAATCCCTTCAGATTGAAGCCTGATGGAGGGGAACAAAATTTTAAAGAAATTAAAATCAAAGCTTTTCCATCTGATTCTTTTTTAACAAACTGTGAAATACCGTTGTTCTCACTGCCAGTCACGATCTTCTTCTAAAGCTCTGATAGGTTGAGATAAGTTTCTTAAGGTAAGAATTTAGATTTGGCAGCCAATACTGAACTACAAATGCATAGAGAAGGCCTTCAAGCATGCTGGCTTTTCACATCTATTTCTGCACCTGACATGGCTTAGAAATGTCAATACAGAGAAGTTTAGCTTCCTAAGTACCCTGCGGTAAAGCTGAATAACACCATAATACAAACAGAACTGTTTTGGGGGGTTGGGTGTTTTGGTTTTGGCAGGGTTTTGTAATGTGAACATGAACCAAAAACTATCCAACGTATTACCACAGCTAAAGAGGAACAGGAGAGAGGAAACAGCACCGCATTCTGTCTTCTAGCTAAGGTCAGGAGTGCAGTAAAGATGGCAAAGTAAGTGGGATCTTTGAGAACAAACTGAATCTTCCTTACAGCCACCATAAGGGGGATAAAATAAATTAAAACTAAAGAGTATTCCTTAGCAACTTTAACTGCAGAACCACAAGGTTGTCTCTCACTACTGTAACAACTACGCAGTTGTTACCCATACAGCTACTGTGGGCTTAGATAAGACCCATTGGGTAAAGATAAACTGAAGTGCCTGTTGCATAAGTAAACCCAAGATACTCAACCACAAATAAAACCACTGAAGGGTCAGACCACGCTGGGATCCCATGGGGTGTGAGCAATGCTGTAGGTCTCACTGCAAGACCAGATTTACAGGGACAGCCTTTTCCTCAAAGCCTTTGAAGCAAATGCCTCTGCAAAGAGCAGAAAGAACAGAAAGAGGGAGAAACCAGATAAAACTGAGGCCCTGGTGGGTCTGCCTTATGCACAGCTTTAGCTTTGTATCAGGAGCAATCAAGGAAAAGAAGCATAAGCTGTATCTTAGCACTGTGCTGCCAGTAGGCTCAGGAGGGTGAGTGGCCCCCAAGAACCACTGCCCTCCCCTCTGCCTTCTTGGGTTTTAGTTAGCACATCAGATACACGGGCATCCTTTGGCATCCCAGCATAGGTGAACCTTACTGCTTAGTATATGTAGGGGATTCTATATACAGTGTGGGTTTTAGATGACTAATTCTAAATCCATCATCCGTGCTTGTTACTGAAGGCAGCAACATTTTTAAAAAAACGTATTAATTTGCATTTTCTGCAGGAGAGTTTGTGTTTGTTTTACTGAGGTATCTGTGTCTTACAAGTTGGTAGAATAAACAGAAACTTTCTTATTCCTGGAAACTGTTTTCAAGTTTGAAGGCAGGCCAAGAAAGGAAGGAACTCCTGTTTCTGTGACAGTCAAAGATATCTCCAAGTCTGTGTTTATATACATAGCTGTTAACTCTAGATATGTAATTTTTATCTTTTCTACCAAAAAGCTGGTAACTCCAGAATAGTCCTAGATAAGATGCTAGGGAGGACTTAAAAACAAGAGAAGAGCTGCAGAAAAGAGAAATTTGGTGATAGTGTAACCCTGGTGCTTAGCTGGAGCTCCAGCAAGGGGGGAGAAATGTGTCTCTGTTGCTGCGTGTGGATGGTGGGATGAGCTGTGTGCTAGAGGGGCCCTGGGGAAGCTGCCTTGCACCGAATATCATCAAAATCAAGGCAAAGAAAGGACTCTTGTTTTGAGCTATCTTTGCTGCTCCCCCCGCCCCCTCCCTCCCCGCCCCCAGCAGGAAGGTTTTATGGCTAGCCTGGAGGGATAAGCTGTCACCCTATGGTAAAATTGCCGTGGATCTCTCTAGCAAAGGAAGAGATGCTGGAGGGTGGGTGGCTGCGGCTGAGAAAGAGCGAGCGGCGTGTTCCTTCGTGCCACACATCAGCAGCGTGGGGTTTGATTTGGAACACTCTGCAGCATAAGCTTTTGTCTGGAGATTTTTGAAAAGCATTCACACCGATGTAATCACAGTGAGCTAATCTGAGTTACATTATCTGGGGCTCTGACTGAACCTGACCCTACAGCGTTTTGCTTCCAAGCAGGAAAGGCGCAGGAATGATAAAGCACCCAAGAGTTCTTGTGAATTACGTGTAAAACTTCAAGATACTGCTTCCACATAATGACTTGCATGCATTGTTTTGCAGACATGTGGCTCATTCTCAATACTTTATGTCATGAAAAACGTGGTTTGTAGCTGTGCTGGGAAGCATGATGTTTGTAATCATAAACAAAAATTACTTAGATGTTTGTAATCATAAACAAAAATTACTTAATTATGACATTGTTTGACTTTTTAAAAAAAAAGTGAATCCTCTGACTATGGAGAGGAACTGGATCATGTTTTACACATAGATATATGTGTGTATATGTGTACATGTGTGTGCATTTAAAAAATGAATGGGGGCTATTAGGGCATTCTCTGATTATGGAGAGGAGCTGGATCATGTTTTACACATAGATATATGTGTGCATATGTGTACATGTGTGTGCATTTACATTCTCAGACAGCAGGATGCAGGTGGCTCTTTCTGAGTCCCAAACACTGGGTTTGTGTCCTGAGGACAAGATGATTGGTACAGAGGCTTTGTAAGGCTGGAAACCTGCGCCAGCAGTACAGTCAGTTAGTAAAAAAACCATCCATAAAAGCCAGGTTGTCTAAACCATGGCAACAGCTCTGTAGCTTTCTTAGTGACAGGCATGATTCATGGATTTTCCACAAGTCACTTTGAAACCCAAACAAGCCCAGAGGGATACTAACAAACCTGATCTTGTTTTCCTGGAAAAGCCTGTTCCAGGAGCACTAGATACTGCTGACATTGGTGTCAGGAGGATGGTGAAGTGGGAAATAGGTATTTTGTAAGCACAACTGAGTCTCACATGCCATAGGAGGGCTGCCTTGGGGGCTGGAAGGTTGGTAGGACACAGTCCTTTCTCGGGGTAGCAAAAATGGGCTAGTGTGACCCAGACCTCCTGAATCAGCAAAAAGACACCAGAAATCTCACAGGAAAAGACATCTGCTCTATCTCATCATCTTGAGTTGCTACAGAAACCCCATAGGATCGTCAGACATTTGGCAGAAAAGGTAGATAAGATGCAGCCAGGCACGTTGGGACTGGAATGCAGTGCTTGGCCATGGAGATGGGGAAGGAATCAGAAAGTAGATATATCATTTCTTCAGATGCGCTTCGCATCTCTCTCTTTGTGTAATGCCCCAGGGAGTATTTGCTGTGCTGGAAATTGTTAGTATCTTGAGGGTTAGCTGCCTTTCTCCTTCTCTTGTTGGTGAAACGTAGTCACAGGTAAATGGTTGCTTGTTCAGATTACTCTAATAGAAAGAAGTATTACAACCCACACTAATGAGCTCCAGCATGAACCATTGGTTTCCAAAAAGCCCTAGTTACATCAGCTACAGGAGGATCCTATGTTAATATAGGCACCAAAAGGATTTATATCCTGCTTTCAAGGTTTACATCCCAGCCAACTGAATGCAGCACGTCCATATGAAAACAGACTGAGAAACTTGTTAAGTTTCTCAAGTCCTGGGATTAAAGTAATTTTATGTCTTTCAGCCATATTTTTGACAAAGTCCTTTTCATATTTTGGTCATGAAGTATTGTCCCCTTGCTCTTTAAGTGGGTCCAGAAGACTGAATGAAGTGAGGTGAAATTACAGCACACAAAGTTGCTGGCTAAACAAATCCAGGATAGTACTTCTGTTCCTTTCCACAAAGCAAATCAGTTCAATACTGAATAAAACACTTTCATAGTTTTGTGGGGGTTTTTTCACCGAACGAGGGCAAAATCTCCAGGTGAGATGACATTAAGGATTAGGCTTGCATTATCACCAATATTTTATTCTAAAACTGGTATTGCAAGTACCTTTTAAGCCTGGTTGGTTTTGGCAGTACATTCCAGACTGTATGCAGAAATACCTGAACAAAAGGTTGATCTTATGTTCCATATATGTAGGTGTAATTGCATTATCTCAACAGCCAGGAATCTCTGCAGGAAGGAAAGTAAAGAACTACTGAGAAATGAATGAAACAGATTGTTGGGTTTGGTTTGGTTTTTTTTTTCAATCTAGCATCAAAAAATAGCTTGGCAACTAAATTAGTTTTAATTGCAAATTTAAAAACCAAACAAAACCATTTCCTTTACAGAAACAAGAGCAATGAAAAGAAATATTAGACAACATTGTTGTACTTTCAGTGGGCGAAACATTGTCTAGCAAATTTGCACTCCATTCCTATTGTTTTGTACTAATAAGGGAAACGGTGTTAGAATCATGGCCTGACTGATCAAACAAGGAGGACTGGAAAAGGTCTTTGGCAGAGATCAGCCTACACAGGAACTTGGCTGGTGTACAACGAAAATACACTACCAATGAATAACTTCCACAGGTTGGGACAGCGCTCATCACAGCTTTCTATGCTGGAGTCACGTAGGAAAGAATGTCTAGGCCTCACAGATCCATGGCTTCATCTAAAGACAGACATGCAACCTAGAAATCGCCTCAAAGCACATCTGCTCAAGTGCACATGCAGAATTCTGTAACCAGTTACATTAACTAAATGTTCAAACAGGGAACAGTCAAAGGATTTTAGCCAGTTGGCTCTATTGGTAAAGCTTACATATCATTTTAGTTCTAGTGAGAGCTTTTTAGGCAAGCAATGAATCGAGCCAACGAGACAGATAGAAAGAGTCTATGTTTTATTACAACTAATTTAAAACTAATTACACTTGCAATCAAGTGTAAATTGTTTGAGTCCTACTTTTTCATAGCTGCCAATAAACTAATCAACCAATAATCCAAATTCCTAATTATTGGCGCACAAGGCCCAATCAAAAGAATTTGATTTATTTCATACTTTTAGCCAAGGACATAGGCTTTTCTGCTGAGGACACAAAGTTAAAGTGGGAAAGAAGTAATGCAGGAGTGTTTAGTCGCTCTTGGGAAAAGTGGCACCTGTGTATGGAGCTGCAGTCATTTGTGGAAGGCAGGAAAAGTTGGAGATACGGTAGTTTTGGATATTTGGTTTATATACTAGATTATAGATAGATAGATAGATAGATAGATAGATTCCTAATGTATTATCTGTCTGTTTCTAAGAACTTTGGAGTTAAACTTTCTCAGCTGTGCCCCTTTTGATAGCTGCAAATAGAGAGTTTTCAAGGTAATGCCATGTCCATGTCAGTCAGTCAGGTCATGGTTGCCCCATTGGACCTCTATGCTCAGTCCCAACTGGAGATATCAAGGGGTCTAAAGACGTTGCCAAAAAAAAAAAAAAAGGAAAAAAAATCTGTTCAAGCAACACAGAGAATACAAGGGGAACAGAGTGAGAACTCCCAAATCTGCTCAAAACTCCCACGGGTCTGTGTTCTGTGTCTGCCCAGGAAAAGACTTACCTGGACAGCCAAAACTGGCTGGCACACGGACATCGACAAAGAACCACACATGTGTAACAAGGCTGAAGTGGCTTGGTCAGCAGCCAGCATGAAAGTACTGAAGATGGGGGCTGTGCCAGCATTAGCTGTTTCACAAGGCAGTTATTTAGGAAGATGACAACAGCTTTTCCAGGTACCATCTGTTTCCTTCCTTCTGGGTCAAGCTATCACCCCCTGCCTTCAGCAGGCAAAGTCACAGTCTAGTGTGCTCAACACAGTAGGCTCAAACCTGCCTTAACAGTCTCAGCTCTTGCCACTTATGATGATGTTAGCCACTGCTGCCTTCTCTTTTCTTGAAGCTTCCCTGGCTTCCTCCTTCCTTTCCAGGCAGCACATTTCAACCATGCCTCACATGCCCTCCCCAGCTCAGCCTCCGAACAGTTCACACCAGAAGAGAGTATTGATAAAAAATTCTTCCGAAGTGTTTTATTCCACTGGGGACTTTGTGCTTTAGATATCTGCCTTTCAACCCCTGTGCTGACAGCTGTCACAGTGCACACCGAGTCACCAGACAGGGCTTGGAACAAGTTGATGCAGACTGTGCCCAGCTCTGGGCTCTGCTCCTGTAACACTGCAAACACAAAGCCTCTCTGAGGTACACACTCAGTTTTAAAAAGCAACATGCAACCTGAAAAATCATTTCTTCAATCTTAAAGTATGGTGGGGAGGGTGTTTGTCAGTCTCTGTCTTCTGACCAGTTTCCAGCTAATCTGACCTCCCCAAATGGAGAAACGGAGCTGTTTACATGGCTAGACTAAAGCCATTTGAGATATTTTGCTAGCAGTCATGATGGATGTACCAAAATTTGACCAAACATCTGGAAGAAAGCTACACTGATGCCTGACTTGGGTGGTAAATGAACATAGGAAGAAAAAAGTAGAACAGGGACAGGAGGTATGTACATACAAGGAATAGCATAGCCTTTCAGAAGGCCGCAGAGGAACAGATTTCTCCAGTACTTTTGTATTTAGAAAAACAAAATTTAAAAACCCAGGACTTTTCCTGTAAAGAAATGATTTATCTCACTATTCTGACCATGCAAGTAAGGATAAGAGGCCATTACTGCTAGCAGCTAGATCAGACATCATATATTTGTGCTGTAGACACTTCAGCTGTGCTAATATATGCTAAGGCTCAGTATGGTTTCCTGCAAAGTCAGACGAGGAAAAAAATACATTTAAGGATTCAGAGACTGTTTTACTGGGAAATAACTTCAAATGCTGAAAAGCTTTAGTGTTTGGATTGTTAATGCAGCCTTAAATGAAATGTTTGTTCAACATTTGTGTGAGGGTTTGTCATAGTCGCCGAGTGCTTAAAGTTCAATTCAGTTGAAGTGCAACAACCCAACTTCCAGAATATATTGAGGCATCCAGTGGAAGAAAAGTTAGACCATCTTTTTCAAGTTCATGTCCTTTCAAGATGAAGTCCAGGTTCTCAAGTCAAGCAGTTGGAAAATAAGAAACACACAAGTGACAAACATAATTTTCCAGTGTGGTTTCTGGCTAGCTCCAACTCACCTCCCCTTTGCAGACCCTTCTGTCCCCCCGTACCAGTTACTGGGGCACCTCTCTCCTCTAGCAGTGTTAGGGTACTCAGCAGATTAATCATTGCCATTCAGCCCCTCTGCCACGCTGGTTTCTCCACGTGCCCTGGTGGCAACTAGTCCTCTAATGAGCTCCCACCATGAGCCATCCAGAGTCATGCTGGTTGGTTCCCGGGCTTTTCCTCTGCTCATCAAAGCAAGCTGGGTGAGCTCAGCAAGAACCCGGACCACATTCTCCATCACCCCTCTAGCTCGCAGAAACCAACCCCATATTCTGAGGGATAACCATGTCATATAATTCTTTTGATGAGTTGCTCAATTTTTCTTTCTGAATTGTTTCAATCCTTGGCCCATGGTGTTTTACTGGGAGGGTGTTCAAGAACTTTTCTTCTTTGATGGCTCATTTCCATCCAGTTTATGTCTATTTTCTATATGTACGTGTGTATATATAGTCGTTTAGCTTAAATGGTTTTCATATGTTCCTAAAGTTTAGCTCATAGCATATTTATGGAAAGCAGCTATATTGCTTCTCAGGCATTATTTTAGTAGGCTTAATGCAGCTAGTGTCTTCCAGACTCTATCATAAGACAGATTTTTTTGTTCTTATGCTTTATTTATTTAATTTGAAATATTCTTGCTTTAACAGGAAATTTCTGCTAACTCACTTCTGTCCAAAATATCTTGGTTGAAATACACTAGGCTCCACTCCACTCGGATTCTTCCACAGCTGCATTCAAGTGGTTTCTCTATCCTGTGCACAACTAACATCCAAAGCTTTTTCTCCAATTCTGCCTTTTTTTTTTTTCCCTGAGTTCCAAGACTATGGCAGAAGTTCTTGCTCTTGGTTCCAAAGTACGTGTGTTTGCCAAACTTCATCCTGTTTCAGTCTGCAAGTTACCAATTCTTCTTTATCCGTCTCATACTGATCGCGCTTCCCAGTTTTTAGGCACTATCATATTTTGTTAATATCCTCTGGGTCTTTGTGCCAAAATCACTAATACAAATACTAAATTATGTTAGGCCCAAGAATAGGTCTTGAAAAACTCAATGAGTTATCTAGTTCGAGTTGAATATTCTTATTTTCTTACAGTACAAGTGGGTCTGCTACTGCCCATTAGCAACACTTAGGCATTTCTGGAAAGAGAGACATCCTGAGTTATATAGTGACTGTAGTTATATATGACTCCAACATAAGATTTTTACCCTTGCAATCATAAATCAGCATTTCCTTAAAATAATAATAAAACTTTAACAGTAAAATGGGGGGTGGGGCAGTGGTATGAGTTAGTTAAGACAGGGTGACTATGTCGGAGACATAAACAAACCAAGAACGTCAGCCATCAACAAAAATGTTATTTGTAGGCATAATCTGTCATCCTAGCAACTTTCTTTAGATCCTGCAATACTTAACCTTTCCATCATGAATCTCAAAACTTTTCCATTTTCCAACTCAGAGGTTTGTCAGGGATCATGAATAATTACAGTCCTTTGATAGATTCTGTTGGGTTTGAATTTCAGATTTCCAGTCAACAGAAATTTCTAACTTAGCTTAAAATTTAAGGAGAACGAATTCATAAGGATTTCAGCTGCTCATCTGACAACAAAAGTGTGTTCTCCTTCCCCTTTTCATTGGGAACTGAAATGCACAGTAAAAGGGAGAAGTTTTGACCAAAGTCTTTCTTCACACATTGAGTAACTAAGTGGCTGTGCTACCTTCTGCTAAAACAAAGGAGTCACAGTAATGAGATATGCAATAACTGTTCTGCATCATCTTAGGAAAGAGAAGGAGTGGGCTGCCTTTTTTTAGCAGATGAATATATCTTGATACATTCAGTGATATATCTTGACATATCTTCTATCTTTATAGGCAGTGAATAAATCATGAAAAAATAAGAGGTGTTTTAGTTTTTATCAGAAAATCACTAAGGTATGTTAGAGCATTAAAGACATATGACAATCTAACTAAAATGGTTCAATACTACATAAAGACCTAGCTCAGACCTGAAATCTGATGTCTGCTTGAAAAGAATGCAGTGAGCTACGTATTCTATCTGTTTCCAAAGGATGAGCTCTCCTTAGCCGTCCTTTTGTTTCCAGTTCCCTATTTAAATCTCAGTTATGATTTTGTTTTCTGGAAATTTAGTATTAGGCAAAAAAAATGGCATGAACTGTGTCATGTAGGTTCAAAGACATGTATACAAGCTAATGTTTTCTGACTACGTGCAGCGACTGGCAATGGTTACTGTAACACATTTGGGATTGTGGAATAGTCATTACTGGCACCAGGAGATGCATTTGTGTTTGTAAGGCACCAGACCTTTGTGTGATAGTTTCTCTGACTCATTTTTTTACTGTTCTACATGCCTATTGGAAGAGCTGTAATCAAAGAATTAAATATAATGTAGCAGTCTTATTGCAGAGATGTAAAAATACTTGATAGTTGGGAAAATTGATCTGGCTTCTGTACTCATCAGTTTAAGATGATGGTCTGAGTTTAATTTTCACTCATTCATAAGATAATGGGGTTTTTCTTAACCTTTTTTTTTTTTAACTTGCACTGTATGAAGAATGCTTACAAAAAAAAAAAACCCACAACAAACCCCCAAAAAAGGGCCAGGCAGCAATTGGAGCCATCAGAATTTCATAAGCAGCTTTCCAGGTATTTTATGACAAGAGCTCTAAACAAGGCTAGTGCTCCTCACAGGGTCAAAATACTGGAAATGGAAAACCAACACAACTGAGACACACAGGGGCTTAGTCCAGCTCTAATCCCAACACTGAGCTAACTACTGCTATCACCGCCTCTAATCCAAAGGCTTTTACCATTATGTAAGGGTACAATCTGATATTCAAGAAACAGGGTTTTTTTATGAATAGCGGAGTCTTAGGACAAAATTTGCCAGGCATAAGTGTTAGGCAAGACTTAAGTGCCATTTTGACCTTTGAAATGGAAATTTAATTGATGCCCAGTCCTCAGGTACCAGGGAGAGCTGGGCAGCAGGAGCAGAGCCACTACGTGGATTCGGTTTAACCAGTAACTCCAGAAACTGACCAAAAAATATGAAAGGTTGCCTTGAAGGGTGGTCTTTTAATAGACCTGGATGGTTTCTTACTTTGAGTAATTATTTAATAAAACCTGATGTCCCATGAAATTGTTCATAAGACATTTTGATATGCCAGTCTTTGATAACTATATCCTGCAAAAGAAGGCACGCAGTCAGATTATGGAAAGGATTACATGGTTCGGCCCCTCCAGCAGCCAAGGGCCATCCTCAGGGATCTTAAATTCCCTCCTGGAGCTCCCTTAGATGTCAGGTTTCCAGCCTGCAGGAAATTACATTTTCAAGTTTAGCCTGAGTTAAATCAAACCAAATATGAATCTTTTTTTAGCAGAGCAGCTCTCCAAGCTGCTCACTGGAGTAGTCATTCTAATATTTTGTTGCTAATGAGTAATGGTGGTTTCTTTTGTAATGTCTGCATCTGAACTGGGAATGCTCTTCCAGGGATCCACAAACCTCTGTCTTGCTTTCAGTGAAAACATGCTGAAACTGAGACACTCTAAAAAGCATTTCAGGCCCATACTTTTAGTAGATATTTTTGTCTGATTCTGTTTCTACATTCACTTTTGTGTTTGAAGTCCCATCTGAATTGCCCTATGACTAGTATAGCAGCATGTTGGCTTTAACTGCTAGCCTTTATTCGAATTCCAGTTATATCCAGAATAATCAACTATGTTCCTGAGCTAAGACAGCCCTAGAGATGGTGTCTGTTCCAAAAACTGTACCCCATAAGGTGAGACACCTGTAGTATCTGATCAAGATGTATTTAATTCCATATGGTTTCCTCATACCTTGTTACTTGTAAGTATTTAAATGAAGGTGTGAGCTCCAAGAGAGTAAGATGTGTTCCTATATAGACTTGCCCCATAAGGTGCCCATGAGCTCTCAAAATATCAGTAGTACACAAAATTAGGTGGCTTGCACATGGGTGTAGAGCAAATCAATGGCAGAGCCTGGAAAATGTCAAGTAAGGGAAAATTGAGGGATTCCTAGCTCATGGTGTCTCCACTGCTTTTCCTGAGCAGGCCAAGCAGGGTCTTTAACTTTTCCACCTGGAAACTCCTGTGAGGTCAAGTGAATGAGACAGCCACTCAGTAAATTATGAGTGAACGTAAGTATCAAGGAAGACAAAAAAAAAATTGGTTGTCCTATGCAGTACGCTTTAGGAGTCTGGGAAAGAGAATGGTCTTTCAGCACCAAACCAGGTACATATTGGTGATAGTGCTCAGACATACAGAGCTCTGGGAATGCACGGTTTTAACTCTCAAAATAAGGAGGATAACCATCTATTTGCAAGTAGTTTTGGAAATTGATGCGCGTGGCTGTAATCTGGGGAAACATTCTTCTGCAATCTAGGATTAATTTAAAAACAAACCCAACAAAAACCAGTATCTGTAAGCACTTCTTTCTTCTTCTTTCTTTTTTACTTCTTTTTTCTTTGTTCTTTTTTCATAATGCCATGATTTTCCATCTTATTTTTACCTTGTCTTCTGGTAACTTGCAGGAATGTGTCTTCCTGAACAATAGGTATTTGGGCAAATCTACCCTCAAGCTAAGCACACTCACAAACATCAGGAACTAGAACGCATGCTTTCTCCACCATTGAGATATCTTTATTTTACAGACTCACAGAACCACAGGGGTTGGAAGGGACCTCCAGAAATCATCGGGTCCAACCCCCTGCCAAAGCAGGGTCCCTAGGACAGGTAGCATTTAATCGCACCACCTCTGCTTTATTTCTCCTCTACTATTAGTGCTCTGCAGAAGCAAAGGCAAAGGTGAAAATACCCCTGCAACTTCAGTTTTAATAGTATTTAAGATAAGAATTTGATAAAATCCCATCAGCTGCTATTGGGCGTTTTGGTGATGTGGAAACTGTTCTGGGTCAGATCTGCCAAAAGCTAGTCTGACACCAGCGGTATTTTCACAACCCAAAGGGCCGCTGCAAAATCACTCATCTAGGTTAAAAGCCATTGACATCTTTGGTACAAAGTTTTCTTTTTGTCTGGTTTTGCATCAAGCAAAAAGCTTAGGGTGGCATGTTAGAAATACAATGAAGGCAATCTGGTTTAGACCCTGGGATTCAACTTAATTCACATCAGAAGAAGCTGCATACACTGGCTAATTGCTCCAAGCTGAGAAGGGAATCAATACCTTCTGGCTGAGGCAAACCAGAGCAAAGCTCATGCCCTGCCTGAGGAAGGATGGAAAAAAGGTTACAAACTCCATCACACCTCAGATGTGATTGCACAAGCATGTGTTACTCTCACATGGTGAATTTCAACAAAGTTTTGTGGAAAATTTGGTAACTAAAAAGGATTTTCTTCTTATTTAGAAAAAAAAAATAGATGTTTGTGCAGTGTGGAAAAAAAAAAAAACAAACCATGAAAAGATACTACCAAATTTGTTCTTAACTGTGAGTACGTTCTTGGAGTTAAACCCTCAGGTAACCCACTTACTGAGGGATGGGCCAGATCCATAAAAGAGATCATTTACAGGCTCCTGAAATTCTATTCCATTAGCAACAGATGGTAAACACAAATATTAAAAAAGAATATCTATATTTTTGCAAGTACATTTGATACTGCCTCTTTAACTTTTTGCAGAGCTGCTTCACATGTCAGACTTTCCAGAGGAAAGAGCTAAGCTAGATCAGCAACTTTGCTGGACAGGCCTTCTGTAACTATATATGGATTTAAAAGGAAAGTTAAGACACAGGCGGCTTGAACAGCAACATTACACAGCAATGTGAAATTAGCAAGGACTAATTGAGCTGCTTTCCCTGAATTAGTGTGAGCAGAGCTTCAAGGCAGAGTTGTTTTATTTGAGAAGAAACCGAACCTGAGCCGTGGCTGCCCCACGGCCAGGTGAGTGGGACCTGCCCCTTCCCTGCTCCCTGTGTTTCAGCGTTCCCAGCCCCACCAGAAAAGAACCTTCCTTAGGAACAGCGGTTGTTTTGTCGACCAGCTCTGCCAAGCGCTGAGAATATATTCTAAAAGTAACAGCTCAGAAAGAGATCAGTTGCTTTCTGCAAACACCGTGGACTGTTTAGACATATAATTAATGTAGTCTTGCACTTATGGAAACTTGGCCTTTCTGCTTGGGATGGTTTTGGCTGAGGGTGTGTTCTTGCTGCTGCTTTTTTTTTTTTTAAGGCAGGAATGGCTTGTTATTTATTGCTGAGTGAAACAGCAAGTGCTATTAATATTGCCATGCTGACAGAGAAAGCATTTTCCCAGTTTGCTGCTCTTTTTTCTCTTTCCCTTGAAATGCTTGTTCTCTTTCCATAAACAGATGCAAACAGACCAAACATCTCCTGCAAAAGAAGGCAGAGAGTAAAAAGTAGCAAAGGCAGGCTTATCTTGCTGATGAAAAGATGTGTTTTTTTCTCTGTCTGCACACCTCAAAGCACACCAATTGCTCCGAGGTGAGAAGGTTCTGTGTAAAGGTGTTTGCCTGCAGCCAAGATTTTTGCCATGCTGTAAAAAGTCGACAGGGATTCAGGAGTGAACGGAGAGAGTAGAAAGGTTTGGGCTCCTGTCTCCCTGGCTATGCCATATAAATGCCAGGGGTTTTGCTCTGAGACTCACAGCTACAAAGCCATGCCATGCCCTGCCCTGCCCAGGGAGCGAGGGTTCTGCAGGAGATGGGGATGCTCTTTGGGGGCCTGAACAAGATCACTGAGCCTGCATGCACTGAAATTGCTATAATTTGTCAATCTTAGGGAAAACCTAAGAGTTTGGGTGTGTGTGTATATATATATATATAGTTGAAGACTCTTTTAGGCAAACATCTGATATTGGGCAGACTCGCCCTACCCCCAGCATACCAAACAAAGCAAATTTCAGGGCAGACTGAGTTCAAGCTCCTTGAAACAGCTGACCTGTAAAGCAAAAATGCTTTGCAATCCCTGACTAGTCGAAGCTGCCACAACTAAGTCAGAGAGACATGGGAAAACTGAACATGAGCATTTCTCATTCCTCTGAGAAGAATGATACGATCTCAACCTGATAGTTTTCATTCTTTTTTCTTTTTTGGTGCTGGATGTTTACTGAAGCTCTGTCCTTCCAAGCTGATGCTTTAAACATACAGGATTACGTTGCCTATAGCTTTGGTTTTTTTCCCTAATATGAAGAGTATGGCAAATAGTGTAGCCTTTATTCTTCATTTTATCCCTGCTTCCCATCCCAGGAGCGCTAGAACTGTGAAACTGCTAGCAGCTGCCTCGAGTAGGACACAACTGTAGGTATGACAACTGCAAGAAAGGAGGGACACTAGGCCGTTACAGGAAAATGCTACCTTTGCAGTAAGCTTGTGAGCCTATAGTGAATTACATTATGCAACCAGAGCTCTACAGCTGTATTTCCTGGTCACATGAGCTCAAAGCCACAGCACGGTAATTCAAAACATTAGTTAGAGGAAAGAAATGTCAGAAAGAATCATTTGAGGAAATATAATATTTTAGACTAAACTGTTAAACAACATAAAGTAAGTAGTAGTTTCCCAAAACAAAAAAAATCTGAAATACACTAGAAAAGAAATGAGAAGCACAGAGTTTCTTATTCACTGGAGAGAGAAACAATGGAAGTCTTAATTGTTTTGTCTTGAGAAAACCTGGTAAAGTTGTCTGAAGTCCATTTTTAAAAAGAGCTGGTTTAGAGCTTAACATTTAATTGATGCATTGCTCTATGTAGAGATTGTAATTTTTTGTTGCTTGTCCAGAACTTGGTGCCACAGGGTATTATTATTCATAAGCAGAGTTTGTTGGTGAAAAGTAAATAAGAAAAAGCATCAGGAGATAATAAGAAGTGCAACCAACACCTCAATGGTACATCAGTCTCTTTTCTCATATTTCACATTCCCACCACTTAAATGGCTTAAAGTGGTTTGGACTTCATGCTCTTTTTTGGGCTGGGTAATATTAAGCCTGTGGCTACACCCATACAAAAGGACAAGCAGCACAGGTAAAGCAGAAAAGGCTAGCTCTTAAATAAGTAAATCCTTGTGAGTTATAGTTATGGGTTTCCCAGACATCCCTCTTACCAAATCCAGCAAACCCACTGGGAATGAGTCACCATAGTCCGATGCACAGGATTATGCTAACCTCTTAAACTATTGTATTCATAATGCTTAATGATTCTCATTTTCCCTATGTACAAGTGAACAGTACCAGAGGAATAGTCCTCTTCAGCCTCCTCTGTGGTGCAGGAAGGAGGTGTGCCCCTTTCTAGAAGCAGTCTCAGATATTTTGAAGCAGAGAGATGTTTTTTCCAGTTGTTACCTCCCAGAGCTGTTGTTAACAATTGCATTGTTCCTCTCCAGTATTTTGTTTCAGGGAGCTTAAAAGCCAAGAGGGTCTATGTTTTTGACTGAAAAGGGGCCTTGGGGTGGTGGGGGTGTGTTTCAGGTTTTCAGTAGGGTAGTTCTGGCTCAGTGAGTTATGTGAGGATTTAATTTTCCCCTGGGTTCCTTGGAAAACTCCTATAAATGGTTTAAATTTACCTGTCTGCTTGCTTTAGTCTGCCTGGTTCCTCCGTGTGTGCTCTCCATAAAGGTTGCCTTGGGTTTTTATCACCTCCTTGCTCCTGGTTCACTGATAACAGCTGGAGATAAAGGAATCTCCACGTAGGCAAAAGTTCCCCTGCTCCCTCAGTGCCTCATCCTACAAACGTGAGATTTTTTTTCCTTCTATAGTGGCTGTGGGTAATGAAAATGAACAGGTGGAAGACAAAATGCTTAAACCTTCCTTTTTCATCATCCCCACAGGGAATGTCCAGGGTGGGTGCTTCAACCGATTCCAGGCTAGCTCTTCTTTTTTTTTTTTTTTGCCCCAGATTGGGAAAATACTTTGCTTGGAGTTTGAAAAGGGATTTGTAGCTAAATTACTGCAATCATAGCCGTGGTAGCTGGTGCAGCTGCAGGAGCTAGCTGTGAGCCAGGCAGCTCTGTAACTATTCGCTAGCAGTGCAGCCTTTGCCGTCCAGAACTCACTGCAATATGCAGTGTCCTGCGGTAAGCTGCGTAAATACCTGAACATTTATCTGGAGCTGAGATCTGGCTACAGATAGCTACTCTCAGTACTTCCAAGATAACAAGGCTAGAAGCCGTGCCTGTATAAGGGAATGCAGTTGAGAATGCTGGAAAAGAGGGCAGTAATTCCCCAGCACGGAGCCCAAATCTCTGATTTATCAGCTAATGGCTTTTGGTTTTCTGATAATTCTCCTGAGGATGAGGATTTATCACAGAATCACAAGGTTGGAAAAGACCTTTAAGATCATCGAGTCCAACTGTACCTGTGCTGTTCTAAACCATATCCCTGAGCACCTCATCTACCCGTCTGTTAAACACACCCAGGGAAGGTGACTCAACCCCCTCCCTGGGCAGCCTGTGCCAGGCCCTGACAACTCTTTCAGGGAAGAACTTTCTCCTAACATCTCTTCTGAACCTGCCCTGGGGCAGCTTCCTGCCATTTCCCCTTGTCCCATCTCCTGTCCCCTGGCTGAAGAGACCATCTCCCACCTCTCTGCACCCTCCTGTCATGTAGTTGTAGGTGGTGATAAGGTCTCCCCTCAGCCTTCTCTTCTCCAGGCTGAACACCCCCAGCTCCCTCAGCTGCTCCTCATAGGATTTGCCCTCCAACCCCTTCCCCAGCCTGGCTGCTCTTCTCTGGACATGCTCCAGGACCTTGATGTCCTTCTTGTAATGAGGGGCCCAGAACTCGACACAGAACTCAAGGTGAGAATTTACATATTCCTTCAGTAAGCAGTTAGGTAAAGGGCATGTCTAGTTGAAATCTTGATGTCAGTGTTTTTTTCTTAAGACCAAAGTGCTTCTTGCCTGATGCCCTTCCAGTTCTCAGAAATCACAGGATCCAAAATTCAAATATATATACCGTTTCAGGCAGCACTCAGGAGCACAGAGAAATCTGCCATATTTACAGAATATATCAGCAATTACAAGACAGCTTCCCACTGCTATCTAGGAAGAGCAAGTGTCCAAGAAAAATACAGCAAGAATAGTACAGCTTGATCTTTGTTAGCTCGTATCTTTGAAGACTCATGTGGTTCATGTGCAGTGCAGCACGAATTTGCACCTAAAGAATGATGGATTCATCAGACAGCAGTTCTTCTTCTACAGTTGTACCCTAACTGTCCTAGAACAGATATTGTTATGAAGGAGAATCACAAAAGAATCATTTAAGGAAGATAAACAAGTGGGAGTGCAACATCTGTGCATCATGCACTGAATGTAATGCACAGAGAAAAAGACCCAGAGATTCAGAGAACTCATCCCACTCCTGAATGCAAGCCAGTGTGGGGTTTTTTTCTGGGATAAATGCAAAGGCAAAAGGGTAAAGAAGAAATGGTCAGCTTATTTCTCCATGGCCTTTAGCAGTGAACCTTATCTTCGTGAGTGCTGACACAGCGCTGAGAAGGGTTGCAGTCTGGAACCCCACCTGCCATGGAACAAGCATGAAGGGCTGGGCTTCCTGGGCTGCACTTTGATGCCGAGCACTCAGGGGTGAAATTGCCAATTTTCTGCCCATTACACAGACACTTTGGAAAGAACATCCGTTGGGAACAAATCCTCTCCTAACACATTGGGATCTCTTGCACAGGTGACAATGGTGCAAGGGACGAATCTCTCAAATGGGATGGCCGGTCACTGTCTGGATGGTGGTGGGAGCCTCTACTTGCAAGGGTCCTTGCAACAGTGTCTTCAGGTGGATCAAGTGAGACTGCAGGCTTCTGGTCTTTTACAAACTTACAAATGGGCCCACAGGACCATTCTGGCAAACATATGAGCTGTTTCTATTGATACCTTAAACTGCATGACCTAAGCATCTCCTGAATAAATTAGGTATGAACAGACATCATTCTATGTGAGTATCTCTCAGAGCAGTTTCTACTGAACATTTGTAATTCCCTGTGCACAGTTTAGCCAATTCTGCAGGCAGAGCACTTAGGGCAGCTTCTGGGGGCTGCCAAGTTCTCCACCTGGGCTGTTACTCTGCATGCTGAACATGCAACTGGTGCCCATCAGCTGGCCTCTGCGCAGCAGGCACTGCTCCGGGGGGTTGTAGTAATTTATTACTATGTCATAGATGTTGCTGCAAGCCCCTCTGAATGTTGCTGTGATGGTAATCATACTACCGCTGAGATTTGGGGTTGTTTGTATTTTCTCTGAAATGGACTCTGAATTCTCCCATGTTCTTTGTCCCGTCTAAGAGCAGGACGTGGCTGCTAAGGATCTGGCCAGTCTATGAAGGCATTTGAGGCTTAGGTCAGTCTGGTCCAACCAGTTGCCTTGACCACAGGCAGTTCTGGCCCACTGCAGTTCTCCTGGAGGAGACAAGGAACAGCTGCTTGAGCTGCAAGCACAAACAGAGCTGCTGAAGGCTCCCTCCTGCTCAGGCTCAGCTGTCGCAAAGCGGGAGGGATGGCTTCTGACTGGTGTGGGAGCACCCAGGCAGCACTGTCAGCCCTGTGGCAAGTAGGTGGCAGCTGCCAGGCGGGCACAGAGGCACTGAGGCTGCTGGTGGGGGAAAAAAAGGATGTGGTTAAAATATGAAATATTTGGTGAAACGGAGGCCTGGGGCAGCTACCTACCGATCTCAAGGCACTTCAGTTATCACCCTCTGAACTGGCACTATATAGATAAAGATAGAGGCAGAGCTAGTGCTAGAGAGATTGATATACACACAGGAGAGATTCTGCTCTAGAGTGCTTCTGGCTGTGTACACGGCTAAGAATTAGTGCAAGGAATGGAATAGTATCAAGTGCTATCCGAACATTTGCTTGTCCTCAGATATTTTAGCAAAATATAAGGGATTCCATTCAAACAGCAGGGAAAAGTTGACTTTAAAATGAGATTGTATGGTTTAAATATTCCATAGTGGTGTCATGGCAGGATGTTAAGTCCTTTTTTTCTGGTTTAAACTTAATGGAAAAGGTAAGACAATACTTCAGCTGTACAGCTACTGCTGTGCCTCTAAGTGGTGTGTGGCACAGAGCAGCTGGGTCTCGGCACGTGCTGCAATGTTCAGTGTGCATCCCTGCACAGCCTTGGTGCAGGAGTTGCAGTCCCCCTGTGGCTACAAGGAATTAGGCTGCCACAATCCTGTTGCCAAATACTGCCCACAGAAGTCAAAGTGTACACATAAAAAGCCCACTAACTAATCCTTGCAAACCCCACTAAGGTAAAACATGTGTACTGTTATCTGTGTTCTACAAAGGGAAAAGCCAAAAAAAGACAGAACGTGTTCATGACTGCTTATAAGATAGGCTTAAAGCCCCCAGGCTATGAATTGCTACTTTCAGGGTTTCCCTGGGCCTCACAGTATTTTCTCAAGGCCGTAACCAGCCTCACACCTACCAAGGACAAACCAAATTTCTGTGCTCAGCATCCCAAACTGCATACCAGATAAGGTAAGTTATTGATGGCAAAATGAAAGATGATTCCAGACTACAATATATCACAGGAATCGCATTTAGTCAGTGTCACAGTTCTGTGTAGCTGGGTACTGGCAGAGAATGGGGGGGTGGGGGGGCATGGTGGGCTGCAAAGGTGGCTGCTGCAGGAAGCAGCTAGAAGGTCTCTGCAGGCCCCAGAAAGTAAACAGAAACTGCTTTAAAACTGGATGTAAACCCAAAGCAAGCGGTCAAATGCCCTCCAGTGAGACAGACTGACGAGGCTGTCTCTCTCTGTGCCACCCAGGCCCTGCGTGGGTGTCTTACAAGCGCTGTAGGGATCTGAAACAGCAGCAATGATGAGAAGTGGGGAGGGAGAGTAAAGAGGTACTACTCTTCCTACTTTTGACTCTGCATGTTTGTACGGGCCTTTAAGCTTTTTATACTTGACCCAAGTACATCAAGACCAAATCAAGCAAGGACAAAGCCTTGGTATTTCTGACCTGGGCCAGCATGGGAGCATTTGAGTGGGTCTTGGGATCCAGCAAAGCCTTCAGGAAAGCTTTGACATTTTATCATGTCTGAGCGGTGCAAGTAGCAGCAACCCTGGATATTGGTTTGTTCATAGATTACATTACTGAAAGGCAATGTTTTGATTACATTAAATAGCTGTCAGCCTCCGAAGTTGTTCAACAATTTGAACTGTTGATCTTTTACATGGATATTTTCCTGAAAGAAAATATTTAGTTAATGCTCACCATTAAATCAACAAAAAAAAACCACTTTCCTGACATACAGTCTCTTTGATCTTTGCTAATTTGCAAGTGTCTCTGTCCATATTGGTCTTTATCGTCTTCGTGGTCATTCAAAGCTATTTTCACTTTTTTTCCAGCTTATATGTGTTTATATTTTGTTCTGATATGGTCAGCTTCTAGTATTACATGTAGTTTAAATAGAAAAGGCACAGTAAAACTAAATTTCCTTGATTATTTTGTGGGTTACCTTTACATTGACTAACATAGCTTCAGAAGCATAAAACAATTAGTAGGAAAGGGAGAAAGGGCTGAGATGCCTGGAAAGACCATATGGTCAACCCATTTTCCAGACCACCTCTCAGGAGATCACCCATGATGTTTGGAACTTGCAGGGTGACCCATTGGCGGGGATGGATGAACAGAAAACATCTGCTTCCTCACAGCCTTGTCATGTGAGGACTCAGCAGATACTTTACTTTCAGAACATAACCAGCCCTCCCAAGTTTGGTGGGACTGTGTGTGGGAACACAGGTATGTACAGACGGGAATGCGGCCTTCTGTCTTAATTTGTCCAAAAGCACAGATGGAAAAGCAAGTCCTTTTTTTTTTCTCCTTATGAATCTATAGGAATTATGTCATAGCATGCTCTGTCACCTCACAGTACGTAGGGATCAGTGCAATTTTAACCAGGCACATAAAACAGATAACCAACAAATGGCAGGTAGTGAGGACAACTTTGGAAGAGCTCCTTGGAGCTGAGAATGTGTCCTGAGTCCTGACTGCGTGAGTTTGAGAGCTGCCAAGAGGTAACTGAAAGGGTTTTTTCACACAGCAGTCTGCACAAGTGCAATATTGACCTTTCAGTCAGTCCAAGCTTTCTCTTTGGTGTCAACATGACCGAGACTTAACCTTAAATATTTCTAGCATGTTGCTAGATGCTGCTCTCTCATTTGAAAAAAAAAAAAATAATCAGAATTCTCAGAGATTACTTTGGAAAGACTATTACCATGGCTCTCTACATCCTCCTCTCAGAATGGCATGCTGCCCAAAATGCTGCTTCCAAAGCAGAGACACATTGCCTGTCAGGGCAAGGCACACCTCCACCCTCACGTTACCTGTCAAGATTTTCCCTGCCCCCCTCTATTTTTAAGAGATCTATCCATATCTTGCTGTTTTTCAGTGCCATGGCTGATTTACAGGTGATGGTTTGGATTTGTTACAGCGTCACAGAAACATGTGCTGTCTGCTCTCGAAAGATCTGATTGCTAAGGCTGCCTGCTTTGTAATCCCCTGGCACAGACCACCTCTCTCCAAAGAGAGAGATCTTCAAGATCCAGGGTCTGAAACTTGGCAGTGGAGCTTCCTGTCAACATCTGGTCCAAGAGAGGAGGGAAGGTAAGGACTGGAAGGGTATGCCTGTGCTGTCCCCCACGGATCCTACAGCTGCTGACACTGGTAGCGATGGCCAGAAGTGTGAAATTTGGGGACTGCTAAAATGGTGATGCTTCCAGAGGCATTATTTTAAGGTTTTAAAGTCCTGCCCACTTACGTGAGAACTGATATGCACATTCAACACATTAGTATATTCTGTTTATTAACTGTTATGTCTTAGGCTCAACAAGTGAGATACGGTTTTCTTCACCATCTTACTTCACCTATAAACCCTTCTGCTTCTAATAACCACAGAGAATAGGATGAAAGAGAACCTTCTTGTGCCATTGCAGAGAAGATTAGACATGGTTTTATTTGCTAATACATTCCACTTCCAACATATTTACTGCTGTAACATCTGGACCAAAAAAAAAAATAATGTTTGGAAACCAATGAAGTAACTTGGTAAAGTTATGATGTCTTGAGGAGATTGCTATTTAATCACACGTGGTGTGACTATATGTCCAGTTAGTTAAGAATCCCAGCTTTGTATACAATTGATGAAGAAATGAGAAATTTTAATAGGAAAGCAACAGAATAAAAGGAGTTCAGTGCAGATAGTTTAGTCTCCCAATTCGATTTTATTTACTTTTTTTATCACTATGGTTGTACATGTAAGGCAATGAAGTGTTCTATTGGCATTAATTTAAAAAAAACCAGTTTCAGTCCCTCAGCTGTTCCTAATCAAATCACACAGCTAATTGTTTGAAAATGTCTGATGACCAAAGCCAGTTGTAAATGCCAACACTTTTGTACACCTCAGCAGAAATGAACTTCTGCTGGAAGTCTGGGCCAGAAGTATTCTTTGCCATGATGATTTTTCTTGTGCAACAATTCGGTCCCAAGGCTGCTCATCACGGCTCAATACCAAATAGCTGGTGGTCAAAGAGAACTGTCAGAAAGCATTATGTCGGCCATAATTTGATTCAAAATAGCAGGGTTTTTTTGTTGGTTTGGGTTTTTGTTTTTTTTAATCATTTGGAATTAACACAATGAACAATCTAGGAATTGCTACTCAGATCTGGAAATGCCTAACATTTCTGGAAACTTATGTTTCCAGAAACTACTAATGGGTCCTGTGTTATTCATTGTGCCGATTCCCAAATGACTCACAGCCCAAAAGAAAAAAATTAAGAGAAAAGGCTACTGTCTGCAAGTAATTTGCAACCAAGCCAAGTGTAAGCAAGCCAGCTACAATATAGAGCAAAGTATTTCCATGATTCATCTTTGACTCTGCCCCGCCAAAGGCCCAGGTAGAGTCCCCATCCCTTTCAGTAAGAGTTAGAGAAAACTTGTTTAGAAAATGCAGTCCTCAGTGTCTCATAGCTACTGGGATACTTATTTTCTCCATTTATGCTGAAGCAGCTTTGGAATCCCTTTTTGTCGCTGGGGCAGAAGCAACATCAGCAAATGTCCAGAAACCCTTCTTTCTCAGAGACATGCTCACATGCTTGACAGTAAGACAAAAAAGAAGTAGGGGAAATAATATTCATAAATGGAGTAAGACAATCAACTGATTTTATACTGTGCAAACAACACGGTTTAAATTATTGCCACAAAATTAGCGGTCCTAGCTATGACTTATAGCTTGCAAGTCTTCCCAAAAAACTGCATCATAGTGCTCATTGCTCTCTTTAACACTTCTCAAAATCCTATGCACACATTTTTCAGGAATGCAAGGAGCCACCACAAAACAAACCTGAGTTTGCAGCCCACAGTTATATATGACCTCAGCAGTACTACTCCAAAGAAAGGTAGGTTCATTTTCATAGATGTCTGAGTGTGTTTTGGTTAGTGTGTCCATCTCAGCAACTCCTTGCTAGTCCACATTATTTGGTTTCAGAAGTAACCAAAAACTGCCACTTATGATTCTTCAGAGAGTAACTTTAGAGATCTTGGCCTGATGCTTTGAACGTTGGATTGGTTCAGATGTATAAAGTTGTTTTAAAAATCAACAACAGGAGAAAATGAACAACATGTGGTTCTTTGTAGAGAAATACGTACAAACACACGAGCATGTTTCACTACAATGTCTCTTACTTGCAGCAGGAGTGGCAAATCCTCAGAACTGTGCCTGGATGGCCACCCAACCCCATAGTCCCTCTGAGACCACAGCTTCCTGGAGCAGCAATGGGCAAGCACATCTCAAAACTTTACTCTGCACAAGGTGTTTTCAGAGGTAAGCATGAAGATGAGTAGGAAATGGAAGAGTCTATATGGCTTTGTTACCCAAAGAAATCTTTGCTGCTGTTCTCAGAGTTTTCACTTGTGGTAAACTGCTCCATCAATTTTTTGTGTGAATTACTCTGGTGCAACAAGAGGTTAAAAAATGTGGGGTATGTCACCCCTTGCTATCACCTACGTGCAGACTTTCTACAAAAAGGGAGTGATTTTGAAATCCAATGCCATAGCACTCCAGGAGCACAACCTGCAAAACACAGAAGACAACAGAGCAAGTAGTGATTTAGCAGGTTTGAAAACAACAGTGAAATCCACCTCCCACCAAAGGTATGGCACAGTGCCAGGGGTCAGCCTTTACCCAGAAGTTATTGCTAGTATATCATGCTGTACAACAGGAGAGGCAGAAAGTGCCTTTCATTGCCCTTTTTTTTTTTTTTTTTAAAGCAATAGTTGTGCCTCTGAATGTGTTTGCCCTGAGCTATTTCGGAAAAGGGGGTGAAAGCGTCCACACACTTCCACTATTCCTTCTGGTCGGCTGTTGTACTGCCATCCATAGATTTCATGCTGGAAACTTAATTATGCAGGCTTTTCCTTTGGAGAAGAGTGGGAGGGGAAGGAGACACAGCCCCCAGGTCACAGACAGGCTCCCTCTGCTCCAAAGGCTGCTGGCACCAGACAAACAGCACATGTTGGAGCCACTTAACCCACAGAGGGCTTCTGCCTGTGGGTTGGTCTTGCAGAGAGAGGATGGGTTGTCCAGCCTTGCCTTGCAGATATGTCTCAGTTTTTAATGTACCCTCTTAATATTAATTTCAAAGAGTTGTCACAGCCTTGCTTTGGTTTGGTCTAACCTTCTTAAGGCTTTTGACAGAAAGCAAAGTGTTTTGAATGCCTCCAAAGCTGCCTACTGTGAAACAGAAGCATTTATTCTGTAACCAGAAGGAAGCTGCTCCTCTCTGTGCTTCTGTGATTTGGGCACTGAGATTCTCCAGCAATCTTCAGGCATCACCTGCCTAACCCCAGAGGAAATCCTCCCAGGTCTGCCATGGCCCTACAGCACTGCTTACGTCCAGCTCTCCAGTGCCCCAGCAAGATGGTGCCTAGGGAGAAGTGGGCTGATAGGCTGGCGCAGGCTCTGGGAGCATAAATGCCAGTAAAGCACCAGATCGCATCAATTTACGAGACCAAACGTGATGTTCAGAGGCTCAGAATGCCAGTGGCAGGACCAGGGTTTTCCCATCCAAAGCAACCACATTGGAAGAGCTGTACTTTCTAAACCTAAATTAGCCCATAAACTATTCAGTCCAGCTTCCTCCTGTTCACACCAATTGTACACCTTTGCTTCTTGACTGCAAGTGTGAAAACAGGCAGGTAGCATTCCAACAACTCTGCAGAGCGCCTCGTGCACTCTGCCTCAATGTCAGTCACAGCAAAGAACGGTTCTGGGGCTCCAGGTCGAGCTCCAGAGACAAGTCTTACCAGCTCCCATCATATCCTTTACAGAAGGCGCTCGCAGGGCCACAAGCAAGTCACCTCGAATGCTGGTTCCTCAGCCACACCGTTCTCAATGCAAGCTGTAAATTGCAGTAGGAGGTATAAATTCCCTATCGATACGTTGCCCCAGCCTCAGGCACGGGAGAATAACACACTGTTAGGGCTGCTGAATGAGAGCTCTGTGTGCACCGAGTCATTAAAAACCCATGGAACAGTCAACCACGACTGCACAAAAATAAATACAGAGCTAACTGTAAATACTACCCCTTCACCTGCTTCTTCAAGTAGGATTTTATAAGAATGTTTGTTAAAGGGAATTATTTTGATTTTTTTTTTAACAGGGAGATTTTGGTATATTTCAATTGAAACCATATGTTTGGTCTTACGCTGCTCAAATGCAAAGTCAGTCTAGTTTTAAATTTAATACACTGTTAAAAACACCTAAATAAAAACCTGAGTGAATGCATTAGGATACAGAAGGGCATTTTCCAACTTTCTGAAAAACCAGATCTGGGAATACAAGTGAATTTTGCTATATAAGCATGTTATGTTTTATTCTTTATTTGCTACATCAGGAAAGGTAGAGCTGAGAGGAGAGTAAACCAATCCCAGGAATACTTTTTTTTTTTTTTTTAATCTTCAATCTTCTTTCACTTTATAAATATTCCTTTTTTAGCTAAGGCAGAAAATACAAAAGCTAACCACTGCAGAGTCATATTTAGTAAAACTCCATGCAGTTGGTTAGCCTGAACTTGTAGGCACCCATACGAAATTCGCAAGGAGGGACTTCAAAGGATTGGTGAGAAGAGGAAACCTGATGAGTAGTCAGTATAAAATGTGCCAGGATCTAGCTTTTATTCAGGAATTAATCCCTAATCTTATTACATAAAATAAGATTATATGTCTAAATCAGAAAATGCCTTATAAAGGCATTATAATGCCTTTTAATGTTAGCAAACCTGGAAATTACATATATATATATGTATAAAAATAATTGTAAAATCTACATAAATTGCTGGGGAGCAGTGCTAGAGAATAGGTCTGGTGAAATTGATTTTTCATAAAATGTAGTTTTTTTCAGGACCCTGCCTCAAACAAATGCCTCAGAACTCAGCACTGCCAATCCCAAGCAACTCTATCAATGGATTAATCCCATTGGAAATTACATCAGTGTTTCCCCACCAGACTCTCTTAGACTTCTTCCAAGGCTTTTATGCAAATTATTTTCCAAATCTGCCAGAGAAGAAGATACCAGGTTCAAAGCTTTTTCTATTTTGTCAAGGAGGCAGAGAAGGAAAGAGAAGAAAAGGTAAAACGTTGAGTTTCAAAAAAGATAATATTCCTAAAATTAAAAATCTTGGGTTTTTTTCTCCTAACAGGTTAGAGACAAGGAAAAGGCATTATCATGAATAATTAGTGAACTATGTTCCTATAACATCTGCAAAGTATCTGTTTTCACATACAGCCTTTTCATGTTCACACAGAGCATTTAAAAAAACACAGAGAGGACTGAAAATCAAATCAACATTTTTAACAGCACGATACACTGTCTCTGTAATAAACTACATTTACAGTAATGGGAAAACTTCTCCATGTGCTGGCCAGTGATTCTTTTTTAAGTGTTTTCATTTCCACCAAGGAAGTGTTATTATTTCCACTTCAGAAACCTTGCTGAAGAAATACTAGTGATATCCCTTCTGGAGCTCAAGTTTTTTCAGTGACAGACAGAAACTGCACTAGTATAATACCAGTAAATTCTCTCCCCTCTTCATCCCTTTTTTAATCCCCTTCCCTCCTTAGGAAGAATCCAGCTGCATCATTTCTCTTTTCAAAACCAACCTGAGCACATCTTCAGTTTTGTGCTTTAAGCAATTCAGATTCACCTGAAAGAAACCGGCACCCACTGCAGAGCAGGGCTGTAGTAAAATATCTTCCTGTACTTTCCTGCCAAGGTTGAGCTCATTTTGGTGTTGGCCCAGCCTGAAGTTGATTCAATACTAATTGCACACCCTTCTGAGACAATCAGCCTGACAGACTGTTTCTATTTGTTGTATTAAGCCTCATACCCAAAACTCCCTGTTTTTTTAATTCAGTTTTCCCTATTGCTTCTCCAAGATGGGGCAGTGCTAGAGGGTGCAGATTACTCCATGCCCAGACACAGCTATGGTTGCAGCTGGAGATCTATGAAGAGGAAAAGGGTTAAAAGTATCTGTTGGCCTGAAGACAAGCTAACAACAAAGATGTTTTCCCTAGTCTTTGAGAAGTCTCTCGTTTGGCCCTTTCAATTCTGAATGACACGTGCCTTTCTGAGAAATTCAAACTTTCAGTGTGATGATGGATAAGCAATAAGCATGATGGTCCTGGAACATTCAGTATGGTTCGTACCTCAGCACAGTCATTCTTAATTTCTGTTGTGTTCCAAAGTGACACTGAGTGAATAGTAAGTGCTTTATAAAAGTTTGATTCAACAATTTTTTAAATTTTTTTTTTTTTTTTTAATTTTGGCTGCAGAATTTCTGGTATGTTCTTATGGCAGTTTTCCTTCAAAACTGGCGTTGTTCTTTCACGGACTGTGTCATGCTCACCCAGCTTGATGCCAGTCGAGCATTTAGTACTGCACCCTACAATTAGAAATCACACACACGCACTCGTTGGTCTCATGTTTAAACAAGGTATCTTTATGTAAAGCTATAGAACGGTTCACAGCAGGAAAGCAGGCGCCAGTAGTCAGAAAACAACGTTTATACCCTAAAGCCTGTGGGGCCTTTAGGACCATATAACATATATCTGTTCTCTAAATTAATGGCCGTTTACATGTGACACATCCTGATGGTGCAAAGTTTCCTGTCACCAGTGACAGAAGCAGCACGCACGCGCGAGCCAAGAGCTGAAGATGAAGCACTGCTTCCAGAGAAAGATTATGCAAGCATGGTAGGGAATCCAGCGCCGAGCTGCATGTTTGCCATCCATCAGTTCATAGGCAATTTCTGGGCACAACCGGCGACTGATTTTGGTTGCATAAGAGGTTATGCAGAGTTCTTTATAGTACTATAAACCTAACGCTGTTCAGTGGAAAAACAATGGCTTTACCGCAGCGGAGTGTATTATGCCAAGTATTTGTAAAAAGACAGTGGCAGTATGCTGCTTTATTTTTGTTTCCAGTACTTTTTTTCCCTCATTCTATGCAAAGGGAATTTTTAAATGCTTGAGCAGGCACAGAGGGTAAAATACTATCCTGGTGAAATCAATGAGCCTTTTGACAATGCCAGGGTTTCAATGAGGGCCTTCACGGGAGCATGGCACAAGGAGCAGCTGTTTCTTGGATGCATCCCAAAATCTCCCCAGATATCTGATCTCATACAACTAACCCCTATGGGCTCCCGGGAGAAAATGCAGTAATGTTCAGCAGAAAACAGCTCCATCTCTTCCCTGGTTCTCTCCACCCCGTGTTTCTGGTATTCCTGAGAAATCCCCTTCTGTCCTCCCTCAGTTTTATTGCCCTCTGTGTCTCCCAGGCACAAGCAGAAATGACTTTTGAAAACTCTCTGTTGACCCTGGTTCGTATGCTGTTGTTTCAGCCGTTACTGTGGTGTTCCTGATGCTATTAACTGTGATGAAAATGCCTGACCCTTCAACCCAGATCTTGCTACATAAAGGGAATTGTTATTTTCAATCTGTGTCTTTAAAAAAAAAAAAAAAAGAGAAAAATCTGGTTTTCATGTATGCACATGGCTTCATGGGCAGTTTAAGG
Source organism: Hypotaenidia okinawae (assembly GCA_027925045.1). Classification (NCBI taxonomy): domain Eukaryota; kingdom Metazoa; phylum Chordata; class Aves; order Gruiformes; family Rallidae; genus Hypotaenidia; species Hypotaenidia okinawae. Next base: position 6,333,642 of record BSDF01000006.1, read on the forward strand.
GTATTCCTATTAGATCATTTCAATGAGATCTTAAGACTTCTGTCTTTTAAATGTGTTTTTTTGGAGCAAATAATGACTACTCATGCACAGTACCGTTCTGTCAGTGTAAGCCTACATCTTTTACAGTGCTCCAGGCTTTTCAGTTAAAACTTAGGACTCTGTTGAACTGTAATCCTGAACTATACAGGTATTGCCTTGGATCAGGCTATTGTGCACCTTTTTCAGTGAGTTCCAGCTTTTACAAAAGCTTTGCCCACTGATTCCGCAGATCCCATATTGCAGACTTCCTTCAGAAGCAGACATTCCAAATGGGTTACTTGGGGAGACACTGTTTTGATGTAAAATTTAAATAAAACTTGGCTAATGCATACTGGATTGAAAACAGCAGTGGCCAGGAGTCAGCAGCTGCAGCAGGGAGCAACAGACACCTCTTAGACTCTTAATGTATGAAGAGATGGAGAAAAAGTATTTACTAAGGCTGAATTTTTTTACCCACTATGGCACTGGTGAAAGCATAACCATGCTGACAAAGCTATAGCTGAGTGATTTATGGCACAGTACTTGCATGAAGAGACCTCAAAAGTGGAGTCCACCACAACCCAAGTATCAGCCAAACCAGTCTACTGGCAGTAACACCAGCTGGCGTGGAAGCTTATGTAGATAAAGTACTATGGCTGGCAAAGAACTGGGAACCAAATAAAATATTAGGTGAAAGAAGAGTGTCCTGGGAATAAAATTGTTTGAAAGAGCCCCTGTTGGCAAACACAGACCAAGGACAAATGCCAAGCAGGCTCAGTTGAATAAGCTTTAAACCTTTTATAGAAAGCTGAAGCACAAAAGCTTAGCCTAATCCAACCTATTTATATGAGTGTTTTCTGAACTTAATTACAAATTTTAAAAGTTTCCAAATGTAAGGAGTGTTTCTGTTTGGATAGCTTGTCTGGCCTGAGTCTTCAGCAGTGCCAAAGAAGTTGCCTGGGCTGTGCAAACACTGCTCACCTTGAGGTGTATGTGCGCGTGGTCTTAACAAAGTCAGAGGCTTGGAAAGTCCACTTAAAGCAATTCAAGAATTGAAGACTTCAGCTATCACCCTTGTTGTCTCTGGGTTAGGCTTTTGTTGGCCAACAGACTGGCTGGTTTAGTTTTTGCTCTTGTTTCTTAGTGCTTGGTAGTCACAAGACTACATGAAGCGCTTCAGCAGGTTCCAAAGGTGACACTAGGGAAACAGACACAGACAGCACAGGTTATCATTAAGTATTAAAGTCAGAACTTGCTCAGTGCTGCTGAGTTGTACCTAGAAGTGCCTGTTAAAGGCCCCTCTGAGCTTCCAGGAACTTACCAATCTACCCATTGGTAGCGGGGGCACCAGGGAGCCGAATTAGGAGCCAGCCACCAAAGCAGGCCCATGGAGGCAGGGGCCTCATTGGAGCCTCTCAAGGCACTGTAAAGGGAAGAAAGGAGCAGCTTGTGGAGCTCAGCACGCTCAAGAAGAGCAGCTGCTCTCCACAGCAGCTACTTGCTTCACAAGTGCCCAGAAACAGGATAGCTTGTGATTACAGATCAAAGCTGCCATGAGGGAAGGGGCTCAAGACCCTGCATTGGAAATGTAGGTGTCTAAAGTCATGGCGGCATCAGAAACAGTAGAGCCAGACGCCCCTGTGTCCCACAGGGCTCTAGTCTTCAATGCCCAGCATAATAGGGGGAAAAAAGCAGAGATGCAACACGAGCATCTGGCCTGTTAACTGTAGCATCACAGTGACTTACAACAGGCAGAAAGTATCAGGATGACAGTTAAAATATTTACATTAAAGGGGCGACATAAATATTTTTGCATGTAAAACTCCCACCAGCAGCAGTGTGAGCCTCAACTCTGAACGACTGCGGGGTTTGGAATGATGCCTGTTAGCTGGTGAATTTTTCTATGAAAGAGGACAGATGTCATGAATGGAGCTTGTGACTTTCCAGACCCTTTCTTTTTTCAGCCGTGCCTTGATTTAATAATTCAGAAACAGTAAAACCAGAATATGCTAGTGAAAGGTTTGACCCTGCTGTGATCCAGCTACAGGATTCATGCAGAATATTGTTTCATGAAAGGGAAACGCTTGAAATTTTACATAGGGTGAACTATGGAGCTGGATTTTTCCCAAACATGTCTGATGGTTTCTAGAAGAACAGATTCTGTGTTTCCTTTCCCTATCTTTGCCCTACCAGGGTTTACTGCGTATACTTGAATCTGCGTCGTTTTCCCCCTTGCAAGTTTTTAATCGGTGACAGACTGCGCGGCTTCAATGACAAAGGTGCTGGCAGCTTTGGGAGGTCCCGCTGCCCCGCACCCTGTGTGTGCTGAGGGACAGGCCGTGCTGCTGTGGAAATTAGACTATTTCCAAAGTGGTCGTTTCTAACGGGAAAACTAGAGAAACCCAGCGATCCCCGACTGGGGGGTGTGCTATTAAGAGGAGAAATGTTTGTGTGTGACCCACCATACCTCCGTCCCCGCGCCGGGCAACCACCGGGGGTGATGCCGGGGGGAAGACGAGGGAGGATGCCCGGGGGCGGTGCCCGCCGGGGGCCGGCAGCCGATGCCCGGGGCGAGGGGCGGCCCGGCGCGGCGCGGGGGCCGCTTCCTCCTCCGCGCGGGCTGCCCGGCTTTTAAAGGCGGTGCATCGGCAACCGGCCCCAGAGCGCCGCCAGGCCTCCGCCCGCGCTACACAGCCCTGCCCGCAGCGGAGCCGGCCGTGCCCGCG